>CM075852.1:112705841-113967091 GCA_037975125.1 Latrodectus hesperus
TATTTTTTTAATTACATATTTAGTTTTATTATAGAAGTGGTTCACACTATAATACAAAGGAAATCGCTAAATAGAGCTCCATCATTTACGGGAATATGTCGGAAAATGTCAGATTGGAAGTTAAAGTTATTCTTAGTCGCATTCGACGTAGAGATGTAAAATTTCCGGGAATTTTGAATCATGGGAATTTACTCGGGAATTCTGGTGAACATTGGGAATTTTGAGGAAATAAATTCAGCCAATCACCTTCCGTTTAATGGATTGTTTTGCCTTACATAAATGAGGAGAAGTTAACTAGGTAAATATGCAAAAAAATGTCTTCTGTCTTCTAGTAACGAAGATAATTAGTTTCGTACTGAGAAAAACAAAAATCATTGTTAAAATAATAAAAATAAGGAATTAATATTTAATAAAAAAATATATCTCCCAGAACAGTCAAAATAAATATTACATTTCCATATTTCTGTCGTTAAAAATTCCTAAATTCGTGTATAGAAAGAAAGAAAAAATAATATTTCCTCAAAATTAATTTTTGAAGTTTTTCTAAATTGGCCCTTAACGCAAAATTGTTTTCTTTTCCTTTAAAAATTTTTATTAACGTAATTAGCGGTAGAAATCATAAAATAAGTACTTTTATTTATTTATGGAATGTCTGATAAAAAAAGATTCAAAAATTTCTAAATCATCTAAAAAATTTCAAAACACTTGAGGTCTTTTAAAATTCCCAAAGAAATAAACCGGGCTTCTTCCCAGAAATAAACCTAGTTTTTTTCCTCCATTACAACACTAATTCGACGTATCATCATCTATGATATTAGTCAGATTTGTAGTCAGCGTAATTTTGCAGAAATTTTTCTTTTCCAGTATTCAAACCATCAAAGAAAGCTTCTTAATGCGCAAAACCCTGGCTGTTCCATGTTATTGGAGGAACAGACAGCAAATAAATTTCATTTTTAAGCCAAGAATCTCAAACTTCAATGCCTCTACCCCAATCTCGCAGATTAAACGTGCAACGTAGATATTTTTATTCATTTCACTCAAAACATTAAATAATCGTTCAAAATACCCTCGATCCTCTACTTGGGATACTTTTTGTTTGCTGAGAATCATTTTTCTTTAGTACATTCTCAAAAAATTTCTCAAGTTTATAATTTATTGACTGGAAACGCTGTTTAAACTACAGTAGCTGATCGGTTAATAAACAATTCGGACTGAGAAAAAGTCGGACAACGAACATTTTCACGAAAAAGTTTTGTGTTCGGACCACGAACACATATTCGGATAATGAACTAAAACAAATTCTAACGAACATTTCTTGCCTCTCGGAGCATTATGTGCAGGGTTGTCAAACCTAACGGACCAAAAATCGTTTTTCATCTCTTATGAATTATGTTTCTTGCCTATTAAACTTCAAAGTTCTATACTGGAAGAAAAAAATTTCCAATAGAATATTTAGAGTCTAAGTTGATCATCAGTTTCGGTTTTGATTTCATTCAAAATCGAAACATTATTTTTGAGCACTTTTTCCTTTCATTGATTTATTGAAGTGGGAGAATGTCAGAGCAATGGTCTTAGAATGGGACCTAAACCTAGCTGATATCAGTAAGGTTAAGGATCTTTACAACCAGAATGCTATTACTCACTTCCAAAAAGTTTTAAAATAGGGAGAAAAACAATCGGCAGGACATGTTCTTTAATGCCTCATAAACAAAAAATGAAAAGGACTGATTAGTATGCAAGACTATTCGTATCCATTATTTTTTAATGAGTTTACTAAGAAATAATATTATTTTTTAATTTAATTTTTAGGGTCTCCTGAACGAATTAATCGATTTCACAAAAAATATTTAGTAAATTGATGATCGGATAACGAACAATTCGGATAGCGAAAATAGTCTTGTAACGGATTATGTTCGTTAAAAAGTTATAGAACTTTAGCCACCTAACAAGAGATTAGCGAATACAATTTGAATGATATTTTAAGACTGTGTATTGCAGGACTGTTATTTCACATATCTAAAATTTATCGTAATTCTGTATCTATCTCACGAATATGTGGTTAAAAATGTTCGATTAAGATGATCATACCTCAACCAATTATAAATCAAGAAAATCTCATCTATTAGTTAATTTCTTTAAACAGCAAAAAATTATATTTGGAAAATGATCTTATGCCTTATTGTCGATAATAAAATATATCTTTACTGGTTTTAAATTGATAATTTTTTTTATAAATTGGTAAATAATATTATTAAAAAAAGAATAAAAAATTTAATCATTTGTAAGTTTATTATAAAGCGTTATTAAATATATATTCGTTGTGGTTGCTTTTTAATCTTATAATTATGTGCCACGAATTTTATCAACAAATGTTTATATACTTATAATCTTAAAATTATAACAATTCACTTAAATCTATTTTATGAATATGCACGGTCTTAAAATCCTTGTGCAAGAATTCTTATTATTCATGATTTTTATACTCTCAAATAATAATGAGATAGTTTAAAACTTTTGCATGACATATTAGAGCATCATACGAAACTTTGGCCAAAGTAATAAATAGACGATCTAGTGACATGAATGTACCCTAAAGCCTCATAAAAGGGTCGTTTTTTGCAGTAGAAATTCTTTTTATTTTCAAGTTAGAAATGTTAAATTTTAATTTCTAGTTGCGTTGAAAATTAGTCCTTTAAAGATAGTAGAAGTCTTGGAATGTTTAAAATTATATGAATGAAATAAAGTCCATCCCAATTCCTATAAATGTGAATGTAGAATAAAAAATAAATAATATAAGTGATTACAACGAATGTATTATGTTTCCTACCCCCAATGTTTTCAAGCTTTAAATCTTGGAATTCAAATTAAAATCTCCAGAGGTTGAATCATAAATTTTATTACTAATCATAATTTATAAAATTCTTCGAATATCAAATTTTGCGTATAATATATCAGAAATAATTCAGAAATTATCATATTTTCTACTGATACACAAAAGACAGTTATTTAATTATTTTTATCATTATTTCTCATAGTCTTTCAGAAAACAACATATCTAATTTCCTTCAAAATATGTATACTTTTCCTTATTCTCTTCTCAATAATTCTTAATTTTTGCTCATGCTTCTATTGAAATAAAAGGGAAAGCCGCTATAGAATTATTTTACATATAGCACTGCTTATTTGGTTCTTTTATCTTAATGTTTAATTATAATTCAAATATGCCGCGTATGACATTTATAATATATTTCTTTCCATTTTAGTGAAATTCTTAAATTTACATGGAATTTATGTGCATGGAATATAATGCGTTCTACAATGTTTAATTTTAAATCTTAGCCAAATATTAAACATAATATCTAATATACATTCATATGTTCTATGGAAATATAAGTATTTTTGAATTTGACGACAGTAAACTCCCGATAATTCGCTAAATTGAGTGACTCGTTTTTCCGGAGTAATACACAAAATCTTGGGAAAGGAGAACTAATCAACACAAATATTTAGTGTCACAATCAGTTTATATATACACCCACACAAAGTAACATAAAGATATTTATTACTTGAGGAATACTATAAAATTATTCCCTAGTTACAAATCTAAAGATTTACTTTTCTAGAATGTAACCGAAAATTTTCGATTTCATTAAGTCAAAATATTTATTATGGTTTAAATTTTGTTTTTTAAATTGCGGATGAATCACTTACGGATAATTGGGAGTTTATTGTACAATACTTAATACAAAATAAATAAACACAATACATTTCAGGCAATAATTTTTTTTAAACTTCATTAGCTTTTCTGTCAGTTGCATTTGTAACAATGTTCATTGCTCTCTAACTACATAAATAGTATCGTAAGAGATTAAGAGAAGGAAATGGAAACAAATTAGAAGCCTCCTGAGAACATCTGGTCAATAGGATTATCTCCTGCAAAACATGACAGCCACTCTATTCGGAATATTTTTCTGTTGAAAAAAAAATGTCACAAAGTTGTACTGTGTAAAAACGAGCCCTACTTGCTTGCAATTTAAAATTATCGACAGTTCCAGTCATGAAGATAGATATTAGAATGTCAAATGTCGTCTATACACCTCAGAACATTAAAAATTTCATGTGGCGGTAATGTCTACTGATCTAAAGATTTACTAGATTTCAAGGTATACTACGTTAAAAAAAACTTAATTTTATTAGTTTCATATGTAAAAGGGGAATAAACTCAGGGCCCGACTTAGTCTAATTAGTGCCTGTGGCTTCTTTGGGGGCCCCTCAGCTTCACAACAACAAACTTTCAATTTGGCAAACGATTCTATTCAATTAACAACGAAAAAGAAACTTTCTATTCGATTTGGGGTCCCCTCTGATGTGAAAATCCAGAGCAACTGCCCTGTAGGCCCCTTCTTAGTTAGGCTTTGAATAAACTATTATTGAAATCAAAACAAGATTCTTCAGTGAGTTGTACACATCTTTAATGATTCTCGGCTCATTGATATATTTACATGAATAGTTCATTCAAGAAAGTAGATAACTAGAAACTTAAATTCACTCTCTTTAAGTATAAATTATTTCTTATAGTCTTTCACATATTGGTGGAATTTACTACCCTGCATCATCAGGAAATCGGGTTGAATATGAGGCAGTGTTGTTGTTGTTGTCGTGTGCCAGTTAAGGCTGGCAACATGGGATGCGCTGCTCCACTTTTCCAACTGAACTATATTTAGGTGTGGAATCCGACTTCCTCAGTACACACATTCCATAGTTACTCGTTTATAGGGTAGGCAACCATTCACATCTCATTCATACAAGGAAAGGACAAAGACAAGATAGATAGAGAGAGAAAGTACATTCATGCCCGAACCCGATTTGAACCCAGGACCTCCTTAACCGCAGTCAAGCACGCTGACCACTAGACAACTTGGGCGGCATGAAGGCAGAGTTGTGGTCGTGATATAACGAGAACTAAGTCGCGAATATTAATCATTTGAAAAAGCCTACCTTATGCCTTTGAGAATTTAACCCAGAATTGAAAAGCTGATTCTACAGTTGGCTTACTAAGGAATTATTGAGATTTCATTTGCGTTGAACTACTTCTAATTATCCTAAATTTATAGTACAATTATATTAATAAATGTTTTTTAGTTGATTCTAACATTTTGACAAATTCGAAGTTCATAATCCATTTTTCATGAATTATTGATTTTCTCTTATACACACACAATTAATTTAGAGCTATATCATGTTTATTGAAATGAATGTGATATAGCTACTTTTTTGACATATTTCAGAAGATATAGTTTTTCACTCACAATTCAGTTTGTTTCAGTCCACAACACATTTAAATTACCCCAATTTTATTCTGAAATTGACATTAATTGACGTCATGAACTAACAGCTGAAGCATTTCGTGTCTCATGAAAGTATGCATTAAGTACCTGTGGCATTTTAATATACTTGATAATTCAATAATTTTCTTTGTGATGTGAGAAATATAGAAATTGACAACAGAAATATAGTAGAAATACCTACGACAAATGTTTCCTTGAGCCACAGTTCCTGCCTCGCACATGAACATAGGTTCATCCTCGTCAAATTTCACATACTCTACATGTAGCTTGTTATTTCCCAGAGATATATCCAGCTCACCCGAATTAGCAGCATCCTGAAGAAATTGCATGGCTTTTTGGACGCTGTGCATAAGCGAATTCTGTTCCCGTCGCTCTTCAGATGTTTCTGCAATTTTTCCTACAAAACAACAAACAAAATAAAATCAAGTCAGAAGAAAAATTTTGCAATAACATATGTTGTTATTAGCTTTATGTTTAGATTCATTCATACATGACTAAAATTTAAAAGGTTATCTTAGTAAGTGACAAAGGAGAAAAGATACTTTTATCTAGAAAACTAAACTTCAAAAGTGAAAAATTTTGAAATATTAACTTTCGAGACTTTAATTTCTAAAAAATTTTTTCCACTTTTCAAAATTAAGCATGTAAATTTATACAAAAATATTGTAGGTTTAAGATGTAAGCTAGATTGCTTAAAGTGTTTTTATTGATATGATGGAAATCTTAAGCCTTAATAATGCATATGGCTTAAAAATTTCGATCTCACCTTATTTCAATCAAGAATTTGCTTATTTCACCTCGTGTACTACATGTAAAATATTTGAAAATAATGTCGGGGGATTGAAAATTTCATCGGTCATATAAACACATCTCTTTATTAGTAAAGAGTTTTTCATAAAGGCAAATTCAGGGGAAATTCTTGAAATTAAAAAAAAAAATTACAATCAAGTGTTCTACAAAAATTATGGGACATCTATTTTATGAAACCCGTATTGCTCCTATTTCAAATGTAATAAAAGAAATAATAAATCACAGTATTCATTTATAATCTTGCAAATCTCAGTATTTTACTTTCATAAAAATATTTAATTATGATTAAATTTTACCTTTCAGCTGAAATTCTAATTCTATTTTATTTGAAGAGTCATCTCCAGTTATATAACCATCCATATCAGGACGAGTATCTTGTCCTGTCCTGCTGTATCCAATGCTTCCGACGTCAATGTGCGGAATGCCTTCTGTTGAGCTGTATAAATTTGTTTGATAATGTGACAAGCTGCTTCGATCCAAGAAATTCGGAGATTCAATACTGTGAGTTTCGTGACTTCCGAAAGTAGATGTGCGATTCATGGCTCGCGATTTAGCAAGGAGATGAGGCATCGGTACTCCACGCTTTGATCTCCTGAAAGCCTGCCTTGAAGTATTCGAAAAAGCCCGCCGCTTTCGATAGAAAATGGAATTAGATTCTTCTTCTAACCCTATTTGAAAAGTAGAAGATAAATTGGTAACATTTTGTTTACATAAATGTGTTAATATATATTTACACACACAATTGCTGAAAATTATTTAGGGTCTTAATGGAAGTTGGCTAGAAATAAGATGAACAGCATATCATTGAATGAAATATTAAATACATATTCAAACAATTATACATACATATATATATATATATATATATATATATATATATATATATATATATATATATATATATATATATATATATACATATATATATATATATATATATATATATATATATATATATATATATATATATATATATATATATATATATATATATATATATAATAAATTTGAAGTAAGATGGGATATCATTCATATGTAAAATGTGCTTATTAGCTTGCAATACTCTTTTCTATAGCATATATGTAAATCATTTTACAAGGTTATTATTCATTTTCATGGAGTTAAGAGCGTCGATTATTCACAGAAATTATACTCGTATTTCGTAAAAGAATGCATGATTCATCCTTTGATTAAGTGAGTAAAGCCCCTATTACATTAGAGTTGCCCAGATTTCAGTTTGAGCAACTCCCGTAGACTTAAAATTACGTGACGTCACAACTAAAAATTTGAGCAACTCGTTCTATCCGTCCAATAATATTACAGATTTTTTCACAGCTGCGCAGTTGAAATTTGTAAATCATTTTGTTTTCGCCAAGTTTTATGCCTAATGAAAGTTATTGGCGTTATAAGTTGCCGAGAATGAGCAACTTTTTTGTGCATGCTGCAACAACTCGAGCAATTCATATCGCCAATGATTTTAAACACGGATCATGTTTTGTCTTTTTTTCGCCAAGTGGAAGTAATAACATGGAAATAAGTGATTTGTTTTAATTATTGTATTCCATTTCAATCTAGCAGAATTGCCGATATTAAAAACAAACAAAAAGGAAATGCTCTTCTGTTAGAAATAATCAACTTAATAAACTCATTTGATGAAGATTAAAATTTTTTTTGTCTTTATTGTATATTTTTTTCAATATTATAGATGAAATACTTAATAAATTTAATAGATAGTTAAAATTGTTTTAAATTTCTTCAGCAAAGTAGATGAGAATTGTTCCAATTTCAATATTTATTATATTTACTGAGTTTTCAAACATTAATTTCATTTAAAGTTTTGTTAGTTATCCAATACATGAGAGACTATTTTATCATTTTACAATGTTTACAGTTTGTGTTGAACTTACATTTGCATATTTAAACTAAAACTTCAGTCGAAATATGTATGCCATATAAAATATTTAGTATTAATTTTACTTTTATTTTTTCATTACGTTATTTTCCTGTTTTTCTTTTTAGCAAGTTAATGCATTATAATTAAATGTTGAAGGCACAAGCATTTTGGTTTATTATTTACAAAATTTCATTATTATTCTTCATATAATTAAATTCTTTTATACATTTTTTCCCTGGAACACACTTACATAATGTTCATTTACTCATCCAAAATATATTGCAATCTTACAACTAACCCATTTACTTTTGACAGTATGTAAATTTGACTTAAAAATAAATTCCTATAATGATGAACACACCATGAAGTCTATTGAAATCATTGGTTGCAAATTTGCATAATTTTGCACAATTTTATATATTTTTTTGGAAGATATCTAAAAACAAATGATGAAAAATCGTATTAAGATGTGATAACTTTTTAAATTATGCGCTAAATCATTATGAGAGTTGAAAGAAATTGCAATTCTTATCACTAAAATCTGTTTTTCATTAATGAGATTTTACATCAGAAATTTTATTTATAGCATTGAAAAAGTGCAGCTTTTTTTAATATTAAATATTTAGCGTTTTAATACTGGAAAAGTTTATTTATGAGGAGGCAATTCACAAATTCCTTGCTACGTTTCATCATGATTTAAAACAATAGCAAATATTTTAAATGTTTTTTGTTCAGCATAAAGATAAAGAAATTAAGCTTGGAGAAAAAATTTCAAAGTATATCTTTGAAAACTCATTCTAATTATTTAATTTATTCGAAAATAATTGTACTATTTATTTTTTACACGGATATTAATAAGTTTCATAAAAAATGGACATGTATTAATTTTGGAAGTTGATTCAATGAAAAAAATCGATTTAATTTCTATATTCGCGTAAGTCTCCATTATTAATGAAAAAAACTGGAATATAACTTTGTAAATATTTAATTAAAACAGTTCACTTAATTTTTATTTTATTTCTTGTACATTTTCTACGACACATTTGATATTCCTAAAAATTGAGTTCCTACAGGTGATCAAAAGCGTTTTAAATATTTTAAACAGAAACGTATTTTTAAACATTTTCTGTTTAAAATTACGTCTAACGTATTTCATTAGATTTGATGTTTCTAAATCATCATTGAAATAAAATATTGTTCACATGTGGAAGAATAAAAGTGTTCAACAATAATTTGGAATGGAAATAGTATATTTCTAATCATAATATTAAAGTTAAATTAATCTACAAAAAAAGCAGTCTGTTAGTACTGCTAGTGAAACATTTATGCAATTAACTAGTGCAGAATGTAATGTTTGCACTTCGGTCATATACTATCTGTATGAGGATTAATTCAACCATATCCACTGCAATTTAAAGCAGAACTCGCTCCAAGCATCCACGCTCAAGTTAGAAGTGGAAATAGTACAAATTTCTGAATCGACCAGAAGGCTGTCCTTCTAGCTGACTGTTTGTTCAGGACGTGAATAAAGACACATTTTACACATATACGAAGAGTATAATTCTTTTAGTAATAAGGCGATTTTTAATCAACTAAAACTGATAATGAATTATAATTGGAGTAGTATTAGATAACAATACATAGTTTTAAAAAAATCCCAAACATAAATGTTTTCGTTTTTTTAAGATTATATTTGAAAACTTTAAGGCTTTCTGCTTATTATAAAGTACCTTTTCATGTAAAGTACCTTTATAATTACTTTGTAAAAGTAATTTCTTTGTTAATATCACAACAAAACGTAAAGTTTCATTAAACAAGGAAAGTATTATCAAAAGCAATTTTACGAAATTTTATAAAGGAAATAATAAATAGAATTGCTATATTGATTGTTATAAATATCGGTTATTACAAACACATTAGAAAAGCAAAATCCATGTCAAGAATTTTCTAATTTTAAATTTTTTTATTTTTGTCATAAATAAACTTACTATCTCTTTCTTCTTCACATTCTGCTATCATGTTTTCCACTTCACAAATGACATTATTTCTGCAAATGTGGCTTACCTAAAAACAGTATTTTATTATAAAAAAGTATTTATCTAATGAAATTAATAGATAAAATAGTTAAAGATTAATTTTGCTCTTATTTAAACGAGATTTCTTCTGACTGAACTATCAAAATATAATTTACAAAGAACATAATTATAAAATATTTTTATGAAATCGTAAAAATATGTTGTCAGAGATAATAAAAGAAACAAATAAAAAATAATACTAACTGAATTTTCTACAAAATATAAAAATAACAATTAGATAAAAAAAAACAATTCACAGATTTGTAATAACACATAATGCAATCATATGATTTAGATGGCGTGACAAAAATCTCAATATAAATTTAGAAATAAAGTAGTGAAAATTAATTGGAATCAGAATATTATAGAAAAATGGAATTAAAAAAAATTCATCCCCTGGTGTAAAAAAGATGACGCAATGTAAAATGTAACATGACAAATTTCAAACATTCCTGGTAGTGTTCAAAACTTTATTGATATGATTCTCCACATCCCTGAAAGTGTCAACAATTATCAAACATTTTTAAAAATACCACAAGTTTTTCAGATTCGCATCTAATTTTACAGCTGCTGATTGATTTCAATAATTTAAAATAACACAAGAAGCGAATATCCATTTTTTGACATAGAATATTTGAGTGAAATAGTATATATATGATCACACGTAATCAACAAGTTATAAAAAAACCCTTAACATTTCTACTACTTACATTTCTATTCGCGCATTTATATGTGTTTTTGATTTCTGTCAATGTTCTCACAGAGTTTCTTTACAAAGTAGTAAACTCAATGTATGATTATAGTATGACTAGGTATGAGATTTCTCAAAATTAAATTCGTGTATTGCGTGTAGGAAACCGAGGAATAAAGAATGGATACCGAAAACCGAGAAAAAGAATGGACATAAGGATGAAAGATGCAAATCAAAAAATGAATAAAAAATATTGTTAATGAAATTATTAAAATTTATGAAAATTCTTTAAGCTGGTTAATATTATAAATTAAAATTATCCCAAAAATGTTCATTAGGATATTGAATGCCTTTTTTCATTTTTTTAAAATCATTTGCTAAAGATTTTACTTTTAATTAATTCTTCCTCCGTTAAGTTGCATGTAAAAAATTTTGTTCAATATAACTGTCATAACTCGTACTATTAAATAGTTTAAATACAAGCACTATTTGATGAATGGTGAAATTTTTAGCAGTGGTTCAACATGAAAATTAACACCCTCACACAACCATTCCTATGAAAATTTATAAATTTTATTGATTTTCATTTAAGAATCATCGTTTGTGTTCTATTTATTAACTTTTTCACTTCAATAATTATAACTGATGAACCAAGTTTTAAGATAAAAGAAATGTGTTTTAGTATTTTACTATCCATTTTCTTATTAAACGAGCTGAACGTATGTACTGAATGAGCTAAAATTTTATTGAAACTTTAAAAATGCATACAAAGGGAAGGTATGAATACAAAGATGTGCGGTTTGCAAGAAATAGATCACAAAGAATAAGATTTTTGCTTAGAAGCCCGTAGCAATTTCTTGATATATGCTTTTTCGAAATATGAGATGAATTCGAAGTTTTCACTCCGAATTTATCTCATGTTTCATAGTTTGACAATTCTTCTGTAAAGAATCAAGTTTGAAAATTTATTGGAAAACCTAAACAGTGATAAATGAGAATTTTTTCAGTATTTCACTCGGTAAAACCTTTTCTGTATGAAATTAACTTTATGCAGGATGATACACTGTCATATTTTGCCAATCCAGTGAAACAATTCCTATGGCAAACCTTTAGTCAAAACAGAGGGACCAACTCAGTGTAGCTTATTTCAGTCTGTGGGGAGATTTGAAAGCATTTCTGTACCGTTCATTCCCTTCAACTATAGCTGAACTCAAATTTTCTCTAGCAATTTATTTCGACGTGTTGTATGCAACTATAAAGGCTGCTGTGAGTCGCATTAGCACTGTCGACATGTGTGTTATCGGATATGTTGAATACTTATTATTAGGGTATCCAGAAAATAAGTTTTCCATAACTCATAAAAAGAAACAAAATATAATTACCTAGAATGATTTATTGCAAAAGAAACAGCAATTTTTCAGCTACTTCTCAACATAAAAACAAGTGGAATTGTAGCACTTGTAATACAATGGGATAAGTTTTTGCATTCCATTATCATAGAAGTCTGTAGCCTGGGAATGGAGCCAACATGTCACGCTGTCTGCATATTTTCGTTTGTGAGGAAGCCATGTCTGGACAAGAATTTCTTCAGGTGTAAGGAAAAATAGAAATCGTTGGGAACAAGGTCGGGTTTATAAGGTGGATGGTCAAACATTTCCCAGCAGATTTCAGTAGAATTCTCCGGATGAAGGCGTTGTCGTGGAGTAAGATAATACCAGTACTAAACAACCCAGGCCTCTTGTTCTGAATAGGCTGTTACAAGTTCTTTAGAGTTGCGCAGTACCGTTCAGCGTTTATTGTTACAAGCCTCAACAAAAATTCAATGAGCAGAATGCCTTTCCTATCCCAGAAGACCGTGCACATCGATTTCTGTGTGGATACAGTCTGCTTGACTTTCGTCCGGACGGAGATCCACTGTGACGTCAGTGTATCAACTGTTGCTTGGTTTCTGGCGTGCAGTAAGCAACCCACTTCTCATCACCTGTAACTATCCAACGAGGTACTCGTCTTTTTCATCTTGGTATCGTTGCAGAAAAGTCAATGCTTATCCCATGCGTTTCATTTGTTCGAATGTAAGATTCTTCGGCACCAATCTGGTGCACAATTTCCAGAACAATATATGCTTCATGACGATTTCATGTTCCACAATTCGAGATATTCTCTGAAAATGGTTACAGAGTTCCATAATCGTAACACAGTGATTCTGCAGAATACACTGCCATATCTGCTCCGCACGGTCCTCATCGATGAAGGATGACCGATTTACTACTGCTTTGTTCGTCATGGACGTTTTGCCTACTTTCGGAAAAATTCCGATACAAAAACGAATCATCTGTTTTGTTCTTCACATCCGATCCATACACTAAACACGACTGACGATGGATTTCGATCGTCGCTACCTTATGTGCGTTCAAAAACATCATTCATCTCACCTTGCTCTCAACAGGAGAAGAAATAAGAGTCAACATTTTTGTCGCACTATAACAACTTTAACATAAGCTATCCGAAAATTAGGACTGCAACATATGATAGCCACACTTACAATCTACTTTACATGTACATTCGGTTATTTTGCAGCGTCGCCTTTTTTAGACTTTGGGAAACTTATTTTCCATATGACTCTCGTACACAAATAAATGATTTCTATAGAGGGTTGTCCTACATACCGAGTTTCGAGTTGTCAGCATTCTTTCCTTATAGCATTTTTTTTCCTCTTTTACACAAAATCCAACTTTGTGAGCCTTTTCTCTTAAACTATACATTTTTATTATTTCTTCTTTTTTTACATATGATTAAAGTTTTGGCGAACTTCTGACTTACCAGGTATTTTAATTTGGAATTATAAATTAGCTACACTTATTTCCTCAATATATTTATGCATAATTATGCTTGCTGGAAACCAGATGTACACTTGGCTAAACATAAAAGTTTCTCTACATTAAAAGCTTTTTCCTATATTTTTTTATTACTTACTAAAATCTGATATAGAAAAATAGAAATATACGAACTCTATTCGATATTTTCCTTTCAAGATGTTTTTCGAGTTGAGCTAAAAGGAAGTTATCTTCACAAGTTAGTCCTTGTCCTTCAGAAGTCACAGAGACGGTTCCAATTTTGTATATTGCATTGGAAAAGAAAGTAACTGAAAGAAAAGAAGAGAATTAATATATAATAAAAGTTTCATAGAAATGTCGTGCAAAAGAATATATTTAGAAATAGTAAAAACGATGCATCAAAAGGAATGCAAAATACAACCATATAATAATAACATAAATTGATAAATTATGTAAGTTTTGATTTGCAAATAATCCATGTATGGTTTAATACTAATCTGTTAATTAGCATATACATGAGCGCGCAAAATAAGTATCAAAGAAACAATCACTTTCAATTAACCAAGTTTGAGAAAGTCTTCAGAAAGTCATCAGAATGGGAGTGACAAAAGCATGACATTCACTTTGATCGTTTAGTTCAGCGGTTCTTAACCTATGGGTCGCGACCCGAAATTGGGTCGCGAAGCATATTTCTTGGGTCGCGCTGAGTCGAACCAAAAAAGTTAATAATACACCCCAAATAATAAGTAATACCAACACCTCCTAGAAGAGTTACAAAACACTACAAAAACACTGAATCTTTATGTGCTTTCTGGTTAAAATTAAAAACCAAAAAACCAATAATTGTTAAAGAAGCCTTAAAAGTATTATTGCCCTTTTCAACAACATATAAGTGTGAGACTGATTTTTCGGCTCTGTGTGTAATCAAAAACAATTACCGGAACAAGTTAAATCCTGAAATAGGTATAAGGTGCTCCTTGATAAGCATTCAACCGAGGTTTGAAGATCTTTCAAAATGTATTCAAGCACAAGGTTCTCATTAAAACTGTATGTGACTTGCATTTAAAATTTAAAAGACTTAACATATGTATTGATATTTCTTTTTTTTAGGAATAAGTAAAAATGTCAATTATTTTCAAAAAGTTATAAATATATTTTAATTTGGTCAATAAAAATTATTAAAAACACTTGATTATTAATTAAATTTTCCTTGCATCGAAAAGTACTTTTTGTTTATCTTTATTATTAAAAAAATAAATAAAAAATTTATAAGTTAAAAAAATCATCATCGTATGATTGAAGATTTTTTAAAAATACGATCTAAAATAAAGCAATGAAAAATTTTTGACTTTTTTTGGGGTCGCGACATGAACATATTTCTCAAATTTGGGTCGCGGCTTAAAAAGGTTAAGAACCACTGGTTTAGTTTATCATTCTGAGTGCCCTTTCAAAAGCTTCTATAAGCTGTGGATGCATGAAAGCATCACAAATGGCACATGGAGCTAAACCAGGGTGGAGAAACTGACAAAGATGGTCCGAATTAGTGATCCCCTCTTCTACTTCCAAATCAAGTGTAGAGGTTTATGTTTGCAATAGACGCTCGTTTTTGTGAGCTCTTAGGAACAGATAAAATATTTCATAAAATCGAAAATTTGTATGAAAATTTGTTGTATAGAAATAGAAATGTTAGATTTTAAAATTATTTTTTTATCAAATTTTTCTCTCATTATAAAGTACTATTAGAAAAAATAATGCCCTATATACAATACACGCATAAAAATAAAATTTAAAAACAATTCTTACATTCTTACATTATTGATGAAAATTAAGACAAAGAAATCACTTTTTTCCGGTTTCAAATTAACATTTTTAAAAACGTTTTCCCTTTTTTTCTTTTAGCAAAGCATTTCACTGTGTGCTGATTTTTTTAAAATACCTTAATTTCGTTAGGCATTCACCTGCTTGTTTTGCAGATGTCTGCATCAATACGTCCTTTTCTTCTTGTTGACATCTAAAATGCCTTCTTCATTCTCAGTTTTTGTTGTTCTCTTTCATTTAATCATCTGATAGTTGTTATGTACAAACTGCATCCGAGTCCACGCTCAGGAAGTCTTAAAATAAAATTTCGAGCAGCAATGATTTCTTTGTCGAAGTTCATGGATTAATTCATCTTCACTCAAGTTGTCAGATAAGCGTTCTCGACTTCTTTCAAGAATGGTGGTAATTGAGGCTGTGTCAAATGACCTAGGTATCGGTATTTCTGCAACATTATTCCAAGCATAGTTTGACAAGTACATTGTACCTGGGACACCAATTTTGTAGGACGATTACAAGCTATGATCACTCCTTTCAAATATACTTTACGATATTAGCAATTGAAGCCATTGATTATAGTCTGCCGCATGGATTGTAAGATGGATATTAGATTACACAGGAGATTTCTACAGGAATTACTTAAATAAATCCCCGATTTTTTTTTTAATGTAAGCAGTACATAGATCCATAATTCAAAGGATTTTTCAATGAAAATGTTGAGCTAAGTTTCTCAACCATTAAATAAAAAAATGAAAGAGTTATTAAAATAAAAGTAAACGAAAAAAAGGCATGAAAATGAGTTCGCAAAAAAGAGATGTTTTTAAATTTTAATTTGTAAATTTGAATTTAAATTATCATGGCGTCTGTGAGACAATGTTACTGAGCTATTACTTGTTCTCAAAATTGTGAACTTTCGTAAAAACGAGCACCTACTACGTTTATTAATTTTTTTTATCAAATGAACTACTATTGCTTTTATTACAATAAAATGCGTTATTATTATTAAACAATTACCAATATTTTTATACTATTAAAAACTGACAAAAATTTAACCTAAATTTGTGTTCGTTCTCTGAGCACTTCTCTTTTTAAAAGGGTTAGTTTTTGCGTTACAAAAATAACTTATTTTTTGAAGACAATAAGCATTTTCCGATGTTAAAATGAGTAAACCAAACTACAAATTCTTGTGAATTTATAATGTATCAGATTTTGCTGTATGGAATTTATAAGCAAATAATTTTATAATCATTCTTCATTAATTTAGCACTCAGGATCCAACTAAAATATTACGTTCCATCAACCAGTCGCAAGATTACGAAAAATTGGTTTGTATAAACCCTTGCTTTAATGTCCGGTCATTAATGCATAAAAGTAAAAATGCGTTAAAACAAAATAATAATATACATATATTTCGATGTAAATAAATGGATAGAAATGGAGAATCATTTCTTGAAATATTTGTACAATTTTTATTCAGATATGTATTGTTACTTTTACTCTGCAATGAAATTATACTATTTAAGTTAGTCAGTTATGCCATTTGTGCTGACACATGTCTCACTTTTTCAAATTCATACATATTTTTATCTATCATTCTCGAACAAAAAAGGGGTATAACATGTATATAAGTTTGAATATTGTGGCTGTCTTATATCATAAAAAAGCTGATTAATTTTTAACACATCTTCAAGCATAAACATTTTATGTAGAAATATTTAAAAGATTCCTACGCAGAAGTCAATATATTAAAATTATGTTTTAAAATCAAAGACTAAACTATTTAAAAATAATTTTCAATTATTAATATCAATAATTTATGAATAACGAAAAAAGTAATTTTAAAAATACTTAATTACACAAATCCAAAAACGTTAATTACCACTATACTTTTTAATCTTTAAAATTTAACTACAGAAGAAATTACAATAAGCTTAAAAGAAAATAACTAAACATTTTATAAATATATAAATTAATGTATTTTAAATGTGGATTCATTAAAATATATTTCTTTACAGAAAACCATTATTCTGGCAATGAAACATTTATGAATTGAAACAGACAGCTGAGATTCAGACAAAACACAAAAAGCCTTTTAAAATGTTCTCATGAAAAAAGAAAAAAATCACAGAAAATGAAATTTCCCCCTTCTGTGGTATAAAGGATAGATAGATAAAATTGACTTTTAAGGTTAGATTTTTTGTCTTCGGTATCAGAGTAATGAAATAAAAAAAAAATCTTAAGTGGTACTAAAAAGAGGCCTACGAAGGTGTAGTTGAAATAACATGTCTTTGGTTTTATTCATATTTGGCTGTTCATTTTGAGGATCTTCAAATATTGAGAATGGCAAATGTTTTTTTACAAATTAGAAAAATAGTTACGAATTATTTGTGTAAATTTTTAATAAGTTGCCAGAATCCAAACATGCATATTCTTTAAAGATAAAAGTAATTTTTGCGTGTATATGAAATAACTTAATAAATTTAAACCAAGTTTTGTTTGAATATAAACTGTCTAAATTTATGGCTTTTTATGGATTAAAACAGTTTTAATTTTAATTATTTTCTTAAAATTTCCCAAATTAAGAATTGATATGTTGGTTTTTACATAATATAAATATATATATATATATATATATATATATATATATATATATATATATATATATATATATATATATATATATATATATATATATATAATCATCACTTTTTTATTGAATTACGGAAAAAAGTCTTTAAACAATTCTTTTAATTAAATCTCTTGATTTTTTTAATTTTTTGTTTAATTTATAATTTTGCTGCTAATTTAAAAAATACATTATTTTTTTAATATTTTCACTAAAAATATTTGAAAGAAAACTCTACACTTTAAACTTTGAAATTTCCTTTTTGATGTAAATATTTATTTAAAAAAAAGTCGGTATGAAAACATAATTTGAAAATGAAGTAATATATTCCTTAATTTTGTTGCAAAGATATAAAGGCGATGTAAAATATAAAAAAAAATATTCAAAATTCATTCCTAAGTTGATTCTAAATTTAAAGTAGTTTCATCTTTTGTATTTTTATTTTGACAATTTATGGCAATAACAAACTGTAACTAACTTTCGATTAAAATATGGAAAGTTAAGAAATTTCTTAATTTTAAATGTAGTAAATTAGCAAGAAAATGTGATAACTTTGTAAATTAGTTAGAGAAAACATAAAAAAATTAATTGAACAATCAAAAATATGTAGTAAAATGTGCATTAACTAATTTACTTAAAAATAAATTTCAATGAAATTAAATTAATATAAAAATAAAACTCCATACAATTTCCTAGAATATTCGGTTGCTTTCTTATTCACTCATATATAAATAATTAAGTTTGATTAATGTGCCAAGTATTGTAGCATAATTTTTGCCTGTATAATAATTTTGAAAAATCAATAATTCGGTTAAGTAGAGTCTATGTAATTTCATAAAGTACTTTGTAAAACAATATTTTTTTAAAAAAGTATTTTTAAATTTTTAATAAATTATTCTAATTAAATTGCATTACAGGAAAGTGCTTAGTATATTGAGGAAAATAATATTTTTATTATTTTTCACAATTAATTTAACAGTGAAATATAATTATTTAGAAAAAATAATATTTTTATTATTTTTTCTAAATTATTATATTTTTACTATAAACTGATTTATTTACAAAAAATTATCGCACCTTAAAGTTCTATTCAATTATTCTAAATAGAAAGATTTTGAATTTTTAAATTACTAAAATCTTACATTTTTTTGTGTCAACTATGAATTCTAAAATTTATTTCTCAGGATTAGTGTCATTTCTTGATGATTTCCAAATGTCATTTCAATAGAACATTTCTTTTATATTCATTCGTTAAAAGTGATCCTTATGAAACGTTTCCTCGGTGATTTCAGATTTTCAAAAATAGAAAATGTAAATTTTTTTTAAGAACTAATATTTTCTTACAGTTTTACAGATAATCAAAGTATGCTGCATTATAGGTAACTGAATCAATAAAAAAATTACTTGAGCAGTCAGGGAAAGGAAGGAACTCTGCTGGCTGCCAAACACCATCGTATGGACAGAAATAAAATGGCGGAGTCTTCATCGCAAAACCGTATCCCTCATTGCAAACTAATGAGCAGAAAACCCCATTTTCTGCTTCTGTACAATTCGCTCTCCCATTAATTGGGTCCGATGGGAAGGCACAAGCATGTTCTGTAAGAAATTAATGCAATTATGAGCATTATATTCATTTGAGAGCGAAGTGATTAAGAGCATATTCATTTGTTATAAATCATCATTTGTATGTTATATAGCATCTTATTAAAGCTATTTATTTTTATAATAGTTATAATTTTATACAACATGAATTTTGGAAAAGTATACATAATTTCACTGGAAAATTTCCAACACTTTAAAAATAAATGAACTTTTTTTTAATGTTTTAAACAATATAAACTTAAAATGGTTAAGCATCACTTTTGAAATTGATATTTCATACCCAAGGAGAAGTGAGAATTCACTCTTTCATATCATTTTAAAATTTTCCAGTTTGAATAGTTTCTACATTTTGGACTTGCATAAGTTCCTTGAAATTTCAATAAAATAATCCTTTGATTTTTTAAGTGAAATTTTACAGATCTTTCTCGCACTAAGACTTTATTTTAAATACATATTATATATATTATGTGCGTAATAAATTGTTAATTTAAAATATTTTTATCTTCTTTGTTCATAAACTCCAATAATGTCAGAAACTACATTTAACGACAAATGAAATCTTTCTAAAAGTTAAACTTATATTTTATCCTTCATCAAAAATATTTGATAAAAGATATCTCCTAGAAGCTAGTTACCAAAACTTTCCTTTAACCAGCTTACATATAATACTATTTTCTGATTTGTTTAATAGTAAAACTAAAATAAAAAGTTATTATTTACAAAAAGCAGAGAATATATGTTATTTTTTTACCTTGCACAGTAATTGTAATGACGCATGTGTTGTTATTTCCAGCTTCGTCTCGGACTTCATAGATGACCTCATGCGTGCCTAAAGGAAAAGCTATTGGTTTTTCATGCGATCGCCACACACTAACTGATTTCCCAGAGTTGTCAGAAAAAAGGGGTTCTTCCCAGGTCACAGTAACGGGATGAACTCTTGACAAGAAAGTAGAAGGAGATACACAACGATCTATAGTAGGAGGCTGTACATCTATACAAGAAAATATTAACATTACTAAAATTATTGCAGTATTTTAACTCAATTACTAGTTGTAGATTACACAGATTCATTACGATCATAAAGTCAGTATGATAATCGTAAAGGATTCTAACTTAACGATATTACTAACCCCTAACTGTGACTGTAAAGTTACATCGAGCTCTATTCCTGGCACGATCTTCAGCAGAATATAGAACTGTTGCCATCCCGATATCGAACCTTCTTGGAGATACTATGGCGGGTATGACGGTCAAAGTGACGGGCTCATTACTGTTATCATATGTGTGCGGACTGGGCCAAGAGACCAGGGCACTGGCATCGTTCTCGTCCGCATCCACAACGATGTCTTCAGGACATTTGATTACTGGAGGTTCTATGTCTATTAAAGTAGTTGACATGATAAGATTCAACAATATGAAACAGATACAATCGTTAGCAAAATGAGGGTGAAGTTAATGTTTGAGGATATATATTATATTTTATAAACAGTCAAAACGATTATTAAAAGAATTTTCCCAGAAAACTCTCAATGATAAAAACAATGTGCAGCAAAAAAAGACATCTCATATCATTTGTTTTAACTGAAAAATATCTTATAGACAATAAAACATTTGCAGCTGAAATAATACTTTTCTGAAAAATCAAGTAATACAGATCTAAAAAACCACTTTGAATAGGAAATAGATATTAAAATTTATTTCTCAATCGAATATCTTTTAAGTAGCTTATAAAAGAGAATAGTATAAATTACATTCATATAATATTTATAATTCTTTTCCAAAACAAATTTTATTCACTAATAAATTTTGGTTATTTTTTGATAAAGTTTAAAAGAAAATTATAATACGCATATTCACATTCGTAAACAAAATCCCAAGATTTGAATAAGACTAAAAGTAATTAAACTTTTTTACATTTTTTTCAATAGGTTGTCAGTCAGTGTTAGAGTGTTTGTTACTGTGTAATAACCAATGAGGTAGGTTTTGACTAGCTTGCAAATATTTGCTTTTAAATTTCAATTTAACAATAATTAGGATTTACTGTGAATATTGAATCAGAATTTAACAATTACAAGTATATTAATTATTTTTTGGAAAAAATAAACCAAGCATTGAATGAATAACTAGTTAATCTTACCAACACATGTAGTGGGTAAATCACTTTCACTCCAAACACCAAAATCCACACACTTTCTTTTTTCTGGGCCTGTGAGAGTGAACCCTTTTTGACATTCATACGTGCATTCTTCATTATATGTCGATTTCCCTTTTGTACATTTTGAAGGAGTTATAATACCATTAGGGATTGGTTTGAGTGCTGAACAACTTACAGCTGAAATGAAAAATTAGAAAACGAGATTTATAAACAGCAAATTCAAAAAGCAAATGCAACTAAAATAATCCTTAATATAATTAAAACAAACAAACCCTAATCTGTATATATCTAACCTGAAACTTATATTTAAAACTCTACAAGTAATGATAAAGTTAGATTTAATTAATAAGTACAGGTATTTTTACAACGCAACGAGGAAAAATAATCGTAAAATAGTTGTAAAATAGAAAATTAGAAAGAATAAAATTTACTAACTGAAAAAAGTGGAAGATTTTGTGAGATTGTTAAGATGCATAAGAAATAATATAAGTTTCTTTAGATTTCTATTCTACTGTTAACTAAAGCAGATATAATCAAGGATACCAAAAGCAAAATTTGACAAAAATGTATTGTTTTATAAATTTATTGTATTTTTATACTTTTATTATTTTATGCGTATTTCATTAATCAAATTAAAGAAAGGAAGATGTAAAATTTATTTGCATATTATTATTATTATAGAAAAATTTAATACTGAAATGATATGGTATGTTTAAAATCGCCTTTTTCATATTAGTAAATGAGTTTTTTCTGCAGATTTGTCTATAAATGTGTCTACTTATTTATGTTCTAATTTCTCATATATAGCCCCTAAATATTTCTCTCAAAGGAACTTTATAGGGATTAAAGAGTAAATTTTACGCTTTACGAGTAAAAAAAAAGTATTTTATGTAAATTGGGAGAGTAAAGTAAATTCATGGGATACACCCAATAATTGCTGGATATAACACCATGAATTTTTTGAAAACTCCATTGTTATTACGGATCAATTTGATTGATATAATAGAAAGAATATTTTCCATATTATTAGCAAGTTTTCCGATTTCAAAAAATATCTTTCTTTTTTATCTGTTCATTAATGTTATTTAATTGTTTTACCAATAGAAGTTATCGTCAATATAACACAATAAAAATCTTATTAATATTAAAATTGATAGGTCCATTTAATGCAAAATACACCCTTAAGACTGTTTCTAGTATTTATGTTATTGATATATATATATATATATATTACATTTCGATAAAAAAGGAAATGCAAAAAATTAATGTAAATAACTCTTTTACACTATAGTAATCGAAAAAAATTTATATTCAATATTGCACTTTAATTTTGGATAAGTAAATCATTTTTGTATGAACTTAAAGTGACACATCTCTTTCTTTGTTATTAGCACACTAAGCATATAAAAGATATAAAAAGATCGAATTGACATCATTACAAAAATTTCTGAATTTAATTAAAAATGTAATAAATCTATGACCATACATTATTTTAAGGTTTAAAAATTAACTTAAAGTGACGCATCTCTTTCTTTGTTATTAGCACACTAAGCATATAAAAGATATAAAAGGATCAAATTGACATCATTACAAAAATTTCTGAATTTAATTAAAAATGTAATAAATCTATAATCATGCATTATTTTAAGGTTTAAATATTAATAAATGAAATTACGAAATGTTCTACATGAATATTGCTTTGAAATAAATTTACTCCAGTTTCTCTGTTAGGAAATATTCTAAAATGATAATATGTAATATATAGTTAATTCGGTAGTATTTTTAATAATAGTTTGAAAACTACGAAAAATATTTATAAATACTAAAAGGGACAATCGGAAGAATTTACGTAAGATGATCTATTAAGTAAAAGCTTGAAGTTTTAATGAGATATAATAATTTAAATATTTAGCAATTGTTTCTTAGAATTCTTTCACAGAAAATGCTGTTTTATTTAGGGATTTCCGCTGACAAATTTGTTCTCTGTTTTATTTTAAATCATAGTATTTTAAAACTTTATAATTTAAAAAGCATCAAATAAATTTTAAAATTTTTATGCAAAAACTAATATTTATTCCCTCATTTTTATTTATTTCTCATGATTAACATTAAAAAATTAAAAAATGTATTTACGTAATCCCAGAAACAGATTTTAGGAAATATTTTTCACTTGAAATTTTACGAAAAGAATTTTTAGCATAGATTTTTAAGCTATAATATCTTTTATGGATATCTGTTCAACTTAATGACATTAATTTATTGAAATTTTTTCACTATTTTACAAAACTTATAAAGTTATTAAAATAGATTATTATAACTTTAAAATTGAGACACTAGTTCAAAACATAATATACAAATATACAGTATTTTGTGTTTTATTGCTATATAATATTTAAATACGTTTGTATGTAACCAAATTAAAATATTACTTTTATTTTTATGAGCATAGTATAAATTTCTAGCATCTTGATAAATTTGATTAAATATAAAAGACAATTTTCGGAACAATAATGTTTCTGTGTCTGTTATTTATGGAATAAAACAAAATGGTGAAATGGGATCATAAGTAAGTTTATAACTTCATCTTTTTGAATACAGTTATATCATTCATAAATAAATTGATTTAGACATTTATTAATTACTTTTACTTTAATGTTAACGCAAATTAATAATATATTAGGTAATTTATGATAATGTAATTAGTGCATATTAAGAATATAATTAATAGATACTATAAATTAAGTAAATGATAATCGTTATTCCATTTAAGTCATTAAAAATTAAGAAAGTATTAGCGTGAAATAAGTTTGAAATTAATAATTGACGAGAAAACAATGTAAGTAAATCAAATCAAGAAAAATTTCTTAACGAAATAGAAAGTTTGCTTATTGCTTACCTAACTCTTAGGTGGTCTTAATATGAGCAATTACTTCAAATGATTAATGACCATAAATAAAAAAAGACTGAAGTTAATTTGATACCTTACTCGTCTGGAGAACACTGATTATATTTCCTAATGGGGGTTCGATATCATGATCTGCCATATTTTTCTTTATTTTTTCGACGATAATCTTACAAAACCAAAGAACAATGACCTCTGCATATTGCTCCGGATTTGAGCAGATGGGAGAGTAGAGAAAATACCCGTGAAATTGTGCACATTCATCTTCAGAAGAAGAAAAATAAATCTGACCACCCAGGCCTTTAAGAACTGGCGTTCGGGCAAGGATTTTACCAGCCGGTAATAAGAAGCAAATTTCTTTACAACAAAAGAACATGAAGAAGAATAATGAATGGAGAGAAAAAAATCATAAAAAAGAAAGCATGTACGAAATGATTTATGAAGAAGTCTGTCATCAAGAAACGAAACATGCCTAATAACATGCGCATGCGCCGAGTTGGGTGCGACTTGACAAGGAAAAAAGTAACAAATACCAACAAAAATAAACTGAAGGCTCATGAAATGGAAAAGTTAAAAATAAAATCGCTATCTTTCGAGTAAAGAACTTTTTTCGCCCCTCTGCACAGCTTTCTAATAGCGTTTTTAACCTGTTCGCGTAAGGAAGTAGCACTTTAAAAAAAGGTGGGGAGAAAAAAAGAGAACGGTGTTGCTAGTAAATCGCATCTTTTACAGGGCGAGTTTGAAGTTTAGCAAGTCTGAGTGCCCATTTCGGAACTTTCTTTCTATGTTTGTTGATCTGAAATTTTTTGGAAGCCATCTCGACGAAGAAGTGTACCGCGAAGTTTACGAATTGCACCTTTACCTTCCTTAGAAGTAGGATTAGGTGTTGAAATCCGCCAACTCGTATACCTAGATAGTTTAACGTTTTAGAATTGCATTTGCATATGCTCAAAAAATTAATTATATTTTTCTCTACAGATATATTTACGTTGATAACTTAGATTAGCCCACTGATTTCTGAAAATTTATATTATACGATTTAGAATATGCTGAATTGGCTTCATTTTTTATATTGTTTGTACAAAAAATATCATTTTTAATTTACATTGTCTGATACGCTTCATTATTATTAATTTATTTAAAAAAGTTATTACAAATTACACACATTCACAAATATAATTAGATTTTTATTATGTGGAGTTCATATAATAAGGACTTTATAACATAATAAAATATAGATAAAATTTAATGTAAAATTGAGTAGTAAAAATAAAAATAATTGAGACAAACTTTTGCGTTTAAAAATATTGTAAATATGGAAGATATTTCTAATATTAAGTAAATGCACATCTTTATATCTATGGATGAAAGTGTTCTTTTTTCAGTAGAACTGTTTCATTCCCATAAAAAGTAATTTATTATTTGTACTGGTTGAACACTCATTGCATCAAATATTTTTAGATTAATGTTATGCTTGAAGCAATGAAAATTTGATATCTATGTAATATATAGTTCGCGCGGAAAGGATTTCCTTATCTTTTATGAGAAAAATGTACATACCAATGATATATATTTTGTTATTAACCAGTCATCTAGATATATCCGATATATGTAGCTCATTCAAATCACACCGAATAGCATACAGAATTTGAGTGATTTTGTTTACTTATTGTTATTTCTGTTATTTGTAAAAACTTCATAAATTATAGTAAATTCTCGATAAGATATAAAAAATGCAACTATATCTCTTTAAAAAGATTATGATTCAACGAAATACTGGTTCTTAGCATTCTGTTATTGCAGAAATAAATAAATTATATGTATAAATAATAAAATATATGTTTTAAAATTGCATCATCTCTTATTGAAGATTTAAAAAATCAATCATTGGCAAAAATATCTAATTTTTTTTTAACTTTCATTTCTAAAAAGAATTTCATGCAGCGTAAAAGTGTGTTAATATCCTTAACATTCATTTCATCTTACATAGAAATGAGATTGAACACAAATTTATTACAAAATTTATCCATTCGAGACATTATTAACAACATGATGATCTAAAATGTTTAGAAATTAATGCGAATTGTATAAAAGTTTTATGATTTAATATGTATATTGATAATGAAAAAGTTCAATATGTTACTTTTAGAATTGAAAATTTCTATTTTAGTCCAATATATACTTTAGAAATGTTGCTAATTTTGGTGTGTGTGCTTTGGATAAATTCTATATATTCTTACATGTGCAAGCTAATTATCCTACAAATCGATAGTTAGTTGCTGCTATCTGTTAGATTTAAAATGTCAATGTATTTATGTTTTGCTTAAAAACATTTTGTTCTTAAATAGTGAAAAAAAATACAGTAATACAAATAGAAACAGTTTTCTTAAATTAAAGATCATATATATATATATATATATATATATATATATATATATATATATATATATATATATATATATATATATATATATATATATATATATATATATATTGAATTTATAAGTTTAAAAATGAAATGATTATTTTCAATCCGGTAGTAAATATTATCGCTTACATTAATGATAGTTAATTGACTATTAAAGAAAAGACAATTTATTTAAAGTGATGATAAAATAATCCATAACTCATCCTAAATTTTCTGGTAGAACCAAAAATTGAGTAATTATGAATAAAATAACTTCCATCAAAAGATAAAAACACTTAAAATATTCTAAATGAAAATATAATATTTGCAAAACTCTTTCTGCTGCATTAATATCAACAATACTATATACAGTAGCTCTCTTAAAAAATCCAATTATTTCAGAGAAAATAAACTGCTTAATACTGAATTAATTTGTCGAAACATATATAATTTCAAGTGTCAATTATTTTAACAACAAATGACGAAAACCATTACCGACTCAAAATGACAACCTGATATGAAATAATGTGCATACATCGAGGTTTTGTAAATCCTTTCCTCCCATTACATTCTTTCTGCTATTTTATATGTACATACTAGCTAAACGTTCCATCTTAATAACCGCAAGACCGAATAAATTGAGAGATGAATATGTTTCATTCGGAATTTGATTGGATTACGTTTTACATAACGTCAATACTTGAAAACATTTGAATAAAAATAACGTACATTCCCAAATTTCGTAAATTTTTAAATGGCCAAAGATGCTATATATATTTCTTTATAGTTAAATCCCACATCACACAAAAGACTATTTCACATTTAAAACATATGATACAATGCAATTTGCGACCAACCAACAGCCAATGCTATAATTTAAAATTTAATCTCATAAGACTAACAAGATTTCGAAATATTTCAATGGTAAATATTTTGTTGCATGACATCATTTAAGAATAAATTTATTTACGAATTTTAACTTTGAAAAAGTGTTTTCTAAATCTTTAAAATATTACATTTTTAATTAAATTGCTAAAAAAGATACTTTTATCCTTTAAATAGGTTAACTACCCTAAATTTTGAGTCTTATTCTTAGTAAAAAGATAATTAAATATGTTTGGTATGATTTACATGAAAATATGAATTATATGAAATGAAATTTTTAGTTCATTTAGATAATTATTTCTGATGAGAGAAATTCTTTACATAGGCACATTAAATAGGATTATAATTAATTTTCTAATAAATGTGTTTTTAATGTATTTTATTTTATAAAATGGTGTTTTTTAAAACACTATAAAATGAAGAATTTACAAATGGAGGATAATAATTATCTTATTCTAATAAAAATATATTATTTTACCTCATATTTTATCTCATTTAAGCAATCTATATTTTGCCTATATTTTCGTTTTTGAGTTTATTATGAAGCTGATAAATAAGATCACACATGTTGCTTTCATACAATTTGGAGAAAATCTCTAGATAATTTAACTACTTGTACCATATAAGTTGAAAATATTATTTATATAACTACAAATACAAAGGGACAGTAAAGAATTTGGTAAATTTATGTTGCTTCAAATCCTCAAAATTGAGTAGTAGCGCAAAATATTTATTGCTAATTAGGACATTTTAATTGTTCAATCATTTTGAAGTATAATTAAAAATTGTGTTTTAGATTTAGATTTCATATATTATATATATATATATATATATATATATATATATATATATATATATATATATATATATATATATATATATATATATATATATATATATATATATATATACTGGCCATATTTTAAACTTTAAAATACCATGTCATCTTATACTGATATCTAGCATATCATTCATCCATTTATGTAACTCGAAGAAAAACTTATTCAAAACATTTATAAATGACAATTTTGTTACACAAATTGGTATTTCTTTTGAAACGTACCATTTATTTTTCTTAAAAAAATAAGTGTTATTTCATCTGGGAACTAGGAGGATTTTTTCTAAAATTAGAAACAACCTATGTAAAGAGGAAAAAACTACCATTCGCTGTATATTTCAACAGTTTTTAAATGTTCTTCAGAGTTAAAACGTCCAAAAGATCTATAACTGTTATTTTAAAATATGATATATATTAACCGTTATTTGAAGATATTTTAAAATTAAACAACATATTAGCATGCATATTTTAACTAAAAAGAATACTATTAAAGAGATCATTTTGGTTATAATTAGAGATAAATAATATTTGAATAACACAATCAAATGGAATCTGAAGTTGGTAACACAATAAATTCAAAATCATATCTTAGAAAAAGAAAAAGTTTGTAATTCTCTTACGTCTGCAAAGAGCTGAGAGTCCATCCCACAGAGATATTGCGAGACAGGTTCTTTTTTTTGATCCAACCAGAGTATACCCGTGATCACAAGAGAAGTGACATTCTGTTTCGAACACGTTGTCTGGCGTTGTACACGACATATATCCGTGTCTAGGAGGACTCAAAGCTGGGCACGTTTTCACTATAAATAAAAAAAAATGTTTTCTAGAAATAATTTTAAACAAAAAATTTAACATACTAAATATTCTACTCTATATATTCTACTTTTAACGTAATAAATTTCTATTTCAATTTTTCTTTGGTTTCTTTTCTATAAATGATAATTTAAATGATATAATGAAATCAAATAAAATATGGGGAGATTAAATTTAATTTACTAATGACTATAATTCATAAAAATTTGAAAATGATTTTACTGTTTTATGAAACTGAAAATTTTTATTAAAAGTGTAAATATGCATAATTTTGAATAAAATTTTTTAAAGGATTTTAATATGGTTCCGATTATTGAGAAATGAAAAGATAAATACATACAGATTTTTATAATTTTATAAGAAACATATATTAATCCGATTTTAGTGAATAAATCAATTTAATGAATCTAAACTGATATTGTAAAGAGCTAAAATTATATAATTAGAAGATATAAATTAGAAGAGTTATTATTTAAGCTATGGGCGCCATACTTTTGATGTAAAAATTGCAGGAGTTTATCAAATTATTGTTTATCATCTTATCGTTATAATTATTTTTAATATTGCAACAATGACAAAAAAAAACCTCAGTAATAAATTAATATCGTTGTATTTTGAAGAACAGTGTTATGTATTTTATGCTGATAAAATATTTCTTTTTTATTTTTAAAAAAATATAGTGGCATATCGAAAAACTGTAAAATGAAAAATAAGGATTACTTATGCAAGTGGCTTCTTCTCCTGTCCAGGAACCATTTTCCGCACATAATCGAATGCTGCTTCCTTGAAGTTTGAATCCAGATTCACATCGGATTCCACAACCGGCGTTAAAAACGCGGCTACAACTCCCACTCACGAAGTATCCATGCTCCGGAGGCTTCAGAGGCGGACATTCCAAAACTGGTCATGATGAAATTAATTCACACACGCAATCAAGAAATATATGTGATACATAAATAATTTTTTTAAAGAATACAATCATTTGATAAATGAATATAAACACAATGGAGGTGATTAATTAGCAAAATAATTAGACTATTAACTTTGATTCCAGAGATATAAATTTAATGTTTTATATGTTTTTTTTTTGTCAAACCTATCGTTAATTTTTTGATTTAAATTTATAAGGCATATAGGATATTAAATCATACAAAAGAGTTTACAAGTAGGTGTATTTCATGAAAGTAATCAATATGTAAATCAAAGTGGTACTAAATTATTAAGAGTTTCCTTTTTTATATTTTTATGGTCTAATTGTTTTCAGTATTGTATTAAATAAATATCATGTTAATTTAAAATTAAAAATTTAATATGTTATTTCCAAATGATTTGAATCCTTTTTTAATCTATTTTCTTTCAAATAATATTTCCATTCTACTAGTACAGCCGTACTTTCAGAAGCCTGGGCCATAGCTTTTAACCCTCTTAATTGTAGTATGCGGAAGGTATAAAACAGCTTTTGATTCGGAGATCTCAGCTATTCAAGTGGCTCTGTCACAGCTCTTCAATATCAATTTTAAAATTTTTCAAGGGATGTTATACTCTCAGCTTCCAGAGCTGTCCTCCTGAACATTGCTTCATCTGAAGCTCCTGTGTCAACTGATATTTTAAAGATTCGTCAATCCCTCAATGATTTAATTGAGAAACATAAAGAAGTTGCGTTGTACTGGACAGCAGCATACTCCAGGGAAATGAAACAGCTGATTCCTTGGCAAAGAAAGCAACCGAAATTGTACAAATAGCCGATAAAACAATTCTTTTTATACCGTCTAATGATCAATTAAAAAAATCTTTTAGAATAGATTTTTGGAAAAACATAAAAGGGACAAACAAAAACAAGAAATGGGGTGATGAAATCACAAATATTCCACTTTGGCCCTGGGACATATCTGTTGTCATTTTTCGCCTTGTTACTGACCACGATTGTCTCTCTGAACATCTGCATCGTATAAAAATATTTTCAAGTCCTCATTGCTAACTGTGCAACACATGAAAGGAAATGATCGTCAACCATATGAGTCATTGTCTTGAAGTGAACTTGGGACTCTTGTGGGATAGATACTGAGAACTCGGCACAACGATTTCTAGATTTATCATGATTTCAGCTATGTTATATGACTTCATGTTACTTTTGTTCTTGGTTCTAGTATTCCGACTACCGTTGTCTTCAAATATCCCTTAAGAAATTAAATAGTAGTATGCATAACTATAGCCTGTATGTTTTACCACAAAATAAAAATTATGAGTATATTGATAGTAGTATAAATTACACATAAAATTAATTTTTATGATAGAATAATTATTTATGAGTTCAAGATTCAGAGGAACTAATAATAACAGTAAGAGTACAATAATAGTTGTTTTTACCTTTGGGGAGATGAAAACCTACTTAAATTTGTAGTAAGTATTATAAGAAAAATATATATGTCCTTTTTTCAAAACATTAAGACTATTTTTTCTGTGTGGAAAGAAAACTTATTAAAATAAAATGACTCAGAAGACATTCTATTATGCATAATAAAGAAAAAAGGAACTAAAAGGAAATTCTCGATTAAATGAAGAAAGATATGTTGAAAAAGCTTATATCCTAACTATGCTTATAAGCATCTAAAGCATAAGTTTTATTTCAAAATTACTTTTATATCCTCTAAAAAGTTTTATTCACTAATCAGTTTCTCATAGAGCGAGCTGATGCAAGAAATTTGATAGCTAGTCAAACAAATTTAATATTTATTAAAATAAATATCATTATAAAGAATAAATAATATAAAAGTAAATTGAAAGAATTAGATAAATATAAAACCTATGAACTCATTTAAAAAATTCTGCTGTAGTTAGCACAAATATCTTCTCCTATGGAAAATTGCAGTATGCATGCTATAAATATACTGTACGCCCTTAATTGTAAGACTTACAGTTATTTAATATTTTCTTTTCTATTGATTTTATTTTTGAAAACTCGAAAATATTTTTAATTTTATAATTTTTAGAAAACATGTGCCATTATTGAAGAGAAAGATTATGTTAAATTTAAACTTCACTTTCTAATCATTAGTTTCGGATATTATTGCTTACAAGTAAAAATAATTTGACAGGAATTGCTTTTTTTGTTAATTTTTTACATATGCAGTATTAAATCAATCAAAAAGAATATTATTTTTAATATATTTTGGTGTACATAAAATATATTATATTTTACTCTTATAAACACAGAATTTTAGGAATTTGAGGAGAGCTTGGAAACCCTAAATGTAATCCTTAGTTTTATGAAATACTAATATGATTGTAATTTTAATTGCGTAAAATAATTCTCTTTTCATTTAAATTTTTACTTACTTTTTCCAGTACTTTACTATTTACATGTATGAAAAGTAATGTAATTTGAATCGTTATTGGTCTAATTTAAGGGACCTGTGAGTGTTTGTGAATTATTTTCGTTTCTTAGGGCCGTTTCAAATATAAATGCACAAAAATAATAAGCAATTCACATTTTATACAATAATACTTTAAACAAACCATTTTTTGAGCTTTAAAATTTAATTTAAAAACGTTTTTATTTTCCATTTTTTAAAAATTGTTTTTCATGATTTTGGAGTACCAAAGAACCCTGTATCATTATGCAATATTTTATTACCATTCAAATTATAATCACAAGAAACAATTTTCATTGAATTTCGTTTTCCTTAATTGTCATATTACTCTGCATCATTCCATCACAGGTAGTTTATATAACATTCAACATACTTTTGAAAGTATTTAAAGAGACTTACCAACGCATTTCTTTCCAACTTTCTGAAATCCAGTTTTACAAAGACATTGATCAACACTTGTACTTCCAGGGAAAGATACTTGGTTTACATCAGGGCAAGGGATGCAAGAAGATACGTCACCTGGACTACTTGTGGGTCGAAATGTGCCAGCTGGACACGCTGTTAAAAATAAATATCTTGCATTATAATTTTAATGAGAAATGTAAAGGAAATTAAGAAGTTATCTAAATAAGTCATATAGAGTTTGTTTCTCTATTTTATCGACTCAACAAATGAATTATTTAATATTGAAGACAGCTGTGTTATATTTAATCACAAAAGATAATTGTAAACTGTAACTTTAATATATTATTTCAATCATTAATAAATTAAAATATTCGCATGATAATAAATTTTATTACAAATAAAGAAAAAAATCAATAGTACAAATAAAATTTAAAAAACGAAAAATATATTTTTCAGGAAAATTTTAAGAAAATTTGTAACAAATTAAAAAATGTAATTAAAACAAATTAAAACAAATTAATTAACAAATTAAAAAATTTGTAACAATTTTTTAATTATTTTATTTAGTAGATATTGTTATTTGCTATCTAAGAAGTCTATTAGCAATACAATAGAAATAACAGGAAATTAAAAGAGAAACAGAAAATATATTAAAAATATTAATATATAATAATAAAATGATATAATAATATATAAGTAAAAATAAAATATGTAAATGTTTTTAATTGTATATTTTCTAAAATTTGCGTTATATGAAATAATAAATTTGGAAATGTTAAAAAGTTAGACCTATTAATAATTGTATAATATACTTATGTGTCCCATTCAAAGAATCTAGTGAGTTAGAATTATATTTGTTACTTTATTGTAACAATAAATTCCATCATACTTATCCCAAAAAGCAAGACTGTTAAATAATTTATATTCATGTATGAAAGAAGATTTCATAGAGTATAGCATTTAGATCGGTAGATATATTTTTATGAAGCTATAAGTATTCAGTATATTAAATAATATTTTCAATATTTCCTCTTGAAAATGAAATTTGAGGTCTGATTAAATTATTAATGTTTCTACTCTATTACATTTCAGTTTTTAAAAAAACAATTAAGTAATATTATGCTAATTAATAAAACTTGTTAAATATCTTTAATTAAATTAAATATCTCTTTAACTTAATTAAATATCTTTTGAGGACATTAAAAACTCTTCAGTTCATCAATAAAAAGCAAACAATTATTCTTAGAAGAGAACTTAAATGATCACAAGTTAATACTTTATCCTAGGTTAATTACTTTTTCATTTAGATTTCGAAGCAATTTTCTATCATTTTCAGTATAATTTAAATAATGCTTTTTAAATATTTTTATGTGTAAAATTTAAAATTTAAGATTCTAATGAGTTATACTAATTATAGTATCTCATGAAACGTCAGAAATTTGTTCTATCATGGAGTTAACTTAATTATAAAGATTTGATTTAACGAAATAATTGAAATATTTCAGCATTTGCGACTTTTAAAAAAATAACATTTCCTTACTCTTTTTTTAAGATCGAATTTAGCAGCAACAAACATTTCTTAACATAATTTAATTTTTAATAGAGAAAAAATTTGTAATTAAAATTTCGAATTCAGTTCTTATTAAATATAAAAATCAATCTAAACGTGCTTGAATTAATTAATTGAGGTTGGCTTTCCTGCTTTCTGATTGTTATGAAGAAGAAACAACCTTTACAAAAGAAAAACGATATGAAAAATTTCTTTCATTATATCTTAATTTTAAAAAAGATAAATTTTCTACGATAAATCTTCTTTTATGTGAAATAAAATTAATGTAAAGTAGCTATAAATAATAATGAAATGTAAGGAGTTAAACCTTTCCTATGATTTAAAAGTTTAAATTGATGTAATATTTTTGGATCGCAAGGATTTTTCATTTTCAAAAATGAGACTATATGCGAGGGTTAAAAATATACAGAAGTCTAATATATTTTAGGTAAAAATGTATAACTTCACTAAAAGCCGCACAAAATCAGAATGCCTCAGCAAACTAAACCTGAATTAAACAAGCAATGATTAAATAAATCATATAAAAGGAGTTTCAAATAGTTGATAGATAAAAACTAATGACTTCAAAAGAAAAGAGAGATAGAGCAATCAAAACAAATTATACACTATATAGACATTTTTAACATTGCAGTAAAAAATTAATATGAATAGATTTCCAATCGTAATGATTAAATGTTACAAGCATAAATAAAACCAATAAAAGCAGAGAACAGTGGTCTAGACTTCACGAAAACAAATAAGTTCACTGACCAAATCACGCCAAACATATTTAAGTCGTTCTACAAGCATTATCTAAGGCCATCAAATTTAGGGCACGAGATAATCCATATCTTGAAGTATTTTCTTTGAACAATGTTCATAAATTGTTTGATCTTAGATTGAAACTAATCAGGAAACTTTCAATTTTAAAGTGACAGATAAAATCTACTTTAATATATTTTATAGGTGTATATTTCACTTTCGCGAGAAAAATTAGCTGTAAAAGATGACGATTATATATATAAATATTTCTTTATTTTTCAGAGTCACTTTAAAGAATAAAGTGAAATATATCAATTTTAAGTAGAGTAAATAACTGATTAAAACTAAGTTTTATATTTAAATATAAATAATATAATAAGAAAAAAGCAAGTAAATTATTATTTATAAATATAATTTTCCTCTGAAATTAAATATTGATTGACTAATTTATTCATTTGGTTCAAATTAATCACTTATTTTCTTTTTAAATATTATCTTTATTTGTCTTCTCTAGTAAATTTTAGACTGAAACCACCAGAAAAATTACATCAAGCATTTTACTTTGTACAAAAGTATCCGTAAAAAATATTTCATGATTTTTATATGTTTTATGCCAACTGATTCAACAATAAGCCAAGACTTAAACGTTCAATAAAAATGTAACTCATTCACAACTCCTTTTCATAAAAATGTATATAGATTTTATTTTGACATTTATTAGTTACTATTTATGACTTAATTACAATAAGAATTTGAAATTAAATTATTTTAAATAATTTGTTGCCTTCGGTTTATTACCTTTCTTATACTTAGGTTCTTATTTGGATCAAGGAATATTTCAAGCAGACATTATCTGCTTCAAGCAAGGATATTTTAATCAGCATTGTTAAATTTGTTTTCATTAAGGTAAATGGAGACTTATATAAAATTAATTGTAATTGAGGATAGGAAAATCAAAACCTTTTGTATGTATGTAAAAATAAGTATATAAAAATTAAAGTGTAATAAAGTGAAATGATAAAAATAATTCGCAATTACAGAGAAGTAACAAAAATCTAAATAAAATGCATATTTTAAACAAATTTTTATAACTAGAAGCGCCTTATAAACATAAAAAAAAACTTTAGTTACATAAGAATACTACTTTTAAGCAAATTTAGAATGAAATATTTTGATGTTTTTTAAGAAGTGGAAAGAAAATACTGATTTTGAATGAAATATGAAAATGTAATTTCAGTCAAACTGCAAGTATTACATTAGTAACTATTCATTTTATATTACTATTGACTAACCAAGCGAATGAAACATGACTTACCGTGACAATCTCCCTTGAGGCCTGTGCCGTAGTAACCTTTTTCACACAGACAGGCATAATGTCCATTCGTGGTCCCACATGTGCACTGAGCTTTCTCGTCGCAGCAGTCAGCACCTTCCGGACAGAGTTTGCTGCATGCAGGGTGTTCTTGGTCTAAGTAGCTGCCAATTTGAAGATCTATTGAAAAGCCGTGGATGTACACATTAGGATGAATTTTATTTTGTAAGACATATCTTCTGAACTCAAAAAGTGTTTGAAAAAAGATATTTGGTATGGTAAATACATAATACGACAATTTCAAATGTTCATCAACATGACTGTTTTAACTACATAGTCATAATTAATTAATAAAAAGGCAATTTACAATTTTTAAAATATCTAGAGTTAAAATAAGGAAAAACATCCATTATGTAATAGTTTTTCACATTTTATATCGAAGAGAATAATGACAACTACTTGATATTCAAACTTAGATCTTAAAGCTATGGGATTTATTTTTATTAAAAAAATAACAATAAAAATAGTTATTGCGCTAAGTTGGTCAAGTAATTGGGGTTTTTACACGTCTCATATAAAACCCATACAATGTCTGATTAAAATATCTCATGTATCATAATGAGGTTTCAAAATGAAAATAATAAAAGTAAATTCATCAATTTTAATACCCTTTAGAAATGCATGTAAATACTGACATTTTTTCTTATTCTATTGCATTATAACTACAAATTTGTTTCAATATGAAATTCCCAAATAAAGCAAAATAAAATTTTCCTCTCTCATTTTATCAAAATTGAAATAATTTAATTGTTTATTAAAAATATAATTATACATTTATGATGCTCAAAATTTTATTTGTACATGTTTAACAACTTTATAAAACAAGTTATTATTTCAAATCTTTTATCCGTTTTTTTTATTTGGTGATACTTGCAATATATTATTCAGCCAGAATATTTTAATAATTAATGAAAAATAAGCTTTTCCTTAATTTTATATGCTTACTAGAAATATTTAACGTGTTCAAGATTCCATACATGAGAAAATTACTTAATGTTTCAAAATTAATTTCAAATTTGAACAAATTAAGGTTATTAGGGTGAAATTCTCCTATGGGGACAAATTCGTTTAAGAAAAGGGATGCGCAAATGTACTCAAGCATGGGCAAAATTTAAAATAAACCATATGAAAGTAATGTTCAATTTAGATTAATTATGGAAAAACTGCTTTATACTGATTTTTGATTTCATTGAGTAAAATTAAATTATCACTTGAAACGTAAAAAAAACATAAAATTTTATTTGGTGATACTTGCAATATATTATTCAGCCAGAATATTTTAATAATTAATGAAAAATAAGCTTTTCCTTAATTTTATATGCTTACTAGAAATATTAAACGTGTTCAAGATTCCATACATGAGCAAATCACTTAATGTTTCAAAATTAATTTCAAATTTGAACAAATTAAGGTTATTAGAGTGAAATTCTTCTATGGGGACAAATTCGTTAAAAAATAGGGATGCGCAAATATACTCAAGCATGGGCAAAATTTAAAATAAACCATATGAAAGAAATGTTCGATTTAGATTAATTTTTAAAAAACTGCTTTATACTGATTTTTGATTTCATTGAGTAAAATTAAATTATCACTTGAAACGTAAAAAAAACATGTATATTGATAAATCTAGAAAATAGAATTTAAATTAATATTGGTTGAGATTCCGTATGGAATGGTAACAAAATACGTGTCACACAAATGATTATTGTAGGATAACCAGGATAAGTAGATTAAAGTAACAGACAAACATAAGTGATGATGAAAGGGATAAAACAGACAAAGATAAGGGAAGAATAAATATTTTTAAAACTAAAATGTGTGAAACTTTGCACACATTTTTTACTTTTTCACGTAAAATAAAGAAAACGATAGCATTATTAGTTTTATGACAAATATTCATAAATAACTATAAAATTTCAAAAAAAAAAGAATCTCTGATTTAAACTTTTGCTACGAAATAATATGCAGCTTAATAATATTCAGAAAAAGACAGCTCTGTGTATGTGTGATCTATAAGTTATTTTTTCCATAAAAACCCTTAATCTGAAGAAGAAAAATGACTCAATTTATATTCCGATAAGTTGTTTTTCTTTGTTGTTAAGTTGTTTTTTTTTTAAAGCGACGGAAATTAAAGAACATATTATATTTTTCCTGACATAAGATTGTGTGAACAATTTTAGGTCTTATTTACCTTTTACAGTTATTGAAATTTTAAAGTAACTTCCTCATTTTGGATCCACAAGATATACAGGATAACTAAAGCACTGAATATACGATGTTTACACAATCGCATGATTATATAGATGCATCCGTTTTTTCCTTACTAATGATTTCTTAACGTCTTCTGTTCTAAACTAATTAAATAGAATAACAAATATCAGTTCAGGTTTGTTTGGTCATGTCTCAGATAAATCCGAATTAATATACTTAATAACTTTAGAAGAAGAGAGTGAAGGATTTTTTCTGAACTACATAAATAAAAAAGAAGGATAATATAACTTGAAGAAATAGCAGTCGGGGACATACAAGAAAGAAAAATTTACTTTCTGATGGTTGGTTGGTAGAGTTTTGTCGCGCAAGGTTCATAATAGAACAAGCTGCATCAGAAATACTTTCTGAAAATATTTTTAAATTTAATTATGGAATATAGAAGTCACATAACACACTCTAGTTATCAGTAAAATGAAGACTGAAGATTCTTATTTGCTTAGTTCATCTGATTGGTAAACAATGAGGACTAATTGAAAATAAAGAGAAGATAAATATAATTATATTTAAATTGATAAAATGTATAAGTTTTTTAGGGAATCAATCTTGAGTACCTATTTTTTTTCAAGTCACAGAATGACAGTTTAAATTACATGTTAAAGGTTTATTGGGAGAATGAGCAATTAGAAAGATGAAGTTTTGTATATGATGTTCCAGTATATACAATATTAAATGCCATGAAAAAGAATTTCTTAAAAGTTTGTTAAAGGGATTACAAAACGTAAAGACGAGAACCTTACCTTTGAGAGCACCTTTCATTAGTGGACATTAACTGAGAAAAATCTCAAATTTGCTTCACTTTATAATTTACCTTTCGAAGAATCCAATATCCAAGGTATATACCATTTCCTTTATAATAGCAGCTTAGAAAAATTATATATTAAAATTTCAGAATACGCTGAAGTCACAAAGTGGGATATATCCATGGATGTGAATGAGTATACAATGTATTTCTGCGTACAATATACTTTTACTGCGATAGTACATATAGAATGAATCCTATCATATCACATGCTCTATGAGACATAATTTTGCGATATGTTTATTGAAAACTCTATCAAATGAGGTACTGATGAGAATTTTATGCTCATTTGTGCTGATTAAAATAAAACATTCATAAAAACTGAAAAGAATTAACTGAGTTTGATATTTTAGTAGACTTTTGTGTATTGGAATTAATTCAAATTTCCTGAGGAAGAACAATATCTATTAACCAAGAATTGATAATAAATGACAGAAATATCTTAAAATTATGCTTGATATATGGTTCAGAGATTTTGGTCAGATTAATTTAGGATCACCGATAAATTTTATAACTAACAATCTCTCGCTGGAACTCGGAAAAAAATTGGAATATTATGCTCAAAACTCAAGTTTTAACCTAAAGATAGGACTTGAGTGTGTCAGAATGACGAAAATAGATACAAACAAATAATTTTTATTTATGAAATCAGAAAGTACACATATTGAAAATTTATTGGATTAGAAGTGAAAAGATATTGGGATATTGAACATTTGTTTTTAAATCTCTTGTGAATTAAAGAAATCTAATAGAAGCAAAATTTTAGATATTTTTTAGCAATAAATTTTAATGAGTTGACGATGAATGTTTTTATTAATTTCAAATGCTCCATCTAAAGTTTTTATACAATACAGTTAAAATATAGAGTTTAGTGCCTATAATTTTAAAATATGTCTACATGATACTTGAACTGTCTCATTACTAACAATGCGAATGTATCACAAATGCGATCAAAAACGCGGGGTATTTTCTTTAATTATTTACTTAGAGCATATATATAATACGTGTTATAGTAAATAAATATGTTGCTATATCGTGCGTGTATGTATGTTATGCCTCTTAAAGAGAGTGCTAGATTTTAAGTAACGCATTAAAAGTTTATTTCTTAAATAATTATTTTAAGTATAATTGTTAAATTTAAAATACTGTTGTTGTTATGGTTTATCCTCCAGCTGTATGACGAAGTCAGACAAGATCCATTAAACTACTGATTCAAGAAAGTCAAGGACAAGAAGTAGGACAAATATATGCCCTCTCTGGAAAATCCCAAACAGGGTGTGCTTAGCAGAAGCTTGCTGAACTTGACATTGAGCAGGCTGAAACGATTTTTCTGCCCACGAAAAATGAAAGATTCATATTATGATCACTTGTTAGTTTGGAAATTGTGGTTCGAGAGGACCACATACCAGGAATGGTTAGAAGGGACCGTCCACTCGCTCAAAAATTTATCGTTGACAATGGATTGATATTCTAGAAGGTAAGGATTAAAGAGGAAATATATGAGTGGCTACATTCTTTGGTGAAGCTATCCTTTCTCTCGTTGCCGTATATTTCGACGTGCAATGGGGTTCACTGAAAATGAACATCGTGGGACTCTGTAATAAGTCTGAGCATGAGAAGAAGGGAAATTATTTTTTGTGTGTCTCGAACCGTAAACCAATTGTAAAGGTGTTAAAGGGAGAAGCGACTGCATAGAAGGATTCAGAATTCCCCAAAGTCGGTTTCATAAAGAAAAGTTTCAACGCCCTAATCAATTGCGATTAATTCATTTTTGAAGTCTAATGAGATATCAGGGTTGCAGAGGTAGATGGGCAAATTATCCCCCAGTTTCTCAATTAGATGCGTGATCATCCAATCTACTGCCATCCTTATATATATTCATGGCATTATAAGATATCTAATTTATTATCTCCAAGGCCAACCCCTTAACAGGAGCTGGGATCAGGTCCTTTTTCGGTGATCGGGAGAAAAAGATCCAAGTTTTGAAATACTGATGATATGAAGTAAGCAAAGTTACAGTTGTGGAATGAAAATTCAAAAGAGTTGCTTGCTATTGATATCGATCATTATATAACATTTAAAAATCAAATAATATTAGTTTGTGCTAATTAGGCTATTATAACTAGGTTTTATAATAAAAAAATTAACTACACTAAAAGTTGTTAATACTTTTATGAAAATAACAAACAGGCCAGACCAAATCATATAGTGCTTACTTTTAAAACGTTTCTGGTATATTTAATTCTAGAAATTTTCCAACGGAAAACATTGTTTTTATAATAAAAGGTTTTATCTCAATGTCACTATACAAATATGATATGAAAGACATTTTTCTTATTCTAAAGTCATATATATATATATATATATATATATATATATATATATATATATATCATTATATATATCATCATAAGTCATATTATATATATATCGCTCGTATATAATAATTTCATAAAACTGATCTAATGGAAATATTATATACAAGCGACTGCATGTTTCATGATTGAGACAGTGGTTAAGTAGTCAGAGGAATTACAAAAACTGCATCACCCACAGTTGTAAAAATATGCTTAAAAGATTCATTGATTGAGTTTTAATTAACGTACATCTTTCATTTAACATCTAGAATTGTTTTACTGCCTTTCTTTTAACTTTTAGCCGTACATTTTATAGATTATTTAGAGAGAAAAACTCTTATATATGATGTTATGCATAAATTTTTAGAATTTTGGATGTTTAGTTTTGCATTTAGATATCTTATATTTTTCTCTTTCACTAAAGAAAAAAAGGACACCAACCTTCATGCAAAGCTCTTCTTGCCAACGCTTCGAACTCCTCGAAACTGTCAAGAATGTAACTATGTTCTTCGGGAGGATCAGAGGCCATATCGTACAGTTCTCGGACGTTTCCATTCTGAATGCCAAAAGTGAAGATCTCCACCTGTTGCTCCCTGAGAACTTTCGCTGCTGGTCTCGGGTCACCCCCATTGGAATATCCGTCTGTGACCAGAAACACAGCTTTAGCCGCCCTTGGTCGTGCTTTATCCAGAACTTCCTAGAACAGGATGTGAATAATGGACTTTAAGTTTTGATGTCTCTCAATTTGGATATAGATGAAAACATTTTATTTAATAATCTAAGAACTGACATCAGATATTTTAGATTTTTATTTAGATTATTTTATTTATTATTATTAATATTTTTCATTATTTATTATTAATATTTTTCATTGTGAAACCTTCATTAAATAATAATGTTGTGTTATCTTAAAATATTTATTATTAAAATAATATTTATTCCCACACATTTTTCCTTAATCTCAAATAAAATTAGTTTAAAAAAATTCATCTTTTTCTAAAAGTTATGCCAAATTATAGAAATATTGTAAAATATTTTTCAAAATATTGAGGATTTCAAAGTATGCATCAAAATATTAAGATTAAAACTCTGACTCTCTTATCCTTTTGAGGTAGGTTGTATTAAAGCGAAAAATTATAATTTGCAAATATTAAATATTAGGAATAATTTCAAAAAAAAATTTTTTTAGAAGCATTTAAGGAAGTATGAAAATGGCCTTGTATTATATTCTCAAGATATTTGTAATTTTTAAAAAAGCATTTAGCTTATCAATGAAATCACAATGAAAATATTTAATGAATATGTTTATTAAGTTGAATACATTTACAATAAACTGAATTGAAAATAAAATAATTACTTATTAAAACTTTATTTTTCATATGTAGTTATTTAAAAGAGCTTTTAATTATAAATATGTATGATGTTACATATTAATGATTATAGAAAAATTTATCAAAATTACAAAATTTTAACTATTTTAGATATAAACAATCTAAAACGGTATAATAAGAATATGTTTTAAAAATTCCTTTTTGAAACCAATACATAACCAAAAATTCATGGTGCATGTGTTTTTCAGCTAGCAAAATAATAATACGTGCAGTTTAAATACTTCCAAAAAAATGTACATAAATACTACATTCTTATTTAAAAAATGGATTTCCTGAGAGTATGGCAAATGAATAAGAATAGTATATTTTATCAATTTAAAATTGATGAATAAATTTTGAATATCATTTAAGTCTGTTCGATCTATGACTCCAATGTATCCTTTTACACAGAGTACCTTAGAAAAAGAACTTAAAACAAATTTCGAATAAATGCAAACATTCACATCAGATAATGGATGAACCCACACAAATTGCTGAACTTAAGATCACATTTCATTATATTGAATATTGAAAAAAAGTTTTTTATAAAACAAAGCATTTTCTTAATTTCTTTATCTATTAATAATAATGAGGACTAACATTCAGCTATTAGCTCAACATCAATTGCTGCAAAAATAATCCGCATATTTGAACGACATGGATTTGTTTTGATATAAATTTTCAGAAGCTTTGTAATTTATTTGACACATTCCAGTCTGCATTTATTACACTAAGCCCTTATTATGATTTAGTTATAGGTTAATCGAAACATTTTCTTTATTGTAAAATATATTGTCCATTGATTTTGAAAAATTCAATTTTTAATCACCTTTCAAAGAGTTTAACAGGTACAAGATACGTTTAACTTGTTGGAAAATAAAAAAAATTCTTGATCGGTAATTCAAAGTTTATGATAGAACGAGAATGTAATTTGAAAAAGAAAGTAATATAATTTAAGGAAATTTTCTCATCTGGATAATTGATATGAAATATTGAGCAATAGTTATCTTTTTGGACTTAATTAAGTTATGAAAGGAGTAAATTATATAAAACTCTTTTCAAAGAGAACTTTAATGGAAAAATGTGAAAAAACTAAACATAAGTTTAATTAATGATTGCGAACAGCTAAGAGGCATAATTGAAATGATAGTCTTTTAGCTTAAATTTGTTAAGTTTGGCTTTGTCCTCCAGCGTAACTTAGTAGAAGTTCAAAATCTCTTTTAAGCAGAATGTTTCAATCTAATTAGAATTCATAAGCACAAATGAATATACAAACTATCCATCTAATTTAAGACAAAATTAATTAAGACAAAATTTATTTTGACAAAATTGGCATTGCATCTATTAAATTTCACACCTAAATATCACACCACAAAAACGAAAAATTGTAATCTTTCATCTATTGAATAAGGCTTTTTCTTAGTGTTCAAAGATTTTTAAAACTGTAAGTTGAGGGATAATTATTCGATCAAACATTTTCCGGTATTTAAGTGTTGCCAAAATAGAGAAGTTTTAATAATACATTTTTTTAAGAATTTAATTCTTAACTCAGTCCCTTTCAAATATTTTTCAGAAATCAAATTTTAAATTTCTAGTAAAAATTATAATGTTCTTGAAAATGACGAAAGAAACTATAGAATAAAGTGCGAAGCAAATGTTCTCATTTCGTCCTTAAGAGTACAAGAAATCGTTAAGAGTACAAAAAGTATGTAAATTGAAAGACTTCATAAAAATACAAAAAAATGTATTTTCTCTTCTTCCCAGAGGATAGTTTACATTAGAAAAATATAGAACCTATAATGTTCTTATTTGTATTACCAATTAAAGTGTTCTTTATATAAGTCAATTTATAATATACTATCCAACATTCCTTTACTTCGCTGTAAAGAATAACAAGATCACTAAATAATAGTAACTATAGATATACTTCTGATATATTCCGCAAAATATTTCTATTTACAGACTATAAAATGTACTCACAGTTAAATGAATTATAAAATTTGAATCTGAAATTTCTTCATAAATTTAAGTAATCATTTATTATTTATTTATGCATTAAATGTTTGAGAGGAATATGAATCCCATATAATCCCACAGCAACATAATTTCACCTTCCGTTGAGGCTTGTACTTTGCAAAACTAAAGAGGGATTGCTAATACACAAATTAAATCTACAAGTGAATTTTCTGACTTATGATACAAAGAAAAGAATAAAATTGATATTAAAGGAAAGCATTCATAAACTATGACAAGGCCTTTCACTATTCGGTATTACAGTTTCATAGCTAATACTTAATTTACACTTGACATTAAAAGTCGGCAAAGCGGTTGCTGACAGACTCATATTCATTAAATCATTTCAAGCCAAACAGCGTTCAAACTGATGTAAAACTATAGAAAAGAATACTGAATATTAACTCTAATTAAGAAGCGAGCGCCTTTTCCTTTTGACATTCGGATGGCTCATTAAAAGAGTTGATGGCGCACATCGACCAGCATATGACGACGATGCGAAATGAGATAAAACTTAATACTGGCGCCACAGAAGTTCTATTCTTTTTATTACGTCGCAATCTTTTTCCTGAAAAGCTGGAGGAAGATATTAGGAGGAAAGGGCCCCCAAATGTAAAGAAGGATCGAACAGTTATTTTACACAGCTAATGTCTACAACAATCAAATTTCTTATCAGATAATTAAAATTAATTAACCAATACTAAGTTCATCACCTTAATTTGATGCTAGAAACTAAAATAAATCAGTTTGCTATTAATAATTCTTGAAATAATTACATTTGGAATAAATTATTTGAAATAATTATTTTAAGATCATCAGATGAAAAATGCTTTTTAAATCAAATCAAATCTAAGAATTGCTAAGCAAATATTCATAGAATTTTTTAAAGCGTTCTTGGATGCAAAGCTTGATTACTTCTTGTTATCTTTTAAGGGCTTTGCTATCAATTCCGTATACTAATTTGTTTTAGATAAAATCAGACGTTTACTTGTATGACCACACAAAAATATTTGATCAAATCTAAATTTAAATTTGTCATTTATACAATAAATTAATAAATTACAATAAAAAATATGTAGCTTTCATTTTGATATTAAATTTTTAATAAACAAAAATAATTTTTATGCCACGTAATACTTTAAAAATTTTAATTCATAAAAGATTCAATATTTAAAATAATTAGGAAGATCAACGACAACTCTATAAAATAATAAAAAAAATTAAAAACAATGTGGAATTTTAAAATTTATGGATAACACATATGAATTAAAAGTTTTTAAATCTTCAGTGGTTTAGCAAAACTGATTCCAATAATTTATGAATTCTTGCTGCATTCGATAGCGTTAGGAAAGAAGATTATGATCTAATTTACTTTACAGATGGGAGTATAGTTAAAGAAAAAGTAGGTCTTGCATACGTATGCTTTCAGAATGGTTTTGAAATGAGTCATCAGGTATACCGCATTAGTGATTACAGTTCTATTTTCCAAGCGGAGTTACTCTGCTTTAATCTTGCTGTTAAAGATGCCATAAGCAAGCCTTTTCATAAATTTTTAATTTGCAGTGACTCGATGTCATCCCTACTGGCTTTACAAGATGTAACTAGTTTTGGAAAACTTATTGTAGAAGTCCAGACTTCAATTAATATGTGTGATATCAAAAATATTTCCTTCACTTTCTCCCATGTCAAGGGTCATAGTGGAGTGTATGGAAATGAAAGAGCAGTTTCCTGGCCAAATCTTCTCTTTCACTTTCAAATAAACTCGATACCAGCTTACCCAAGTCTTTTTTCAAAACCATTACCAAAAAGAAGATTATCACAGAATGGAACTCAGGTTTCATTTCTTCTCCTAATTGTATAAGTGGACAAAATCTTTTTCCCTTCAGTTCCCTGCAGAATTAAGAACTACTGGTTTTACACTGACTTTAAAATTACGCAATTCCTCACTGGACATGGGAAATTCAATAGTTATCTACACCGTTTCCACATTAAAAAGAGTGAGGTGTGCATGTGCAACTCAGAGAGTGACAACCCTCTCACATTCTTCTTGAATGCCCATCTGTTTCAGAAGAAAGGAACGAGCTTTGTAAAGACTTTAACAGGTGGCCCCCGATTATGGTAGACCTAGTAAAGAAAGAGAATTTCGAATTTTTTATAAAATTTATCCATGCTGTTATCTAACTTCTTTTTCGTCTTCATATCTCTTTTTTTCTCTCTGCCTTCTTTTATTATTTTTTTCATCTCATGATTTATTTGGATTTGTTATGCAGTACCTTTGTTGCACCTTCGGGCCCTGTGTGGTATTCTTTGGTGCACAGGGAGATATTTTTGTTTTCCCAAATAAAAAAATTATTTATGAATTAGAAATGAAATCAAATATTAGAAAAATACCGAATTAAGGCGTTACAAATCATGTTTAGCAAACACACTATGGACCAACGCTCTGTTTAATAGCACGAGCTAAAGATTATCATGAAGAATATTTGTGCCTCTTTTATGAAAGATTATCAGAAATTGGAATAAATGTTTTAACTAATTTTCGTACTTGCACATGCTAAATTACTTTTAAGTCTTGATTTTACTGTAATTGAGTCCGCTTAAAATATCGTGTAAAAAATTATGCTTCTCTTTGAAATGTAATATTGTAATAAAAAGAACCTTATGCAAGGCATAAATAAAATATTTATGTGATTTTTTCCTGGGAATATTAATGAAAGTTTGATGATTTTTATAATGAGTTATTAATTTAACTAGACAAAACTATACATGCATTTGTGATTGCAATACATGCATACATCGTTTGAAATAAATATCACAAATTCAAATCACTCACAATATTAAAAATTATTCAAAAATATTTTTTTTTATTTTTTTAAAAAATGAAAAATTAATTAACAGTTGATTAGATATTTAATGAAATATTTTTAAACAAATTAAATTGTGTGCATTAAATTTCCTTGGTAATAAAAATATTAAAATAAGGAAATAATAGGAATGCGTTTATATAAAAATCAGATGTTAACTATATAAATACAATTAACACCTATGTGTACTGCTTGTTTACATAAGGATGTAAAACTCCATTAAACACTCATTCGCATTATTTATTTTTATTTCCTAAATTCTCATACAGGTTCATATGAATGGTATATTTATATTTTTTATTTATACGCAAGTGCTTAATGCAATGCATTTTTAAAGTTTTCTATAATGAAGGCTTGTAAAAAAAATTAAAGAATATTTTAGTTTAAAAGAAAAAGGAGATATTATTCATATACGTATATTTTCAAATAATATAAATATTGGATTTAAAAAGGTGCTATAAGTCAAGATAAAATACCAAAGTCATAAGAAAATTTACATTGGTTAGGTTTTTCATCAATCAATGTGGGAAAACTTAGGAATTTGGAAACAAATTTATAAGATTCAGAATTCTCTAATACTTGTGTAAGCACTTGATGCTTAAATATTCTGGCTTTTAAAGCATGTTGCTTTTTAAAAATATAAAAAATTAGTGCAAAATAAATATTTAAAAATGCATTTAATAATTCAATCAATTATATACCTTTTTTATTTACATACCATTAAATTGAAAGCAGAAAGCAATAGCAATAAGTTAAAACTTAAAACTAACTGTAGCTTTAAGATCACGTAGTGAGTAATCTAAAAGTATTTTAATATCCACTACGCAAATTGCTTTTCAGGCAGGAAATCCGGAAAACTCCCAAGCACTCACAATGATAAAATTAATATTAATTTACTGCTGATTGCATTTCAGTTATATTTGGCACTTTGAGGCAAACAGTCAAAGAGCCGAAGGGCGTTGTACTTAGCTTAAGCATTTGTAGCGTTTGCTCATATCTGGAAGACTTTACTAACAGTGGACGGTATTCAGGTCCGTAACGAATGTCGGTAGTTCAAAGGAAGGAAACACTGAAAACTCTAAAACAATCACTGAACAGATGCGTATTCAGGAAGCAGAAACACAGCATCTCCTGCTACTCATTAGTGTCTAGGATCTAATCCTTAATCTTTCCTTTCAGACACTGTCTTAAACCACAAAGCCACGGTGAGTATTATTATATACTTTAAATATATATATATATATATATATATATATATATATATATATATATATATATATATATATATATATATATATATAAACCTTTTCTTTTCATTAATTTAAAACTGATAGGTTTTTAAATTTTTTTAAGATTATTTTGGGAACATAAATTGCATCTCAAATCTTAGATAGAAAAAGTTTTATTTTTCAAAGAAGTAAATGAGTTACACAAACTCTGTAGTACAAAGTAGGAATGATATGTCGACATGAATGATGATTATAATAAACTATATTCTAAAAGATATAGTGATACATGAATATTAAGAAAGATTCCCACAATCTAATTATCCAATATTTACTCATAAAAGAGAAATCAGCTATATTTAAAATTTAACTTATAATTGTACAGTATATAATGGCTCAAAACTTAATTAAATAAAATAATCATTTGAATATCAACTTAATTAAATATTCATTTGATTTAGTAGTCCCAATAAAATAAGTTAGCAACTTTGAAAATTTCCATTAATATATCACATATTTTGAAAAAAATTATCTTAAAATGGTATCGGTAATATTCTTTAGCATCTATAATGATAAACGTAAAATATCTCTTGATAAAGAGTGATGTGAAATAGGTCACTCTTTATCAATATATAAATCACTTGCTAATATTTAAGGTATAGAAAATAATAAGGAAAAATGTAAGAAATTATCAAATCCGAAAAAATTAAATGTATTTTATTAATTAAAATTATTTGCATTAAAACTGAAATAAGCATAAGTCTAGTGAAATATTTGTTTTAAAAAACTTTTATCTCTTTTAAAGCAATAAGTTAAAATAATATTATTGTATGAGAGAAAAATATTTTAAACTGGTTTAACAGAAAAAGTGATTCATTTACAATTGTAACATTTCTGAAGAGGGAGTAATTGTTTTTATGAACAAATGAATCTTAAATGAATTTTGAGATTAAAATTCGAAAATATTAATCTTCTTTACTTAATAATTTACTATATTATTGTTAAAATATTATTTATTTAATAAAATATACTCTAAAATAAGATTCTTCTAAATCCTTATCAAAATGCTTTTGAAATGATTTATAAAAATTTGTCATTCAAATTTCTTTACTTATAGATCCAAAATTTTTACCGAAACATTATAGTAAAAAAAACTTATACTTAGTATTCTCCGATTTAAGAGCATTATTTTAATGTGCCTTGCAAAGTATCAAATATATTGAAATATTTTCGCCTTAATGCTTTCATATATTGCAAATTTGTGGTGAAAAATCTTAAAATTTGAAACTTTTCTTCATTGAAATTTTCCGTAAAGTACAATTAACATTCTTGATTATTTAATACTATTAACAAGCATAATGTAGCCATTAACTTTTGAAAAATAATATTTTTCATTAAAATCATAAATAATTATAATAATAAATCAACTTGGTAACTAAATCAGGCATATATCTTATTTGGTTGCAGAGTTGATTTGTACATTATAATTCTTCCGTATGATTCGATTGTTTCATCCAATTATTTAATATAATTCATTTATTTTTTCAATATATGTCTTAGTGGCGTTTTTAAAAAAAATCATAACTACATTTTGACACTGTGGTGATGAGCCTTAGTATTGGAGTTTCTGCAAGGCTTTCTAACAGCCACCATATATTTTTGCTTTCCTTTGATAGTGAGACCCATTCATTAATGAAGATCTCCAGAAAAATCCCAAGCACCCACTTCAACCATTATGCTTCAAAAAAACAAAAACACAATTTCCATTATACAAAAAAACTAGGAACAAACCTTGAAACTTATCTCTAGTCCTCTCACTAAAAATTTTCAAAACATAAACTCCTCTAAAGTTTTACAATTACAAAATATTTGCAAACATAAAATCTGAATTTACAAAACTATTCATATAGACATGGAATTTTATAATTTAGTTTTTTATTATCAAAATTTAAAGATCGAAAAATTTAATTATGATCTATTATAGAGCAATTTCAATAAGATTGCATTTTTGTGATGTCTTTACATTTTTTAGCTATATTATCTATAAAAAAGTAAAAAAATCACAACATTAACATGTAAAAAACTTTCGAAATCATTTAGTTGATACATTGACATGACTTTTATGGATATTAAGACAAATATATATAGCTTATTTTTAAAATGTACATCTTATAATATTTTAAGCAGTCTGTTCCTATTCTTGGCCCATTGTAACAATATTCCACGAAAATCATTTTTTTTTACCAAAGTATTATTAGCACAGGTCTCGTATAATCCAGGATGCCAAATTCTGTATTTGGTTAATTTTTTGGCAGATTTTCTTATCTAACTGGCAACCTGGTTTTTATTACGTCATAGATATGAAAATTCTATTTTGGTAACCCTAGTATTTACGTCATTACGCACGCCACACAATACGTCATCTTGGCTACATTTCTTCATCGCCAAAAATATTCAGAATTTGGCATCCTGGATTATACAGCACCTGTGCCTTATTATTAGTTCTTACACGTAAAAGACGTTATTTTGTTAGTTTCTTTAGCTTTAAATTCACAGAAATGTAAATTTTTGGGTAACAAAAAGGCTCAGTATTGTATAACCGGTATTAAAAAAATAGTAGCCTTCCTTAAAAATTGACTCATACCCGCTATTAAAGACTACTTTGGAATCAAAAGAGCCGCGAGAGCATAAAAACGTCAGCAGAATTCGTGATTTTATCACACCATCCATTTTCGAGATGGATGGCGAGATGATACCAGAATGGTCGTCGGCTCCGAATGCCGGAGCGACTTCCCAAGCAGTGAAGGGTGGGTGCTGCTGACCTTGTTTTGATGGATGCATCGGAATGATCTTTGATTTATTCTCCAGAAAAAGGGGGAAGTGATGAAATATTCACATCCTCTCATTTTTCAAATCATTAATAAAAAAGTGAAACTAACGATTACTTGGAAATATATTTTAATTGGCTGCGATATATATCAATTCATGCAAATAAAAAAATAAATAAATCGTTCTTTTCGAGATTCATCATGCAAGCTCAACAAATCGCTTTACTTTCATGAATAATTTAATTCTTTAACTTATGAATGAGGTACTTTTTGTAATATTAACCTTCAGATTTTATTTTGTGATTTATAGTTATTATTAAGATTTTAATCTATTTATATATATATTTTTTAAAAATACTTTTTTGAAATTCTGTTTATAGCAGCAGAGACAGGAAAACATATTTCTATAATTTATGTAAGGCGAGTTTTGAGTTTTTTATATTGAAGTATTGTAACTAAAAATAATAACTTATTTATAAATTAAAAGGAATAATAACTAACCAGAAGTCATATAATTATTTTCGAATTTCAAGACGTAAGTTCAATAATTTTTTTTTTTTTTTGATTTTCTGTTTCTAGAAGCATTTTTCCAAAAACCTTATTATGTTATTTAACAAAATAAAATGGCAATTTTTTCATAATTGAAAAATGTCCCCCTGAAATTTTAAGTGACTTTTTCTTGCCAAATTCTGAATTCATTTAATTTTAGATTCCCAAAAGTTATATTCTTATAATACAAAAAATCTGAAAATTAAATCAATTTGCTCAGTAAAGATTTTTTGCTATTATTATTTATTAAAGTTTCATTTAAATATATTGTTCTAAAAATCTTTGATTTAAATTTTACATTATTGACAGATTTTGTATTTCTATCAAATGTTGTTATAAGACTAAGAAATAAAATTTTAAAATTTATAATTAATTTATTCATTTTTTAAGCTAACCCGTTTGATTTTTATTTTCAGGAAAAAATACATTCCATAAAAAGTAATTATTTTAGGCGAAAATCTCACGAAATAAATTCTTAAATACTGAACTCCCGACTATCAATTTCAGAAAGTTACAAAAAATCATTTCTTTCCAATAAAAAGAACACACACACATAGCCCCTTCAGACTAAATATAGAAACTTAAGAAAACTTTTCCAAGAAACATAAGTTGGAATTTGTGTAAATGTTCTACTATTTCAGTAAGCGAAGCCATTTTTCAATATACATTATTTAAAACTTTTTAAAAATATTTTTTTTAATTATAAATAGCCATTCTTAGATTCCATTAGTGTTTTCTGACTTCCCATCCCCATTCCAAGAGCAAATATGATTTATTTATATTAGGTTGTCAAGTATGAGAGGGAGCAAAGTTCTTGTTATTTATTTCAATTGCACATAACCTCATTTAGATGCCTTATTTTGGCATAATATGTTTTCCATGTGAAAGGTACATCATTTTCTCTTCTTAACGCATATTTCGGTTTGAAAACATCTGCAATTATTTTTTTGTATAGGCGATTAAATGAGACCATGGAAATCAGCGAAACTTGTGTGTTGAAGTATAAGTTCCACCGTAGAGCCACAACAAGGCAGGCATTTGTCAATATCAATAGTGTGTTCGGCATTCAAGTGGCTACAAACGCGACTATAGCCCGATGGTTTAAGAAATTTCGTTTGGGAGATTTCGATTTGTTTGATGAACTACGCGGTCAACCCACGACTCAGGTGGATAATGACGTCCGGAAAGCCACTGTGGAAGCAAATTCCAGCCAAAATGCTCGTGAATTATCGTTAATGTACCAAAGACAACAGTCCTGACTCATTTGGCACAAATCGGTAAAGTGAAAAATCAGGACAAGCGGACATCATATGAATTGACTGATGCACAGAAAAAACAAAGACTCGACGCATGTCTTTCTCTTCTTTATCGCAACAAAGAACCATTTCTCAATCAAATCGTTATGCGCGATGAAAAATGGATACTGTACGATAATCGTAAACGTTCATCGCAATGATTGGACAAAGATGAACCACCAAAACACAGTCCGAAACGAGACATCCGCCAGAAAAATCACTGTTTGATGGTCTAGCTCAGGTGTCATCCACCACAGCTTTACGGAACCTGGCCAATCGATCACGGTAGATCTCTACTGTTATCAACTAGACAAAATGATGAGAAATCTTGCGATTAAACAGTCAAAATTAGTTAATCCGATGACTCATTTTCTCCTGCACGACAACCATCGACCACATGTCACAAGAATAACCGTGTCAAAGCTACAGGGAATTGAAATTAGAAACTGTCCGTCACCCACCGAACTCGCCAGGCCTTGGTCCTACTGACTACCATTTCTTTCAAAATTTAAACAACATTATTTTTGGAAAAAAATCAATTCCGCACAAGCTGTCAAAACGGCGTTCATCGATTTCCGTGATCCAGGCTTCTACAGCAAAGGAATAAATGCGTTAGTACCTCTAAATGGCAAAAGTGTATCAATAATATGGGTGCACACGTTGATTAAAAATAAAAAAGTTTTATTGGAAAAAATTGAATTATGTGCATATTTTGCTCCATTTCATACTTGACACCCTAATATTTTAGCAAGCAATATCACAAATAAATAACAGTTCAACTAAAGTATCTAAAGATATAACAACTACATGGCTTTCTTTCAGCACAAATATATCATTACCAGAATATTGTAATTTAAATAAATTTCATTTTATTATGAATTTATTATTAGCAGTTTTCCATATTTATCTGGTAAATTATCGTTCTTACAAATAAAAAATACTATGTAAGAAAAGTGGATTAACATGTTTTATCTTCCTGCATTACGAACTTGATAAGTGTTTTTAATAATTTTTAATTTCCGCATATTATTTCTAAAATTAATATTTGAATGGAAAATTCATATTTATTTATTTATTTTTTTTTTTTGAAATTATTTATTGTACCAAATTGCTTGGAATTTGAAATAATATGTTAAATATACTTTAGAAAAATTTTATTAGATACCAAACGCTTATATTTTCTGTAATTCTCGAATAATTGCATTATTTTTAAGATTGGTATATTTCAATTATGAACTCTCATATTTATTTAGTATTTTGATTTCTTAGTTTCTGAGAAAGTTTTAGTTTAAGTACAATCTTATTGATATCATTTCACTTAGATCAATCTGCTACGATAAGTTGACCAATAAGAATTTGATTTATTTAACATATACTCAATTTAGATAAATTGAATACATGAAAAGATAACATTATTTATTAATATACCATCGAGTTTATTAGTAGATATATGTGATTTATTAAGGTTCATAAGTCTAAAAAATGTATCTTACGATACATAAAATCTTTTATAAAATGAATTATGAGGCAATTCTGTATGGGATATTTTCCTTTTGATTAACTTTTCCATTAAACTGGAATGTACGAAAAAATCTTTCTGATTACATAGTACTTAAATTTAAATAATAAACTTCAAATGAAATGGAATCATGCTTTATATATCGGATCGAATCTGAGCAATAAATTTAAAGGTGAAATTATATTTAAAAAGTACGTAAATATGTTTTAAATTTCCTGAATGAATTAGTTTTATACTAGATTACATATGAAGTTTTTTTCATTTTTCCTTTATACTTTCTTTATTTACTTATTCCTTTATAATGTTAAAAGTAATCAATTTGTCATAAATGAAAATATAATTTAATGACTTTTTCATAATTTGGTTTACTTAATGAAAGTTTAGGAATATTTTGGTTTTCAAATATTTTTGGTAAAAATATGCTCCATTAATAATTTCCTTCGTGATAGATGTATCCACGTTGGAATACTGATGAAATATTTATGTTTCCTTTATGGGAAAGGCGGCTGGTCGTTGGTACTTTAGAAAATCCGGTGCATGAATGCTAGTCAATGAAATGCTTCACATATTGCATTAAAAATTTATAAACTAATGCAAAATATTCCAAAATCTCATATATCTTTGAAAATAAGATGATTATACAATAAATTATTATTACATGGGTATTACTTTCTTTCAAGTACAAAAATTAATGTTTATTTTAATATGAAAAGTAAAGATTATTAATTCAAGTCACTGGATTATTAAACTATAAACAATATTCATGTAAGGAAAGCATGCCGCTTTGTTTTTAAAATTTCCTAGCATAATTTCATTAAGAATGCATATATGTATATAAAGCCTTGAAAATAATTTTTAATTAATACATGATGATTTTTAAAAAATCTGACAGTAATTTCTGGACATCCACGTTCTATTTCTATTTGCAAGACAATAATAAGTTTCATAAAATTAAAATGCTTTCCAATCCTTCTATATAGTCTACACTAGAACCAAGCCTCAAATAAGTACCAAAAATGTCTTATGGAACATAATAGTTACTATATCTCAAGACTTGTTAGGGATATGAGTAAGAGAGGAATAGCAAATAACAGGCTTGTATCTAACTGTATGGCCCTATCTTCAGAGTGAAAAGTTCCGGGTTTGATTCCACCTACTTCTGAATAATGGAGATGATTGTTGCATTTTTCCTTTTTTCTGGATAAGTGCTTGGGAGTTTTCTGTGTTTCTTCCTTTACGATTCGTAAATGTGGCTCCACTGTTTATAAAGTCTTCCCAAAAGGCCATGCAAAGTGAATATTCAGAAGATTTACAATGATTGACTGTTAAACCATCAGTAACGCAATATTAAGGTGCTACTACATATGTTTTTGTTTCACTTATTTTCTGAAACACAATGTTAGTTTAAAGAAATGATCTCTCACATTTTTTCAATAAGGCTCATTGAAGTTAATTCAAATAAATTTTTATAGCACGTCTTAAAATGTTTGCATAGCATATGAAGAGTATTTTTCACTGTCTCTTGTTTTTCATTATAAGATATGATATCAGAATACATGATTCTTATATTGAATGTTTTTTTCTTGAACCAATATTTATATATCTCCCAAGACTAGTTTACCAATAAGCTGCACATTTTTAGTATAAATAAATATATGTATTCAAAGTTAGTAAAAAAGGCCTTTCATCTATTTCCTGATAAATGATTTTCATATATTAATTAATAATCAATAATTTTCTTATCCTTCTATTGGTAATATACCTAAAAAACAGAAGAAAATAACAAAATGTTTGTTATTTCCAGTGTAAATTATCATTAATTAAATTTTACAATGAAAATTAGTGATCTACGAGTTTGCAATAGTTCCTCAGGTTTTTTCATTTCCATTTGAAATTCTAGGCTCAGTTTTTGAAAAGTCAATAAAAATATTAAATTTAAAATATTCATTTTGATGCTCTAGTTAAAATCAAATTTTAACTTTTTTTCTTTCGCCTTAACTGTATATGTGAGAGCTTTACGAATGTAAAACTATACGGTTTATTACAGAATATCCGTTTCTACTTATTTCAAAGTATTTTTAAATTCTCCCAAAATCTTTTGCAAACTGGACAAAATATTTCTGCAGAACTTAGCCTACAAACTTTTATACTATAATAGAAAATTGATTTTCAAATAAATTTAAAAGTTTAAATGCTTTATGAGAAATTAAACATTTTAAAAATTTATTGGAAATACATTCACAGATTAACTAAGGTACTTAGAGAAATGTCAGAACTAAAAGAACAGATATTGTGTGTGATTAAATTATTATATTAACATTAAGCTCTGCTGTCTAAAATTATACTCAGTTGTCACAAATTACGAATGGATATTGTGATTAAATTATTATATAAATAGTAAACTATTAAGTTATTTTTAATATATATTTACTTTTCTTGTTTTTGTCAGCTAGCAAAATTCCATATATTATTAGCATTATGCATAGTGTACTTAAAATTTGAAAAAAAAATTATTTTTAAAATATTACGAAAATGATGGTTTTAAGATTTTAATAATCATTACCATCAAAACTTGTGACATGTGTCTGGTTTTCATAAAATTTATCAAAACAGGAATCTTTAGTTTGCGTTTTATAAAAGAAATTTCCTTTCCCGTATTTTATTAATTTTTTCATGATTAAATTAAGCAATAACCTTACAAGGTATAAGAACATAATATACCTTGTAGGTATAATTTTTTAAGAAACTTTATAGTACAACTATTTATATGTTTTCAAAAAATAAATTTTAATAAAAATATTTTGAGTTTTATTTTAATAAACTATTGCAAGCGAAGATTTTTGAAGGATCAAATACAAATAATGCAAAAATCATTATTAAGTTATGATACAATTGGAAGAGCATACACAAACAATCTCAAATATAAAAGTTTTTTAAGTTATTGCCATTCATTGCTCGTTGAAAAACTTTTAACTATATCAAAAAGGAAGCAATTTGATCAGAGTTTAAATTCAAACTTTTGAACTAAAAGTAATTTAATTGTAATGGAAAATATGAAAATGGCTTAGCATAAGATTAGGTACAAACAATGAACTGAATTATTTTTAATATGTTTTTGATACCACAGAAATTACGACAGCTTTTAGTTTCACAGTTGAACACTTTAAAATATGGCTTAAATTGTCTTCCGGGAGAGCTTTTTATAGATAGTAAGCCGTATTCAACTGTCGCAAGGGAGAAAACCTGGAAAATTCGCAAGCACCCATAATAAAGCATGTGTGTGCAGAAAGTAGAAGCGCAATCTCTTGCAATTCAGCAGTGGATGGGATCAAACCTGAGACATTATACTCCGAAAAGTGCTTCTTATCTTTTGACCACGATAAGCCTTATATGTATATGTAAGATAAGTTATGTGTATACCTTTTCATTGTTTTTCTAAATAAACGAAAGAAAATATTTTAGAGAGAATTGTTAAAATTGCATTTGCTATTGTTGAATGCTGGTCTTTCGTTGAAAATAAATGCATTTAGAACACCAATCATGTTATTATGATTTCCAGTAACACAAATGATTTACTTATTGTTCAATGTTAATCTTTTTTTGTAAAAGGACTAATTAGATTGCACATGCACTTTAAAGTGGAATTTTCAAAACCATACTCTCCCAAATAGGAAATCAAATCCATAAGCTGTTAAACTAAAGAACAGAGCACTAACCATTCGAATTCCAGGTGGAGTCCAGACTTTGGGTATCAAAGTGACAGTTATTTAAATTTGTGTCTCGTGTTTTATAATATGTAGGAAACTGAATACGTTTCATACAAAATTCAGATGATTTAAATTGTATAGATCATGTTAATGATTTCAATCATTTAGCATGTACCATTAGAAAATCAATTCAAAATTTATTAGAATATTAAAAGTAATCCATAATAATTTGTAAAAGAATAAAACTGAGCAACATGACCGTGTCAATGATTTTATTAATTTAAATATACATAATTGCATGCTTCATCTGGGTCAAAATATTTCTCTGACTGTGTGTAATGGGATAACTTTGGTACACAATATTTATTCTAATATTAAAAAATATAGGTTCGCACGCGCGCGCGCGCGACTTTAATTATAGTAATAACAGATTACTTCGTTTTTTATTCGATTAAAAATGCTTTTTTCAACTTTTGCTTTTTCTCTGGTTTTAAATTATTTCACAAAAAAGACTTTTTTTTTGCTGAAATGGTACTCTCCGATTAAAATGACTTTTACGTATTCCTAATAATATATTATTCCTAACATGTTATAGCCGAGCTGGCAGCCGAATGGTTAGCGCTCTTGCCTTCGGTTCAACAGTTCGTGGGTTCGAATCCCACCTTGGGCATGGATGTTTGTAGTGGTTCGGAATCCACTTTAAACCGTAAGTCCCGGTCTAATTAGCCCTCGTGTGCAAAAAATGACCGTTGAGCGACAAACAAACCAAACCTAACATGTTATATTCCTAATATAGTAACAATATTTATGAAAAATGTATAGTTACAATATTTGCTAAATAAACATATTTTTCTTTTGTTGTTAATCCTGAATTTCAAAAGTAATTTTATTATTGAATAATTAAGAACAAAGGAATATTAACATCCACAACTTCATTCCTTAATCATTATGGCAAATATTCATATTTTTTCCAATTAACCGCTAAATAAAGAAATTTTCAATATTAAAAGGAGCTGAAAGTTTTAGCAATTAGTTTACAAAGAACTTAATTTATAGTTTTAAAGGATAAATATATTTAATAATTTTATATTTATTAATAAATATATTTAAATGAATGTTTGCTATCTTTCTTTTCATTCAACATTAATAGTTCCCAATTTATTATTTTCTTACATCTTGGAGAACTATTTAAATAATAACTTAAAAATTAACATTTGCATTGTTTTCCTAAGTATTTAACAAATAGTTATTAACAAATTACATTTCTAAAATTCAAACATTCATTAATCAATTTTAAAATATTTAAAAATTTTATATTTTTTAAAAAATATTTTGCATTTTTCTTGTATATTATGATTATACAAAAAATTATGCATACAAAAAGATACGTTAAAATCCATCATTTTAATATTTTTAATAAGATAATATATTCAGAAAGGCATTACTTTACTTTTATAATAATAATTTTTACAATAAAACATATATTTTATGCTGTTTATTTTACTATGAATTACACATATTAAAAAATGTATATATTTACTCTCAATTATTTTTAATGTATATTTTATTAATACGGAAATTTAATCATTAATTAAATTATTTGTTATTTCTAATGTATGATTTTTACGAAAAAATTAAGCTAAAAATACTTTCTTGTATTTCTTTCTTTTAAAAATATATTAATGCAAAAATTTTTGAAAATTTATCTACTAAACAACAATATAATTTATATTTAAAATAAATATTTAAATAATAGATATTATTTTATCATCACTGCCATATATTGATTTAATACAATCAATATACAATCTTCTTTCTATAAAATTGCTCAATGGGAGAATATAATTTTTCAATGAAGTGAACTATTTTACATATCCCTAAAAATTCAATTTAAATCTTTAAAAATTTAATAATTTTTATTTAATTTTTTCGAATAAAATTCATTTTTAATATAATCATTTAAATGGAATAAAATTTAAAAAATATTGGATCAATCAATTTCACCTTAGTATAATTTTATAAAGCACGAAAAAAAGAATTTTAAGAATGGAAATATTTTCATGTTTGGTCAACGTCTTTAATTATAAAGATTTTCTTAACTATAAATAAGAACATTTTTTTAACAAAAGATATTTTTATTGAGCAAAAAATTTTTATTTCCTTAGACCAGATAAACATACATTTTTGAAAGAAAAAGATAATTATAAGATACATCTTATGAGTAAATTACATAAACATGCAGAGAAAAAGAAATTGATATGATTACCTGGGCTTGAAGAACAGCTCCAAGGGTGTAAGTTCCTCCTCCCTGATAGGTGATAGTGGGAAGTTGTTCTTCAAAAAGAGCACACTTGTGATTGTTTACATCTGCCTCACTCACGTGATCAATATGCTTGACCACTCGATTTTTGGAGCTGAAAGTGATGACGGCCACTCGCGTAGCATTGTACTCCACAGTGAAATCAGCCAACAGTTTCTTGACGAATTTCAACTCATTAAAGAAATTCTCGGCACCAACGGACGCCGAGCTGTCGATGAGGAAGACAAGTTCGAGTTCCTTGTTGGGCGTCTTCCGGAGGGCCTCCACCTGCTTCTTGAGGACGGATCCTAGGACGTCCACCTTGGACTTCTCTATCTGATTGGGGAGCTTCTCCCTCGAGGCTTTTGAGCTCACTTTGACACCCCGGTTGAAAAAATCTTCGTAGTTCTTGGGCCCAGATTTGTAGTCGATAGCCAAGCAAAAGCAAGTCAAAAGACCCAGGGCCAAGATGAGCCTGGTGATTGGTAGACTGGACGAGAGCATCACCCCTTTCCTAAAGGCTTCATCCGATGATCCTTCTTTGATTGACACAAATCCGACCGCGTCTGCTCACCCTCACGCGGCAAGAGAGAATGAAAGATTGAGAGAGAACGAAGTCGCCGGCCTGACTTCAGAATAAAGGTGTCACAGGGGGCGCTGCGAAATAGCTCTCTTTTTTTTGTAGAAAGATGTTTTATACTTATGGGAATAACCAAAAAAGAAAAAAATATTTCTATCTAGACCATAAAGATATAATAAAATCAAAAAAGTATCAAATGTTAGGAAATTTCAATGATATATATCAAAAATGGGAGAAAAAATATTTGTGTTAACGTATATACATAATTGAGATTTCTATTGTTGATTTTTTTTCAGTGTTTCATTCCTTAATCTAATAGAACTTTGAACATATTTAGTTAATTACAAAAAACATTTCAAAATATGTTTTTGAAAAGTGTTTAAATATAATTGAGTTTTAAAAATTTTGTTTAAAACAACATTAAGTAAGGAGTTTACTTATTTTTTATTTTTACCTTTATATAAATGAGTATTGTTTGTTAAATTTGATAGAAACAATGTTTTATTAAAGAGGTATTATTATAAAGTTAATTTTAAGGTATTAGTATAATTCAATATTTTTAAATAAAAAATAGTTGCATTTATAATTTTAATTCAGGAAAATGATACTTATGATCTTAAAATACTATAAAATAAGGATTTATATTTTGTAGTTATTCATATTTAAATGTATCAAACTTAAAAAGGCATGTTTGTTCGAAAATATTTAAAACAGAAAAAAATGTTTATATTTCATAAAATTGCAGAAGGAATTTTATAACTGCTTATAAAATTATGTGAAAGAATGAAAAAATCTTAAATGCTATTTCGAAAAGCTTTTCTCAACCATTAAAATGGGTAATGAATACAGTAACATTTTATACAGCTAGGGAACTTTACAAACTTATTTTATCGTTCTTTATGTGAACAAGGATAACTTTACAAAGTTATTAGTAGACAAAATAAGGAAAGGAAATATGTAATCCACATATATCTAAATCAAGAGCATAAAAATAAACATCAAGGTTACATGGCACAAACACAAAAATCACGAGACAACAGCTTTTAATTAAGTAAATATAAGAACTCTTCCTAATTCGAAACGAGAGCATTGGAGCCTTATCCAGAAAGATAATTTGGCGCCAATGAAACAACCTGTAAAATTATGAATCATGTTGTAAATTCTGTTTCCTTGGGATATTATAAGCTCTATTTCAACCAGTTTTAAGGAGCTTCCCTTTCAATGGCTGGCAGCATCTACTAATAGCTCCAATTTGTTTCATTAAGTGATATTTATAGCCGTGTCTCAATCCAGTGTCGAGCAAGATGTCATTTTTGATTACGATGGAACATAAATCGCTTAATCGTAACAACGTATAATACGTTTCAGAAATCTCTAAATTACATAATGTTATCGTATTGTCTTTCGTAGTCGTCTTGACGTTTTCAAGTTCTTTAAAGAAATAAAAAATTTTTAAGATTTTTACATTTTTATTACATTATTACTCTAAATTAACATTGTCTCTAATACTATGCATTACAATTTTAACAGCTAAAATTTTTTTACAGAATTTAAAAAGAATTTCCTTCAATAAATTTCTGAGAATAAAAATGAAATTGTTATGAATTTAGGCATATAACGTCATGAAAATTCCAAAATAAAAACTGATAATTGTTAAAATATATTTAAATAAAACATAAACTGCATTAAATGAAAAACTAAAAGAAAAAGTTAAATAAAACTAAACGGCGAATAAATTATTAATTTATAATAAATATACCTAGCACTATAGTCTTCAAAAAATTTATTAAAAGCTCAGGATAAATATTTATAACATATAATTCATAATTAGATTTTTGTTTCGGATTCAAGCTCTAGCTTCATTTCTAACATAAAAAATTATGATATGTGAATTGAAAAATGTACAATATGAGTAATATTTTGACTTTTAAAATTAAAAAATACAAATTTTTCTCTGTTTGCAAAAAATTATTTAATATATAAGAGATTTATTTAAAATTAAATTTAAAAGTTTCAAAAAATTCGAATGGAACTAAACCATTTATCAAGAATTAAGTTAAAAAATGATATAAATCAATAATTAATAAAAATCTATGCTAGATACTTCGTAGTATATTAATTGAAATACAATTTTTTATGGTAGAAAAAACAATTGAATTTTATCAGCCTGCTGTAAATTTAGGCAAGTAAATTGATTGAATTCTGAAATTAATATTTCTCTACTATGTTGATACCTAAATTTAATTAAATCTGCAATTGAGACCAAGCAGAGTATTTTGGGGAACAAGAAATCTGTAACAATGTCATGGTTTGTAGATAAAACTTTAAAAAAATTAATCTAGAACAGAGCTCGCGAGCCACATGCGATTCTTTGAAGGATTATTTGTGGCTCTCGATATATGTACTCGAGTTCCCTTTTCATTATTGCGTTATTATATTATAAAATATTATAATCTGCCCATATGTGTTTCAAAATGTCTTTTAAACTACTGACAAAAAATACGAAAGATTAAGTGTAACGTTGTAACAAATTTTATTTTTGTCCAAGTAAAGAATAATAAGATTAATCGAAAACAGTGCGAGCGCGAACATAAACAGTGGCATAATTGACCAAGTATAGACCGATTTTGAATTTGTAAACTTTCATTGCAACGGACAATTGACAATTGACATGAAACAATTTGTATCACTCTTGCTACGGATATAATTTGTAATCTGCATTTTTTAGTAAGTTAACTATAGTTTGTTTCGTAGTATGTAAAACGTGTTGTTATTGTTTTAATAACACAAAAATTATAAAGCTAGCAATTTACGTTGACGTTATGCAACCAATTATCCTCAGTTTTCTAATCAGTATCCACCAAATTACAAATTAAGATCAGATAAACTTGCTTCTTTAAAATCAAATTTAAATAAACAGTTAGTTTTGATGACCTTCAGCAATTAAGCTAATAATGTGGCTGAAGCCAGTTTTGTTATTGCTTGGAATATTACTAGTGCAAAATGCCGATATGGAGACGGAGAGTTCATTCAAAAAAACTTGGAAGGTTTTAGATCCAAATAATGCAGCGTTGCACAAAATTGTTTCGCAAATTCCTGTCTCGTGACACACAACCGAAGGACGTATGACTGCAATTAATACATCTCTTGAATATAATTTTAAAAATGATTTGAAAAACTGTATTGCATTCAGTTTAGTCCTTGACAAATCGACAGATAACACAGATCTTCCGCAATTGGCATTTTTCATACGTTTTGTTTCACCTGACTTCGTTGTTAAAGAAGAATTATTAAATTTAGTAACACTTCAAGAGTCAAATGACGATGTAGATATTAAAAATCCATTAGATCCCATAATTAAAACTTTTGATGCGCCTCTTGATAAACTTATAAGCGTTTTAACTGATGGAACTCCAACACAATGTTGAGTAAAAAAATTGGTCTTATTGAGCTTTTAAGAGTTGATTCTCAAATTCCACAGTTCATAATGATTCACTGCATAACTCACCGAGAGTATCTGGAGAATCAAAGTATCCTGAATTATAAAAAGGCTACTTGTCGCATTATCTCAATTTTCGGAACAACGCGTAATTACTTTTAATTCCTTTTATTCCAGTTTCATACCTTTTTTGCATACCTTTTATATACGTATTTAAGTGTGGCTCACGAAATATTTCAAATTTTGAAAAATATACAGTAAAATATTAAAAAATATATTTTGCTATTGCCTTATATCGAATTTATGATCCAAATGATTATGATTAAATTTCGCAGATGAAGCGCGCTTTCTTATTCAACAATTGAAAATTTGTAACTATTTAGATTTTCCTTTTATAAAATAAAATTTAATGATTGAAATTTAAAATAAGCTGAATACTATGGTTAAATACTATCTAAAGATTGATTGCTTTATCATATATATGTTAGTTATTTGAATATTTCTTTACATCGCATAAAAGTGAATAGCAAAATTGATGAACCATCCCAAATTGATTAAACATTGCAAAGGCATTTATGCCAAACACTTCATTATGTAAAACAGTATGTTCTTATTGCATTGTTCGGAAAACGTGAACAATATACTAATTATCTATTCAACAGAAACCTAGATTTTTTGATTAGGTTGTAAACTCATAGTATCAATTAATTATTCGGGGCCACATAATCACTGATTTTTGTTTCAAACCTCGCACAAAATTAAATTTATGTAAATCATAGCTGTGAATGAGCCCCAATATTCTTCTTTCTAGTTAGAGCTATATTAATCTACAGCCCTGAGTTGGGATTAATAGTAAGATGAAAACATCCGGATAGGAGTCATCGTAATCTAGAAATTTGGATCAGGCAGAACTCCCATTCTTGACTTGATACATACCCCCAGAGATATCATTTCATCTGGAAGACATTGCGACTACAAGCTATGTAACATGTTCGAGTCGCTGTTAATGGACACGGATCTTCAGCTAAATCAAAATTCAACACATCTCACTACAATCTTCCTACAAAGAAAAGAATGTGTGTGTGTCTTAACCAATCAGGCCACCGTGGTCCTTTAAATAAAAGAAGAATTAAGTTTAGAAACAAAGATTTTTACACCATGATCCAAAATTTCAATACACATATCATAATTGCATGCATATTTTCAATGAGCTAAGTTACTGATGTCTATAATCTGGTTTTTCTCATCAATTCCAATCAATAAATACGGACATTTTTCTAGAAAATTTACTTTATTTTATCTAACAAACATATTTACTAATTTGTTTGATTGTTACAATTTATTTTTAAATTTTCTCAACATTCATTTAATATTTATTAGTACTGGGTAAGTATTTTTAATTAATATTACAACTGATGTTTTATAATTTCTACTTAATACCAATGTAATCACATTGATCCTATTCGTTAATATGTTTTTTTGCTAATAAATTAAAATAATTTAATATTCATTACATACTTTACTTTTCGATCATTAAATTTAAATCTTTACATACGTTTTATTTATTAACTTTTAGAATCAATATTTTAAATCAACATAAATCTATTAACTCAATATTTTAACATATTTCTTAGTTAAAAATTTAAACCTTTTTTAAAATAAAGTAAAAAATTTCAAGAATTTTAAAATTTTAAAGATTTTTATTTGGAATAATTCAAAATATTTTTATCATATAATTTCTTGTATATTTTTATATGTAAATTCATAACAGAAGATATATTATTTGATTAGCAATTCATTCATGAAAATTCCTTGTAGAAATTTATAAAAAAACAGTAATAATATTGAAAAATATTCTAAGTTCAATATTATTCAATATAGATTACAACTTAAATTCATTATTTCTTCAAGAGCGATACAGCTATATATATATATATATATATATATATATATATATATATATATATATATATATATATATATATATATATATATATATATATATATATATATATATATATATATATATATATATATATATATACAGGTAACCCTCCTATAACACGGTAGTTAGGTTCCTAGAAAATGCCGTGTTGTGTGAAATCGTGTTGTATGAGACCCAGAACTAGTACAAAAAGGGGGTTACGTTCCAAAAACTTATTAAAAACAAATATTTTTTTAATTCGACATAAACAACTTAATTTTTATTAAATAATAAATGTATATCCAACTACAAAGTAAGAAAAAAATATTTTAATCTAACGCAACCCCAATTTAATGAATTTATTCGTCGTCACTGCTCAGTACAATCAACCGAGAACGTTTTTTGGGTGGAACGATATCGCCTTCACTTTCAGAACTTTTTTCTCTATTTAAAGTTTTTGTATGTTTTTCCCTCTTAAAAAAATCTGTAATCGAACTTTGCTGACTAGTTCTTACTATGTCATTGTAAATTTCGCGGTATGGAGTTAAACAGTTTTGCAGCTCCCTTTTGAATTTTCGACTTCTTTCCGTGGAAGGGTCTGTTTTCAAGAAAAATGACTCGAGATTTTCCGCTAAGCATAGGCCTTCTTGTAATTCTTTTAATGTTAAATTCTTAACTGCACAATCTTCATCAGAGCTAGCGTCCTCAAAATCTATTTGATTTGCATCCAGGGATGCCATTTCCATCAAATCCGCTTCGTCAACTTCTTCTTCCACTAATAATTCTTAAATGTCTTCAGTAGCCATATCCACAAAACCTTTGCCTCCGATTGATTTAGTGACTTTTAATATGGCACCAATTTCGTTTTCTGATGTTTCACGCATGTTTTCTGTTTCAACTGAAGAGGGTCATATCTTCTTCTAACACGCATTTAAGGTTGATGTTTTTATTTCTTTCAGCGACAAAGATATGATTTCGATACAGTGCTTGATTGAAAATTTCTTCCAAGCTTCCATTACGCTAATTGATTCCGAATCGGTTGCGTCTAAAATCCACTGTAAGGATTTTCTTATATAATACGTTTTAAAGGTATAAATAATACCTTGATCCAATGGTTGGAGTAACGAAGTTGTGTTAGGTGGTAGGAACACTATTCTGACGTTGGGATGAGTCAAATCTTGTGGGTGGCATGGAGCGTTATCTAAAAGTAATAGCACCTTAAAGCTAAAATTTTTCTGCCTTAAATAACGCTCAACGCTTGGCACAAAACAATCTGAAAACCAATCTTTAAATAAATTTCCTGTTACCCAAGCTTTTGGATTTGCTTTCCAGTATTCCGTGCTTTCCGCCGACCGATAACAAGCTCTAACATTGGAACAAAACCGTGTTATAGGAGGGTTACCTGTATATATATATATATATATATATATATATATATATATATATATATATATATATATATATATATATATATATATATATATATATATATATAAGATTATTAAAAACAATGCTTTTTTTAAACAACTTGAAATCTTCAAAATTCAAACAATAATTCTCCTCTGTGCTATTCACATAAAAAAATACAACTGAGCATGGCATTCAAAAAATTTTTTTTATCAACTAAGTGATCGGATTGTATTTTATTTATATGCATTACCTTTATAGAAATATTCGAATAATCCATGCAGTCGCTGTTTTTGTAATTTGAAGACAGTCCCTCAAAATGGTAGCAGAGAAGCTGTACTTAGAGGGTAAACGAATTAATTTCTTAATTTGTTCATAAACTCCCTGTTTCGCGCGCAACAAGCTGTCGCCACAATATTCCGCAAAGGTCACTTCTTGATCTCTAACCCCCGTCACTGACATAAAAAAAAGAATCAGAAAAAAAAATGTAAAGAAGATTGGAGACAAAGATCGCAACACCAGCCTTTCGTTTTTATTTTTCCTTTCTTCTGGCTGACATTAAATAGAATAAAATATTTTGTGAAAACACAATGCCTATAACACGTTGAAAAAAATTTAATGTTAATCTTATTTATTAAATAGCAATAAAAATAAATTATGCTATTATTACAAATTTAATATTTTGTTGATATTTTTTGCTTAAATTGTAATACAAATACAAAATACATTTTATTTTGTAAAAATAGTTAATATTTAGGAAATTCAACGAAGAAATTTATAATCTAATACATGAAAAACATTTCTTTATATCGTTATTGAATTTTAATTTTATTTCTATGCATTTTTAACTTTATAATAAACTTTATTTTTGAGATTATGATTTTGAGAAAAATTTTACAAGTGAAACAACAATAATATTGGCGTGGTAATCTCAATTCATTAAAAATTTAAGTCTTAAAATTTTGAAATAAATTCTATTATTGTATATTTTTATAATAATTTTGGCCGATCTTTTTTATATTTAATACACATATATTTACAGATAATTCCTAATGATATATTTTTATTTTAATGTTGATTTCAGGAAGAATTAAAACAAGTTCTCTCATACAAATATTATTTGTATTAACTTAAAATTTAAACTAAATGTATAAAGAAAGATATTTTCTCATTTACTTCCTCTAGTATATATTTATTTAGCTTCGTTCTCAGCAATCATATGAAAATTATATCTAAATTATATATAAAATACAAATAAATGTTGTAAGTAAATTATTAAAACATTTTGTATATTAAAATTTGAAATGCTACGTCCCTCTTAACATATGAATAAATGTTTGCTCAGATAGAATAAAAATGTATTAGTTTTGTAACTATGAAATCTTATTCAGTTGGTGCAGTATTAACTAATAATACCTAAAACTGGTGGAAGAATAAACTAGATTTATTTAGGGAATACTTATTTACATTTTCACAGAGCTAAATACTAGATATCATAAATTGCTTCAAAAATTTATCTTATTAGTATGCGTTTTAAGAATATTTTACAACAATATCATATTTATTTTAAAATAAGAATATATCATATTTAAGATAATTATGGTTATGGATATTTAATGTATAATTCGAATCTGGTAAAAGATTGTTTTCTAATGTAAAAGCAAAAATAACACAAACTTCTTAGATTTTTCGTCTCCCCCACTTTTTTCTAATTTTTTTGCATTTACAATTGATTTGAGACTTCTGAATTTCCTTTTTAAAGAAAAGTTTTCGGAGGATAAATAAAATCATTACTACAAGATTTTTTTACTGTATATTCTGATATATATTTTTCTTGTAAAATTTACATACAAAAATTTACTTACTTTTTATATTTCCTGATAAAAAGAAAAGAAACAGTTAGAATATATTATATATTAAAGAAATTAATTTCTTATGGTATAGTATGTTACTATGGTTTCAAGAGCAGACTTATTTATTTTATTATACTAAGTGTCTCTTTTTTACGAATAAGTTTTAAATACATGAAAACTCCATAGAGATGTTTTAATTAAATCTGTATTTCCTTAGCTTTGAATGTTTTTATAAAGAAATTTAAATGTATAAATGAATTGAATCAATTATTGCAGCGACAATTAGTTTCTCTAGTGGAATTATTAAAATCAATAAGATAACAATTAACTTGATGGATGTGCACAAACGTTTTACAAATTAGAAGATTATGGTCTCATAAAATCTATTTATTGGTAGCTTACACTACTCAAGCTAATGACTGTTAAGTCTTAAGATAAAATCTCCTTAGATACTGTAGTTAACTACGTTATTATAAGTCAATTAATATTAATTAAAAACTTTATAAAATTATAATCCTTTTATTAAGTATGATTGTCAAAGACATCCACATTTTTTATTAATATGACATCGATTCAAATGCTTTAATTTCTTTTCAAAATTACATCAAAATGTTCTAATATTATTAATTTACAAAAGCACAGGTATTACAGTAATATATCCGTAGGGAAAGCTCATAAATTTAAGTATCCATATTCATAAATTGAAATAATTCTTTTAAAAACTAAATCACTACTCACATTAAAATAGGTAAAAATGTATCATATTTAAAATAGAAAACAGTATACTCATATTAATGTTTTCCTTAATTTATTTAGACTTAGAATCTCATTTTTGATTGATTTATATAATTTAAAATCATAAAATTTATTCTTTTGATTTGATAAGATTATATTTCTATTATTCAGACTATATAATTTTAGATAAATTAAATTTCTATGTATACATATTTAATTTATTATTATGTACAATGATATAGGTGTAATTCTGTATAGTAAAAATTCTATTTTTTTATTTGTTTGTACAATCAAATAATCCTCTAATATATTTGTAAGGAAAGTTTCAGTAAAAGCAGATATTATTCAATGTGCTGGATAACATTCAGTTTCCAGTTCTTAATTTTTTTATTCTCACGAGAATGTGTTAATTATTTTTTGCTTGCAACTTTTTTCTAATTACGCCATAACAAATTAATTTTATTATCAAAAGAGTTTTCCATTTTTCTTATTAAGTGCTCAATTGATACCTTCCAAACGAAGATTGTAATATTCTTAGAAACATTAAATCACTATACAAATCAAAATAAATAAAGCAGTAATATTTAAATAAAAAATATATTGTACTCATATTAATGATTTTCCTTTATTTATTTAGGATTTAAAGATTCCCATCTTTTATACTGATTTATGAATAGTTATTTAACTAATGTAGTCATTTATTTTAACCAGATTAAATTACGTATGATGTATATTAAGTGAAAGAATTCCTTGCCCCATCAAAAAAAAAATCCCGCTATTTTGTTGAACTCAAGAATGACACCCAATTACAATAATTCTTGCCGTTTTCTTTACCCTGAATTAAACCTCAACAAAAGAGAACAAGGACAAAAGTTATAACATAATAAGGATGATTGACGTTTGTGTGGATGAGTAAAAAAGGTAATCTTTTACCCAAAGCTGATTCTTTCTCCTAGCTCAGAAAGTTTAAGGACATGAAATATATTTTCATTCAGTTTGTAGAAGATGTCTAATAAAAAGAAAAATCAAATAGTTTTAAGCAATTGAAGCCCGTTTAGGATGTTAAAGGGACCCTAACAAAAATCTACACGGAATATGTTATTCTGTTAAAAGGATATTAGATATTTCTTTAAAAGGGTTATTATATGTGTCCATTCAAACAGATAAAAATGTCATTATCTTTATTTCACCATTTTGTATTCAATATCAAAATGAAAATGTGCTGTAAATATTTTTTAAAGAAAAAAGGAGCACAAAATAAAAATTAACCGAAAAAATATCAATTAAATATTGTTGATTAATAATTATCCAGAAAATTATCATCTATATATTACTATCATTGGTGAGATTTTTCATTCAAATAAGCATGATTTTATCATTAATTACTGGTGAGCTATTTATGAAAATTAATAGATAAGTGCGCCAGGTCATCATAACACACATATACTTGTATATTGATAAACATACTTATTATGTTGATTAATTTTGTGAGTAGGAAAATAAATAGAGCTGTAAAATAAATAATTTTATAAGAAATTTAGAGTAAAAATTTTTTTGAATTATTTTTTTATTCAAAATGTAATAAAAATTTAAAATATTTGACAAATAGTTATTTACAAAATAAGAAGTTATAAGAATAAAAGAGGTGAGTTCATATTCGCGAAAGTTTTTTTTAGATAAATATTTATTTTCATCTACATTCTCTGCTGAATGTTAGCCATACTGCTCATAAATTTTTGTAATTAAAAACTTCAACATTTTTGCTTTTAGGTATCAATTTTACTATTAAATATTATTTAGTTCTTATTCATATTTAATTAAAAAAAACATATCAATCCTTGTCACTAATATTCTGGAAACCTGTCAAGTCTTTTAATTAGATATCTAATTTAATTATAAGAAATAAAAATAATTGTTTATAAAAATTAGTCAAAAAGACGATTCAATTCTTTTAATCATAGCAACATGCATTTGCTTTCAAAGAGGTTGTCGGACTTAGATTTACTTCCAATTTATAATAACAATTTTGTTTTAATATTCTAATTTGGCTGTTAGGTTAAGTAAAATTTAAATTAAGAAAGAGTAAAAATCAATTGGATAGTTAAACATTCACCATGCATCATTCTGTTATGAAATAGAGAATATGTTTTGAGTAAATTCACTCGGTATCAACAAAATAAATAATGTATTTTACCTATTCAAAAATTTAAATTGAAAAATTAATTACATAATCTTACGATAATAGATAAAAAATATTTATGATATAAACGAACATGAATGAATCTTGCATTAACATTTTATACTAACATAAACGAATCTTGTTTTTTTTTTAAAAAAAAAAGAATTTTTTAAAGTGTTTACAAATAAACTCACTAAAGTCGTTATTTCAATGAATGCTCACTTTATGAATGAAAACCGCAGCATTGGAGAAATGAATTTCATAATTCCTCATGATCTTATTGAGAGGTTAATTTTAGTGGAATATCCAAAGTTGTCAATCAGCGATATTTCATTTTGAACTATGTCAGCCTATCGATCTTAGATAAATATCTTGAACAAAATGTCTTCCACCAAAAAAAAGGACCATAAATGGCCTCATCCATCGATCTCAGCTTTCCATATCCATGGCTTTCCAAATCCATCAAACAAAGATTTTTTCTATTCTCAGTTCGAAGATGCGGATACTGGGTTACAGAGGGGTGTTGTTGCTTGCAGCGCCGTCAGTGATAAAAAAGGAAAAAACAGTGGCAGCTCTGTGAATTGGCACTTGGCGATCAGGGCACCAATCCATCAATCGGCCACTACGAACGAAATTCCAAAGAATGTGCGAAATTCTAATCTTGTTTTTCGAGTCGCCTGCCGCCACCCGTCTCCCAACACCTAAAACAAGAAACCACATCCTGATGAGATCTCAATCAAGATTTCTTGACGTACAGAAAGAAAGCTTGTATGCGGTAGCCAGATATCAAGATGGGAAGCGAGAAAAAAATGGTTCTGACAATGTTAAGTAATTGATACGTGTGGCTGTTGGTAAATAACGAAATAAAAAGTTATTTTATTAATTATTTAAACAATTTATATGGGTTGCATCAAAGTATGTATGTTATACGAACCTAATTTTTTTTTCCTAACAAACATAAAGAATATGAAAAAGAACAAACGCAACTAATTTTTTATCCAGTTTTTCGATTTTTTCATTTGATTTCTTTTACAGATAATTAAATTTATATGCATATAATCTAAGAAATTAAAATTTATTTTTAAAAAATAAGTAATAAAATTATAAATAAATTTAAAAGTAGATATTTTAAATTTGAATATCAAAATGTGAAATTTCTAAGAAATTAACAAAACAGACATATATATATATATATATATATATATATATATATATATATATATATATATATATATATATATATATATATATATATATATATATATATATATATATATATATATATATATATATATGCTTCAGATTACTAACACTTACAAACAAACAACAACAAACTTGGGAAATTAAATTTGAGAAAAAAAAAACGAATGAAGATTTTAAAATATTTTAAAATTGAATAATTGTTGGAGATCAACTACAATTTAACTATAGAGGAACGAACACAACAAAATCCATTTCAAACAAGTATAGGAAGCAAATATTTTGTTTAAATTTTTTTTTTAAAAAAACTTGCTTTTATATTTAGAAAATAAAGTATCCAATTCTTCTCATATTAGAAATCCTTTGCATATATGATACTTTAGTTGTACAATGCAATTAAACTTTTCCAAGCAAACAAAAATTCACATTTCGTGGGTTAATGTTGTAATCGGCTTTAAAATGTTAAAAACTTTTTAATGATATTAAAATTGCATGTTTAGAATAATTTATTAGCACTTAAATAATACTTTACGTATGTAAGTAAGTTTTGTATAGAGTAATAGAAAAGAAGTATAATCGGTGTATTATATGTATTTACATCCATTTAATTTTTTTTTTTATCTATTAGTCATGTTTATATAAATTTTGAAGCAATTAAATCAGTTTTACAGCATAAATTCATTTTGCTATAAATAAATATATTTAACGTATTTTTGCTCTATATTATTTGTAAAATCATTAAGTACAAAATAAAACAATATTTTAAAAAATATTATTAAATAATATCCTATTATACAGACTTCAAGTGTACATGAATGCATCGACACACTTTTAGGACACAGGATTTTTTTCTCCCGAAGTTGAGAAAGTATTTCAAAAGTGTTATTTCTTGTTTACTTCTCTACGTATAAAAATGAAATACCATTTATATTTACAGTTCCTACTATTATTAATCAGTTAATGATAAATTTCCAACAACCCAAACTATATATCGGAGTAAAAAGCTTTTTACAAAAAAACAAAAAAAAATGCTCTGAAAACAGAAAATAATTATTAGTAGCTAGCTTTTAAGTCCCACAATTACTCAAATTAAAAACTGGATCTTAATATTATTTTACATAATATTTTATATAGTAAGAATATTTATAATAATTACGGTAATCTAGTTATAACAGATTATGGTAATCACAGAGTTAAGAAAATTTAAAACTAAAAATAACTTTTAATTCTGCCTTTCATTATCAGTAAAAAAACCGTCTTGAGTAAACTCATATTCAACGAGCATTGTATCTAATGCTAAAACCAAACTAGAGAACATAGTATTTCAAGTAAATGGTCAAGTAAATGGGGTTTCAAGTAAATGGGTAAAAATATAGGTCGGAAATACAAATAATTTTTTCTTTTCTCTCATTAGGTAGATTGGATTACTACTACTCGGTAGATACACAACATGGCAAAAACGACATTGCTTCATTCTGCTACGTATCATATTCTCTTTAAGATAAAAATTTGAAATGAATTTACATAATACTAAATATAACTAAGGCATGAGTATATGTAAGCAAATTGAATTCTGAATGTACATGTTTCAGAGGAGACTAGTAAGTTTATCTAGTTTCCTCCTTGAAGAACGTGTATAATGACCCTTATCTATGAAACATCTTCCCTGAAGGCAAGCTACAGCAGATATTAAAAATAGATGGCTTGGAATAATTTCCAACTTTTAAGCTGTCCCGTACGTGGAGTAAAAAAATGTAAAGATAACAAATTTGCAAACAATATTGATCTCAAAAAATGAAATATTCAGTCACAACAGAGAAATTCAGAGGTAAATTATTGTTAGAACAATTTAAATATAGAAAAGAAGTATTGCTAGAATAAAAAAAAAACTGACTTTTCCTTAATTACCGATTCCCTTTTGATACTAAGTTCCAAGGAATACGCATACTTTCAGATCATTCGTATTAAATACACAGTGCAAACAATGCTGCAATTGTTTTTCACAGTTGCTCCAGTTCCTTATTAAATAATTAGCATTATTTTCATTTCCTTCGCAAGATTGAATAAGATCTCAATGCCGATCGTCTTTGAAGTGTTTGAAGAGCAATAAGTAGCGAAAACAACCTCAAGGAGCAATTCTCGGATTTGAAAAGCTACTGCAAAGTCTTTGAAGATATCTTTGCTTAAGGACCGGAACGTTTTAGTGACGCAAGAGAATCGCGTTCCCACGGAACCCCGAACAAAACGAATTTGTTTCAAAAGCAAACAAGTGAGAAAATTCAAGTATAAATTGAATTGTTATTATGTAACAATTCAATACAACACGGATGTAACCAAATATAGCATTAGCTTAAGATTTCAATATTAAACATCTGTAAGTATTCATGAAAAATAAAAAAAAATACATAAATTAGACCTCAAAGTAATGTTATCAAGTTAAGATTTTAAAAATGTAGTACACAATAATTTATGACTAATTTAAAAATATTTGCTTAAAATGAGCTAGTTCACTATATTACCATCAAGACATACCATTAATATATTTCAAACTATTCATTTAAATTATCACAAGAATTATTACTAATAAATTCAAAAATATTTTTAGGTTTTGTTTTTGTAAATATAACTATCATTTTGCATTTATTTCAGCCAAACCTGGGTATTTATCCCAATAAAAAGTTATGGGTGTTTATTAATAAAACATTTCTTTTGATCTGAAATTAATTTTAAAAATATCCCCTTAAGCTACCAAGATTAAACATGTTTAATAATTTTGTGTTTGTTTAATCTCAAGATTAAACAAACACCAAATCATTATGAACACATATAATCAATAACATAATCTTCAGCATTAATATAATATAATCTAAATATAATCTACAGCACACAACACTACAGCATTAATCTTACATATAACCTCGACAGCACACATTGCAGTAATTAATAACCTTCAATAACATAATCTACAGCATTAATGTATATACTAAGATATGCACTTTTAACTATTGCACCCATTTTATATTAGGACTCAAAGTAACGATACAAAAAATATTCGGTACACAGAAAACTTATAAGTGAAGTGAATTTATATAAATAATTATAGAATGAAATTAGAATTTTAAGAAATTCCTCTTTTATTTTATTAATGTATTATTTCAGACATTAACAAAATATAATTCTAGTTATTTAGTTAAAAATTGCAATTCATGATAGAAAATTATCTTTATAATGAATACTAAGAATTTAAGATTATTGTATTTTAATAAATAATATTTAATGCACTTAGAAACATATTCATACAATTTAACGCTTAGTTTAAAAATATTTTTCCTTCCAAACTCAAGTTTAGAATACTGCGATTAAGTTATTGCACATTCAAGTTAAATTCAAAATGATTTACAGTTAAAACACAATTTTTGCAAATATTCCATGCCCGAGTATGAATTTATTATGTAATGAACTTACGCAGTAAGAACTAGAACATATTACCAATTAGAACTAAAACTAAAACACCGACTAATTTAGATAAAACTAATGAAAAATAGTTTAAATAGAATAGGTCGTAAGGAAACTGTGTCAAGAACAAATACTCTAAATAAAATAGACAAACCTTGGCCCTTAGTATTAAATTACAAATAATTTCAACTGGTCATTGAACTAAAATGCAGTTTATAGCATTTTGTAAACATTTTATTGGAATTTATATCGGTGTACATCATTTTTCCTTTGTTTCTGACACAGCATTTTTTAATTTATAAAGACAATTTGGAAAAAAATCAGTTTATAATTTAGAGTTTTGTGGTGATTAAGTTCACAAGAGAAAAAGCGTTTAATTATTAGGTAAACAGCCAAAGCAGTGTTTATAGTTTCCTTATTTGTTCTAAAAAAGCGCAGATTGAGTTTTAGCCATGTTATGATCCTTTTTTTTTTGTCATGACAAAACATCCATTTTTTAGTTAGTTTAAATCGGCATGGACGATTTAATTTTTTTAAAGGAACTAGTAGGATACACCCCCACCCTATTGGTGAACTTTGCAACTTTTTTTCGTCTCTAAGCAATTCTAACGCTGTTGCCACTGAAAAAACTGCATATATGACACAAAAATGACGTAAAACACGAGAAAAAAATTTAAAAAAGCAACAAAAATTCAAAGTAGATAAAAATAAAACCTTTTAAAATGTTAGTAATTAACAGAATTCTAAATTAATAATTGCAATATTTGTAAACAATCTCTTTCAAATCTTAAGATTAATGCTTTGCTTACGACAACATTAGAAATAATCATAGTTCCAAAGAAAGAAACTATTTTACTCTTACTGTATGTGCTTACTTTTCAATCATTTTCACTTCAAGACTTTAATGAAAATTAAGACCCCATATAAATTTTATTTCGGAAGTGTTAAGATGCAAGCCTACTAAATGTGCAAATTAATAAACTACGTAACACATTTAAAATTGCAAAAGGTAAGAAATTTTGATGCCAAAAAGAAATTTGAAAAGAAGCTTCATAAATAATAAAGTGAAGCCTAATGATTCAAACTTATATTGAGGTAAATACAAAATTGGTATTTAAAAATAATTTACTTATGTTATTTTTCAACTGTTTCACTGAAACTTTACCTTAAAAATTACCAAAAATGAGCTTATGCAAAACTTAAAACACCTTAGAACATTTAATTAAGTCAAATATTAATAATCTAGTGGGATTGTTAATAATATAGGAAATAAAATGAGAAATTATTAAATCCGATTAATTAAAAATAAGCAAATAAATTTGCAGAAAATGTTTGTGACATTGAATAAATAAATTCTCTCTTAGTTTTACTCTGTCAAACTTAACACACACACACACAGAGATTCAGTTGAAAAATCAAAAATATTTATATACTTTCACAAAAATAAGCATTTTTATTGTAAATAAAATTGCGATGCATTATTATAAGAATAGTGAACTTTTTTTTACCAAAATTTTATTCAATGAAAAAATTTAGAGCTATTTTTTTATTTCCTTATAAAATACCTGAAACTTTTTCAAGTACTTATATTAACTATATGAAATTAATTTATTAATTATATAAATTTACTTGCATGATAAAAAGGATATACCACTGAAAAAATTGCTTTTTTAAAGAACTGTTAAAAAAGAACTATATAAATGATTAAAGATCACATTTAAACTTATTTGTAAAGTAAATGCTATCTTAAGAATTCGAAAAGTAAATAAGAAAGTAGTCAAAATTAATAAAGAAATTATGAGCAAAATGAAAAAAAGCTGTTATTTTGATAATAATATTTATTATATGATGAAAATTATTAGCCTTTTTATCAATAAAAAACTATATCAAATCAACGGAGAAACAAAAAAAATTGTAAAAAGCGTTACAATTATTAAGTAAATTTTTCTGCCTATCACACTATTTAGTTTGATGGCATTATATAATTTCGAAATTTTGTAATTTTCAATAATAATATGTAAAGGTTAGCTTTGGTTCAGAATAGAATCTAGATTACTTTACGATTTCTCAGTTTCTAATAATGGAATATATCGTCAATAAGCCTAACTGTATACAGAGAGAGACGGCACAACCCAACTTAATCTTATATTAAAGAGTAAGAAAAACTCTTTGAGAATCGAAGTCTTGGAAATAACAATTTTGATAAATACGTCTTCCCAGTAAAACAAGTAAAAGTACTTTCAAGCGGAACATCACAGATGAGAAATGATTAACACTGATTGTCTTGAGTTGATATCAGTTTAACGGAAGCTAATCTATCATCAAAACAGAAACGAATAATTCATAGTACCTTTCATTAAATGGCTGATTTCACACATACATCTGAATCCCTATGTTTACTTCAATCTTTCAGCTCATATGATCTAAATATAAACAGGCATTGGTGCATTCTGATTTAACCATCAGATAGTTAATGACGCTGATATTACGCATGACCTCTCGAAACCCCAGAGGAAAAAATATTTTCTAAATCAGATTACGCAATTATCTTGATTAAAAAGAGTAGGTATTGGAAGACTATATAAAGAGTAGCCTTTTGAGAGGAAATATGAACTCTATATTAATGAAATCTAAAAGTGATCTAAAACGAATTCTAAAATCCTTGTCTTCGGCAAAAATGGTTTCCGATATTCTCATATTATAATGAAATGCTTTTTAATTCGATTTTTCATCAAAATGGAGAAACTTTATAAAATTATACTTTAAACAGTCTGAAACTATTAATATATATATATATATATATATATATATATATATATATATATATATATATATATATATATATATATATATATATATATATTTAAAGCAAAAAATATATATAAATATAAAGTAATAAATACAATACTGAAAATATAATGTAATAAAATAGGAACTACAATACACACATTATAGAAAATCTAGCCAGCACAAAAGCAGCTAAAGAAAGATTTGCTTATATAAATAAGATAAAACATGAAGGATATTGAAACCAGAAATATAAAATTGGAAAAATACTAAAATATATGATGCAAATGACAAGAAGAAGGCATAGGGACCACGTCTTCATCAGGAGGGAGATGGCCAGCTATGCAAAATGAACACTCTTTTCTGACATGCTTGAAGGACAAATGTATAAATATCTTCGAGCGATTCCCCCGAAGAGTGTTCGTATTAAAAGAACTTAGTTAATAAATTAGAATAAATATATATGCAGAAAAGTAAAAATACAATAGATGAAAATACTCACAATAGGTGAAACATAAGTACAGTAGAAAAAATGAATACTGTAGAAAAATACATACAGAAAAATACATACAATAGAAAAATACATAATAAAAGTGCTAGCAAATCAGATTAAATTTATGTATGATAATTGCTCGAAGATATTTAGACATTTGTCCTTCGAGCATGTCAGAAAAGAGTGTTCATTTTGCATATCTGGCCATCTTGCCCCTGATGAAGACGTGGTCCCTATGCCTTCTTCTTGTCATTTGCATCATATATTTTAGTATTTTTCCAATTTTATATTTCTGGTTTCAATACTCTTCATATTTTATCTGTATATATATATATATATATATATATATATATATATATATATATATATATATATATATATATATATATATATATATATATATACATAAATGTCGTATTTCAAGTGTATTAACGTCGTCATTTACTTTAAGGCAATGTAGTGCTGCAGATTGTTTACCAACAAACTTTTTTAGTGTATAATAAAAAATCTACTCAACGGTCAGTTTTTGTACACGAGGGCTAATTAGACCGGGACCTACGGAAACTTTTTCGCAAATTCCATATTAAAAACGTTATTAGAACGAGTCGTATGTATGTCTAACAACGGTATAAATCAAAATTTTCTTTAGTACACATGACAGCAAATAACGTCTAAGCAAAGGAAAACATTTTTTTGGGTTTCAAATGTCTAGTAATAAAATCACATCTCTAAAGTAGAATAACTCAGATTCGATCACAGCTACTACTGTTCAACAAAGAGGGAAAAAAAGTTGGATTTTTGTATGCATATCTAAAGAGGAGGATGATTAGGGTTCTCAATTATATCTGCATTTGAATAACGTGTGAATACAGTTGACTATCTAAAACATACTCACCAGAAAAAAATCAGTAATGAATGTTTAAAAGGCTTTATAGCAGTCTTCGTTTATGTAAGATTTTTAACTAAGCAGTATTAAATATAACTTTTTAAGCAGTGACCAAGATTAAGCCTCTTTGTTTTTACTCCACATATCGAAGATTTATATTATTCAACGATTCTTTATTCTTGATCTTTACTCTTATCTTTTTTTGCTGTAACAGTTCATAATCTACCATTAGAAATAAAAAGAAAATATTATTCAACGATGAATTTAATTTGATTATATTTAAAATTAAGGAAGCAAAGTTTCTAAGCCTCAACTTTTCAACTGCTAGATTTACATGCAATATTTAATCATAAAATCTCAGCTTTTAGAAGGAAAAATAAAAATATCAAAAATAAAATCTGTAAATAAGCATAAATGCCAAAAATTACATGATAATTATAGATATTTATTCAGAATTGACAAAAACAAGCACTTTGTAGAGTATAGGTATTGCTATAAGAAAATTAATTTAATCGATTTTAAGAATTGGAATCCCAATAATGTGACACAGGAATTTACAAACAATTTACACAAAACAATTTCATGTTAAAAAGATTTGAAAAAAGTAAAATTGATAAATTACAGCTGTAAACTCTTACAAAAAATTTTCATATTTCACATTCAGTCCCAAGAAAAAATCTTATAACACATTTATTGGATTCTTGCATTAAACATATCACTGATATCATAATAGGACTTTTTATGTATTATTCCAATTACTATATACAACTATTATGGACTTCAGGAAGAATTGTTTAGTAAACTGCCAAAATTTTTTCCTTTTAAAATTAAAGAAATTCAGAAATTTTTGTAGCGACATGATGCTGTAGTAAAAAACGATATCACGACAAGACAATAATAAAGACTATAATAAAATCCTGTTCATGATTGATCAAACAAAACTTAATGGTGATGAATTTTAAATCTAAAATACTTATTGCATTTTCAATAAAATTGTTATATATTTTTTAATTATATAGATGATTTGCTTGCTTATTTTTGCTTTTTAAATTTACACGATCGCTTTATACTGTCTGAATATATGAAAAGTACCAAATCAGAAAGACATTCTAAGCTTTTCATTAAAAGTTAACCTCCAATTAAAATAAAAATGAGTAAACTAATTTTTTTTAAATAATATCAATTTGTAAAGTAATAAATAAAATTTATAAAACCGTGAGTTAAATTTGGGTCATATAATATTCTTCCTTAATAGATTCTAAAGAGCACATAAACCATTTATGTAAAATATTTAAAGATAAATATTTCAATAATTCGTGTTAAATTTTATAATATTTAGGTTATAACAAACTTTTTTTTTCGGGGCCGATCTAAATTCGGTGGATTAAAAATCGGAGAAAAAGTTTGGCGGGCCAAGATAAATTTTTCTAAAATTTTAAAAACAATATGTAAGTATAATAACTTAAATATGTTAATGACATGAATGGAAGCGCGAATTAATTTTTTAAAAGTTTCTTTTATTGAAGTTTGAATTGCATTGAATTGAGATGCACTGTGATTCTAAGGGACAAGTTCATCTGTCAGTCTACTTCTGAAATAATTCTCTTTAAGGTTCATAGTTGAAAATACTTGTTTACATACATAAGATGTAACAAAAATAGCACTGATTTTTTGGGTGAGAAATATTAAATTTGGAAAACTTACTTTCGACAATGATTTATAAAACTCTTAACTTTGAAATATGTAGAAACGTCTACTTGAGATCATTGTTAGATTGCAACTCAATTAGTTCATGCTACAAATTTTACCTCACTGCTTCACAATTTACGTTGAAAGACATGGTAAAAATATTTCCAATTGTGTTTGAATGTCACTAGTATCTTACTCTCCATTCAAACTCAAAATGCAGTTTTTTCAAGCCCTCTTCATAATTCTTAGGCTTTTCTTCATTTACTGAATTTAATTTCGGGAAAAGAGAGAAGTCGCTGCCATGTAAGCAGATTAAGTTTAAAAACTTTGATACAGGCCTAGATATCGTCGCAAAATTGATTTTCCATTCCATCTTGCTCATATAACAAAGAAAATCTGTAAAAAAATGCAAGGTCTAATAGCGATTCTATTTCTTCTAACATTTCGTACTCCGCAGAACACTGTTTATTATGGAAGAACGACACAAGATTGTCTTTCAACTACCAAACTCGTTTGAAAACACATCCTGCACTAAACCATTTTACTTTCTTGTAATACAGAAATCATCAGAGTATTCAGATTTCACGGACTAAGGAAAATCTCAAAATTGCTTGTGAGTAAGCCCACAAGATACGAATAGTATTTACAAGCTTCACCACTGCATCAAACACAGTTTCATATTCAATGCAGATTTACACAGAACATCTTGATGAATAACAAGATGTATAGAAACATTATCCTGAGGATAGATTTTTTTCACGTCATATTTGGTGCTCCATCAGTCATAATATTATATATATTTGTTACGGGCACTTTCAATTCTGTCTGTACTTGCTATTTCCGCCGATTTATGCTTTGTATAACAAAAATGGGGACAGTAAAAACATCATAAGTTCTTTAAAAAAATGAAAGAAAATAATAATATTTAACCAAAGTAGAAAAGAAGATGGATATATTAATATATTATTTTTTAATTTGCCACGGGCAGGCAAATTAAAATTGTATCCGCAGATTGGATAGAATCTTCCGGCGGGCCATGATTTTCTCATTCCTGTACTGTAAGGAAATAAATCATCTTACCAACATAAATATAAAAAATTAGCATAGAAATTTATCGTAAATTTTACGAGACAATAGAAAAATTTTAAAACTGAAATTTAAATAATAAACTAAATGAAAAATAAAATAACAGTAATATTTACACATAAACTCATTTTTTAGTTCCCTGACTACTCAATTTCAATAAGATTTCAATTATTTTATTTTTTCGGCACAGGTGCCCTATAATCCATGCGCCAAATACTGAGATTGGCGATTTTATTATGTATCTGGAACCTTTATTTTGTTACGTCATACATATGGAGACGTATAAGAAATATACAGAAAATTCTATTTTGGTAACCCTAGTATTTATGTCATCGCGCACGTCACGATACGTCATCTTGGCAACATTTCTTCATCGCCAAAAAAACAAAGCCATTTTTTTATTTATATAAAGGTCAACAAAACAAATATCTTATCCAGATATTTCTTCATCTCTTAATCTAAAATGCATGAGGGTCTGATATTAAATCCTTATTGATTAATACTATAAACGGTGACAACAAATTTGTCTTATTAATAAAATTTGATGTTATTGAAATAGTAAAACATTAAACAAAACAAAAAAGATTGAAATGCATTAATTTTTAAGTATTTGAAATTCAAAATGACTACTGAAAAATTCAGAATATATTTGAAGATATGGAGGAGTCCCATATATGTTTTATATAGCATTATTCATTGTGTGACAAAAAATTATGCTATATTAATCTAAATATAAAAAATGAATAAAATGCTAACTCCGCAGAAACGAGTTACTGTCCAGCAGGTTAGAATATAAATCAACTTTATTCAAATGTATCTTATTTTTGAAGCTTTTTTCCAATGACTTATGGTCACAATTTCTGTAACGTAAGAAAATAGCAATATCTTTTAAACTTAACAGTATATATTTTGTTTATAAAAACTTCATTTAAAAAAAAACTGAGCTATTTTAATTTTGACACCCTCTTATAACGCCGGGAAGCTTCTGAACGATTATCTATTAAATGCTAAACGAGGCAGAAGTGAAAATAATAACTTATTTATAGGACAAATATATTACACTGGAAATAATAAGTGTTCAATTTTCAAGAAATTCAGAAACAGATCCAAAAAGAAATCAATAACCTGAACATTCCCTCTAATAACTATGACAGCACCTAAGCGTTTGGACATTGAGATAAATTGGTTGGATGGTACACATATTCAGGTATAGCTGCTTATGAAATTTCAAAATGTCATAGTTCATCATTCGTAGAAATTGGTGTATGGTGACAAATCAGTCACTCAGCAAATGGTGACTAATCTTTTCTGTTGGAAATCTCTATAGACGGTTATGGTCTCGGAACAGTCAAACATTTTTTTGCATCAAAGAAGGCTTATACAATACTGATGACATATGATCATGCATGGTCCTGCTGAAACGCGGAAATTGATAGGGCTTGGATGAAGGGTCAGCCAGGGGCTTTAATACAACATAACTATAACAACCACTATTTAAACTGCCATGAATGGGAACAAGATTTCGATTATTGTTCAGCGCTTTAATATTTAGAATTCAAACCCAACAGTTCATGGGTTCTTTTCTGCTAGGACAAAAAAAAAAAAACAGCTTTGTTAGCAAATTTTCAAAATCCATTTTAAACTGTGTTTTCAGTTTGATTAGACCGTAGAATACTAATCAAATGTAATTACATATGAAATCAAAATTATGAATTTTGTATAATTCGCAAAAAATAACGAAAATCAGAAGATTAAATGAATTTTCACGAAAAAAGGATTTGAAGCTTTTACTCTAACTTTTCTCATATCTATTAATGATAAATAGGCAATGATATGTAAAAAATGATTTTGTTTTATAAGAAAACAACCAAATAAGAATTTCCGGTGCTTAAATATTAGCATCAATGCAGCCAATTTCAATATTAAATTTAAATGCAAATGATGTACTCTCCTTCACTGGGTTGCCTGAACTCCGTGGGTTGGGGACGTATCCAAGTTAATCTGTGACATCCAAAGTCCTTCCGCTGGTGTGGCATGGATGTGGAGAGGAGGGTGCCAGCTCAGGTGTGGCTTCGTCATCTGACCGTGGTTCAAAATTAAATAAGAGCAAAGTCGTACTTTCACCTTCGTGGTGCTCTGATCCAAAACGAAAGACGCTCTCTATTGACTTAATTCGCACAGCCAAAGGCATAGCGAGTTTGGCTTGTCCAAGTGTCATAAACAACAACAAATACAAATGAATGGAACAAATTGCACTAATATTTTTAAATGGAAAGCTGAGCAAATATTTCAGCCATTGAAAATTTACTATCATGTTATTCATATAAAAGAAATTGAATATATAAAAATTCTGAATGAAGGCATTAGTTATGTGTTTCAATCTAGCTTTTACTAAAATATTTAACAGATTTCCAGTAAATATGAAATATATATAAGTTTGAAATAAAACTGCAAATTTAAAAAACACCAATAATGTACAACCTACAAAATATTTCTTTTAAATAATATCGCACTCAAAAATAGTTATCATACGTAATAGTGTTTGGAAGATTTAAACCCCATTTAACAAAATAATCTAGATCACGATTTTAAAATGTTTATTCATTTTGTTACACATGCATATATATAATATATAGATTTTATTTTGCTATATTTGATTTTAATATTAGGTTAAATTAATTATTTTAATATTAGGGATTTTATATTTGATTTTAATATTTACTACTAACAGCCAAGTGAATACAAATCAAGCGTTATGGATATAAAATGAAACGAAAACTGTTATTAAACTTTCATTATTTTGGATTTCCTCCCAACTTAGTAAAGTGTACCCATATCAAATTTGTTATATTAGAAAAAAATTTATAATATAAATGGTTCAAATTTTTTAATGAAAATAATTTATCTTCAGACTTAAGTTTTATTTCATAAATATTTAATCTGCAGCTCTTTTCCAATTATTATTTGAACATAATTTTTATATCCGATTTGCATGCTCGCACCATAGGTAAGTTAATAATTTCACGCATGTAGTATCACGGCTTATCGAGAGAGGGGGTTATCGATCAGTGATGCTGCCACTTGCACAGCTCGAAATCTAACTAGTAACATTAAGATTATGGAATTTACAAGTTCCTTAGGTTTATACAGAGTGGCATGCACGACTTCAATACCCTTCAATCTGAGTAAAATAGGAAATAAATGAATTCCAAGATTAAACTGGCAAATATGCAACAACATTCACACACCATTAGCCAGGATATTAGTTTCCTTCCAGGGCGCTGCGCTCTTACAGTGTGACAATACTAGGGCCGACAGACAGTCAGCAAGGCCTCAATTAGTTCAGTTTCCCTTGAAAATGCAGCATCGATAGCTACACAAGTATCCACCGTTATAAATCTGGTCGCAAGAGTGGTACAATATCAACTTTTCAGACTAATTTCAGTACTGCGTGCAGCATTTTGATAGCCATATGCGTGTATGGAAATACAGAGGAGAACGCTCATTCATTGGTTGTATTTTAAACACTCATAGGGACTTTGCACCTAGTGATGGTATAAACAGCCATTTGGTAGAAGGCAGTAATATCTCTAGCTCGGATCCTTGGTAAATTGAACGGCGATAGGTACATTTCCAACAGCTTATGACCAATAGTTGCGCCCAACATAAAAGATCACGTTACATGTAAAGTTCTGGTCTTTTTCTATACAAAAGATATTCGATTGTCGTCCATGTCTGCATGTTTCAGAAATTGGATTATAAGTGGCTTGAATTCTACTCTTCTCCAGTTATTACAATTGATGAAGTGCGTCATAGATTTAGAAGTAGCATAAAATAAGTTGCCCATTATTCTCATCCAAGTCCAGTCTGACTCCATAGTTAACCGAGTAAAGACTATTTAATTGACAGGGATCGCAACTGTTTTCACTAATTTTGCATCTTTATAAACCCTTCAAACTACTTTACAGCTCAAGTCATTTTGCTCTTTCATGCATTATTTATTTAAAATTGTACATAAGCAATATGACATCTTTAGTATTAAATTTGAAATGTCGATTTTAGTACTTGCAAATTTTTCTGTTTTAATCATTTTTATTGTTTCTTTTAAAGTAAATTCATGTTAATTAGATATGTAAAAAAGGTTTTACACATGTAAATAGATCTAAGGATTTAGAGAAATGATTTATTAAAAAAAAAGCTCAATGTATAATATGTAAAAATTCCTATTACATATTCATTTACTCAGTGATATGAGAACTGCCACTTGAATGATATATTGTGTGTTCATGTAAAACATCTAATTTCCAAGCCAGTTTTACACAAAATTCAATTTAGCATCATGCAAACAGTAAATAATTTGATTACATAAAATCAAAATTTCATTATTTGATTGTTAAATTCATCTGCAATTTTATTTGCAGCAAAGAATGTAGCATCAATTATGATGTTAACTGCATTTAAATCATTTCAATCAATCATTAAATTTACTGAAATTTATTTAGTTGTCACCTTTTTATAATTAAAAATTCAATAATTAGTAATTTATTTTAATTGATGTTACAATTAAAATTGAGAAAAAGAAATTAGAAAAATCTAGTTTAGAAATTAAGTATCTCACTTGATTTTAGTCATGCCATTAGGAAGTATTTTGAATATTATTTGAAATGAATACACAAGTTTAATACTATTCTTATCTGGTTTTCATTATGACTGCAATAATATATCTTTCTTGAATGCTAAAATTGAAATCCAGGTTCTTTCATTTCCCATATTTTGTGTGCAAATATCTACTCATACCTTTTTCATGAATCTATTGTCAACATCATTTACTGCTAATAGAAACGACAAAAGCAGCTTTATTTCTTTTACTGAATTCCGAAATCGACAATTCAATGTTTTTAATCAAAATTCAATGAAGAGATTTATGAAATTTTCAGTTTTCAACACCAAATATTAACATACTCTTTTGGAACTTTATCAATTACAAAAATGTGTTACCAAATTTCCACAGGTGGCATATCACACCAGTCTAATCTAATCATAATCTCCAGGACAGAAAAGTGCTAGCACTGCTAATGGGATTGTTTACCTCTTGAAAAACACTAAAACTTTACAGTTGAAACAAACTATTATGAAAATAAAGTATAAAGAAGAAATTTCTCAAGACCCTGTATATTTCATATCATACATATTTTCAATTATAGATGAAAGCAACAAATACCTTTTTTCATTGATTAAAAGATACATTTTTAAAAAAATATAAAAAAATTATAGCCAAATTAAATACTAGGCAAATTTATTTTAAAATATATTTATTTGTTAAAAAAAATACTCTCAAAATGTTGTAAAGTATACAAACAAAATTAAATAAGCACATATTTATGAAAAAAGAAATTTTAAAAAATTTTAACGCAAATACACAAATGAGCATACAAGAAAATATTCATATCCTTAAATTAGTTTTTCAATGCATCCAAATATTTCTGAATTACAATTTCCAATTACTTAAGCACAAAATTACAGAAATAAACTATGATAATCACTTTAAAAAGCATGTTTAACTAAAAAGAATTAGTGAGTTTTAAGTTATTATGCATTAATGTTCTTTCTTTTCATATAGAGCCTTTAATAAATACAATCATATTATTTCCAATATAAAAAAGCATTCAGTTTAAATTTTGCTAAAAATAAGTGATAATTTAATAACTGGAATAAATACAAAATAACTTTTGATAAAAATTTAGTTACAACAATTTTTTCATAAAATATATAAGAAAACATTTATAAGATTTCAAAGTTTTTTCGATTAACACTATTCTTCAGTAAAAGATTTGCTTAGAGTGAAATAAGATAATAATAAAAAGAGAGTATTGCAATATGACTATTTTTTTTAACATATACTATTCACTATTTTAAATAAGCACATTGGAATCTACACTAAAAAATTAAGTAATTTATAACTTTAATGCATATTCAAGCATAATGTGGCAAAATTAGTATTAGTTGTTGTATATACTTATATATATATTAACTCTAAATCCAGGCACATTTTGAAGCATTTTAATATTCCATATTCAATTATGAAATATTATATATTTTGATACTAATTATGAAATACTATCTTATTTTTTACCTATTATAGATTCCAAGGTATCAGATTAACATGCATACATAAAACGACAAAAAGAAGACAAATTATATATTATGTATCAACATTTAAGTATTTTTATGACAAGTAATTTAGAATTTGTAAATAGTATTGATATACATATCAATTACTAATTCATAATTAATATTTTTGTACATTATCTAGAGTACAACTTAATATAAATACATAATTTCAATTATTCTTAGTTAAAATTATACCACTACATAAACAAAGAATTATGTTTGTATGTAAGCAAAATAGGGTAAAGACGCAATGATTAAATTATCAAATCATACTAATGCATGATTGATTTCAAAGACTATTTTTATAATTTAGCATAACTTATGATATAACCTAGACAATCATATAAATATAGCACCAACAGAAAATTTCCACTGACAAGGTGAAATATAAAGAATGACAAATGTTTGATTTTTATATCACTTATAATGTTACCCAACACCAAATATCAAAACATTATAGATATTTCTGTGTACTACAAATAATTTATTTTTCTAAGCAAGAGAAACAAGTTTCATGAAATAGCATAACTTTACTTAATGATATTTCTGTTTTTTATAGTATAAATCATATGGCTCTTCAACAAATTGCAAGAGATTAAAGTAAATAAGAAATCCAATAAAATGAACACCAGAGTAGATGCAATTAATTAAAATATGAAGATGAGGATACTTGGCTGGTTGGCTTATTGTGAACATACTGATAACAAGCAATATACTTCCAAGAACAGAGAATATAAACTGTTAAAAAAATAAAAAGATATGTTAGTAAATTATAAAAAACGTTGTACTTTTCAATAAATTGTGTTTTTTAAAAAAAACATTATCTATTTAAAATGTTAACAATTTTTTAAGCTGACATTTAATATTAATTGGTTTAGAATCAAATCACTATGAAAAAATATTAATTTATATTCCTTAAATCCATCTATCCATAAATAATTAAAAAGTATAACAGGGATGTTAATAGTGTCCATTTCAGAAAACACAGAAAACAAACAACAGAATAAGGGATTTTAAATTTCCATTGAAAGTTTCTCTCTCCATAGAATTCAAGACCAAATGTTATGAAGCCAGTTTTGTAACTGATTAATGAAAAAAGCTGAAATCTTTGGGGTGAATTTATAATAAATTTTAATCTCAACATTTGTAAAAGCACATAAAAAATTTAGATCTAAAACATTGAAACTATATTAAAAGTTATAAAAACTAAACAACATATCTGGGACATAAGTCCTTTCTAAACAAAATCCCATTTCCCTTTACTATCTGTTTTAAATCTTGGCTAAAAAGGAACTATTGACATATCCATTACATAAGTAAATTTACTGCAATTTTATCCAATATAGCAACTACTCGATAATTGATTTAAATGAATTTGACTGGCAAATGCAAAATGTTATTAATCATAATGGTTTGAAATAGCAAAATTAACAGAACTCTACTAAGAAAACTGACTTAAGGGTGACTCTTCATAATGAATAAGTGCATTTATCTAATAAAATTTAAATAAAACCTATTTATATCTAGTATTAAAATAACTTACTGCAGATTTTTATATATACAAGAAAATATTTAATTATTTCGAAACCAAAAATTCCATACATGATACTAGTATTGTATAACTATTATTTTATTTTTTATGTATAGGTATTTCTCTTGTAGCACTTTGCACCATTTATAATTTGTACCAATTTAAAAATACAAATTTTATAAAAATGTTTCATTCATTAATAGAAAACTTTTTCTTTTATGCTCAAAGTTGAGCTTAATACAATATAAACAAAAAAATATGAAAGATAAATTAAAAAATTATTTTAAAAAACAAAATATACTTCTTAATGGCAAAATATTAATGTTTTCATTTAAATAAATTAGCAGTTTTAATTCAGAAGAGAACATAACATTTCAAAAAAATTCTTTTTGGTCATATTATTGGACTTGAATAGACTTTAAATTTAGTGTCTTTAACAAGGTAAATAAATATACTCACACTAAGACTAGCAACCATTGATATTTGGTTTTTAAATGAAATTAATAAATCTTCATATGATCTTAAAGCTCCAATTAGAAATAACAAAGATAATGCAAAAAAAGGAATGATTAAACCATCCTTAGCTAGCAGAGGCACAAGACTGGAAAAAAATTAAATTATTAATGTATTAATTTTTTATGCATATTAGATAAATTTCCATATTAATTATAATATATTTATTAAAATTATATTATATACATTATATTAAGGAAAGTTTAATAAATCAATTTATATATTATTTTAAAATTCTTACTGTAAATATGAATCATGAAAAAATATGAATGCATTTTTTTATTAATATAAATACTTCGAAGAATGTATAAATTTTTAAAAAATTATTCACAAAAAAGTTATTTAGTCATAGTATTGATAAGAAAAAAGAAAACAATGCAATTTAAATCGAAATGTAATTTTTAAATAATCAAATACAAATAAGAATAAAATAAGTTCTGATTCTATAGAAAGAAGTATAAGAAAAAAAGAGAAATAACAAAAATATTTTGAGGTTTATTTACATCAAGACTATGAGTGCTCAGCAGTAACAACTAAAAAAATAAAAATAAAGTATATGCAATCGCAAAAAAGACAGAAATATTACTTGTTTTATAAAATCTAAAGAAAAAATTGCAATTAAGCACAGATGAAAAACATAATCATAAAATTAGATAAACCACATCTAAGAAGGAAAAAGTTGGTATAGTTTTTAATTAATTATAAAATAATTAACTGAATATAAATTAAAATATAAGTAGGAACTTAAAAAAAGGAACGCATAGCATATATGTAGTTGGGTTTCAAGAATGACAAAATAAAAATTATATACTGTTGAAAAATCTATAAAAAAAATTATATATGGTTGACAAACAAATTTATAAAATTTTACATTGATTTTAGTTTCATACAATCAACTATAATGACTGCTAAATGCAATTGACACGACATATTTAATTGCAAAAATATGTTGTTGGTGTAGTTATTTATGATACATGGACAAGCCAATCCACTAGCCAGCGGCTATGCAAAATTAAGTCAAGAGGGTGTCTCTTTTGTTTTCATCAGAGAAAAAGGAAGGTAAAAGTATATCTATGCTCTAAGACTCCTCTGATAAATGGCACCACCAGAGGATCCACTCCCTCAATTTTGAATTTGATTTGGAGAGGAAGGTAATTTTCTCCAGACCATTACACCCATGGTAACTAATCAACGACCGACCACAGGACTTTCAATGTCACAGATTTAATGAGCACATGTATGGTATGTACTCAGTGGGTCTTTGGGGGCATTGGAAATTGAACCTATCCCTTCCAGACTGAATGCTCATGTCCTAACCACTAGTCTACCATGGCTCGACAAAAATATATTGTCTCAATAGCTTTATAGATTGAAATTGAAGTAAGTAGACAGCAAAGCAGTTGAACATATTAATAACTAAAATTGATTAAGAAGCTACATTGATTTAGTAGTTAATCATTAATAATAATTCATTAGAGCATAAGTCAAAAAAATAAGAGGTTCTATTACCTTAAATATAGTATTTATGTTCAAGTAGTACTTCTTATTTATATTAATATAAAAATAATTAGACTTTTTTTTAAAATTTCTCTTTTAATTTCATGAAAACATTTAAATTAATGATACACAACAGGTTCTCAATCAAAATCTTGTTTTAATACATCAACAAAGAGAAGTTATACATAATTTGAAATAATACCTGCCTTAGAAGAAAAATTTACATCTAGTCTCACAATATCAGGTAAAAAATTTAAATAAACATAAAAATGAATATAAATAATGTAATTATCACAAATTAATGAAAAATAGCAAAAATAAAGTTAGATAGACCCAAAACAATATAAATCTTCCCTATCAGTGTCATTACGCTGAAAAAATTTGAATTTCAATAACATCTTTGTAAATAAATTAATTTTCATTAATTATTTAATTTTTGAAGATAATGAGTACAATGTGCATTCAATAGATAAATAGTTTCATTCACAGGAAATACATTTTCCTCCATTGTAATAAACTTGACAGGTGAAAATTTTCCAAATATTTTCTGGTGATCTTTTCTTATTTTCTATCACTATTTTGATGCTGAATACTTGAAAAATAATCCCAATGAGGATTTCTCAAGAATTTATTAAACATTGTTCCTAGTTTTAGATAAACTTGTGAATTTTTATAAAATGAATGAATATCCCCCCAATGGCATGGCATATACAAATATAGTTTTATTTATTAATGATAAACTAAAACTCTTATTCTTATGCTGTATACATTATGAAATAATGGCACATTAAAATGTATAAGGTGTAATCTGAGTTCGTTGACAGCATTCTTTAAAATGGTATTTTATACTTTTTCTCATGTTACAGTATAAATTTTTTACTGCGACTGTATTTTGTTTCATGGAGATTATTTTAAAATACTTACTTAGTATAAATAATTATAAAATATAATTTGATAATCGTATAAATATTATATTTATGGGTCTTTAATATGAAATCTAGTTTTGTGATTTCATTTTAAAGATTCACAAAATTTTATTATAGGATTCAGTTTACATTGACATTTTAAATACATTACAAGTATTCACAGTGGTTTCATTTGATCTTACAGGAACCAGGTTTCAGAAATTTTAATCTCAATCATTTTCAAACAATAGTAGATGGATATTGTTCCCTGTCACCAGATCTTTTGGTGTGGGCACTCGGTAATTTCCAGGGTTTCTCCTTTGCAATATATCTATGATCCTTATCTATAAAATTTACTTCTGAAAGACATAACTGTTCAAATACCTTAAAATTCTTGGCAGTAAAGATTTCTGCAATGTGTTATTTTTCTTAGCTTTATCACACTGAACATGAGCATTTTGATAATTAATAAGTTTTGAAAATTTTCAATAAATGTTTGAAATTTAGAGAAATTGTTTCATGCTAACAATACCATTATTTTTTTAAACAAAAAGTTTGGTTTTCATATTCTATTTTAAATTAAAACCATAACATAAAACTAGATTTTTAACCATATAAAGATATTTACTTTAACATTTGATTAATAATAGTATTAATGTATTTTGAGTTTAAACGTTTAAGATGAATTATGATATGATCAGGGTAGTTATGTTTAAATATAAGCTACTGTGTTCAGAACTTTTTTTTCCTTTTTATCAAATTTTGATCTATTTTACAGAAAAGAAAACAACAGAAACACATTTCTTTAAGTTTTATATCCAAGAAATTTTAAAAAATATTATTTCATATGATTTACTTATCATACTTCTCATAAAGCAATTAACTTAGTAATATTCATTAGTCAACATATGCTAATATTGAAGAATACAATATAAATGCTTAAAATATTTAAGTATAATTTCACATACATAAAATATAAAATTTAAGTAGTGCATGTGTATAAAAATTTAAATAGAAATAATAAATTAATAATAACCTGAAAGTTGATATGTATGCAAACCATGTACATGACAATGGATGATCTTCAAAAAGCAATAAAACTGGTCTAAAAAATTAAAAGCATTTTAAAAATATGGTATTAAGAAGATGAAAAATTAAATCTAGTACATGTAATTTTGAATCATGTTTGAATTTTTATTGATTATAAAATTATATTTAAATAAAAATACATACAAGGCAGAAAACAAAATGCTTTTTTCATGAACTTGATAGGAAAATAAGAAAAAAGACAGAGAACTATTCACCTGCAAAACGAAGCAAAATAACCTATATTTTATCGTTCAAATAATAACAATAAAACAGTCTTCATAAATAAATTATACAAACATAGTTAAAATGAAAATATATATTCAAATATTAAAAAAAAAGAAAACAAATTTTACAAATAAGTTGAAGCATTTATAAAATAACAAATGTATATATAATGAAGAATAAATAAGATAAAATTTTTAAATGTTAAAAATTTAACAAGGAATAGGAAAAAATGAAAATTTTGACATACTTAACAAAATGTAGACAAAAATATTGGGTATAAAATATGCAATAATCAAAAAAATATTATATTACACATGAAGAAAAATTTATTCGTATATCAATTTCTTATTTAACTTTAAAAACTGAAATTTTAATAAAAATTTGTCTAACATAGCAACATCTTTAATACACTTTAAAATTACAATCATATTTAAATTTACCAAAATAAAAATATTAAATAAAAATGAAGTAAAATAATAAAAACTATTTAAAAAAATATTTATTTCATAATTTTTACACAATTATTTCTTAGAACAAATCCACAAAAAAAATTTTTTTTTAAATTATGCATTTTGACAACCGTGGATCTGAACTCATAATATTTTATGAAACATGACTTTCAAATAGTTAAAAAGAACATACAAATCTTAATATAATTATATATTTTATTTTCAAACATAAAATATTTTATTGTAAACATAAGTTTGAATTTTTCCCATATTAAGTTAATAAATTTTGAATAAAGATTTAGCAACTGATGAGACACATGACTATATCATTTTACAAGAATATAGTTTCCATAAATAAATTAATTTAAATTTTTACAACATAATGAATTCAAATTATATTTTTTCCTGAAAACAGTGATGAAAAAATAATTTGAATATTGCTTAGAAAATAAAACAAAAAGCACATGTAACCAAAAATCAAGCAAGGTAAGCAATTTTGTTAAGGATTTTATATACAATTCATAATTATATTCATCATTATAAATCTTTAGAACAGAATATGTGTGCAAACTGAAAATAATACTCCTGTTAAGTGTTTCATACAATAAAGTACGCAGAACAGATTATTCAAAAATAAAATTATTCATTTTTCCTAACAATTGTTGAAGAAAGTAACTATTGGATTTTAATTATCTAGTTAAAATTAGACACATTTGTTTAAATCTTTGAATATTCTTTATTTATGACAGAACCAAGAATATAAAAAGAATTTCCCCATAAAGAATAAAAATTCTAAAAATTGGAAAATATCAGTTTAAAATATTACATCAATGTATTTGAATTTTTCATACTTTTAAGACAAATTTCATACAAAAACAGTTACACTAAATAAAATCAGTAAAAAAGAATTGCAGCTGTTGCTTAGATTGCAATTAGAAAAAGTAAAAATTAAATGTTATCTGGTTTATAAAGAATTCTAAGAATTTGTGTGCTTTCTAATCATTAAGAAAAACATAAATATTTACACAAAAATATCATTCTTACTTAGTAAAAATACATTAATAAATACAAAAATTTTGTACCAAAGTTTATAAATGAGTAAGTGATTCTGAGAGATGAAAGATAGGATTTGAAGAAATGGAAAATTTAATATGAATTTTAAAAAATGCTTAAGAGCTTTATATATTTTTTATTAAAATTTTTTTTCTCTAATTCAAAATAAGAATCTTGAAATATTGAGCACACTTTTAACACTTAATTACATTAAGTGTTAAAACATGAATATTAAGAAATGCTATAGAAAAGAATCTGCAAAAATTGTCATTAAAATCTGATACTATACTTACAGTTATAAAAACATTAAGTTTTTAAAATTTCATCAAGTTAAATAGGACATAGAAAAAATATGAATTTAATTTTTGTCTTGTTTTTCTTATTTTTGCTAGTTTAATCCTTTATATAATTAAAATAACTTATTTGCATCATTTCTAATATTTATACTTTAATACTGTGCTTCATACAAAAAAACAGATAACTAACTTTTCAAATTAATGGGTGTTTAGGTTTAGTCATTGCAAATTCTAACAAAATAATAATTCTAGATCTTAAAAAAAGGAAAAATTAAAGCACATAAATAACTCTTGTAAATTATATATTTTTTTTATCTAAATAAGATCATTATTTATTGGATTTTTATTACGATCACTGATATTCAATTTTAAATGAATAAAATGAAACCACTAATTTTTAAAAATAAAAAATAATGATGGAAACAAATATAGTCTATTATATGTAGAATATATATAACATCAAACAATAAATTTTAAATTCTTTCTCAAGAAGAAAATTTACTAAAATGAAATGATATTTGTTAGATAAAACATACATGGATGTAAAAATACTTGAATAAGATTTTTGAGATATATATTTTCTTACCAAAGATAATCGAAATGTGTGCAAATTAGGATTCTTCAATAAATGCAGTGATGAAGGTAACACTGACAGCAATGTGCAAAGGGCACTGAAAATAATAAACACAAATAATTACAAAAGAATATTTAAATAAATTTAAGTTATGATAACTTTATGTCTTAATGATTGCTACCTTACAACAGCTAATCGAGAAGCAGAATAGGTTCCTTTTAATTTCACTAAAACTGATAGCATATACCACACATTTGCCACTTTATCCTGAAAAAGATAAGCACTTTAATAAATATAGCAGTATAAAGCAAATTTAATTTAAATAATAAATTTACCCTAAAAGTTTTCAATAGATAATTATGGTATATGAACATATATTCATTATGAAATTGCTTAGTAAAGGTATGCTTAGCAAATAGAATTAAAATGAAGCAGAACATTATTTCAAATAAATAAAACATTTATACTGAAAAATTTGCTCAAATGAAGCATCACAAGTGACAATTATAGATTAAATCAAGATAATGATGCAGAAATCATTAAACGCATAAATAAAATATTTACATTCTATAATAAAATTAACATTATTTAATAATTTATAAGGAAATAACTATCAGTTTTAATGTATTTATACCTTACTTATAGTATACTATAAGTAAGGTATAATTACATTAAAAACTAGCCCCTTTTTTCAAGAACTGTAAAAAAAATAATATTTATAAACTGTTTATGTTTCTTTCATGAAATAGATTTACTAACTGAAAAAAGATTTTGAATATGTGACTGTCAAAAAATGTGTATATTTCTTAAAATTTTGTCTATGTTCATAAATGATGCATGATCCTTTAACCGATCATTAACATAGAATTGAAACTTATTGGAAACTTGAACATTGAATGGAAACTTACTTTATATTTGACTTCTGTTTTTAAAAGAGAAATACTAATTTAGAAGAACTTCAATATTCCTGTAAACATTAAATACTTAATATTTCTTACATATTTTTACTGGTTTCAAAGTGTAAATTCTAATGATTTACAAGAAAATTTTAATATTGTTATTTTAAATCTAAAAATATTTAGATTTTATTCAAGTGTATACAATGAGGAAAAAACTTATAAACTAATATAAAAAAAAGGCATGACTTATCAAAAAATTAAATGAGTTAAAAATGTGATGAAATTTGAAATATTTACAAATGATACTTTTTGTAATGCACTAAAATTTACTATGATGGATTTTAAACTAATTATTGGAAATAAAATATTTTCACACATTATGTGTACTACACTCTAATAAAAAATCAATAAATTTGAACTATAATAATGGAAATCTGCAAACTAATCATAAAAATTTGGATCAAATTTCTCCAATTGATCAAATGATTGTAAATTTAGAACACTCAAAAAAGTATATTTTTATATAACCATTTTATAAGGAAATAACAACTATCAGTTTAATTAGGAAATTACAGCAAAAAGTGTTAATTAAAAAAAGATGCATATAAAGACATCCATAAAGAAATTTATACACAATATAAAGCCATTAGATCTATTAATAAAATCCCCATTTTGAAGTAAAATTGTAGCAAAATGTGTATATTTTGTGGGCATGCATATTTACAAATAAACACAAGGAAGATAAGAAATATCACCATGTGCAAAATTACATTATTATTAGCCCTTAGAGTAAAGATGGTAAGCTGGACAAGGAGACAATTATAGTCTCCATTGACTATCATCCTCTAATCTATTACAACAGGTTTATTTGTTTAATGCTAGTCAACTAATCCTTCAGTGAATAGTTTAGCTAATACATTGGAAGAGTGCACTATTTAGTAACAAATGCTGGAGTAGCTAGCCCATTTCAATCCATATAATATACTCCTTTGAATGATAATGGGAAACTGCTTGATTAAACATCTAATATTGTTATTGATGCCTAGAATTCTCTACTGCAGATGTCTCACATTGCTCTTTTGATTTCTTACTCTCCAGAAGTATCTGTGGATCAGAAACATTCAAAGGCATTAGATATATTTTTTTCCTATCATTACCCTTTCCATGTAATTCTAATGCTTTGAACAACTTGTTGGCTAAAATATCTATCAAACCAACTTATTTAAAGCTTATTATGATATGATCTCTTTCAAAGACAAATAAATGCTTTCAGTACATCAAATGTCTTAAAAAAAGAAGATCACCAAGATTTTGAGGTAGGACATTGTTCTTCAGGGCATAAGGTCCTGTGTTCCACATCAGCTAGTGTTGAAAAATGGGAAATGAAAAGGGTACACTTCCAAATCTGCCAACCTTTGGAAAGGTTCTTTAGTAAAACTTTTAATGTGTTAAAGCATGCATGTCTACCAAACACACATTTTCTTAATTCAATTTTTAATTATAAACTTACTTCTTTACTTCTTATTAATTAATTATTACTTTTTAATTTTTAGTTAATTAATGCTATATTTTTATTTAACCAAAAAAATTTTAGTTGCATTATACACATTATGCTCTTAGAATTTACAGTGAATTCATAAATTATTTATGCTTTTAAAATATTGAAGAATATTTTTAAGGAAATGTTTTGCATGTCACAATGAAACTAAATTACAATTCACAAAACTTTTTATTTGAATAATTTCATCATAAAAATAAATTAAACAAAATTAAGTTACATATTTATAGTAGCTTCTAAATCAAATAAGAAAAAATTAATAATTACAAACATACATTCACAATTAATGAAATGAAAATTTTAGGTTAAAGATTCTAGGGAAAAAGAACTCCATAAATTTATGTTTTTCATTTCATTTCCAGTTGTTAAGATTTCATGTACAATAACTGGTTATTTTAACTTTTTATAACAAACTTTTAGTAAATTCTTGCTCATAAAAAATCCATCCCTCAAAGATTTCTAAGCAAATTTTCTAAATTTTATTAAATAGTGAGAGCTACTTTGCACATTTGCAACAATTATCTATTTTCTTAATTTGATTGATTTCAAACCACAGAGAATCAATCTTTTTATTTCCAGTTTTTAATTTAGATAAATCTTCAGTTTGAAAAGAAAACTGATTCTCTAGCTCATCCAAGGTCACATCTTTAAATTCACCTTCTTTAATTGATAGCAAAAATGGAAACATTTGAAGAGTGCCTCGAACTTGAAAATTTGCATCATCCAGTTTATTCACATCTGCTAATTGCAAATGACATAAAAAGATCTTGTTTTAAAGATAATTTATTTAAAATATAATCACAAGTTGTGAAATATTTAAAAACATCAGAAACTGTTTATTTTTTTCATCAGATAATGTTGCAATACCAGATGATTAGTTCCTATAATTAAATAAAAATGGATATTTTGGTTTCTACAAGAGTGAATGAAATAAAGGTATATTTCTAATTATGGATGGCTTAATAAATTTTGTTGTTCCTTCAACAGGTTAAATATATTATCTTTATATTTATAGATTCATGAATGACTAGATTATAAAACAACATTACCTTTTGAATATCTTTACAGTGTAAAGCAAAGAGAGACTAAGCTCTATTTATAGGAGATAAAAAGAACAAGAAAAGTATCTCTTCTCTAGTTATATTTGAGCTCTGAATTTAATATCTTTATCAAAAGGCTTCCTTGACTTTTTTTTTTTTTTTTTTTTTTTTATTCACTTCACATATTGTTTGCTTCAAACATGGTTTGATTTGGAACATGGATGCCAGACATTAGAATTTCAGAATATGTAGACATTTCATCTTTAACTATATCATGAAAATATTTTAAAAGAGAAACCTACTAATCAATAAGAATTTGAAGAATTTTTCATACAAAAAGCCAACATGTTCATACAAGTTTAAAGATTTTTGAATATTATTTGTCATTTAATTCTTAAATCTTTTATAGCATTTTTTTCTTTTTATACTTTTTAAATAATAATGAATTTCACAATTATGACCTTACCAACTTTAATTGGTAAGCTTGCAGCATTTTTTTAAAAGGCAAAATTTATTAAAATTTTTCAGAGGCAAAATTACAGAGCAACCAACAGTTATTAAATTTTTCTTACCTGCATACTACTGATTTACAGCAATAAACACATTACAATCCTCAAAAGTGATTTTTAACCATTTAAGTTCTTTTAAATATAAAGTGCTTAAATTTTCCCTTGTTGCACCACTTGTTAAACTGGGAGGTAAGCCAAGCAGCTTTGAATTTAATTGCAAATGAGGTTGAAACTTTGCAACAACTGGGTACAATTTTAAATCATTGTCCTTATTCCTAACACATGCAGCAGAAAATGGTGACTTTTGTCAGAATTTAACAAAAATTACTTCTTTTTCTGATTCTTATAACTTAATAAATGCAGAAGTTTCAATTTTAGCACATCCATAAAGCTTTGCAATTCCATTTTTGGAAAACATTTTCCTGAAACACGGACACGCATGAGCAATGCAAGTTCGTGTTTTCTGGTCTGTGTGCTAATCATGCAAACAAGGTAACTTCTTGTAACGCATTTATAAAATAAAATTAAAAAAACTAACTAAGCTTTTTACTTCTCCTACATATTTTGGACCTTTGACATGATGATAAACATCAAAATGACTACCATGAAAGATGCTGAAATCACAACTGCAACAATATCAATGAGCAAACTAAGCTTCTTTAGATGTGTTGATACAAAAAAAAAAAACCTCATAGCTTCCAAAAAATTTAAAGCTATTGCTCATCAAGTGCAGGATAAGAGTCAAAAAAGAATCTTGGATAAGATATGTCTCCCCCATCACATCATCAACTTCCAACAAAGAGTTGTTGAAGAAAATAAAGTAGCCAATGGTTTATATCAGAATTTCTCTATCCCAATATCACATACACTTCTCAATATGATATTGCCAATCTTTTATGTGAATATTTTACAAGGGTATCTAGTCCAGACTTATATGATCCTAAATTTCTCAGCACCAAAAAGAAGCTGAAAAGAAATCTATGAAGTTTCATGATAAAGTCATACACCCATACAATTACAATTTTTCAAAGCTGGAACTTCAGAGAACACTGTTCCAAACTAAAAATACTAGTTTGAGAGACCAGGTGGTATCTCATATAAGATATTTTTTCATCTTAGCCATGATTCTTTAATAAACATTTTTGTTCTATTCAATAGAATATGGAAAGACGATATTTTCCCCAGTCTCTAGAACAAAGCAATAGTTATTCCATAATTGAAACCTGAAAAAGATCTAAATGATTCTCAAACTACTGTCCAACTAATCTCATAAGTTGCCTCAATAAAACTTTTAAGCATATGGTCAACGCTCATCGTTTCTATATATTTGAAGACAATGGGTACATATCCCTTTATTAAAGTGAATTTCAGAAACACAGATTTATTTTTGATAACATTGCATAAAAAGAAACCTTTGAAACAAAATGCCTTTGTGTAGACATCATTTGGCTGTTGTTGTCGTCATGTGACAAGTGCAAAAAGAAAAAAAAAAGGTAAAAAAGACAAGTCATATGGGACCAAAGGCAACACCTCATTAGGTGTCTTTTTTAATATGAGAAAAGCATATGATAGGACATGGCATTAAGGAATTCTTAACACTTTATTATTTTAATTTTAGAGGAAACTTACCCTTTTACATTCAAAATTTATTTAATCTTGTATTTTAATGTCCATATAGAATCTGTTTTATCTATTTTTTTGTACGTTCTTTAGAGAAGTACCTTAAGTATTACTATTTTTAATATTTGCATCAGCAATTACAACTATTGATCCATGGAACATTATATGTTGATGATCTCCGTATCTCTTGCCAGGGTTGTGACAGATTGAATGTCAATTACAAACTGCAGTCAATAATCTTGTTGCTTGGTGTTATGAGAATAGGTACACTTTAACACCTTACAAAAAGTAACTGCATCTATTTTTGCAGAAAAACTGGGCCTCATTTCCATCCAGAAATTAAGATATCAGACCTCATATCAGATATCAGGTCCTGTAAAGATCCAGCCAGATCATCTATATTACGCAAATTAGAACCAATATATCAATCAGTTTTGTGAATCTATTCTGGAGTATTCTGGACTTCTCCTGTTCAGAGCCTTTATGTGATTTGCAACCAATTACCTATTGATCTAAGATGTAAATAACTGTCTCTAAATTATTATTTTAAAAGGCTAGCAGCATCACAATATGCTTTCAGATTATTAATACAGAAATGTCCAATATTGTGCTTCATACTAGTAAACCTCACAAAAACCAAATCAAGCTTTTTAAAGATCCTCATTGACCAAAGAAATTGAAATATTCATTATTTGCACAACTCCTCAAAATTCATCAGTATGCCAAATTTTAGAAGCCTGAAAAAAGTTTTTTTACTCAATATTTTTATTTAAATATTTCTGATTAAAAAGATCTGAAAACAAAAATATAGATAAATACATTTTAATATCTGATTTAAATGATTTACTCACCTCATATATTCCTCTATTTAATGGAAATAAACGATGTACTACTGCCATTGCATCATCAAGATTTGATAAAAATGGCCACCAGCAAATACATGTTACAAAAATTACAGTGAGGGCCAACTGGATAAACTTATTAATCCTGAAAGGGGACAATATTTTATAGATTGTTAAAATAAATGTTTTATCAAATTAAAAAGTATTCAGCGACTAAAGCTGAAAAATTGCAAAAATATTCATAATATCACTACTGAAATATAAATTATATAAGAGCAGGACTTAGTCTAGATTAAGAAGACTTAGCTCAAGATTTTTTTATTTTTATTTTTTTCTTGTTTATAAAAAAAATGAAAACACTAATAAAAATTATATTATTTACAATTTACACTTAATCCAAAATTCAGAGATTAGAAAAAAAAATAGCAAAAGATGTAGAGTTCTTATTAATGAAACAATTTTTACCTACAATAAACACAAAATTAACTAATTATTTACAGAAAAAACCTTAATAAAGTACATTATTTTTTCAGAATTTATACCTAGTAAATACTTTTTTAATACAAAAAAAATGTAATAATTTATTTTCTACAGAACATATTTTTAATGACTAAAAGATTTAATAAAATGATAAATTTAATAAATAATTTTAAACATTTGAAAAAATAAATAATTTTAAACAATATTTTTAATGTTATGTCACATGAAGCATGAAATTTTATTACAAAGTGTAATCTTTATGTTGATTTATATTAAATTAGTATATACTAAAGCTGATGTCAATCTTGTTAATTTCATACTAAAATAACAGATAAAATAATAACAACCAAACGTTCAATTCCAAAGTGAGTATTTAACTTAATAATTTTTAATTTTATTTTTTTAAACATTCATTTTACTGATTGTTTCTGAAAAAAATTTTATTTATGTAATTACTTTTTAGTTAGTGTTTTATGTAATTCATTTTTATTTGGATAGATGCAAAGTACATTACCAAATAAAAAAGCCTCGAAATTAGAAAAAATAAAATATTCACTAATTCAACTACTTCAATAATTATTGTACAAATTTATAAAAACAATTGTGATTTATTTATAAAAACATATTGTGATTTATTTATAAAAACAATTGTAATTTATTTATTTTCCAGAAAAATAATAACTTTTATATTAAAAATCAATCATATCATATTTTGTTTGCATTCAATAAAGTTAAAAGTACGCACAAATGCATATAATAAAAGATTACATATTTGTATTTTCTTCTGATGTATATTATAATATTTTACTTATTATAATAATGTATTACTATAATAACTACAATATGTAAAAGTAAGTAAAATATATTTTGTAATAATTGAGAGGTTTTGTAAATTTTTTATGGTCACAAAACTTGGTTATCAGTAATGATAACCAAAGTAAAAGAAAACTAGTTTTGTTACCCGGCATTCAGCAATATTTACCAATAATAAATTAGCCAATATTAAGTTAATAGTAGTTAATAAACAGATGCACATGTGATCTAAAAGTTCTATCACTAAATATTTACACAAAAAATATAAAATTTGTACATTATCTAAAATGAAAATAATAAAATAAATACCTTTGTTTCCATGGAAGATTGAAACAAGTGCCTAACAAATAGCAAAAGAAAGGAAAAGCATAATACAATGACATTTGTTTATAATTCAATGCAAAAGTGAAAAATGCAGCTCCAAGTAGATCATAATTCCATATCAAGAAGACAAAAGCAAAGGCAGTAAATCCAAGACTAATTGAATTATATATGTTATAAAGTTAAGAAAATTAAATTTCAAAATTATAATATATAAATTCAATATGAAAAATAGAATACATTTATAATAAAAATCAATAAAATGATAAACACAAAACAATATAATATAGTTTAAAAGTTAAATACACAAAAGAGAAACATTAAAAATAATAAAAAACATAAAACACTCAGTAAATAAATAGTAAGCAACTTCTTAATAAAAAAAACTCAGTCATATTCAGTCAGAACATCTTAAGAGTTAAGTAACCTGTTCATTCTTTGGGACAAGATAGATTAAAAACTGTCTCACCTTGCTTGGAAACCTGTCTTTAACATACCTTCCAACATTGGAGAGAAAAAAATCAGTAGATTCTACTGATTTTGAGGGAAAAATTAGGAGGCACCACTAGCGACATTTTTGCTTGAAACAGAACATTCAAAAGGGTAGTACCACAAAAAGACAATTTTACACTTTAGATTATATATTCTGAGAATGATTTATGTTAAACATATTTTGTGTTAATCTTAACATTTTAATAAAATATTCATCAACCTCATAAAGGAACTATGAAAAATAAAAGAATGTACTACATGTAAAAAAATAAACAACGTTTATATCCCAATATTTATTTTTTATAGAGCAACTTTTACAACACTAGTGCAATTAATCAATATTAAACTTATAAAATTATATAAAAACATAAAATACAATACTAAACAAATTTCCTTCAGTGGCAAATACTTCTAAGAATATAAAATTAGCAAATGCTTTGTCCATAAAAAATGTATTACATCTCAAATTCGAATAACTCATGGCAATTTATTTTTTTCATATGTTGCTTATTTAGCATTTTTTAGAAATGAATAGGTGAACTACTGTTCAAAGCAATTCTTCTCATTTTGATAATATTTAGATATAATTAAACTTTCTAAATTTTCAGCAGAAAGCGTGAAGATCTGAATTTATTCTTTTTTTCTTATATTACACTGGATACCCATTCACATTGTGCATTAAAATGTAAAATAGTTAAAATAGTAAGAATAAACACAAGTAGATATATGAAAACACTTTTCAGAAATTCATCAACTAAAACAACTCAATAGACTTTTTTTTGGCAAAATTTTGGCTGCTACTAAGTATTTCACTGAAATTGCCAAATATCAGTAGATTTTCATACATTATTGGGAAATCAGGAGAAATTCAGGAGTTTGAAAAATCAGGAGTTTCCTGATAAATTTAGTAGAGTTGGCAGCTATGCTTTAAGATATATTTTAACATAAATTGAGTGGTATATAATATAGTAAACCCTCATATGTGTATACAATGATTTTTATTTTTTTTTAAAAAAAAACATGTGCTGCAAAGAGTTAAAGAGTAAATTAGGCATTAATCATTGCTCAGATAAAAAGCAAAATATAAAAATAAGCTAAAAATTTTTAAAAAATCCATTTTTTTTTATTTTTAACTGTCACATTTTTTTCAAGTTTATCTTCAATGTATTTCATTAGTAAATTTCAAATTTATCTTCAACTGCTGTCTTTTTCCACTGATATCAGTTTTTTTAAACAAAATAACTTCTTTCTAAATAAAACTTAATCAAACATCTTTTTCAAAGTTGTTAAACAAGTTCTTATTAATAGGCAGCACAACTATAATTTATTCATTCTTGTTAATTAATGAATAAATTATAATTCTTCTCTAATCATGTAATAATTTTTTAAATAATTAATTAACTGTTTAATTAAGCTACCATTTGTAGTAGAGTGAAAGCAATGAAGAGAATGGTAATTTAAAAAACTGTTTTATTAAATGATTTCATTAAAATTATTCAAATTTTGAATTTTAAAATAGCTTTTCTAAAAAAGAGGCAATTAAAAATAGTTTCTCTAAAAACAAGCATTAATAAATTTATATCAAAAATAGAAAATGGGGGTAACAACAGTATTTTTGAATGGGGTATAAAAAATTCTAACTATTAAATATTTATGCTTACAATCATCATCAAAATATGGGGAAAATAAGAGATTATTATTTGATATAACATCTTTATATATTATATACATACAGATTCATGCATACCTATGTATGAAACACATGCAATGCACTTGTATAAATTTTATAAAAATTAAGAATTTACTATATTTTCCTGCATATAATGCACAGATTATGTGTTAAAAAATTTCAAATTTCGTTGTACGTATTATGCAACACAGTGAATAATTTCATAAAAAACATTCTCCATCCAAAAAGCTTTTAATAAAATTTTGGAAAAAATGCAGTTTGTTTTTCATAAAATAAGTAATAGATGGCTTCACGACTTGGCTAATTTACTTCATCTATAATTAGCTTTGTTCAATTGTGTTCAAAAAAAAATTCAGATCCTTGGAAAAATATTATAGTTGCAATTGGCTATCATCATTTCACTTTGTCTTGACCTGAGCTATTTCATTCAGCATATATTCAAGTAGTATTCAGTAAATCTTTAACTAAAAGTTACAGAGAAAGCAAATAAAAAAATGGCAACAAATGAGTTAAAGTAAGATGAAAACAAAGAAACATGTTACAAAAGAAAAATGTATCCAATGTGCAGTTTGAAAATAATCCATTTCTTTAATTTAATTATTAACACAAAATTTATCTTTAAAAAATATATTTAGCCTCATTTTAAAAATTATAAAAAATTTTAAATTGACAAGTTTTACAAGCTTTTTGTAATTATCAATCTCATGCTTTCATCTCAGTTTATTGCACTTTGTGATGAGGTGGATAGAAAAAGATCTTTTACATGATAAATGATTTTTCCATATAAATTATTTTTTTAATCATACTGTGTATTTTTTTATTTTATGTGACACCAACATTATCAGCAATATACATTTTCGACTACTTGCTGAAAAAATTGCTCTGGATTATATGCTGCTGCGAATTAAGCAATCATTTTTTTTTTAGTCAGAAAATTGTCTTGCAGATTCTCAGCTGTGGATTATACACAGGAAAATTAGGTAATTCATAAGGATAAATGTGTAACTATGTTATCCATCTATAAAATACTTGATTCAAATATATTAATTTATTTTAATGAATTTATTGAAACATTTCCCAAAAAACCATGAAATCATATTTACAAATAGTTTATAGAAAAAACAAAAAATAAGCTGATCAACTAAACTGGTAATGAAATTAGAAATGGAAAATAAAACTGTTCATTATACTTTTTGAATTATTAGATTAATATACATTAATCTGAATCAGATACAATTAATAAAAAAATCAGATATTTGGGCTTGAATTCACAGAACTTTTTGCAAATTATCTTTTTCTAAGTATAATCTCCATTTGTAAAATATGTAATTAATTCTACAGTTCTTAATTTATTTGATGGGTATTTTTTCTTTCATTAATTTCAGTTTTTATTTGTATTATCTTATAAAAACTTAATGATATGAATCACTCAAGATGTGTTAATTTTTTTAATAAACATCATACTTAAAGAATTTTACATGCATTTAAATTGGACAAAAACATTTCAAGCTTTAATAGTTTTATCCAAATTTTGGAATTTCAATGGAAAAAAAAGATGGTATTACAAAAACTTATTCACCATGATGGTGGATTCAGTTTTTTTCTTAATTCATAACTATCCCTAGTCCCTTAAATGAACAAAACTAGTCTTTGGAAAAACTGTCTTCTTTTGCTACATAAATTCATAAAATAAAAACAAATTAGTCTGATAGTTTACAATTAACTTTTTGCATCCTTAATTAAAAATTTTTATTCATCATTATCTCATTTGATTGAAATCAATTTTTTCTCTTCAATTTAGTAACTTTTTAATATTATTTTTAAAAGTTAACAACTTAGAAAAAGTTTTGAAAACTTTTCTCAAAGTTGTTAACTTATTTAAAGTTCAATAGAATTGTGCTGATTTATAATATATCAAGGAAAAATATTACATTGATAAAAATATTTATTCTTCCGTGGTATATGTCATTGTTTCAAAGGAGGAAAAGTGATAGTAAATAAACTTTGAATTAAGTTAAAAACTAATTGTACCCTCTTGAATTTTTGCAAAGAATTCATACCAAGTATGAAAGTAATTTTCATAAAATGGTATGGCTTAAGTATTATGAGTTCATCAAACAAAAATAGATTTAAAACATTAATTGTATCAAACTTTCATAAAATACTAAGATACACAATATGAAGATAAATATAAATAATAAATTTTCAACAAATTAAAAGAATACTGAAAGTGTCCATGATCAATTAAAATAAGACCTGGATATAAAAGACAAAGACCAATTGCAATAGCCTGGAAAAAAAAATTCAAATTCAGATACAAATGTTTTGATTACAGAAAAATAATTGAATGTATTTAAAATATATATTTATATAAAATTGTATTTGTATGGCATAGGCCATAAAAGATAATTAGCATAACTTACTTTATCTCTGATATTATGAGGTCGCCTTATTGTATTCCAATAAAGAATGATAGGAATGTAAAATATAAAATCAGCAATCAAAACTGAAATACAATGAATTTTTTTTTAAAAAATATCATAAAAAATATTTAGAAAAATAAGTTCATGGTGTATTTACAAACATAAATATCAATAATATAGCTTTAACTATAATATTAATTTTGCTTTTTATTTTTTCAAATATGCATAACTGTCATCATTTTTAGGCTTTTAGTTCTCAAATAATTTAAATCTGAATTATTGAAAGTTGCCAAGAGCAAATTAAAAAACATGCCTTTGAATGATTATAATTTCGTCATATAGGATAATATATAAAAATTATAAACTAGTATATTGCATAAATATTTGGTTACAACTTTCACACTCATTTGTAAACAGATAAAATATTGTTGATTCCTTTTTAATCATCTTTATACAATAATGATCATTCTGCAATGTCAATCATAATTGTTTTCATCAGTTATCAAATCAATAAAATTTAGTTTCTTTTAAGTCTAAGAGAGAAAAAAAATTCAGATATCTGAGCATATTCATTTATTTTAGCAGTCTTTTTCTCTAATATACCTTAAAATGAATGCAAAAATATTGAATAAATTTTTTATTGCATCATATAAACATCTTATTACAAAAATCATAGCTTGAAAGCATTATATTTAGTGTTTTTATCAATGGAATTTTTGAAGATTAAAAATAAGAAATAATGTTAAACAATTTTATATTTTGTATATATGGTGCAAATATTTAGTAAATATATGCTTTATTTAAAACTAAGTTTAAAAAACAATAATAATATTTTATTCCTTTTTTGAAAATAAACTGACTAAAATGTGAATAAGTTTTTAATTTCCAATAAAGCCATTATAAGAAAAGCCAGACGAATTCTATGTATGAGAAATGATACTTCATATCAAGTATTATTTTCCTTTAAGGTTAGAAAAATAATATCAACTACATATTTTCTATTTATTAAATGATAAATGTATTGTAATTTAAATATTAAGTAAATCACATCAAACTTAATAATTAAATTTCAAAATCATAAATTTGGAAAAATGATACCTATTATTTAATTAATATTTTTTTTAATTACTTTTTGTGAAAATAAAAGAATATAGACATTTTATGTTTAACTTTCACAGTTGAGTTATTTTTGTATACTTGTTGTTTTTTCCACATTTTTTATCAAAAACTTTATTATTTCTCATGGAGTACCAGCAATTTTTTTTTATTACACAGATATTTCAGTATAACCAAATTCAATACTTTTGAAGAATTCTAGAAGAACATGTTACTAATCATATTAACTTTTTTACTGGATCAAAAGCAAGAGAAGGGAACTTAGAAATAAATTAAGACTTTAATTTGACTATAGAAAATGCACAATAATTGTAATGTATAAGTTAACTTTATCTGTTAGTTTTATTAGTTGTTTATATCAGTTCTATTCATTGGTTAAATCCAATAGAATAGTCAAGTAAAGTCTTAAAATATATACAAAATTCCTTTGGAATTTTTTAATACTTTTAATGGATTTTGACATTTTTCATAATAAATCTTAAGCTCATTATGGTCTAGTGATAGGGTTGTGTTGTTTAGAGTGGAAGGTTCTCAGTTACTGTTGAACAATAGAGGATTAGTGCTGTATTTCACTCTTACATTCAAAAGTGTCAGAATGGGAACAAGAGAACAATTAAATTTTCTTTTCTCACAATACATGAATATTTTTTATTTCCAATGTCCAGGCAAATAACAAAGTACTAAAGATTACAAAAAAGTAAACAGAAAATAGACCATAGTCATTTGCTTAAGGAGCAATCCTGCCTCCTAATATCTCACTTCTTCCATTGAGCAGCAAAGACCCCCACAAAGGGGCAGATAGTCCCTGTCTATTAATTCTTCAGAGCTGCAGAGTGGACAAGAAGGAACATTAGGAACCCAAGCGTTTCAAATGAGAGGCTAGGCAGTCATATCCTGTTGTTAGACGAAAGGTGGCAACTGCATTTCACCTTGGTAAATCAGAAATAAGAGAAGGACCTAAATTACTCCAGTGTTTTAGAGCTGTACAAGTCTGTAGATGTTGGGAGGCATTAGAAGCAAATAGATACTTTATGTCTCCTTGCTCATTACCCCATAAGCCACAGTTGTCAGGCTCCCACTGGAAATTTTGCTTCCCTCTCAAAGTAAGAGTTCTCAGGAATTCTAGACATTGTTGAATTTCAGGCGTTCGTGGGTATTCAACTGTAAAGATTGATTGGATGTCTGCTGCCTGAGAGTCAGAAAGGATAACTGCTTTTGAAACAATATATGAATATAGTTTACTATATTGAAAAGTTCTCTGAGAATGCAATACATGTATTTTTCTTTTTTTTATAACGGCAGGCACTTGGGTGACTAACCCTTTGCCACAACGAGGCCGGAAACTGCTACTCATTTGTTGTTACCCAGCGGGCACCTGTGAACCAAGTCATGGAGGCAAGTAGCATTACCCGCGTCATACCACCACAGACCCGTTTACAGGGCGGGCCACATTCATACATCAACACACAAGAAAGGACAGAGAAACACAGAGAGATTGTAACATCCATGCCCGAACCGGGATTCGAACCCGGGACCCACAGCTCAAGAGTCAGGAACGCTAACCACTCAACCATTGGTCGGCATACATGGATTGTTGATAATTTAAATGAAGCTTTTTAACAATTTATTATACGCAGCCAAAAGGAAATCTTAACTCTGTGGAAGTAGTAATTTAGAATACCCATGTCACTATGTATTATATCTTTGTCACAATGTAAATAAACTATTATATGAATATAATAACAAGCATTTCATAAAGCAATTTTATTAAGCAGTAAACTTTTTAAGATTCAACCATCGTTAAATCTATGGAATTTTTAAGAGAATGAAGAAATCATCACAAAATATGAAAATTGTACATTTTAGGATGGATGGTTAAAACTTGCATTTGGATTTCAATGTAATTTTTGTAAAAAACAAATTTTGTTTTCGCATACTAATGCTTCAATTTAAGCAAGATTTGGTTTGACTCATTCTACAGTAATTTTTTTTTTGTCAGCTAAAAACTAATTACATCAAAACCTAAAGTTTAAAGTGGATACAAAATTGCTGGAAGCATCCAAAGCTAAGGTGAGAATCCAACACACAAAAGCTTGGGCTTCTAGATTTCAATGTACCTTATTTATTTTTATTTTTCTTAATTTTCTTTTGAAAATAAATAATGAGCTTTTATAAAATTATATTATATAACAAACTTATATTTTTGTAATAGCAATAGTCAGAGTTCCAAAGTTTACCAATAACTATTAGCATTTGAAGTTAATTTCAAAAGAATATATTGTTTAAAACAATTAATTAAAATTAAATAATTAAATATTAATATTTTGCTTACAGATTGAATAGTGTTGATTGAAAGAAGTGACCATAGTGTTTTCTCATCTAAAAATTATTCCTAATTTACACTGATTTAATTTAAGATTTGCAAATATATGTGCTCGTTAAATCTATGGAATTGAAAATGCTGTGGACGATCGTTGAGCAGTTATCATGGGTGCAATGGTCTGGAGAAAATTCCCCCCCCCTTCAGATGAATGCCAAAATTGAGGGAGTGGACCCTCTGGTGGTGCCATCTATCATAGGATTTAAAAAAAGAGCAAAGACATACTTTCACCTTCGTGGTGCTCTGGTTAAAATAAAAGATGCTCCCTATTGACTTAAATTCTCATTGTCAAGACATAGCCAGCTTGGCTTGTCCAAGTGTCATAAGTAACAACATAGATTTGTAATAAAATTTTATTCAAAAGTACTTTATAGTAAATATATTCAAAGACAGAAAATTCATATTAATAAAAATAAATTAATAAGAAAAAATAAGCAGATGATAAACAAATTAGCAAAACAAATTTCATTTAATATAATGAAATAAATCTAAATAGGATTTTTTTTCTAATATTTTATAAAATGTGGTTTATAATAAATATTTTTTTAAACCTTGAATTAATAATTTTTTTAAATTTAAACTAGTAATGAATAAAATAAAGAATAAAGATGAAAATAAAAACTATCACATACCAGTTGAACGCATAAATATTTTATGATAGTAACTTTCATATCCTCTTGAGGTTTGAAGAGCAATCCACTCTGGATTGATCCAACTGGCTCTAAGTTAATGGAAAGTAAATAAACTAATTATTTTTTTAAGCAAAATCTGATAAAAATATTAAATTTTTATTGTATAAGCTTATAATCAGTGTGATTTTTAAGAAACATTACTTTGAATACAAACAGAAATTTTGATTGCATGAAAATATATTAAGAATTTCTTACTTAAGGAGAAAGGAGGAATAAATATAAATTATTTATTCAATGTAATGAATAATTAAGATGAAATTTTTTTAATGAATATATTTCAATACTATATTTTAATTTCATATTACACAGCAAATGCACAACTCTACTAAATAAAATTAGTGAATACACCCCTGTTGAAAAATAATAAACATTCTTTTAAATAATTATTTCATTGCCTTCTTACAAAAGCTGATGAAGAAAACAAATTTTATTTTATTTTCATTATCTGCTTCTGATAAAAAGAGTGATTAAAATTGATTGCTCATTTATTATATAATTATCTTTTATTGTTTAAGCATAACTTTTTTAAATGTTCTAGTTACAACTGCAAAAAGTAAAGAATTAAGTTCAGAGCTGCATATAAAAAGAAAGAAAAATTGGATAAAAGATTTAAATTTGAAATGTGGAAAAAAATATTTAAAAATGAAATATGGACTACTTTCTTCTAAGCTTCAAGTAAAATTTGCAGTTATAATTAGTAGCCAAATAAACATTAAACTATTTAAGAGACCAGAATGAAAGGTTAAAAATCTAAAAAAGAAACCTTTGCTCTAAGAAAAAAAAATATTAAAATGGACTTTTAAGTATCTATATTTCATGTAGTAATCAGACACTTTTTTAGTACAGTAAGATTTCAAGTAAGGATTTTGTGGATTAAGAGAGTTTACCCCATAGATTTTGTATGAAGTATACAGTTATTTTGAATTTTTTTTACAGTAAATATCATTCTTTTTATTAGTGAAATATATTAAAAGAAAAATTTGTTCAGAAAATAACTGAAATAATTTAAAGTTCAATTCCAACTTCAAAATTTATCATCAAATAATAAAAACATTTAATAATTTTAATGGATAAGATAAAAACTTACATATAACCACAAAGCAGACTGTGATATGCTGTTAATGGTGGATAATCTAAACCCCAGTATTGTAAGTCATTTCTTGAAGAATTTTTATACCTAAATATAATAGTTAATATATTAATCAATAGCATGAATAAAGACAATTATAATTATAACAATACTTAAGTATTGAATGACAATCAGAAATTATAAATAAATTTAAAATAATACCAAAATAATTCAAATATTCATCAAAAGCTATTTCTGTTAATGTCACCAAAGAAATGTCACATGATAGAGTGAAGATTTTATACAATTACTGATAGGACAAAAAATTAAATTTGTGATATTAGTATCATTTCTTCTCCAACAGAATACAACAATTAGAAAAATAGAATAATATGAAGACTGAATGTAAAAAGAACAAATTTTATACTAGATAATTTTAAATCTGCCTTCTCAGTAATTATTTTTAAGGTAAGCTAATTAAGATATTTATATAAGAGTAATATATTTGTGCAATATTTTAATAATTAAATAGATTGAAAAAGCTTTACATTCACAAATAGAAGAGACTACTGTAAATACAACCTATTCAAATTATTTATAACACCTATTGACAAAAATCTATGACCAATCATTAAACATGCACCAATAAATTACTAATGTTAAAAATATAAAAAAGGTAAGCTTATGACTATATAATAATTTTTTTTCAGTGATGTTAATTTTTCTTTTATTTTAGAAAAATTATTTTTCATTTATGACAAACAATAGAAAAGTCTTTTACTGAAAATAACTATAAATTTTAAATTAAATTAATTATAAAAAATACTGTTAAATCAAAAAATAAATTCCTAAGAAATATATAAGGAATGAATAAGATGTATTATGGATGAAAAAATTTAATTATCAATTTTAACTTAACTGTCAATACATGCAAGTTAATCTATAATATGGTACCAAAAATGAAATAATAGGAAAAAAGAGCAAAAAATAAAATGGTAAAAATAATAAATTTATTCTCTCTTATTTTCTTTAATTGACGCCCTAACAGTAATATGGAGCTTTCATATTCAAGACTGCAAGAATTAAATTTATTTTTTACAATATGGAAAATTACATTATCAACTTATAATTTACAATTAATAATATCACATTGCCTGAAAAAAATAAATTAAAAATATTACATATCTTTTAAATTTTGTATTTTGTATGCTGTTTATTTTTAAGATACATTTTGATTTAAATTTTAAAACTAATGGCTTAAATTATAATCTGATAAAATCCTACCGATTGGTAATGCTTAGACACAATTTTTCTTAGTTTCTTGCCAAATGCTAAAATTAAATGATTGTAATTAATTTTAGATTTTAAACATGATTACTGACAGTTATTTCTACTTCCTTACTACATCAGAAATTTAATTTTTTAGCCCAAGAAATTGCTAAAAAAATTAACTAAAACTAAATGAAAAAATAACTTATTGCTAAAATATATATTAGGAAACAAAATCTAATATCAGATATTATGATTCGCATTAAATCATGACACTCAATATGAAAAATTTTGGTTTCTGCAAAAGTATGTTTTTAATTAACTGAATATTAGCACTATTTTTTAATAAAAACTCATTGTAGTTTGGCAAGCAAAATGAAAATCATGAAAAGTTACATTTAGTATAAAGTAATATTTTCATATACAGGCTCTTAAATGTTGTATTATGCTATGTTTAATATTCACTGTATAATATTACATTTTTGAAAGTGGAATGAATACAATTTTTAAACCACCAAAATTTAAATACAAGGATCTGGTTCTAACATTTTCAAAAGTTAAAATTTAAACAGGCTCAGCTCACTCTTGAAATAACACTGGGAACTATTCCTAATAAATAATTAAAAATAGATATTTTTATTGTACATTAAATGAAATATATATGATTTATACTTATATTTAATTTTATGTGACTCATTTATATTTCTAAAAAAAGATTACAGATTTAACAAGCATTTTATAGCACATATTATATTACCTAATTCTGATTATATTTAAGGAAAAAGTATTAATGTTATCATATTTGATACTACTTAAATAATGTTGGAAGAATATATTTGTACGGTCATATAATATTTTAATAAGATATTTAAAAAAAATTCTGTTAGAAATCAAATAATTTCTATATTAGAGATATTTTTTAACATTAAAAAATTTTGTTCAAAAATAACATACAATTTTTATTTTTACACCCTTATTAAAAATAAACAAATTATTTATATGAATCAATATGCACTTATATAAATTTGTAACTCATATAAATCAGTACACATGCCATTCATTAGCAGGCAGGTTTACAGTTATTTCCATCCAATGACGTTGTGCTTCATAGTCTCCGTACATTGGTGGATTACCAGCACCTGTAAAACAATTTATAACTTCATCAACATAAATTTATATTTTTAATCGTAAAATTATGGATTTAACTTGAAATTTTTTTTATAATAATTGAACATGCAGCAATTATTTTAAAAATTATTATTTAAATTAAAATTTATAATAACAACTTTTCTAAATATATAAATATTTCCATATCAATAGAAATATAATTAAAACGATCCAAAACCATATTGCTTATACATTAAGCTATATAAACGATTTTTTGTGTATTCTATATGCATCATTCAGTCATAAATTAAGATATTTATAATAATAAAAAAATTTTAGCTATGCATTATGCATAACATAAAAAGTAAAATTTTTTAATAAATAATGAAAAAATTTAAATAAAAAAAAGAATTCTTGCAAACAGGTTTGTGGTATTGACCACTTTAAAATAATAGTTAAATTATTTGCATTAAGAAGCAATTAAGATATTCAAAACTAGTTCCAATTCTTGCAAGTCCCTGAAACAACTTTTTGATTTATATATAATTTCACAGATATGGTCAATGAGATAATACTCAAGTACCAAGTCAGTTGATATTTGTTTACATTAAAGTTCTCTCTAGATTACAAATGTTAATTTTTTATTTAATTGAAAATTTCTGTTTCTTTATTACAAAGATATTCAATATTCATTTTAGAAATAAACTTTGGAAATTAAAACACAACATACATTTTGTTAATAAAAAAGTGAATTGATGCTACTAAAGCAGATAATACAAGACTTACGGAAAAATATATAAAAAAATATTTTTATAAAATTATTAATTTTATAAATATATTAATTGTTGGATTTAATATAACCATATATATTAAATCCAACAATTAATTTTTATTACATAATTCTAGTCATGTTATAGAAATAAGTTTAGTGAAATTGTTTCACTATATAATAAAACATTTAAAACAGTGAAACTATGCTGCTACATATTTTTTTTTATTTGGGAAAACAAAAATATCTCCCTGTGCATCAAGGAATACCACACAGGGCCCGAAGGTACAACAAATGTACTACAAAACAAATCCAAATAATACATGAGATGAAAAAAGTAATAATAAAAGAAAGCAGAGAGAAAAAAAAGAGATTAAAAAATGAAAAATGAATTAGATAACAGCATGGATAAATTTTACAAAAAATTCAAAATTCTCTTTCTTAACTAGGTCCACCATAATCGGGGGCCACCTGTTATTTAAGTCTTTACAAAGCTCGTTCCTTACTTCTGAAACTGATGGGCATTCAAGAAGAATATGAGAAGGGTTGTCACTCCCAGAGTTGCACTTGCACACCTCACTGTTTTTAATGTGGAAACGGTGTAGGTAACTATTGAATTTCCCATGTCCAGTGAGGAATTGCGTAATTTTAAAGTCAGTGTAAAACCAGTAGTTCTTAATTCTGCATTGAACTGAAGAGAAAAAATATGGTCCACTTACAATTAGGAGAGGAAATGAAACCTTAGTTCCATTCTGTGATAATCTTCTTTTTGGTAGTGGTGCTGCTACATATGCATCATAAATTATGCTGTCAATAAAAATCTACCAAAAATGAGTAATCAAATGTGAAGTGATTGTTTATATTTCAATTAATATGGGTTCTTTAATTAATATTTCTAAATTTCAAGCATTAAAATTAGTTAATAGAAGAAACTTGAAGAAATTACTAGAATCTTATTTTTTAAAATAATGTACCTAAAATTTGCAAATCAAAAAATGACCAAGTAAAGTTTGTCATTCAAACTTTAATAATATTTCTCATGATTCTCCAAATTATTTCTTGTGAATGAAATTAGTATTAATTTTTATAAATTAAAATTCAACAAAATGAATTCTTCCAGATAAAAATTCAACTGATAATAAAATTGATTTTTTTATGTAATTAAAATTACATATTTGTTATTTTGACACGAATTCATATAGAGCATAAACATAAAAAATGCATAAAATTATTTCGAGCAATGAAGAAATATATTAATGTCAGCACGTAGGCTATGCTACTTTTTAAATTCTTGGATATATTTATACAGCAAATTTAAGTTATTTATATCAATAATAGAAAAGTAGTCATTATAATTTTCCTTAATAAAGAGCTCGATTTAAAGATGATATTAATTCACTGTTAAAACAGCTTTATAAAATTGTTTGGATAAATACGGGCTACATTCAAATAGAAATTTGCGAATTTCCGATAGTTAAAAAATTATTTAATATTATAAAAAATTATAACAATTAAAAAACTTCAAAATATTATATAGTGAGAATTTCACTTATATTCAGTAACAATAACAAAATGTAAACAAATGGGCAAAAATTACCAGAATAAGGGAAGCGGGATACAGCCCATCGAACAATAAGAGATAAAAGAACGCCAAAATGCAACATGTCATCAACACTATAAAATAACATACTATAAATTAAATATGTTCAAAATAGCAGTTATTTTCAAATCAAAATAACATCACACGTCTAAAAAGCATGCCATATTTACAAACAAACAACAGCAAAGAATTTGAATTTTTCTGAATATTTAGTTGTCAATTTCCTTCTTCTAAAATTATCTGCTTAAAAGTTTTAAGAATTTCATTTATTCAAAAATATGAGAAAAATTTATTTTAATTGTTTCAATGAACTATTTTTTAAAAATTTCGTTTAACGTAACCGAAAATTTCATTCAAATGAAAATAACTATGATAATACTAAAGCATAGTGCTGCCATCTATTAATTAGTATATAAAATAAACTTAGAAGAAAACAATCTTACAATTTTAAGAAATATATCACTAAAACAAGTTTATTGATGTATAATTCAGCATATTGCTTTAGGTATTCAGTAAATGAAAGTTTTAATTTTATTGTACATTAAAATATTTAACTTAGTATATTTTCTTTAAAAAAAGAATTTTTTGCAGTATTATTATTCTAGAAAAGAGCATCACTAAATATTATACGCTACACAAATATCAAAAATTCTATTAATCTCATTGAAAGACTCAAGCTCATAGAATTTTTAAAAAAGAAATGATAAATATAATATTAAAAATATCATAATTTTGATGCATGAAAATAAAGTTTATTAATAACTAATTTTTATATCAATCCGTCAAATGTCTTTTCACAAATGTTTAGCTGTAATAATACTGTCCAAATAAAATTAATATGAATAAAACTAATAATAAAATGCGTAGTAAAATTTTCTTTATGAACTGAGTTACTTGAAGGGAATTATAGAAAACTCGAAATTTTAAATATTAGCATTAATTAACAGAAATGTCATGTTTTGTCTTCATAGTATAAATAATTAAAGATGTATTTGCAATTATTTATGTTTATAAGATAATTTATACGATTATTTGTAAATATCTTTACTTTTCTTTAATTCTTGATATTACTGTTAAAAATTCTTTTTACAGCAATTCTAATATAAATTTTAAAATCACAAAAAAACCCGAATTAAAGCTGAATACAATCACTTAGGTTTAAATCTAATTCCTAAAAAGTGATATACTTGGATAAAACATTTAAATGGTTAGAGCTGGTAAGAAAGTATTTAATATTCTACGTAAAGTTTTGATTTAAATTTAAAAAAATAAAAAGAATATATATTCAATGATTCTGGGGAATTATCAATTAATTAAAGTGTTATGAAATTTGTGATTATTTTGATTTTAAGTATTTTTTTAATTCTGTAGATTTGCATAATTTGATTCTGTTCTTATTAATATTCACAGTTAAATAAATTTATTAAAAAAAACCTGTTTTTATAGTGTTTAATTTGTTTGTTATGGAAAACGATACTTACAACAATGAAGTTGTAAATTAAATGTCAATAAATTTTTATTTTATTTAGGAAATAAATAGACCATTTTAACAATTGTTTAACAATTTTAACAAAAGCTGCTATTTCATCGATTTCCAATGATTCTACTGAACAAAGTAATATAAATGACTATACGCATTATTAAATTAAATGTATAAAGAAAATCTGAGCGATGACGTCATATCAACAGATTCATGGAGTCAATAATCAAAATTTTTATAAAACTTGAGTGTGGCAATCTCAATTACAGAATCGAACACACACACACATTCGTTTAATATTTATACATTTAATACTTCAATTAAGTAGATTGAGAATCCATTCTTCTCCTATTAAAAATCTCATAAATTTAGTCCTCATATTCATAAGTAGCACAGAATTGAATTAAATTTCGATTACAGCAAATATTAAGGAAAATTTGAATACATTAATGAAGTAAAAAAAAAAAGAATTGAACTGAATATATTTTTCGTGGAATAATATTTTTTATCCTATAGACAACAACGTGATTTGTTGATAAATACCAGATGCATTATTTGTCAAAAAATTGCTATAAATATTAAGAAAATATTTTATGTTAAAATCTGACCTTATTTTCTAATCCTATTTACCAGATTTTATTTTAAAAAAAAAAGGTCTATCGCGTTTTTATCCTAGAAAAATTATTGCAAATAAATTCATCAATAATGACTTGAAATGTTGCACTAAAATTATTTCTTATAATCTAAAAGTAAAAATTATCTTTTCAACTTCAGTAGATAAACTGGGTATAACTCGAAACGAATAATTTTTTAAGCCATTTGATTCCACAATTTTAATATTAGTTATTCAAACTGTGAAATCAATATTCACCTTTATTTTTTTACATATTAGCGTAAGAAGAAATTAGGAAATGTACCAATAAAAGTTTTGATAAAAAAGTAATCTTTTTAAATATTGTCATAAAAATATAGAGATACTAATAAAGAAGATTGAAAGCAAATTTACCTTCCGTATATTAAATCATTTTGCATCAGTGCATTTTCTATTTTGCAAAAACCAGAACTTAAATCTTCTTTGATGAAATTTACTTGTTTAGCAATCATCTTCTTTTCTTTTTTAAATCCATTAAATGGATTTAAATATTTATCTAAAAAAGTGAAATTATATACCTCGAGCATAAAATGTGGTATATAATAAGAAATGAAACTCCAAACTATTACACTTAAAATTGTCATCATTTGTATTTGATCAGAGAGGTGGAGATTTAAGAAAACATAAATCTCACAAAAAATTTTCATTCAATGCAGTAAAGAAATGTTTTTAATCCTTCTGTAATCATTCATAAGTTGGTAATATAAATAACATCTGAATAAATAATTTCGAAATTAAAGCAATGTAAAACATTTAGTAGTCAATAAATCTGGTTTTTTAATATCTAAAATAAACCCATTTATTTTATTTTCAAATATTATAAAAAAGATAAGAAGATCAGGAGTCTTTAAAAGTGTGGTGCTGAATATCCCAATATTCAACCCAATTTTGAAAATGAGATTAAATAATAATTTACTATAAAAAGAAGTAAAACTAGAGAGAATAAGTTTAAAAAAATCAAAAAGTGAATTTTAAAATAGAGGGTATAATTTAAATCAATAATGCTTGGAGCTCGCAAACTCAATCCATTAAACGAAAATTTTGTACTGAAATTAATGAAACAAATTGGAGTACTCTAATTATTAAATTCATCTAAATTATATTGAAATTATAAGTGAATTTTGTAAGACAAAATTCTGTTTGAAAAGCCCACTAGATGATATTGTGACACTTTTTAATTTAAAGTGTGAATGAAATTTTGGATATAATATAAGTAAAATTTCAAAATGCAAAATTTAATTCATGAATTCAATAGCAATGGATAGCTTATTAATTCATGTATTCGATAGCAATAATTTGACTTATAAAAACAAAGCTTTTTGAAAGGAATTCCAATCATTGATTGATTATGCAGAGCGTAACTATTTACGTCTCACTTAAGTATCTTGTATGTTATAGTAAAATTCTTTTATTTTCACAAAATTTTTATTTAACAACCAATAGTAGCTGCTCTTCATTACATTTAGTAATTGAAACAATCTCGGTAAAAGGTGCCCTGTCAATTAATTCATGGAAAATCGAAATTAATGAACTGAAAAGTATCATTCTTTAGTAATGTCAAAATAGTGGAAACCACAGCTTTTTGCTTACCTTTACCTGAATGTGACTATCAACAGAAAATTAATTTAGCCGTCTGAATAACGGAATGTAACTCCTGCAATTCCACACTAATCACTAAATTTTAAGTGAAATTTTTACGTATAGTCTATTATTGAATCATTTTTTAGACTATTACCCAAACAAAGCCACAGTTTCTGTTTTTTTTATACATACATATATATATATATATATATATATATATATATATATACACACACACACACACACACACACACACACATATATATATATATATATATATATATATTATATATATATATATATTTATCAAGTTTGTCATTTTATAGCTTCAGCAAAAGCAATGCTTAAAAAATATTTAGTGCAGAGATATAATTGAGTTTCATTGCTCATTGGAAATTCGGATACTTTACAAATTACTAATTTCCTATTAATTACTAATTAACAATTAGTTACTTAGGTAAAAATCATTAGTTTTTTCTATTATTTAACAGAAATAAAAATCATTAATGTTTCTCACTTGTTGTATTTCCAGTTGGCAATTTAAATAAAATTTATGCAATTCTTTACAGGAGTTTTTAAATTTCAGTTTTATTTAAAAAGAATCTCGATTTTGATGATTTTAAGGAGAAAAATATAAATGGCCTGTGATTAACTCCTTGGTATGGTATGTAATGTTCAGACGCACAGAAAATGGTGGTCATCTTTAATAGTCGATATTCTAGTCTCGAAAGGGAATTTCTTGAATTTGTTCAAGAAATTCATTTGAAATTTCAGTTAGTTTTAATATTTTGATATTAAAACTAACTGAAATTTCAAATGGTTAAGCATATTAAAAATTATTAGAGTTTTTAACCATTTGACAGAAGCAAATTTACAGTCAAATTTATCTGGTTATGATAAATTCTAACTGTATTTCTGTATTCAGAGAACATATTTCATTTCAACCGATTCATTTATCTTCTTACGGTGACTTTTACAAATCGTAATTTTTTACATTTTTTTTCACATATTGTTATGTATTTTTCTACAAAATTTGATGGCATTACATTCGATCGATAGAGATGCAGCGCACTTTGTTAGTGTCGTTTTAATAAAAATAGCATATACATAAATCAATATTACTTAAATATCAGTGCAAGAAGGATCGAAATTCTTATAACAATAAGAAAAAACTTGAAGATATCTACACAAAGTGCATATAAACTGTCGAGAGAGAAAGGAATTTTTTAATAATTGTTATAATCTTCAAGTCTCAAGTAATTTTATTATTTCAAAACTAGAAACTAATACTGACGAATTGGATAGTGTTATAAGCTATTACTTAAAAAAATTGCAATAAAATGATAATCGCTACAAATTTTAATTTGTAAATAGATTGAATGGTGGGATTTTTATTTAAATGACTGGATTATTTATGGAGTTTTATTAATAACATCTATTTTTGTTGGAAAAAACTTTTTAAAATTAAAATTTAGCAAAATTCTCTTACCTTTCTTCATAAATATTACACGAAGTTTTAAGACTCGGTACTTACACCACTTTAAATGCAATAGCTCAAATTATAGATTATTGTTATTTGAATTACAATTTAAAACCATGTAAAATCGTTTGTATTTGGATTATAAATACAATGTACGAGTTTTGCTAACATGTTATAACTGTAGTAAGGCAAGCAAATTTTATAAAATATATTTTAAATCTATAAATTTAATTAGCTGTGATATTTATACAAGCATATCTGTTTAGTCTGTTTAAAAGTTGTTTAGCTGATTTCGTGCAAATACATTTTTCGCTCGTGACATTAAAAGTTGTAGAGCCGGTACTGCTTCAAAGTAGAACAGATCTTTTCAGAAAAACAGGCTTTTGAAAACTAAAAAAATAAGTAATTGCTTTTGATTTTGTTGCTCAGTAATTGCTTCATTTATCTTCCAATTTTTAACTTAAATATAAATACCTAAATTTTCTATTTAACGCCAATAAAATTATTTTAATTCATTTTCTTTTAAAATGTTTTTAGCATTTATTTCTTTAATATACTTTAATCAACAATTTTCAAATATTTATGATTAATACAGAGTTAAATATTTAATATAGTTTTTTAAACAAGATTAATTAGCCGATATTCGTTTTCATATTTCATTAAAAGACATGAATATCTTAATTAAGCAAATATATTGATGACGAATAATATTTTAAATCCTGAAAAATATCATAACTTTTCTAATCTAAAAATTATATTCACTTTGTAAGAGAAGATTAATCATATAAAACGAGTGATTACTTCTGCTGTATAATGCATCACTTAATCAGAATAAAGCTGTCTTGTGAATTATGGTAAAATATATCTGTATTTTCTCAGTGAACTTTTTTTCTTCTAATTGAATACCTTTAATTATTTCTTATTATCAAACTTATAATTTTTGCCAACTCTTTTTTAATTACGAAGAAAGATATCCAAAAAATATCATTCTTTCCTCTATACTAAATGAAGGTCTAGAAAAAGAGCTTGCAATCTTTTATTAGACAATACCACACTTTGGGTTCGAGAATACAAAAAGAATTTTTTAAAGAATGTCTGTGAAATATTTCATCATGTTGTTCATTTCTAATTATTTTAAATATCAGGTTATGTGCATCAAAATCAGCATGATTTGTTTTGATGTTGAATAGCATTTTTACAATTTTCTTTGAAAAAAGTAGTGATATTTTATTTAAAAATTAATGTAATCTTTTGTTATTGAAATGAATAAATTTATTTTTTTTAAATTTCTGTCAGCAACTTAAGAAGAATTTCCTTAAAATATAAAAAATGTTCAAACAAAAAAGTAAAATGAAAAATCAAGAGCATCAGTTATTCTGACTGAAGCAAAAATCATTTTCTAACTATGTTACAAAACTATTTTCCAATTAGGATCATTCTTGGAATTGAAAGACTATGGACTATGATTAATCTATATTGAGTTGGAAGAAAAGTTATTCTCCTTGTCACATTTCATGCAATAAATTAAGATTTTATAGTATTTTGTAAAATAAAAGCTTTTTCATGACATTCATCAACATCGCTAACACTTAAACAACAAATCAATTCAAAATATCTTTTTTAAAACTGAATTCTGAAAATACTCCCTAAAATTGAAACAATACAATAAAAAATGACAAAAGATGATTTGATAAAAAAATAAAAAATTTAAATACATAATAAAATATTTAATGATAGCACAAATGAATATTATAATGTATTAATGGAAAAGCTAAATAGAACTATTTATAACTAACCACTAAACATATTGGTAATCATTGATATATTTCTTTATTTTTCAATATTATTTTCAAACAATTTATCCAAATCAACAATTTAATTAAGTAAATAATTTAATTTTTTTAATAAATATAAGACTTTTCTCTTTAAAATCACAAGAGAATTGTGGACATTTAAATTGCTACACCAGGAATAAATGCAAATAACAAAATGGTGTTTATTAAACAAATATGTTACGTTTTTAGTAAGATGTGAATAAATATTTATGTGGAATTTGGAGAAATCAGAATCCATGACAACCTCCTGTAACAGCTGTAATAGCACTTATATGCCTGGTCATTGGTTAAACAGAAATTAAATGGGGTGTACAGTTGAAACAGAAATTAAATGGGGTGTAAACAGAAATTAAATGGGGTGAATAGGGTGTACAGGGTGTACAAAAATTAAATGGAGAGTAATGGCATTGTACTTTGACACAATGCCATATTCATAAACTTAACGACGGCCATAACGATGACAAGTCAGTCACTCGACAACTACTGACTAAATATTTTCCATTGATGGTGAGAGCAGAAGAACGTTCTGAATAGTGGAGCGTAATACATGTCAGATCCATACTGGCAATACCAGGTGTATGCATATCAAATGAGACGATTGCTAACAGATGTCACCTCGCATAAATGCAATCATTGGGAAACCATGACACGTGATTTTTTTTATAGTTTGACCTTTGGTACTCACGTGTAGTTTACATTTGGATGAGTTTCAGCGTGTATTGTTTTTTTTTTTTTTTTTTTTTTTTACTGTGATTAATTAAATTTTTGAGGAGTGATTAAATTATAAATTTTATACCTTCCAACCACGATTTGCGGAAAGCATTGATTTTTTGTTACCATCTGAAGAAAAATGCTGCCGAGTCGCATCAAATGCTTGTAGATGCATACGGTGGCAATGCTCTGAGCCATGTGCAGTGCTACAGGTGGTTTGAAAAGTTTCAAAATGATGATTTCGATATGAGAAACAAGGAGCGTGGCAGATCAGCAAATAAATTTTAAGATGCTAAATTGCAAGCATTACTCGATGAAAATGATGGCCAAACGCAAGAATATCTTGCAGAACAATTGAATGTTGACCAGAGCACTGTTTCCCGTCGTCTCAAAGCAATGGGCAAGATAATAAAGGTCGGTAGATGGGTACCACATGAGCTAATGGAGCGTCAGCAGGAAAATCAAAAAATCGTGTGCGAAATGTTGCTTGCCCGTTACAAACGCAAGTCATATCTCCATCGTATTGTGACTGACGATGAAAAATGGATTTATTTTGAGAATCCCAAGCGTAATCGATAATATGTTGAACCCGGACAACCACCCAAATCGACTGCAAGGCCGATTCGTTTCGGCCGCAAGATAATGCTGTGTGTTTTCTAGGATCAGAAGGGACCAATCTATTATGAACTTTTAAAACCCGGTTAAACCGTTTATATTGATCGCTATAAACAATATATCACTTGATTTGAATGATGCTAAACTCGAAAAACGCGAGCAATACATGAAACGGTGGCACAACGTGATTTTCCTTGATGACAACGCACCTAGCCACCGTGCTAAACCGACCAAGGACATCGTTAAGGCGCTCGGCTGGGAGCCCTTAGCGCATGCGGCTTTTTCGCCAGACTTGGCTCCTTCCGATTACCACCTATTTGCATCATTGGGACACGCATTGGCTGACCAGCGTCTTCACTTCTTACGAAAACGCCAACTTTTGGCTTGATGACTGGCTGGCCTCAAAAGACTGATTATTTCTTTGACGTGGTATTCACAAATTGCCCGAAAGATGGGGAAAATGTAGCTAGCGAGTATATATTATTTCAAATAAAGAAATATTAGCAGTTTTTCGCAAATTTATTGTGTCATTTTTAAAAATAATCGTCTCATTTCATTTGCATACACCTGGTATACATTTCCAACGATATCTCCAAACCAATTTGATGCTGTAAACGGAAATTAGATTCGTATAGAAACGCGATTTACTGTATCCAAGTATTGAATATTTTTCTATCTATGATGTAGTATCAAGGATAGCTGACATCATGGTTGCCTCGATGAGGTGATCTGAAATAGTCATCGAAATATTCATATAGACATTTATGGTTTGTAGACGAACCCATTTCCTGATTCAGAGGTGGCGACGTGGATATCCTATCCCTTAAGGCTATGTCGGCAATCTGTCTAGTGTCTTCTCAACTATTAATAATAACAGGTCTCTAAAATACAACATGGTGTTCCATGAAACCTTCCTGAATCCATCAATTCCACATTTTTCATATAATCATGCGGTCATGACCAATAGATACAACCATCAATGAGATTATAAACCCAAATCTCAACAGCGTATATTTCGATTTCTATCAAAATCAGAAACATTCTTATTAACATTTTTTATATGAAACATCAAGACAACATTTCACCGAGCAATAACGTTCAAACATAATTTGTGCAACTAAATTTATTAAATAATTTCTTCTCTTAAGCACACATAATTAAGTTTGCCACCGTCTGGCATATCAGAGCATTATTTTATTGCCGAATATAATTCGCGTGTAAAATGTGTCATTTTAATGGTGCAGCAATTTTATAGTCAACTGTATACTTCTGTAGCATTCTCAGTGAATAAATAAATAAAGAATCCATGAAAGTGTGATGCATATTGAGAAAAGTTTCACGTTATCACGTAAAAATATCTTATCATTATTAATCAACATATAAAATATTATCTGAATTTCTTCCAATTTTATGAATTAATCTAAAATTTATAAAGTATGCAAAGTTGCAAAAAATGTTCATGTAAATTTTCTTGGCTTGGCAAGTAGTAAAATTAAAAGAATATTTCAACTTTTCTTATCATCTGTTGTACATGAGTTTATATTGCTGAATTCTATGTATATACTTGGAAAAACGTTATTTTAATCAGAAGGAATAAAACCAAACGAATTTCATTAAAATAAACTGTTAGAAAACTTCAAGGGCAACTTAGATACATATCATACACATGGAAAATACCTTAACTTACAGAGAACAAAAGGTATAAAAATCTGGTACACCAAGATAAAACATTATTATTCATAGGATTAAAGATTACATATAAATAAATACCAGACAAGTAATTTTTACTTCAGTTATAATTGCCTCATATTAGACAGTACATTGCATAATGAAAACTATGTTAACAGCTTAACTTTCGAAAAGACAGGAGAAACCTAAACCTAAATATATGTATCTACATTTAGATACTGAGAGCGAAGTATCAAATATTGGTAAATTGAAATATTCTTCAAAATTATGAGATAAGAAAATTTTTAAATTGAAAAACAAACTGACTGAATGTTATTTTTCGTTTGAACTTAGGTTTTATTCTAAATGTTTCTAAGAGACAACATGGAGAGGAAGGAATGATCACTTAAAATACAACGTTAAAATATCATTGTACTCTTAAAAATTCATATGAACCTCTTTATAATAAGAAATAGTAAATTATTATATTTTTTAATTATGCAGTCATTTGACTTCATGGATTCAAAAATATAGTGCTACATCTCATGCAACAAATTCGATCTGTAAAACTGCTTCATAAGGAAAGGCATTCAATTTTAGCAAGTGGACATTTTACGATGCATTGGCTTGTATATTTCAAGAACTTAATTCTATGGAAAGAACGAGAAATATATGAATATAGTCTAAGGCAAAACTCAGAGACTACATTGCTTAATCTCTTAGCCAATAAAGCACAAATCAATTTTTGTTGCCACTATGCATAAAACAAATACCTTCATTGTTTAACAGTGCAAATGACATCATTTAATAATGATCAAGGAAAGAAAATTTTTTCAGTATACATAAAAAATGATTCTGCTATTTTGTAATGAACAATAATCTATTTTTTCATTCCAAAATATCCTTCGAGGAAACTTGTATTTTGAGAATATTCATTCGCTGTAAAGGCATTTCTTTAAAATATTAGAAGCTAATCTAAAAAGCGTTAATTTTTATTTCATATAATTTGTTACTTACAGGGATTCAGATGAATCTCTGAGCTTTCGATCATTCTGTAATAGAATTTATTTATGAATAAAATTAATTTATTCATAAGTAAATTCCATTAAAGTAGAAAATTAAAATTGAATTTATGAATTATAAGAATTCAATTCAGTAATAAAATATAGTATTCAATTTAAAATATATATTTAAAATCTAAGTTTAAAATTTATTTTTAAAAAAATTGTCTTTGATTTTATCAGAATTACTTTACATATCAAAAAAGGTCTTCGCTTTCCATTATGCTAATGAAGAAATAACAAAATTTTTATCCAACTAGAAGGGACAGATAAAAAATAAATTTTAATATATCAGAAATAATTTATTCAATACAAAAAACTTAGATTAAGTGTCATAACGCTCTTAACTTATTTTTAGATTATAAGTAATCAGGATTATATATCTGGTTAAAATCAAAACCCTGTATAAATAAATTACATAATTGTATTATGACTTAGCAATTTGTGCCGCGATAAATATTAATTGAAGCACAAGTCTCAGCATTATCTTATACTTTTAATGTTATCAAAAGATCGAGGAGTCATCATTAAGAAACACAACCTTTATTTAAATATCAATTAACAGAAAATCTTTCGAAAGCTTAAAAGTGGTCTCGAAACTGGAAAGTGAGAAACAAAGATAATGATTGCACAATGATGAATTTTGTATGTACGCTTATTTGCATCAACATAATATTGTAAAATACGTGAATTATAATCTTTATATATATACATATATATATTTCTGTAAAAATATAAAGAAAACAACTTTTTGTTAATATTTTTATTCCAACATATTATTTAAGGGTTATAAATATTTTAAAATTAGATTGTTTAAAGCAAAATTTAAAAAGGGTGTTACATTTTTTAAAAATAAAAACCTAAACCATTTTTATTTGTTTTCCTGATAAAAAATATAGATTATAAAAGAAAAGTATTTAGAATATTAGAAGTGACATTGTGAAATTTTAACATATTATCCAAATTTAATAATTTTTACAGAAAACGTATTTTAATTAATGATGCTAAGACAATTTCAATGTAAATAATGCTGCAACGCATATTCTACTTTCCAAGGTTATTTTGAAAGAAGATTACTAAGTGAAGTATTTATAGAAACGCCCATTTCTACATTGCTTTTAAAATATTAATTAAAGCTTGACAGTTTTTCAAACTGATCGTAAGAGTTTCTGGGAACGACAAACATCTGAGAACATTGTGATGTGAATTAACTGTGATGGCAATTCAGATTTTAATCCTAATTGTAAGCTCAATGCAAACAAGATAAAAGTTGATCCAACAATCATCAATATTGAAAAACACTATTTCATTATAGTAATTTAGTCGAAAGCAAAAATATTACAAAACATATTTTTAACAACTAAATAAAAAAAGCTGGAATATTCTATCTAAAATATTATACATTTCATATTAAATTATTTTGAAAGAAAAAGTAAATTTTGTTTGTAACTTAAGTATTTGCATTGAGACTATTTTACATCTCAGAAAAATATTGTTAACAAATGTGGTTGACAATTAACTTATTTAAAGTCTGAAGAATGTTGATGATCAATGAAAAGAGGCCAGTGTTTATTTTAAGTAAATTTCCTTTATTTCTAAGAAGTATATTGAAAGAAAATGATTAAATGCAAAAGTTTACTTAATGCAGGAGTTTGAGATTAATCTCAATGAACACTTTATTGTTTCAAATTAAGTTTGTTTCGAACCTTGTTTTTAAAATTCATAAATTTTTAGTTTACTTCTGATAAGTTTAAAAGAAATTAAACGAATTAAATGATATCAAGATAAGTTAAATCTTTTGTAGGTAAATAAACATATTGTTTAGCAATTCATAAATTTTTAATTTAATTTAAATATAATTGATTTAAAACCAGAAAATATGAAATTATTTCAATATTTCTAAGGTACCTGTTATTTATTATGATAAAAAAGTAAAGCTAAATTCAAAAGAAAATAGGAAATCCGTTTACATAAAAACTCTAGATATGTAAATTCCTTGTGTGATGCCTAATTACGTCATCAACTGATATTTCCGGTCTCATACTAAACGAGCGTTTGAGTTGTCCTTTCTCTCTCTTCTAGCTTTATTTAAAGAAAGTTATGTTCCAGATTTTACACTTAAAGATTATAAAATGACTTACTGTAATCTCAATTTTATGTTCAATTTACTTTGAAGTAAACTTTTTTTTTTATATTTATCTAAATGAAAGTAACTGTTTCCTCCCTTACTAAAATCGCATTAATTTCTGTTATATATTTTTAATTATTAAACTTAAAAATTTCATTCTTGGGCACAGGTGCCGTATATTCCATGATTCCAAATTCTGAATTTTTTTGGCGATGAAGAAATATTGCTAAGATGACGTATCCTGACGTGCATGATGACGTAAATACTAGGGTTACCAAAATAGAATTTTATGCATAATTCTTATAGGTTTCCATATGTAGGACGTAATAAAAACGAGGTTGTCAGATAAATTAGAAAATCCGCCAAAAAATCGCCAATCTCAGAATTTGGCATCGTGGATTAAACGGCACCTGTGCCCTTTCTTGTGATAGTCTTTTTACAACCCAAGTCGTTCTCAAGGCTTAAAAGAGTTCAAATTTCTTATATGAATTCTTTCAAAATTTTGATCAAAACTAAGGATATTTACAAAACCCTCAAGAATTTCTAGAACCTTTGAGAAAGATATTGTTCGACATTTATGACTAACATTTCTTCACCATTTCGGTGTTGACAAACTATAATTTAAAAATCCCTCACTTACATATGATGTCCTTTTTTTCATAGTAATAAATAATCTTCCGTCATAAATCTAATAACATTTATTGTTCAATTCAAAATTATTTTAGAATTTTTCCAAAACATTTTATTGGAGCAAATAACTTAATTTACCTGTTTAATCAAATAATTTACTTCTCTAGTTTCAGATATTTGATTGATATTTGTGCTGATAAAGTGTATGAACTAAGACTTATACTTTTTATTACATTAAAACTTTTTTTAAAAATATAATTTATAACTAACAAAGATGCTTAGACAATTTAATACTAGTCTTGAATTATCCAAGTTCCTAAATATAAATAGAATTCCATAAGATACCTCAATGTAATTGAATCTATGTACAAAATTTTTTAAATTTATTTACTGTTACCAAATATTTTTTATTTGGGAAAATAAAAGTATCTTCCTGTGCACCAAGGAATACCACACAGGACCTGAAGGTACAATAAATGTACTACATAACAAATTAAAGATAAATCATGAGATGAAATGAAAACAAAAAATATATAAATAAAAGAAAGCACAGAGAAAAAAATAAGATATAAAGAAAAAGGAAGTTAAAATATATAATGGATAAATTGTCAATGTAGACATCAAAGAAAAATGTCGCAATTTATCAAAGTTTTTCTGTTCTAAAAATTAATCTCTTGTGAGGTTTTTATTATTGAACAAAGAACACTTCCAGGCAGTTTTTCTAGTTTATCAGATTCGTGCAAATCTCGTGTTAAGAAATAAAAAACTTTTTGATGGAGTATTCAAGGATGTTTTGAATTTTGAACTAGTCTTGAATAATCTAAGTTACCTAGATATAAATAGAATTCCCTAAAACGCGTCAATGTAACTGCCTCTATGTACAAAAATTTCAAAATTTATTTTCTGTTATCAAATATTGTCAATGTAGTTATCATGAATAAAAGGTCTCAATTTAACAATGCTTTTCTGTTTTAAAAAATTAAATTTTTTGTGAGATTTTTATTATTGAATAGAGAACATTTTCCGGCAGTTTTCTAATATACAAATGCTTTGCAAACCATGTTAAGAAATGAATAACTTTTTGATCAAGTGTTCAGGCAAAAAGTTTCGATCTTTTATTAAACTGATAATAATTTTGTAATAATGAAATAATATACATATAGCCTCAGTTATAAAAACAGATGAGATTTTTATTTTAGACATCCAGTGAAACAAAAACATTAAGAACAAATAATATCTTTAAGATACATTTACAAAAGAATCGAAATATAATTCCAAAGTCATTTAATGAGTGGAATGATAATGTATGGAAAAACATTTTGCTCATAAAAAATCATACATATAAATACGAATTAAATACGAAAACAGTTATATATTTTATATACAAGTTTTACATATATAACTCCAATAACAATAAAAATTAAGCTTGAGATGAAACTAAATTTTAATTTATCATGTAAAACGAAAGAATCGAGTTCATAGCTGTTTTGTTATACCTTCTTCTCCAGTGAAAAGATTTTATAAGTATGACCACTTAAAGCAAATTTTGTTTTCTCTGAGTAAACTTCATTATTTCTTGATTTTAAAAAAATTTCTAAGTTTATTTTCCATCAGATGCTTTTTAATTTCTTCTGAATGCAAATTTAGATTATGTTTTTAAAATTTATTGTTTTTATTGTTGACCATTGTTTTTAAAATTTGAATAATTTTCTAAGAATTAATTTTATAATTTAAGAGCTTAATTAGGGAAATCCATTTCTGTTTTTAAAGTATCAATAAAATCGCAAAATCATAAAATAAAATAGCCATAATGTTTCTAGATATTATACAATATTTTTAATATTACCAATAAAAGAAGAAGCGAAACTTATAAACAATTTTAAATACTTAAATTATTCGTTTTATGCTTTAATTATTCGCTTTAAATGCTTAAATAATGCTCTTGTATGCTTAAAAATTTCATGATAAATTTTTAATCTATTTTTACTTTCGTTATATATGATTTTTCTGTATTGCAAAACAGTAATATATGCTATAATATTTACAAAGGTCTCTAAAAATTAAAAGCTCGATTATTAAGTCTAGAAAAACCAAAATTGTAATCTAAAGAGCCTGGAAAGAAATGGCAAAATATAAAAGTGACTCTTAGAAAACAATCAGCCAGTTTTTAATATATATATATATATATATATATATATATATATATATATATATATATATATATATATATATATATATATATATATATATATATATATATATATATATATATATATAAATACATATAAACGTTTCCAGTGACAGTCTTTTGATGGTTGATGATAAAATTTACTTCTTCAGTTGTTAAAAAAAATAAGCTTCTTTGTTTCATAATATAAAACATTGAGTTTGTATGAAGTCTTTCTTGTCTAAGTAAAAATATAAATTTCTTTGGTTTTGGCAATGACTTGTTTCTTTTCATTGTTAGTTCAATGTGAAGAATCTGGACGGAATCACTGACAGGGTGTCAACATGGAATAAGACACTTTTCATGAAATAAGACTTAGTCTCAAATCCAAGGTTGTTTTGGTGTCATTGGCACAATTATTTGTTCGGAAGTAGAATTATCTTCTTCAACACCTGCGTACAATCGGGATCTCATTGGCCATTTCTAAAAAAAGGTAAACAGTTATCGACATTTTATATGGAATAAAAGATACTGGTAATAAAAATACATAAATAATATATTTAGTGGTAATGTAATAAAAAATATAAATTTAGTGGTACTTTAATATAAAAAATATATTTTACATTTGAAAATTCTTATTTAAAATATGGATCATTATAATTAAATGAATTATAATTGATTAAACAAATTTATAGTATAGAAATGATTATATTAGAAACCTCACATCTATATTTACTTTTTTAAATTTTATTATATGCAAAGGTAATTTATTATATGCAATGCTAATCTTTTATTACTTGAAAAATAAATCTGTATTTTAAGGTAAATAAGTTATGCTTCATTGATTTATTTGTTACTATAAAAATAGCATGTTCATTAATACTAAAATTTGCTTTAAAGTTATTAAGTATGCTATTTTTTCTGTTATGATTATATTTTAATGTGGAAATTTAACAATATTACATGCTGAAATCTATCGAATACAAAATTTGCTCGATTTTATTTATTTTTTCTAATGACGTGCACCTGGGTGACAAACCCTATGCCACAACTAGGCCAGCTACTGCAACACATTTGTCGTTACCCAGCGGGTACCTGTGAACCAAGTCACGGAGGCGAGTAGCGTTGCCTGTGCCATACCACCACAAACCCGTTTATAAGGTGGGGCACATTCATACATCATCACATAAGAAAAGACAGAGAAACGCAGAGAGAACAGAGAAAGAAAGTAACATCCATGCCCGAACCGGGATTTGAACCCGAGACCCACAGCTGAGGAGTCAGGAATGCTAACCACTCAGCCATCGGTCGGCTAGCTCGTTTTATAAGAAATATTAAGCAACCACGAAGGAAATATATGAGACTAAATTACTTTATTATAGTTTGTTCCAAAATCATACATCAAAACATTTTCTACAAGTCAAAGACTTACTCTAACAGGATGAAGATAGCTTTTCTCCCAGCTTTGATTCCTTGTTTCATTCTCTGCAAGAAGGGAAACGGAATCATCAGCAAGATCGAAATCAAGGTTCAAGATTCCATTTGATTCCTATGAAAAGCAATTTATTATTTTTTTAATAATAAATTTAAATAAAATAAAATAATATATATATATATATATATATATATATATATATATATATATATATATATATATATATATATATATATATATATATATATATATATATATATATATATATATATATATATATATATATATATATATATATATATATATATATATATATATATATATATATATATATATAAATATATATATATATATATATATATATATATATATATATATATATATATATATATATATATATATATATATATTGTATTTTTTGTGCAAATGCTATTGAATTTCTTTGTATCAGAATTTGTCATTATTATTTCAAAATTGTGATCTAATGGTTAAACGAACGTAATTTTAAAACATGTACTGTAAATGTGTGAAAACTTATTTTTTTCTTAATTTATAATCTTTAATACTTTCTTTTAAATTTTATATTATGCTAATTTCTTTAAATAGTTTTAATTAAATATTTTACTTATCTAATGTGAAATAAAATTTAATGTTAATAAAATCTTGCATGTGTGTGTATCTCTTTTTTGAATCAACTGCAAAAATAAATAAAATTTGAATTTTCACATTTCGTATTAATCGTATGGGTTCATATATATAAAATTACTATCTCTATTATTAAATCGTAAATATATGATTCAATTCTTGGAAAATATTTTGAGAGGCTTTAAAGTAATTTAAACTGGGAATATAAGTGATTAACTTTGCAATAGATTTTTGAGTAAGTTAAGCGATATCTTTTAAAAACATAAAAATAAGAGCTCCACAAAATATTTTACAAATAATTGCTCATGTGTTTTACGTACTTGAGAGCAAAAACTGTAAATTCTGCTTTTTATTTTTTTAATTTCATAATCAAACAAATTATGCTGATTATAATGAAAACATTATAAGAATATTTGTTTAACATTTTCTAATTAATGAACAATTGTAATTATAACGAAATCATTATGTTTTAATATTTTTTTCAAATAGTTTTAATGAATACTTAAATAAGTATATTCTTATATAATATTATTTTATAAAATTAGTTTTTAAATCAAGACTGAGATATGAAATGTAATTTTGAAACAAATTACAATAGAATAAAATCGAATATAAACTATAGAATTACTATAGAATAATGTTATCTATCGTGATTTTTTGAATAATTAGTTTACATGTCGAATGACGTCACAGTAAATTAACTTAATTCGATATTTGGAAAAATAATACATTACAAGCACGACTGGTTTATTAGTCAAGTACAATGAAAGAATATTCCTCAAATATAAACCCCCCTACCTTGCAGTATATAAGATATCAATATATGGAAAAGCTTGACCAAGGAATTTTAGTGAACATGTATCACAAAACTTTAAAGTAGCCTTTAATGTGATATAGATTCTGCAACAAACCCAAATTACAATGAAAATCAAACATCATTTACAGTACGATTGTATGTTCTGTAATTTAGAATTGGTGCTTGTTGCAAATCAATATTCCCTCATATATATATATATATTGAGGTAAACGTATATAAGATAAATACGAAATGTCATTAATTGATTTTACATTGTACAGTTACAAGATTCACATACATTTTGAGTTAAGATCATATGTGTATATATGCGAGCGAGCGGAACAAGCTAGCCAGTTTATTCAGGCTTTAGCTTCCAATGGAATATATGTACCTAACATTGAAGAGAAAGATGCAATTAAAAAATAATGCTATTTATATATTTCATTTCTTAGCAATATTGAATATTTACTCAGCTTTGTTCAAAGCGCTGTTTTTCATCATGAAATAAGGTTTTATGGATAGTTTAACTAAAAAGAATCTTGAAAACTCCAAGATTAAATATTTAAATTAAAAATTATTTTCATCTGCATTTCAATACGATTTCGCTTATTCAAAATCGAAATAAAATAGTTAAAGAAAAGTTACACAGTGGGAAGTAGTCTATAAGTCGATCCAATATCGACTTATAGTGATGACAAAGAAGCATCGATTTTACTCATACATGACTATTTCGAAAGTGCATAAAGAACTACATTCTTCTTGACGCAAAAAGAGATGCAAAGTTAAATAGTCGATGACATTTATTACATAAGCTGAATTGCATCTGCGATATTTTTAATAGCTATGCATTCACTAGAAATCAAAAAATAACACGATTATAATTAATCATCTTAAATACAATGATAATCTTGTTACTTTTATTTTAAAATATTTAGGAAGTAGGGAATCGCTTGCAAGATTGAAATAATTTTTACAACTACACAGAAGGGCCACCCAAGCATGGAATTTATTACAAGAATCTTGAAAACACCTACTTTCATTTTAAATCACTTTATATAAATATACTTTAACTTTGAATTTACGTCATAGTTTCTAAACAACTTTACATTTTTAAAATTAACTCGTGATTTTTCAAATTACTTTTATCCACCACATCTTCATCCAAATTAAATAAATAGGTTTTGGTTTTCTGGTAATCTTATTTTTTAACGTATAGTTTTGTTTTCTTCTAAAATGGATTTGAGTACACTGCTTTGATATACTTTTACTTTAATTTTTGATAAAAATATTTTTGTGCTTCTTTCCTTTATATATATATATATATATATATATATATATATATATATATATATATATATATATATATATATATATATATATATATATATATATATATATATATATATATATATATATATATATATATATATATATATATATATATATATATATATATATATATATATATATATATATATATATATATATATATATATATATATATATATATATATAATACATACACACTTCGGGAGAACTGCGCGAAGATTTTTAAACATTTGTCCTTCGTGCATGTCAGAAAATAGTGTTTATTATTCATATAGTTGACCATCTCTTTCCTGACCGAAACGTTGTCTTCTTGCCTTTCTCCTGTTCTTTGTATTGTATAGTTTAGTCTCATTCTTGTCGGTGATTTTTTAAATTTTGTTTTACTAGTCCTGACATAAATTTAATTCCATTCTTATCAGTCTTTCTCAACTCAACATCGGGCAAAATTTCGGGAGAGATCCAGAATAAAGATTTTCTTCATACAGATTAATTTCCTCTCCCCCCTCTGAAGTGTAATAATTAAGTTGTATTTACCTGAATAACGAACGTTTGCAGGAATATTTTTTAATGTTTTTATACTAGTATAATTAAACAATTTCTGTGGTGTGACCCTATAAGATCTATAAAAACTTTTAATCTACTTCCAAATGCTTTTATTATGTCTATTATTAATACGCAATTTATTCATATGTGAAATCCATTTCTTCATCGAGAGTTATTTACTATTTGTTTTCGATTTAATAAATAAAAATCGGATTTTTTTAAACAGAAAAACGCTTATGAGCAAGGTTGAAAAATTGGTATGGTAAACCTGTCTTACTTGTGAGGCTTCGTCTTCACTGAGTATCCGACTCAGGTGGGAGATGTAGGTGGTGGCCAGGATGAGGACGTCCAGCTTCGAGAGTTTAGTATTGGGTGGCACCGATGGAAGACATTTCTGTAAGCTGTGGAATGCATCCCGAAGGCTTTTCACACGGTATCTTTCTCTGGCAGCATTTCTGGATACGCCCCCACAGTCTGCCGATAAGATTGGTTTAATAGCAAAAATTACAATTATTTGAATATTTTTTTTAAAATTATGTAATCTGTTTCTTAATAAATTTAAAAATTCATATTTTTAATATTTGTAATAAATGATATACATATGAGAAATGATGTCTGCATATTGAATAAAAAAATATAAGTATCTTCATGTTTTTTCGTGTTTCAACCAAAATTATATTCTGCTATTTTCCTTGACGAAGTTATAAATCTGCTCTCATGTAAATAATTTTAGGAATCATTTACATCATAGGTTCCCAAAGTGGTCCAGATGGACCCCCAAGGGTCCAAAGGAGACCACATGGGGGTCCACGTAGACGTGAAAAGAAAACATGGGTTCACAAGTTGTAAGTGGGGGTCCACGAAATATTTTCTGGTTTTCATAATAAAGAACAAAAATTTTGGCTTGGATTTACCTATCAGAGTAGGCAGGTAGTATCATTCACTAGGTAGGTACTCAAAAATATTCGAGGCTCAGATCAAACACAGAAGTGAATGGAACAATAGATAATAGTACAAGTGTACACCACATGTCGAGACTTGCAAAGTGCCGACCGTGCGCCCGCTCGTCCAGGTTCATTGATGATTTTTTGTTAATTGTTGATTGTTTGTAATAATAAATGTTTATAATTTTGTATAACCACAAGTATTATTTTAATAAATAGGACTAGGGAAATAGAAAATGTGCTGCATTTTTTCTTCTTAACACCCCCAATTTAGGGTGATATTTTTTAGGACTTTTGGGAATACAGTAGAAATATAGCAACCTGGGATCTACCAAAAATAGTAAAACTTTGAAAGTGGTTCACAAGAAAAAGTTTGGGAATCCATGATTTACATGATAGATTCCAGAATATGTTTCGGTGAGGCTGGATTGTCGCAGCATTTTCTATAATTTGCCGGGAGGATTTATCCTCAGTTATTGACTTTCTACTGTAAACAATTTAATCTGACAAATGTCAGATCTCTTTATGGAGGATAAGCCAACAACAACATGATAGATTCACTTATGATGATGGTTATAATAATGATAATAGATTAATAAATGCATATATATATATATATATATATATATATATATATATATATATATATATATACATATATATATATATATATATATATATATATATATATATATATATATATATATATATATATATATAGATATAGATATAGATATAGATATAGATAGATAGATAGATAGATAGATATCGATATATATACGCAGAGTTCATAATAATGTAAATGATTATAAAAATAAATTGAATGTAAGGAAAAGGTTAATAATTTTATGATATTAGGGATAGAAGGAGATAAAATACTGGTTTAGAAAATTAAATGCAAGTATAAAGAATAATTTTTCAAATGAATGAAATAACATTTTTCTCAGTAAGAAAGGAAAATTTAAATTCAGGAAATAGAAAGTTGGCATGAGGAAAATATTTTTAATAAATACAAGTATGTCTATCACAGATCTAAAAAGTTAAAATAATTCAAAAATCCAAAACTTTTAATTTTGTAATTTTGTCTCACATTTCCACAACTTATATTTTAAGCATTTTCTCAATAAGTGGAATTTTAGAAATAATTCGTTGGATATTATATCTTTCAGTTATTTAAAAATTTCTTTTCTGATTCAAATAGTCTAATTTTTTTATGTCTAGTTAAAGCGTGGAGAATTCAGTGGCAAATTATTTTTTCATACTTAATTATGCAATTTTTCATAAATAATTTCATGAATGACAGAGTATATAGTGCTAAATTCTTTCTGTACTATTTAGTGGGTAATAGCGAAGTGAATACAATTCATATTGATATATAAATAAATTATAAACAAGCATCAAATTATTATGTATTTAATAGACTTCAATATATATTATTTGTATATAAATGCCTTATAATTTAAAAAAGTAAGCTCATTTGAGAAATGAAGATGAAAGCAAAAGTTCTAATTAAAAAGTTAAGAGTGAACTTGTTAACTGAAGGAAAAAATGAAGATTAAATCTAAAATTTGTCAAAGAGACAAATATTAAATTTGATGAAAAAGTAAAAGAATTAAATATATATTATTTTCTTATAAAAAATACATCGAGAATTTTAAACTAATATGAAATCATTAATTTTAATATAAACTGCCTAAATCTTTCTCTTTAATAATAGTATCAGGAATAATGTTACATGTCATAGTAAAATTTGCCATATTTTCTAAAAATATGACATTCCTGATAATTTTCAATATTTTTCCACTCAATGAAATTATTAATCAAACTGTCAAATTGTATTTTTTAATCAAACGTAATGGAAAGAAAATAAAAGATAGAAATAAAAAAATTCTAGAAGAAGGAAATTTTTGCGTATTTATCTTTTGTTAGAAGCAAAACTAATTTGCTTTACATTTTATTTGGTCTTTGAGCGGTTTTTATTTTTATTAAAAGTGTTTTGATGCAGTGTTATTGGTTTTTGATTTTAAAAAGTTACTGCCGCTATGAATGCAGTACATACTATGAGATTAATGTTTCTTTGATTTACCACTTATATTGAAATTATTGCTTTCCTCATGATTTCGATTATTTTGTTGCAGAAGAACTCCAATTATCCGAAACTCATTTATCTGAATTCCCGATTATCAGAATAGCTTTCAGAATTTCAGGAAAATAAATTAGACTGAAGAAGAGAAAAAAAATGAGAAAAAGGAAAAAGCTCAAGGTAAGAGAAGGGAGAAGATGAGAAAGAGAGAGACCTGTCGAGCTTGTAGAATTCAAAAACATTCTATCAAAAATTTCTGAACGTCCAGAAGTTGGTGCTGAAAATAGAGGAGAATAGATTATGTGTGAGACCCTAGATTTCAAATTGCAAAGAATGGTAAACTTATACAAAGGGTCAAGAAAGAAGATGATCTTAATGTTCAAGTTGAAGCAGACACTAGACTATCAGCTAGTGAAACATTTGACGACTTTGAAACTGTTTTGAAGTGAATACAGCATCTGCCCACGTGTGATCACATGAAATTCTCATTGTCAAGTGAATGCTTGACTTGTCTGACCAAAAACTTATGAAGGCAGTGAAACAGCTTGCTTTGACAGAGATATTCAGCAAACAATGACTTTCATTTACAGTACTGTACATACATACTGTATTAAATGGACAACACCCGTAAATACATTAACATTTAAAAGTGTTGCATTTTAATTTAACTGATTGAAAGTTCTTTTTCTTTAAAAATATATAGTTTTTTATTCCCATTTTCAACGTACAATAATAATTAATTAAAATGGGCCCTATTTTCGAAAAATAATTATCCTAATGGGGTCCGGTCACAATTGATATAAATAAATTGAATTCTGTATAATATTTAAGACCCGTAATTATTTAAACTATACTTGTTATTATGAAAAGGTGAAAGAGAGGCATGTACACGGTGATATTTAATTATCTTTTTTCAAAAATGATCAAGATTATTTACCATTAAGTAAACAATTTTTAAAATATATTATGAAATTTCCTGCATTTTAATATGAATATTTCACCAGCTGCATTTTCCTGGATTATATTAAAAAATTCTTCGATTACTGATCATATCTGAATATTTTTTTAAATTTATATAATCCTTAATCTTTTGTAATTGATAAACGCAAACGCAATTTCATAGTACATTCGTTAATGAAGAAATTCGAGGAAGCTAGATTTTATAAGTTTTAGAAATTGGTTGCGAAATTCTTCAAGTAAAGTTAAAATATCAACCATGTCAACGAGCTAACTTTTTCTTAAAAAATAATTTTAATATTATTTTATCTTATTTTGAGAAAAATTATGATGTAAAAACATAAAAAAAGAAAAATTTTGATTACATAGTATACTTTATATGAAATTGGTTATTTTCTGACAAATTTTAGTGAAATTTTAACAAAATGGCTAACACTCTACAGAAAACTGAAATGCATCAATCTTAATTTAATTAGGTACCGAGTTTATATGACAGTGTTCTTTAGAATGAAGCAAAATCTAAAAAAATAATGAGTGATAAGAAAAACTATGGTTAAAAATGCACTGCACTATTTATATTTTACAAAATTTTGCTCAACATTCCATTTAAAATAGTTGTAAATAAAAAAAGTTCTTCGCATGCATTCAAATTTTTCTTCATTTCTCATTGATAATAACACTTAAAACATAGAAGCCAAGTTTCATACAAATATCTTCATTTTAATTTGATATATCGTGATAACGGTTTGCAGAGTTGGCGAAAAACAATATTATGAGAAAATTACCATTTAAGTGATAGTTTTTCTTGTGGTATCAACGATATTGCCATTTCTTTCCAAATGTAAAAGCCAAATTAAAGCCTCATACTTATGGCTATTAGTCAACTCATTACAGAAAAACATATAAATTTAAAAATAATAGTAAAAAATATAAAATAACACTTTTTTTATCGCATCCAGCTTGAAACTGCAACTTCCGGTTTCGTTTTTCAACAAAAACGACGTATATTAAATTTTTGTAATTTAACATCTATTTTAGTAACAGAAAAAACAGAAAAAATATTTGGAAACTGGAAAGTTCTGCACACAAGATTCACAAATAAAATAAGTTGATACATGTAATCGAAAATCAACGTAGTCGGATCTTAATTTACAAAGCAAAAACCATCCATATTTGGTGGATAATGAATGCTACGCTTATATTACAAGTTTTTTTAATAAAATAAAAATTGGATGTTTGTTGCACTGCTAAACATTACTTCAAATATCTGATGGTGCAGATTTTCAAAATATTATTAAAATTGCTCTATTTCCAAAACATTTGGAAATAGTGTAATTAAATTCTAACCAAATTTTGATTCCATTTGGAGGGAAATTTTCACCCAATGATATTAAGATATTCTGGTACAGTTATCATCCGTCTCATATTGATACTCTATTTTAAGAAAAAAGATAAAAATTTATACATTTTATAAGAGTTAAGTTCATAAGGAAAGAAGTTAAGTGAGAAAATTAGATATTGTTATTAACTTGTAGAATGCCAATGTTACGAGTTTTTTAAATTGTGAAAGTTAAAATAGTAAGTAAAGAAAAATTAAGTATTAAATACTTTTAATTGGAGTAGAGTATAGAAATGTTAAATAAAAAATTAAATAATCAAACAGCTTTCAAAAGTATTAAATGAATTTCTTGTGAAAATCAATTTCGCGGTAAAAAGAAAATATAACTACAATTTAATCATATAACAGACAAAATTAATTTTTGTTATTTAAATGAAAATATTAGAACTTTGTAACAATATCAAAATATTCGTTCTGCTTCTTCACTCAGGAAGAACGCACGCACTCGGGAATGTTCGGAGTTCTTCGGGTTTGGTTCGTTGTAACATCTTGCCGAGTGGCAATATACTTGAGAGATAATAGAATTCCTTACTAACACTAAACCTGTTAACACTATAATTAGAACACACAATGGATATATATGCATAATAGGAACTTAAAAGGCCTTAGAAGATATAATGGATAGTTAAGTCGTATCATTGATCCATTGCATAATATCACGAAAACATATCAGAGAATTTTTTATGCAATTGAAAGGTGAAGGAACTGCAAAAAAATTCGCACTTAAATATAATATGCGAAATAGTGAGAAAGTATTTTCAATCAAAACAATGAATTATACGCAGAAACATAAAAAAATTCATTTTTCATTTTACACATTGAAAATTTTTCCAAAAGCTCCATCATATCGTAGAAATGGATGTAATTTACTTTTATAATTTCACTATAAAATGAATCCTTAATTGAAAGAGCCGTAGAAAAAATTATGAACACGAAGTATATCCTACTTTGTATACATAGTCATATTGAAAGAATTATTTTCAATTATATCATTATTTAAACACAGCAAATGATGATTTCTAACTACTTTAATTTTTTAACATACACATTCATAACATTACATCAATTTTGCACATCATATAAGAAAACTCAACGAAAGCGCATTTTGATACGGTTTTTTATTTACAAAATAGGAGAATATTACTTTAATACGAAGTGAGATTATTTTAAAAAAGTTTTTCATTTTTAAAATCTTGTTCTGTTATTGAAATTTCATAATAAATCTCATAAGAGACCTTATTAAATTAATCATTTGATGAATTTTTAAATATTTAAAGATTTTATTTAAATTATTTACTTCATTACGTTATACCAAAACATACATATAGGCGAATCAATCTTTTATTAATTTGCATATTCTTTTACTCCCTTTTTTACTTGTCTCTTTTCTTATGAATTTTATTCTACATCAAATTTAAGGAGATTATATAATATTTGAAAAATATTCAGAAAAATAATAGATGTATTGTTCAGATATTCAGCAAGAATTATACAAGTGAGATTTCACATGAAAGCACAATCACACAAACAATTCATTAATTTCTTTAATTAATAAATTAATATTTCACAAGATATATTTTTATTTTCCCGCAAATTGACAAGAAAAGCAAATTTTCACTTCTCTTTATAAAAAGTGATAAAAAATTTTTTAAACTTTTATTAATATATGAATCAATATCTTATTTTAAATTGCTGTGACTCACATTTATTCGTTTTTTAACTTGCTACTAGTTCTTATAAATCTTATATACAAGATACATAGAGTTTATATAATGTTTAGTAAAATAACTATTCTCTTTTTAAATATTAAGGATTATATTATTTCTATAAAATACAGTGCTACTACACGCAAACTTACTTTCAATATGCTGGTATTTCTTTGTACTTTTGGATATTTTATTAGGATTTCTACTGGATAATTTAAAAGGAACCATTGTTGATGTTACGTCGCAAGTTTGGGTTGGAGGAACCATTCTGTCTGAAGATAAATTTATGTCACTTTTAAAGTAGAAATGTCTCCTGTAAATAAGAAAAAAGAAACAAGAATAAACCTAAATACAGAATATTCATATATTTATTACCATGATAGGACTTTTGAAAAATTCACAATTTTCTTGATAAATATTGCTTTTTGTTTCGATGAAAACTTCTCAGTAACATAATTTGAAATAAATATAAATTGCACAGAATTCTGTCATCATCTCAAATAATATAATATGCACAGTATCACAAGTGAAATGATATATAATCCTTAATATGAAATGATATATAGTCTTTAATAATTTTATTGCTTAATATTGGCAATAATTAAACGATGGTGCATATTACAAAATATAAATGATAATATTTGAAAGAAGTATTGCTATCATATTAGCCATTTTGATTTATACTTAATTAATGTGTGATGACCAATTTTCTTATTCACTTGTATAAGTTACATGAAACTAGTGTTGTTACTTGTGCAAGTTTGTTATGAATTAAGCATTCACTGCTAAAGAATTTTGCGTTAATTTAGTTATTATTTTTAACAAACCTTTAAGTTTTATTATTATTAGGATTTAAATTTCCTTTTAGAGAGCGGAAAGAATTTAAAATATTACGTGTTATCACAATATTATATTAAATAATATTTTGACGTGAACTATATAACTCAAATAATGGAATCTTTACCTGTTTCAGTTCAAAAGTGACAATGGGTTACACTTTATTGTCTTTGAAAATTATATTTTGAGCCGTTAGTCAAAATATCACTTACAGCATTTATTGTCCAAATACTATAAAGTGCAACTAATTTATTGTATTAGAATATGTGTTCTTCATAAATAATCTTATTAGAATAAGCTTTCTTTATAAGTAATCTTATTAGAATATGCGTTCTTTATAAGTAATCTTATTAGAATACGTGTTCTTTGTAAGTAATCTTATAAGAATATGTGTTCTCTATAAGTAATCTTATAAGAATATGTGTTCTTTATAAGTAATCTTATTAGAATATGCGTTCTTTATAAGTAATCTTATTAGAATATGTGTTCTTTCTAAGTATTCTTATTGCAAATAAGTGAAGAATAGCATTTCATTTTTAGATTTTTTATAAATGATATTAACTTTCATAAAGATTTATTAATTTGAATTTTCATGGTTTTAAAGATTTGTACATTTTTGCTTAGAAGAAAAATATAAGACTGCTCAGGCATAGAACAGTGTGTAATAAACATATCAGAATATTCATATTACAAACCTTACGACTTTTATTTGATTATTTAAATCATTTAAAAGCTTTATGAATTCCGATTAATAAAAATGCTGTAATATTTGACAAAAGAAGTTTAAAATATCTAAAAATATAAACATATAAATACAATTAAATTCATTAATCATCATTTAAATATGTAGTTACGAAATTAGGATAGATCTAATATTTTAGATAAAAACGAGAGAAAAATATTCTTTTATTTTACAAATTGAATATTAAAATGAAATCATTTGAGCCAATAGCTTTTTATGTGCAATTCTTAATTTTTTGCTTAAGAAACTGTTTTAACACTAATGTATATTTAAAGGTTTTCAATATTTATAGAATATTACACGTGTTTCATAATTAGAATAACACTGATCAATTATATAAATGCATATTTACTAATCATCATCCTGATTTACATAAAATTTAAAGCCATTTGTAATATTTTATGCTTCACGAATAAAGTTTTATGCAACATTCTGAGTCTTATGTAAAACTTTCTTATTTTTAAAAATTTAAGAAAGTTGCTAAAATAGAATTTGATACACTTTGCAAAATAAAGGGGTTTCTAAATAGAAACAAACACAATACTGGAAGTTTTCATGAATGAAAAGAAAATATAAATGAAAGATATAAATACTGTTAAAATATAGTGAGCAAAGTTATAAAGATTGCATTAGTTTCAAGGCAGTATTTTCTGTGTGGACTTTTTTAAATTAACATCACGATTAAAATATGCGAAAGCTTTGTATCAATTAAATATAAAAGAAGAGCATTACATGTATATTAGGTCATTTAAATCAAAGAATATCTTCAAAAGCAATTTTAAAATAAAACCAAGCTAGTTCAATTTTGAATTACTTAGGTAAGAAAAATGGAAGTGTAACCGTGTATATTGAGCAAGTTTCATTTTAAAAAATTATGAAATTATAAAATAAATTTAATACAATGAATTTCCAGATTGATTTCTATACATTTTCTGAAAGCATATATGAAATTTAGGATTAGTTTAAATGCCTTAATTTTCATATTACTTTAGAATAAATGATAATAAAATTAAGATAAAAAATTATGTTAATGTGTGAAGATACTTAAAGTAATAAGTATTGTTTCTAGTATATTAATATATTTATAAGTAAATTTTGTATTTATAATTTAAATAGCAATATTAGCAAAATAGCTTTTTGCGTAATTTATAAATTTTCAGCTATATTTTGAGATATATATTTATAGCTGAACAATTACATACATTTGGTATATATGATTGATATTTTACTGTAGAAAGTATCATTAATAACTAAAATATCATAACCATAAGTGAATAAAAAAGAAAATATTAAATATTTTTTATATAAACAAATTATGATTTAAATTTTTAAGATTCTAGAACATCAACAGAATTTGTCAGATTTCAACTCAGAGTAAAGAATGTCACTCACTTAAAAGTTCTTCGATTCTTGAGGAGTGCATGCAACAATTCTTGGGCAGATCACAGATGATCTTAGAGTAAAAATCTCTTTAAATAGAGGTGGTGGCTCTTAACATCACAGTTTAACGGAAGATTGACAGCCAGTGGAAGGCGGAGCATTTGTGGCGAGCGGCCCTAACTTCCCCCACCGGCAGAGGTAATATGAAACTGATCTTGTAATTCTTTCTCTTCTTTTTTTGCATTTACTCTTTTAAGAAGTAAAAACTGTTAGATTTCTTGCAGAAGTAAAAGAAAATAATTACCATTTACAGTTATGTCCATTACAATTTATTTATTTCTGTGGTTGAAGAAAATTCTATTTTGACTTATAATCTAAGGAACTATATGATAAGTATTATTTATGATAGCTATTTTTATTTAATTTTTCATAATACTTAAATATATTATTTGCAATGCTAATTATTAAATATTATTGTAAAAAAGAAATATGTCTATGGAAATTTTTCAATTAATATTAATTAAAATATTGATTGAAAAATTTCAATTTTATTATTTTCTTTATTTATAAATAATCTTAAAATACATTTCTCTCTCGTTTATTGGTTAATTTTAAAAGATTACCAAAATGTATTCTTATATAGAAAGATTAATCGAAATGTATTTTTAATTTTAAAATAATTCTTATGCGAAAGAAATTGAAGTTTTTTCCTCCTATTATAAATAATATTAAAATACATTTCTTTCATTGGTTACTCTTAAGAAATTTCCAAATAAATGAAATGTATTTTTAATTTTAATAAAATACTTATGTGAAAAAAATTGAAGTTTTTTCCATCTTTACTTGGTACAATACGTTGGAAAAAAGGACAATTTAAATTTAAAAAAAGTTATCGTTATTGTTGACTTATCGATACAAAAATATAAAATTGGAAGGAATTATGTACCGAGATACGATTTATCATCCTATAAGTAAATAAAATGGTTCATATCTTTAATTAAACCACTTCTAAAATCCTCAAAATTTCTAATTATTTTAGTAATCTTTTTCATGACTGTTCAATTACTAATTTTTAGCTATGAGATACTTACTCCAAATGAAATTGTGGATTTAAACCTTTTTTCACAAATCACTGAATCCGATTTCAATCCTTTGCAAAAATTATGCCATATATGAAATTTGATTTTGTAGGATTCTAAGAGAATGAAATAACTGTAACCAATTTAAAAACCTTTCTTCCCATCTCCTGATATTAAAAGTAATTATTTTAACTATGAGAAGTCCTTTTAAAATTTTCACTTAAATCCATTGACATCATTGCAATATATTTTTTAAGTCAACATCATAGAATTTCTGATTTTTGATATCAATGAATTTGTAGAATCTCACCAATAGCAAGTGTATTATCATTTTAATATATTCTAAAAATCAGTATATTGGAAAACTATATTGAAGTTTAGATGCAATTAAATAGTGAGATTTTAATATTGTTAAAAATTATATCTCGATTTTCTGAATAAATTAACTATGGATGATATTTTAGATCAATTTCTAATTTCATTTAATTCATACCCAAACAATTTTAATGCAAAAATACAATAAAGAAATGACATGTACATTTAAATGTTATTTTACATAAATTTCATTAAACGCTTTCTGTTGTACCCTAAAAAGTTTATTTTTAGGTAAACACTTTTCTCATATTGTGTACGGCTGTGGATACCATAGAAACTATTATTTATTAGCAAAAAATGTTTTTAATATTCATAAAATAAAGTGGAAGTTAAATTTTAAAAACATTGTTTCATGTAAAATGTTTCCTCTTGCATTTTTAATAAAACAATGACAAATTTTTAATAAATATTTTTTATTAAAATTTATCTTCAACACTATGTATTTTTTATATACTTAAGTTGTAAATTTTTAAGCACGTAAAGTAAAAAATATGCACAATATTTAATTTATCATGTCTATAAAAATATGTCACATTAATGTAGCGATAATTAATTAGTAACAGCTTATATCAAATTTTTTATTTTTATCAATAAATGTCAAAGAAACTCTATTCTACTGTATTAATTGTTCTTGTTCATAATCATCTTCAGTTTCCTTCATAATCATCTGCACAAAACAACTAACACGGAAATAATTTTAAATTCTTTTTGAACAATACATCTTATCCTAGCATTCCCAAGTTAAGGTAGTCTTTTCATCATTTTTCAAAGTAGATTATGGTTTCTTTTTCTGATTAATAAATGAATAAAATAATAAAAGATTTTTAATAAAAATTATGTAATTAGATATATTAATTTTGTTAGTAAAACCAAATAAATGGAATAAAAATCTATTAAAAATATAAATCATAGAAAATTATTGTATTAATAATATTATACAACAATTGAATTATATGGTCAAAAATTTCAGTTATTAGCTAAAAATATTATTTTAATCAATATTTTAAACAAATCACAATTTAACTTTTTTGTTTATTTAGTATTTCATGAATGCTTTGAATTGTAATACGCAAACTACCAGTTTCTGTTTCGTAATGTGGTCACGAGATATTCTCCCTGCTCTGAAACTTTACGTGCAAATTCAATTTCGTGAAGAAAATCCGAATGACAGGTGGTTTGCCCACGACTAAAAGAGAATCTCTAACACAGTTTAATGCATCGTAACTGTTGTGTTTTATTAGATAGATTTTTGTGAGTAAAAACTTTTCTTTATTTTCATTCTATGTTTAATCTCGACGTGTTTGACCAATTTCAAATTGTATAAAAATCTTCATTGAAAATTATGATATTACTTTAACTTTAACCATTCAATTTATATATATATATATATATATATATATATATATATATATATATATATATATATATATATATATATATATATATATATATATATATATATATACATATATATACGTATATATGTATAAAATGCAAGAATAGATATAGAACTGAAAAGTACAAGAATAAATAAAAACATTTATGCTTAAAAATACATTCAGCGCAAAAGCAGCTAAAATAGAATTACTAAAATATAATTAACAGTATTTTTTATAAAATTAATAATCAAATATTAGATGGAGAATAATACATTTAAAATACAATGAAAATACCAAATGGAGAATAATACATTGAAAACACGAAATATAGTAAATAGTTGGAAATTTTTTTCCGTTATTTACTATATTTACTATTTTTCCATTATTTACATATTTTTCTTTGAAATTTTTCCTTATTTTCTTTAAAAATTTTCCAATTATTTACAATATTTCGTATTTTGAATGTATTATTCTCCATCTAATATTTGATTATTAATTTTATAAAATATACTGTTCATTAATTATATATATATATATATATATATATATATATATATATATATATATATATATATATATATATATATATATATATATATATATATATATATATATATATATATATATATATATATATATATATACATATATATATATATATATATATATATATATATATATATATATATTTTTTTTTTTTTTTTTCAAACTGTGTATTAATCCATTTTTAATCTTCAATCTCTCTCTTTTTTTTGAAATAGTTTTATTGGAAAAAACTACTGTACTACATATAGATTTTCACTAAAAAATGTTTATAAAGCAGTAATAAAAATTTATAAAGAAGCAAAAATCGTTGCATAAAGTATACATTACAATCATAAGTTTTAATACCTTTTAAAAAATACGTTCACTTATCGATATGAATATTTAAGAAGAGAGACTTTTTTTAATAAAAGTGTATTTTATATATAATTTTAGTTTATATCTTGTTCCACTTAAGACTTGGGATTCTCATTTATTTTATTGAAAATATAGCACATTTTAAAATTGAGATAATCAATCACAGTTTAGATGTGAATGATAATAAAGACACTATAATTTCTTAAGGGCTATGTTAAATCCAATAATGAAATACTACATTTGTTGAGAATGTTATGCAATAAAATATTAAACTCATTTATAATAGATTAAGCTCATGATCGCTCAATAGAAATAAAAATCTTATATTTTATTAAGAGATTTTTCACCCAGAGTAAAAACAGTAAATCTAAATCTCTGATAACAGTTTCATGAAAAAAATTTCATTATCATTTGTCCTTAATCAACTATAAACAATTAGTTTAATGAATTCCAAAATCATCAATAATATAGAAGAAAAAATATTCAGGAAATTTAATAATTAAAACTCGCTGAATCTACGAATTATTCGCATTTCAAGCAAATGTATGCCTTATTTACATTCTTATATTCCATTTTAGTACTTTGGACAGCAGCCAGAGAGGAATGATGGAGTGAGAGAGTGAACCGAGGTTGTGAACTTGCTATCAACAGTTCGTTAGTTTCCTTGTCGAGCAGTGATGAATTAGAAAAATGGATTCTGGAATCCGTGATGTGAGAGCGAGTAAAGGAGGGAATAAGGGAAAGAGAATATTACGATGTGAGAATGGGTTAAGTGGTAATCAAACTATTTTAGAAAGCCATGTTTTATGAACTCAAACTATCAAAATCTTAAAAAAATATCGAAAAAACGAAATTTTTTTAATTTAGCTAGATTTTTTTATTTATATGTTATTATACAAGTATAAAAAGCTTCTCTCTTTCAAAATATTTAATTCAATTCTTAGTTTTTGTTCTAGTTTTTTAATTATTTGAAACTCTATGTCTTGTAAAAGTAAACATTAATATATGCTAAAATTATTTTATAATAAAATTATAGAAATTATTTACTACTGTATTTATGTATTTTAATATTATTTCAAATTTTTGCTTTCAAAATTTTAGATTGATTATTTTTTGAATTACCAAGCTTACGCTCAAAAATTTCTAACTTAGCTTATGTTCACAGATACAAAAATATATTTATTACTATTTGCTTTGAAGGCATGTAGATTACAGCTACTAATGGTGATTTTTGAATATCTTAATTATAATAAAATATAGAAAAATTATTAAATTGAATTATTTTTAAATGTAATTTTTAAATCATGTTCTTTTAAAATTATTCAATTAAAATAAATAGTAGTTAGAAATATAGGCATTATTTAAATAGTATTCTTGTCATAAATTTATGAAATTGTTTATAATTCAGTGTCATGCGCTATTATTTTTGCAATTTTGCAAAGATATCGAAGTCTAAAATAAAAAATTTTTAAAGATTTTTTTTAACATTAATTTTTATTAAGAAGTAATAATGTAATAAATTTTTAGTTTCTCTTATTAAGGATATATCTTAGGAGAACATAGTATAGTTAAAATTATAAAATTTCTTCAACATATAAATTCAAAAATCCATTCAACTTTTTAGCTTTTCTCATTATTAATTAAAATATTACTCCTATTTTTTAATTAAACAATTGTATTTATATTTTTCGTATTTAAAAATATAATAACAGCGAAACAAATGTATATTTTTATAAACTTTTATTTTATCTGATTTGAATGCTTTGGGTCTAAAATAATAAGATTTTCTTCTACTATCTATATAGACAAATGAAGATTTCACATCGCATTTATTTGATTTAATAAACAATTTTGGATAAAATAATAATTTTTTAAAAAGTCGCTGTTTTAGAATTAATGTATTTAAAAGTTCCAATAAAAATTATTGATATTTTACTCAATTTTAATGTAAACGTTTTGAAGGCTTATTATTCATTAATTAGATAAATTTCATAATAAAAATAAATGAATTACTCATTAATGCATAAATATTCCTGCTAGATATTTTGCTGTGATAATTGAAACAAAATATTTTTACCATTAAATTTATCACCAAAGAAATCAAAAAGTTGCTTTGTATATTTAAATGTAAAGAGTGGTTTTAAAAATGTTATTACTATTTATTCCAAACTGAAATATATTATTTCAAATTAAAAACTTTAGTGAGTAAAAGTGTTTTTACATTCTAGTAAAATATCCTCTGTATCTCATTTCTTAAAATCTATTAAAATATTATTCATGAAGTTCATGAAGATTAACAGAATTTATGACTAAAATTTCATTAATATTTTTGAGAGATAAAATGGTTTCTTCAATTGAAATTATAGTGGATGATATTTGTGTTTAGTATATTCCATGAAAAAAGAAGCTATATGTGGTTTCTCCAAATTCCTTTTTCTTACTTGCTACATTTGGATATATTTCATTATAAGCTGCAATTTTCAAGAGAAAAATTTCAGTATTGAAAATAAAAGACAGAAATATGAAATATGATATGGACTCGTCAAAAATCAAAGTGCAATCCAATACAAATTTGTCTAAAATGATTGAAATGCTCTGAGAAATTATAGAGAGACGAGAAATTCGAGAATGTCTAGAACTCTGTCGAATCATTTGTCTTAAGGTTTTAAATTCATGATAAACTACTACTCACTTTTCTTTTTTTGACAGAATATAATTTATTCATAAATAGAGCAATTAATAATTGTAAAATTTAATTAAAACATCGTTTAATGAAATTTTTCAGTAAATGTGAAATAGGAAGATTCATTTTTAGAATGAATGAACACTTTAGTGAAACTTTCAATCGAACTTGTAGAACGCCATTAGATACATAGGGGTGTCAATACACATAGGGATATTTGCTCTAACTCCACAACAAATTGTCAATTTTCCACATTTACTAACTTAATTATTTTCCAGTGTTGCATTTTACATTTATGTCGCCGAAAATAAATTCAATCACATATCTTTAGTTTTTATCTTTATTTGTAAGACATGTTTTTCTGCACAACAGATTAAAGGAATTTGTTTCCCAAGCTTTATATTTTGTAAGAATACTTAGCTATCTATGATAAAACGAGGTTTCAACAGATATCTGACTGTTATTTATATTTTTCACCTTACATATGTCTGTACAAAGTCCAGCAGACATGACTTAAATACGCTACATACTTTTATAACATAATTTAAGGCCATTTGTGCTATTATCGCAATTTTTTAAAACCAAAATTACAATCCATGCTTTAAATGGTAAATATATCAGATTTCTTTTTTTAGTTATATTACTACTTGTAGACATGGATTCCAATTAATTTTCGACAGCTTCATCAGACACGATTTAAAATACTTGAAACAAACTTTCACCATGCCCGGGGAAATAAATTGAATTGTTTATTTTATCGTTTGGCAGAGTTGAGACTGCCAAGTGAGATCCTTCTTTCGGTTGCAGTGTAAGATAAAAGCCTCTTCAAATCTTCCGAACATTTTAGACAATGCAGAATACTTACATTGCCTCGCATAAAGTGTTCTCAGTCATTGTAATTTTCTGAAATCTTGTAATAGAGCTTAAACATTCTTTCTGAACTTAAAACTACACTTCTGTGGGTGTAGCTCCCATTACAATTATATGCTGAAGCTGCTTTTATAAACCATCGGCTTGTTTTTCATAACACTGTATCAGAAAATCAAGAATGCCGTTTTTTAAACTCAAAAACATTGATCGATTAATTCTTAGTGTGTCCGGTGGTTGTGGGTATAATCAAAACAGCCTTTAGTGTAACAATAATTTAATCATTCAAAGTTTAGTTACACACAATACAAACAGAAACACAAAATGAAAAGGATGATTAAAGCACATGTTGCGAGTTCGAAAACAATAGCCTAACTGATTGTCTTTCCTTCTCCCCGCCAGGGGCGCTCTCGGAAAGGAAGAGAGAGAGAGAGTGAAGTGTCACAGGCTCCCCCTCTGGCTGCGAAGTCGTCTCGACGAGTAGCCAGGCGAAAAGTTTGACGGTTGCTTACTTCTTGGCAAGTTGTTTGTTTCAGGTGTCTTAGGAGGTCGACCCCTTCTTTTAATAGGATTTGTTGGCACATTTGAGGTTTTGTGGGCTTCTAGGAATGGACGTAGAGCAGATGTGTGATAGGCTCCAAGGGAAATAATATCTCTTAGAAACTCTTTGATATGTACCATCTGCACCATAATGGCCTGCTGTTGGAGCATCATGATGTTCTTTCAGTACTCTTTCACGCTCATGATTAGGAACTACTAATTGTGCTTCCTCCGAGTCAGATTCTTCGGAATAATGATATAATACACCTTGATTCATAATATAACCTCTTTGAGTCCAATTTGCAAAATTTTCGTCTTTTGAATTACTTTCAAAACTATCTATTATTTTCTTTACATCGCCATCCTTCATTTGTTCTGCACGCAGATCGCTTGCTGTTTTGGCGGGCAAATCAACGATAATTGTGCAGATTTCGCAGGTTGCTCTTTCATGTACACAATTTGGGCGGGAAAGCATATCAGCAATGACGTTCGCTTTACCCGGAATGTATTCTATTTTAAGGTTGTAAGATTGTAATTGCAATGCCCATCTTGCAAGACGACCTGTGGGAGATTTGAGGCTTAAGAGCCATTTTAAAGGTTGGTGGTCAGATGCCACAGTAACTTCTGAACCTTCGATATATCCTCTAAACTTCTCAAGGGCCCAGATCACTGCAAGCGCTTCTCTTTCCGTTGTGGAATAGTTACGTTCAGCCGACGTCAGTAAACGGCTTGCATATTCTATCGGGTGCTCTTCAGGACCTTGTCCTTGTAGTAAGACAGCTCCCAAAGCATAATTTGACGCATCTGATCTTATTACAAAAGGTTTTGATTCATCCATTTGTTTTAAAATTGGTGGTGAAATCAAACATTTCTTAAGAAATTCAAATGCACTTTGCTCTTTTTCACCCCACATCCAAGTAGTTCGCTTTTTAGTGAGATTGCTTAAGGGATAAGAAATCTCAGCAAATTGAGGAATGTAGCGTCTATACCAGCTGCATGTTTGCAAAAATGATTGCACCTGTTTTACATTCTTTGGGGAGGGAATACTAATAATTGCTTCCACTTTAGCTGGGTCTACCTCAATACCGGAGTTGGTTATATAATGCCCAAGGTATTTAACTTTGGCACAAGAAAAATTGCATTTCTTACGATTAGCTCGTAAATTAAACAGCTTGAGTCTTTCAAATACTAAACGTAAGTCTTGGATGTGACTCTCGAAAGTGGGAGACAATACTATGATATCATCTAAGTAAGCAAGCGTATTAACCTTTAGTCCATTTCGAAAAATGTCCATTAGACGCTGGAATGTAGCTGGTGCTGTTTTAAGTCCGAAAGGCATTCTGTTGAACCTAAAGACACCAAGTTGGCATACAAAAGCAGTTTTGTCTTTGTCCTGCGGACGTACATTAATTTGATAATAACCAGATCGCAAATCTATAGTGGTCATAAAAGAGGTTTGTTTAGCATTGTGCAGAAGATCATCCATTCGTGGTAACGGATATGGATCTGATTTGGTGACAGCATTGAGCTTACGGTAGTCGATGCAAAGTCTAAATTCACCATTTGGTTTAGGTATGAGCACTACTGGTGATGCATATGCTGAATCGCATTCTTCTATTATCCCTAAGGCAAGAAGCTTTTCAATTTCCTTTCTCAAGATATCTTTTCTGGCTGGAGAGAGTCGATAGGGAGGTGAAGCAATTGGAGCTGAATCCCCTGTATCGATTCGGTGTTCGATATAAGTTGTTGCTTCTCCCCCTTGTTGGAAGATATTTTCATACTCCTTCAACAAAGCATTAAGTTGTCTCCTCTGGTTGGAGTTGAGATTTTCCCCTTCATCTGATCGAAGGAACATTGAGTTTTCATCACTCTTACTCCCAATGAAATTAGAACATTGTTTTGCAAATTCTGTTTGAAGTATAAAAGAATTTTCTGGAAGAGTGGTATTTAAGTCTATGAAGGAATTGTCTTCAGATAGATCTTCCCACTGTTTCGTTGGATTAGTATTTATTTCAATTTCAGAGGAATGATCTTGAGAATCTGGTTGGAGTGAACCACAATTCACTGGAACATCGAGTTTTGCAAATGAGAAGGTTTTATGCGGTCTATCACTAAAGTGCCACGAGTGTTCTTTAAGATTTAGAACGATCCCTGTTTTCTCTATAAAGTCGATTCCAAGTAGAGTATTATTTCTCTGTGCGTCTGGAATAGCAAAAATTGGTATTGAAAATCTTCTTCTCTGTATCCAGACCTTAACGAAGGCTTTATGTACTTCCTTTTTGAATGGCTGCCATCTGCTAAAATTATGTCGAGGACTGATTTTTGGAAATGTATTCCTTGTTCTCTAAGAAGGTGGTAGAGAGTTTCACCAGCTATAGTATGAGTTGCAGCCGTGTCCACATAAGCTGTACCCCACATTCCATTGATGTTTATATTTAATATTGCCATCTGGTTGGATGTTGAGAGACTGTTCAACTTTATACTGTGAAAACGAGCGGGATTCTTTTCAGATTTGGAACAATTCGGACAGTTTGATTTAATATAGCCAGGCGTACGACAATTATAGCAAAAAACGGGAGAAGGTTTGTCCTGCTTAAGCTGGTCGATATTTCCGCCTTTAACGTTTTTTCCAACAGAGTTGAATCTGGGATATTCTTCTCTGGTTTTGGGGAATTGTTTCTTATTGATGACTGATGGTCCTTCTTTATTAGCTTTGTGACGAAGATTGTCGTATGCATCGAGTTTTTCTACCAAATCAGTTGGAGAAGTGATGTCACCCCATTCATCCAAAAAGTGTTCTTTAAATTCAGGAGGGCATTTTTTCTTGATCTGATCGGTTATCATAAGGTCTTTCAATTTTTCAAACGTGTCTACTTTTCCTTCCTTTATCCAATTTTCAAAATAGTTTTGAATTTCAAAATAAAAGTCATTCCATGTACTAATCCGGATTCTTTTTATGTGTCACAAATAGGTGACGGAAACGTTCAGCGCTTAATTTGAATCTTTTTAACAAGATCTCTTTTATATAGTTGTAATTTTCAGCTTTTTCTTCTGGCTCACGGGCGATTATTTTTGTCACATCACTTGGAAGAACTCCAACTAGGTAAGCGATCCATTGATTTTCAGGAATCTTTAGAAACTTTAACTGTCTCTCAAAAAGATTGAGAAATAAAGAGATGTCGTCTTCTTTTGCATTAAAGTTAGGAATTAACTTTTTTAACTCAAGTTTTGGTAGATCATTTGATTGAATGGGTAATACCGGTGATAGCGAAGACAACTTTTGGACTTCAAGTTGTAGCTTGAGGACTTCAAGTTCATGGGCTCTTTCTTTTTCTATTCTGGCTTCCTCTATTTGTTTTTCTTGTGTTATACGTTCACTTGCTAATCTCTCCTGCTCTTCTTTTGATACTCTTTCTTCAATAATACTGGATAATAAGTTTTTCGTTAATTCCTCATCATACTTGTCAGATTTGACGATTAAATCCTTTAGCTGGATTACTTTCATGTTGTTCCCAATATCCAAGCCCAATTCCTCAGCCAACAATATCAAATCTTCTTTTCGACCTTTTGCGAGATATGCCATCTTAAGTCTATCGTAGAAAGTTTCCAATTTCGAAAGTCTTAAATGTCTATTAAAGTTTGAGGATAAATGAAAACATAATGGTTCTTGTAAATATCTTACAATTCCTAGCAAAATTTAAACTCACTGTACTTAAATTGGTTAAAATAATTTTACCTAGTTTATTTTCACTACAGAATAAAACTATAGTTCAAAGTAATTTTAACATATTAATCACTGACACATTTTTAAAATTGTAAAAGTCACTAGAAATATTTAATGCAAAACACCCTTAAACCAACTTTTGTGATAACAATTGTAAATAGAATAATTAATAAGTGAAAACCAAATTCACAGTCTTACACATCAATTATGAAAATTTACCAAGAAATCAAATTTCAATCACTAAAATAAATAACAATGTAAAAATCTTATTTGATTATTGAAAAAACAATAATTACTTATGACAAATATTACTTATGATAACATAATTTTACACATATACGTATATTCAGTAAACTTAGTGAACACTTTCGATTTCATTTTTAAATTGCAAAACAATTTACCATAGTTTAAAACTCTTGTACCATTTATTCTGATACAGTATATGGCAATCAATAAAATATAATTTAAACTCAATTTATATAAGTATTCAAACAGCAAATAACACCTATGAGTATTGTTTTCTATAATCGAAAGTAACTTCAATTATTCTAAAATGAATCATGTAAAAATAACACTATATAGATTTATATATTGATCAATAACACGAAATCATTCTAAATAAAACACTTAAAATATATTCAATATTCACAAGTTCTAGCAATATTTAATTTATCAATTAAAATTCAATAATTAGAATGTATGTGAATACATTGAAAACTACATTACTTTCATGAAACAATCAATCATACATACAATATATTTGTGTTTCGTAAAACCTTTTTAATATTCTTTCAGAAATAAAATAATATACATTTATATATTTCAAATCGTGATGACAAAAAATCTATCCTTTCAAATAAAAAGAAAAAAATCAAACAATTCTTAATTCCATGTGAAATAGGAAAAAAAATACACATCTTAAGCTAATGCTATTTTCAAAATTTTAATTTATTTATGTATTTTAGACTGAACGAAAACACAAATGTAAACATTACCAAGGATTTGGCAAATACTGTTTGATATCAAATAGAATATTTGTTCTAATTTAGAACACACACCATAAATTAACAATTTCTGGTTTGCCGGGAAGGCTTCTAAAATACAATTTCAACACAATAATATTAAAATGATTTATTTCAAATGCTATTCGAAATGAAGAAAGAAAAATAACTTTTAAGAACAATATTTTATTTTCAAGGACACTGTTCATTCAGAAAACGATGAGTAAGCTATCTCTTTCTTTTGTTTATGTCTATCACTAACTTTAGAAAAGAAAGCGAGTATCAAACTAAACAATTAAATTTAGTTTTTTTTTTTTTATTAAACTGTGATCAGCAATTTCAATAGTAGTTATGATTCCTTTTAAAATTGATCACACACGTTAAATTATTTTATAATAACACTTTCAAATTTATGAAAAAATATGAACATCACAGTACCTTTTAATGACTTTTGTTTTCGGGATGAAAACCAACTATACCTTAAAATCAGATTTTCAGGATGAAAATACTGTTCAAGTAACACAGGAAATGCAGGACTTACTATTCGATCATATACTCAGAGTAGTTTTGATTCGATTCGCCTGAAATAAAACATGAGCCAAGCTTTTGTTTTCGATAACTTAGAATAGGTCTCTGTTTGTAATAAAGGCTATAATTTTGAAAAGCGGTTGGGCGCCAATGTGTCCGGTGGTTGTGGGTATAATCAAAACAGCCTTTAGTGTAACAATAATTTAATCATTCAAAGTTTAGTTACACACAATACAAACAGAAACACAAAATGAAAAGGATGATTAAAGCACATGTTGCGAGTTCGAAAACAATAGCCTAACTGATTGTCTTTCCTTCTCCCGCCAGGGGCGCTCTCGGAAAGGAAGAGAGAGAGAGTGAAGTGTCACATTAGATCTTTTTACTAAATCAATTTTCTATTTATTCACTGTAAATGTCATCTTTTTTACTTTATCCTTTTACGATTCATAAATTTCATGAAAGTTTCCAGCTTTTGAATCATACTATAAATGTAATGAATTCGAATACTCCAAGTATTTAACAAATACTAAAAATAATTGGGAAAGTGTTACTAATAATTCCTTAAAAATATTCAACAGGTAGGGAGTAATTATTCAGAATTTTTTGAAATGTATTTATTTGAAACCATCACAAGAAGATTTGGAATTTTCGAAAAAAAGAGAGAGGAATTTTTTTTTCAAATAAATTTGTGTGATAAACGATTTGTCAAAAATTAAATTGAATAAAATAATTAGCAAATGAAAATTTTCAGTTCAGAATGTATGATTTTTATTTAAATGTTATCAATAATTTATGTACCTAGAAGAGTTCTCGTCTTTTAAATAATTTGTATCTATTTTGAATAAATATGAAATTAACACCATATCTAGAGAAAGAGGGAGTTCTATATATATATATACACACACACACACAACTAGAGCCATATACAGAACTTGTGAGTCAACGATAACTTTACAAAAACCCATCAAGAAAATATTTTTTATTGCAATATAATTTAAATTATTTATTTCTTAGGTTAGTAAAAATGAGAATATGAATTATTTATTTTCTTAAAAATTGAAATTATCAGTAAAATTTTTGGAAATCTTTGATTTGGATTAAAATAGAAGTTATAAATTTTTGTTTAATAACTATCAAACTGTATGTTGCAACCCTCTGAAGTGTTATTATGAATCTCGGGAGGACTTGCGAACCATTTCAACGATTCTATTGAAATGATTCAAAAATACTGTAGTAGCTACAAGAATAACATTAGTCACAAGTTTTACATATAACCAAATGTTATTTATTCTTAGAAAAATATTTCGTACTAATTCCAACAGTTATTTAATAATTCAAAATACGAGTACTAAAAGCAATCTTTATTATTCCGTTATGAAAGCCATCAATGGAAATTTATAAATTGTTATGATTTCTCTTAAATGATTATTATTATTACTTAATTACTCCATACTATAATATCTCTGTATATTTATGTTTTCATTTGGGGACGATTTTTCTTGAAAAACTTTTATTATACACTGCTGGCCACCTAAAATGCAACATCTTTGAGGACGCACACAAATTATTTGAAATTTACGCCGTTTGGTTGCGGAGAGATACGCAGATTGATGGGCATACACACATCACTGACAACAGCAGTACCACCTGTAAATGCTCTACTATGAAAGGAGCACAGATTAGCTATTTGAAATATGGTTATTGATTTTTCTTCTCGTAAATTGTTTAATTAATCCTCATAGATGGTATGAAGCGCTTTTTGAAGAAGTTTCTGAATTCAACCGATGAAAAATAGAGAATGCGATTTATGCTTCGATTTTCTGGTTGAATGAAACTATGCAATCGTTGGATTCGGGAAGGAACGGTAGACCAACGGGAATGATTCCATTCACCTCGTTGCACTACAGCACGCATGTCAGTAATGGATCCCTCAGTTATATCCCGAACAATAGTATAACAGATTCAGTTTACTTTACGCATCATTCAATGTCTGCTTTATTATTCGACATCATCATGGTCGCGGAATTCTGGATGTTAGGATGTCGTTCTCATAAGAGGAGTATAGTGAGTTCGAATCCCAGCTTAATCGAAGCTCCGTCTTGTTCGCTAAAGGCGATTAGACCAGTTTCAAATATGTCGTGGTTGCAAATTTCTCCGAATTAAAGTATACCTCTACGGATGGCACGCCAAGTATTCTGTGTCTTCTGCTTGGTGCCTGCTACATATTAATAAGACTCCCACACAGTTGATTTCACCTAACTGGTTGACAACTTAGGGCTAGGTACAGAGAAACATGCTGGTGTAACAACAACCATTCGACATTATTAACAGTTCAATGGGAAATCTACAAAGCGTCAATTGTTTTGCTTATCTTTTTGCTTAACAATATTCTGGAATTCGCTCCACCAATGCTGCTATGAACATCAAACATGAACCATGGAATGGAACGATCTTGTCTTTACTGACAAGTCGGGCTTATGTTTGGAACACTACGATGATCAGATTCGAGCCTGGAGACATTACGATTAGAAATTGCTGAACTGCTTCTTTATATAGTACCACAATGGTTCTGAACCAGGTGTCATGATTTAGACTGCTATTAGATTTTACTTACGAATTCCTTCCAGTACACATTGTAGGTACACTTTACAGTCACAGGCTAATTTCTGAAGTTTTATAACCTATGCTTCTCTTATATCTTCAGAGCTTGCCATGAGTCATATTCCAGCAGGATAATGTGCAACCACAAATGGGAATCGATGTTCAACAGTTCTTTTTTACACATGAGATTAAATTGCTTTTGTTCTCCTGATCTATCAGCAATCAAAACGTGTGATGTATGTTTGCGCATTCAACGGGGTGCGATAAACCACCCTCTACTACACCAGATCAATTTTGATATTATATGGAAGCATTACGGACTGCTGTGACCAAGGATATCCAAAATCTCCTTGATTTTATGCCAAGATGTGTGCCAGCGATCACAGCTAGTAATAGTGACTACACTAGTTAATTAATTTGTTATCATACACAATTCACAAGAGGCTGCAAATCCATTCATTTATTCTTTGTATAATGAGTAACAATGCAAAAAAATTTCATTAGTCTTTTTGCAATTTTTGTGGCCAAAAGATTTAAAGTTTTCCAAGAAAGGATGCTGAGAAGTGAAAATTTTAGTAAATTTAAAAATACTTGCTTAAAAATTTATGAAAAAATAAAAATAAATAAAATTATAGACAATGTAGATATGATTTTTCGTTGAATTTAAAAGATATATCTCAAACAATTACTGGTTGCTTCAATCAGTATGAAATTTATGTCTTTAAATATTTTGTGTATCTCTTGTGAGTATTTGAAGGGACCATAACTGAGAGAAAAATATGTGACTGAAATCACGCTTTTCGTTTCATTTGCAAAATCTACATGTCTAAATTCATGGTCTTCATATCACATTTTTTCTTTTAAAACAGAGAATTTTTTTCTAAGAGTCATAAGGTCAGTTTTAAAACAAAAAAATCTAAAAATATTTTAGAAGCACTTCAAAAATCGAGTTGATGTTGAAAAAATAGCATTTGGTTTTGCTATAGTTTAATAGATCAAGTAATGTTTATTGAATAAAAAATACAATTTATATTCTAATATTCCACCTCTTTTTTCACCAAAACAGCTATAAATTCCCTCTCATTCTCTAGTTATTTAAATTAGCTAACTCTTTATAATCTCATTTATTTTATAAAACAAACAATCAATCAATTACATTATAAAAGGCGCTAAACTAGCGTTTAGCACTATACCGGGCAGTGGCAATGAGTTAAATTCTCATGAGGATCCGGAAATAATTCATCAATTTTTCCTCAATTGATTCGAAAATATGAGTAAATTTACAAGGAAAAATCATAGATTTTTTAATGAAAGATCCAAGGTTTTCCAATCAAAAAATCCTTACACGTAGTAAATGCTAAAACAATTGTTATAATTGAGTGCCAAAAATTATTTCCAATTTGTTCTTCAGCAAGATAGTAAAAGTTATTGAGAAATAATGAAAGATGATAACTTATGTGTAATAGTAAAATAATCTAGCAATTTTTACGGTGATTAAAATAATTCTTGGTATTGGAAAGTGGAAAAAAACAGTGTATAAGAAAAATCTTAAAGGTATAACAATTTTATTCTAAATAACAGGAAAATAAATGTTTCGAACTAATAAATGAAAAAAAAAATATGTAAATGAAAAGATATAAAAGAAAGATTGATTTCATTTATAAAATTTATAAATATGTGCGTACCTTTAAATACAGAAGTAATATTTATATAAAAATGGTTGCATTTAGGTAAATAACTTGAAAATTTTAAAACAGAACTAATGTTGAATCAGCGAAATGATACTCTAAATTAAATTGCAAGTGTCCTCTGAATCTCCAATAGCTAGACTATTCAACATCTTAAGAAATGATACATGGAAAATAGTTAAAAAGAATTCATTAATGAAAATAATTTTATAATGGATTGTGATTGAAAATTTACTGCATTTATAAAAATATTTATATTTACCATCTAAAAACTTCTGTATGAGTTTCACAAAAATAATATATTAAATAAATTTTAAAAAAGGAAATTTATCTTTTTCGATTAAAATTTAAATTTATCTGTAAGACAGGTGAAATTTTCAAAAATTGATCCTTCTTTATCTGAACTGAAATTATTTTTAAAAAATCTGAATCTAAATAAGAATTACAGCAGTCCGTTATCTACATCACATCTTGATATACTGATCTTCAGCTGGTAATTTAACTTCAAAATCCTAATAGTACTGATGATAATTTCTCAACTGTCTATATATTTCCAACTTATTTTGCAAGCTATAAGTTTATAAAAATGTAATTTGTTGCTTCTGATTTGAAGAAACTAGTAATAATACTTTTTAATTATTCATTTATTTAAAAAAATACCAGTTTTTCATTTCCTTATTTGCGACCAATGATACAATAAAATATTATCTAAAAAGTTTTATGAAAATATTCGCGGTAATACAAATTAAGAAATTAAATTTTGCATTACAGAAAAATAACATTTTTTCAGAGTGAAATCTACTTTTCAATTTTCATTTAGTTATTAATCTTAGGAAACATTTAATTCAAACAAAAATGGTTTTGTATATAACTTTATATGATAGTTCTGTTTATTTAATTCTTCTTGCTTTAATATTTATAGAGGAGTTGTTAAAATGTAACAGAATGTTAAATTTAACAAAAGCTCAAAAATCTGTAAACAATTGTTAGTGGTAAAAATGAATGATTCCAAAGTTTTAAATTAGTTTTATTCAATAGATTTCATAACAATTTAGAATTCTTCTAATGTTATTAAAATAATATTCATATATAATCTTATGATGGAATATTATATCAAATTTATCGATTTTCATTCATTCATAAAACCAAACCTCTGAAAAAGATTGAAATGAAAATAATTTTTTTTCTAAAAAGAATTTATTCCGATCAGATTAAAATTTCTCAGAATTAGATTTTAATATTTAAGGAAAAAAGGTTTATTATAAAAAAAACTATCAGACTCAGAATGTTATAATGAAATAACATTCTTATTTGAAAGTAACAAACAATAATTAGGAGCTATACGTATCATCATTATTAATCTCATAAATTAAAAAATTAATAAATTTGCAAAAGTATTTTATGAGATTCGTGTATTTAAGAATCAATGCTAAATTTCGATTGAATAAATCTGAAATAACTTCTTCATCATGAATTTCATTAAAATTTTATATCAAACGGCTTTATAACGTTGCGTACTACATAGAATTCAAATTTTTTAATTAATTGAAATTTCAGCATTAATTGAAGAAACATTACTCTTTTACAATAAATTTTAAAAACATGGTTTTGTGAGACAATATGTTTTTATTATAATATAAATGTTAATAATAGATAAAGTGAAATTTTCACAGAAGTTATCTCGTTTCATGTATCTTGAAATTAATATTTAAGCGTTACATTTTGATGATAAATTAATTTATATAAAAATATTGATAAAGTATATTTCATGACTATTCACTTATAATTTTCAAATATTATAAATTTTGATAAAAGCAAAACAATTTCTGACTAATGACTATTATTTTTAATATAAAAAGAGCAAGAAATGAAATAATTCAATATTTTCCATCAATCATGCAAGATTAATTTAATTACACATTTGAAGAGTTCTGCATTGTTAAAATTAAAAATTAAAATGCCTATATAAGTGTGAAATGAATATCTCAAACAGAAGTAATCCATTATTGTGAAACTAAGACGTGAAGTTCAAACCGTTAATATTTCATAATCATTAACTTCATCCTGGAAAAAATTCTCATCATGACTGGCAAAATGTATTTCAATATTGCACCATTACAGCTGATAAGTTCAAAATTCTTATAGGTAATTTTAAAATTTCGTTAACTTTACAAGGTCGAATTTAATTTTGAAAAAGATAATTTTTTATGACTCACTTGTTATTTTCTGAAATGTAAAAATTCTCTATCGGTTAGAATGATTTGTATCTGTTTAACAGCACGAGATTTAATTAGCTCATTTAATTGTGTGCTTTTCTATGCATCTGTTTTGCTTTCAACTGAAAACAGAACTGAAGTGCAATCATGTTTTCGATCAGATTAGATGAATGATAGAATATGTTTGGAAAACAAAAAATTGCACAAAAAATATCCCATTTTTATTTTCGAATTGCTTGGACCTTCTGAACCGAAAAACACCGACAAGCTTATCAACCACCATCTACCAATTAGCATCCTAAAGGGGCAGAAAATGGAACCAATTACTAGTATCCATTCTCGACATCAGTTAGTTCTGGTAATTCCCAAAGGCGTCGCCGTTGTCAATCATAAAGTAGGTCTTCTTGCCACCCACGTCAGCAGACGAGCGGTAAAATTTCTTTTTGTATCAAAAAGAGCGAAAATTTTTTCCACCATCTTGTCAAAAAAAAGTTAAATACGGTGAAGATTTAACGCTATCCACGTTTCTGACTATATTTCAAATGCTACTGGAGTCAAGAAAAATCTGTTTATGTAACTTTCCCTTTTTGACTATATTAGTTATAAGATAGTAGTTTGTTATTCTCTGTAAAGTGAAAAAAAAACTTTAAGGAAAACTAAAGAAAAATGACGCTGGAAATGTTTATAAAAGATAAAAAAAGTGTGTATGAATATAACGTTAGGTTAATAATATAATAATATAATAAGTATTTTCATATGTAACAATATTAAAAAAACGAGAAGAAATTAACATGTTATAAATGAAATGAATAATTATTAATAATAAGTCATTCATAAATTAATGTTTTTTATATTAAACCATGAAGTAATGTTTTCTTTAAATTATTAGATTTTTAAGATTTAAGTTTCATGTAAATTATAATGTATTCATTATCAAAATATTCTGATAAAAGCATTAGGGCAATGCTCATTACCACTTGGTAAGGTTTTCAGTCTGATTGCCAGTGCTTGTAATTATTATATTAATCTACAGCTTTATGATTGAGCAAAGAAAAGATCTTAGATCGTTTCCAATCCCTGAAATAAAAAACAACCATGTGACTCAAAAACATTAGCTTACAGATGGACTGTTATGATGAATCTATCTGCAGGCTCACTGTAGCATGTAATCAAATCAATTCATAGATTTGATAATGATAGAAACAGGACTTAAATATTTTATATAAATTTCAAAAATATAATATATTCCACTTAATTTGTCATTTTAATGAATTAAAACACAGAAAGTAATTTTTCTGGCTTAAAATTGTTTGATCTTGATATTATTTTATAAAAATTATATAAGCATTGTTGAGTTAAAATCAATATGTATAAAATATTTTTAGTAAAATGAAACAATATATATTTATATATATTTTTTGTATAATTCATCTATGTGCTTACGATTCTGTCAAAAATAATTAGATAATTTTTTTAGCATTTTCATTCTTTTATTTCTTTAGTATAACCTTAATATATATATATATATATATATATTACTTAAGCTAAAGAATTACGAGTTTCAAATGATATCAAAATTTACTGTATTGTTTTTTTGTTTTTTTTTTTTTTTTTGGTCATATATGTATATTTCTTGATAGAAGTTTGTATCGAATTATTAAACCATTTAACAAGAAATAATATGAAATTGAAAACTATTTCTCTTAAGAAATATACAAATTCTAACTCAAAAAATACGCAATCTGTAATTTCATATTTGGCTCCTAGGCACTAAGAGACAGTAATGAAAATAAAAACTTTTCAATTGTTTTTAATAGGAAAATAATATAGTAAATCCGACACAATGAAAATCTTTTCGAAAGACTAATGAATAAACATCATCTGAATTACAAAATCGCTTAAGAAAAATAGCAATTTGATTAGGATTGTATATAAAATGTGCATTTCCCATTACACATCCTCATTGATAACATGTAAAGAAGGACTTAAAAATTCGCATTTTAGATACTTTAGTGAATTTATTTGACAGTTTATCATAAGTAAAATGTACAAATATATTTTCTTGCTTATCAACATAATTTCAACAAAATTAATTAATATATTCCCTGACTAAATATGTTATGTGTAAATCTGAGATATATACTTCAATATATAATTTATAGATTGAAAATTCAGTTGAATAATTATGGCCAAAAAATTAAGGGTGTTTTTTGTAACTCTTTGATAAAGAAACTAATTTTGAAAATTACGTAATTTATATACGAATAAAAAAAAGAATAACTTTATGGCTAAGCCATAGCTAATTGAAAATTTTCATATTACTATATATAAATACAGGGTGTCTTAAATATTCATATACAAGCTTAGAATGGATATAGAAAACACTATTAAAAATATAATTTAATAAGAAAGCAAGAAAGAAATCAACAGCTCGCACTGTACGAATATATGTGAGTTTTGAAGCACGATGCGCTACATTAACCAAGCACCGTGGCACTAAAGGCTTATGAGGCAGTTAGTCTATGTTATATAGTTAGTCTATATTTTTATACAAACTAAATATATAGAATATAGTGGTTATATTCTATATATTTATAGTTAGTCTACGTTTCTTAGTTTTGTGAGTTTGATGGATAGAAGCCTATTTCGACAATCACCACTCACCTACCACAACTTGATTGCAAAATCCGCTGTCGATTTTAAAATGTTTATCTAATGATATAATACCCTTAACAAGATCGGCCAGTTCTATGATATAAAACAATTAACAATTACGGATTTCTTTAAGTCAGACAGCTTTGAATTTCTTGCATACAACTATATATATATATATATATATATATATATATATATATATATATATATATATATATATATATATATATATATATATATATATATATATATATATATATATATATATATATATATATATAATATATATATATATATATATATATATATATATATATATATATATATATATATATATATATGTGTGTGTGTGTGTGTTCAGTGAAAGACCGAAACTTGGTAAATTGGTGAACATACTTTCATGTTTATAAATTAAGGATAATTCAGAATCACACGGAAATTGAACTCTAAAATAAAAATTACGCACGTATAAAATTATCACACACATCTTGAAGAATAATATGCAAATTACAAGAAACCACCATATGGCGGCGATAATACATCACAACGACGAGAGTGTAAGAGAGGGGTATATAAGGAATGGCTGCAAAGAAGTAAAATTGTTTACAAGCGCTTTAAAAGGCTTTCAGTGCAATAATCGCATATTTATGACACAAAGGAAGCATTTGGATGGTTTTTTTACGAGGTAGAATTATCGGCCGTCTGGAATGTAGATGTACCCAGCTGGAAGTATCCGAGGAACTTGAAATCACCCAGAGTGTCATCTCACGGCTTTTGCAACGGTTCCAAGATGATGGTTTGGTGAGTAGGCGTTACGCACAGATCGCGCCCCGAGTTACGAGGCCGAATGAAGACCAGTATTAGGCAGTTACAATCAAAAGAAACAGACGGAGTATCGCATCAGACCTGTCTCGTCAGCTCTCTTCAGCTACCGGTGCGACAATTTCAAGGCAGACCGTGTACAGACGTTTAGGCACATTGGTCTATATGCTCGTAGGCCTGTTAGATGTGTTCCACTTACCGCATTTCACTGTTACCTGTGGTTAGCCTTGAGTAGAGAGCATGCATTGTGGACACCGTAACAATGGTCTTGTGTGATGTTTTCTGACAAGTTCAGGTTTAGCTTTCTGCCTGATTCTCGCCGGACTTTCAAATGGAAAAGGCCAGGTACCCGTTACCACCAAGAGAACACCATTGAACGACACCGTTACGGTGGTGCAGGATTGCTTGTTTGAGGATTTCAGAACTAACCTGCATGTTCAGAATGTAACCATGACAGGCCACATCTATCGGGTTGTCATTCTGGAACAACATGTACGTTTGTTTCGGGGCAATATGGGTGCAGAACTTTTGTTTATGGATGACAACTTCCGTCCTCACCTTGCAAAGATTGTAGACGAATGCTTTCATTCGGAGGATATCACCCGTATGGACTGGCCAGCATATTCACTGGACTTGAATCCAATAGAACATGTGGCGAATTTAGGCCCCTCATCAACAACCTCCCACATGTCTACCGGAGCTTCGGACAGCATTGCTCGATGAGTGGTGTAATATTCCTCAAGACCAGATCGATAATTTGATACTCAGCATGCCTAGGCGTTGTACGGCCTATATTGCATTGGGAAGGGCATACTATGTATTAACCGTCAAATCAACCATGTTATATTGGTTTTTGTAAATAGGTTCTTTTTTGAAATTTGCTCTAGGAAGTAAAAATTGCAATTTTTATTAATGATGTCAAACATATAGCATTGTTTTTTGCTCTTTACCTTTTGTTTAATAAATAGACTTTACAAATAAGTCACATTTATTTTGCTTTTGTCTCTTTCTTTGCCTGAACTTGCATTATCCTTAATTTATGGACAGAGTGTACATAGACTCGCTTTGTGTGTATGACCAATATATTTGCTAAATATACTTATTTCTGACTTACATAGGCAAATGTCGACATTCACAAGCCAGTATTGTTAAATGATGAACATATCAGAGATTTATATTTTCTTCTTCGTATTTCAGTCGTGATGAAACGTCACGTGGTTGAGATAATTTTTTTGACTCTCTTTCTGAGAGGAATGACAAAGAAATTAAACTGTACATTCTAAATGAGAAAAGAAAATAATAGTAATAAAAACTTATTTAATTTTGAGGTTCAAATCTTATTTGTTGCAACAACACTGGCATGAATTTCATTTAGTATACAGAACAATTCCTCGTTGATATTACACAATATTCAATATTGCATTTTAGGTTCTCCTGATTTTAATGGTGAAATTAACTTCCCTTCATCATTAGTTTTTAAAATGTCCAAACGCTTAACTGGTCTACAATCCAAAGGTGTGTTGCGCATAGTTTTTGCAGAAACCACTTTAGAAATATTAGGTCTACCGGAAAGTTCTGTCCGTTCCGGTTACAATCAGTTTCAACAAGTATTCAGCTCAACAAACCATTTCCGACCATATTCGGAAACTAGGGTTTGTGTGGAAGTATTCGAGATGGGTGCCATACAAGTTAAGTGAGAAGAATTGGAATGATCGAATCATCATATGCGCATCTCTGCTTGCACGCAACAAAATCGAACCCTTCTTGGACCAGATCATAACAAGGGATGAAAAGTGGATTACCTATGAAAACATCATAAGAAAAAGGGCATATTGTGAACCCGGAAAACCTGCCCCCTCTACCTCTAAATCGAAGTTGAGCCTGAAAAAGAGAATGCTGTTTATATGGTGGGACATTCGAGGACCAATACATTTTGAGCTGTTGAAACCAAACGAAAGGCTAAATTCGGAGAGGTACTGTCAGTAATTGGATAAATTAAAAACAGCACTCCAAGAAAAGAGGCCGGCGATGTTCAATAGGAAGGACATCATACTGCTTTATGACAATGCCAGGCCACATGCTGCTTTGGGGACTCGTAAGAAAGTCGCAGAACTAGGTTGGGAAATTATGTCGCATCCACCATACTCCCCGGACCTATCACCATCTGATTATCACTTATTTATTACTGATTACAATTATATTATTCAATAAATTTTATCCAAAGTATGAAAAAATGTATTTCTTTGTTTCATACTAAAACGGACAGAGCTTTCCGGTACACCTAATATATAGAGTAGTTTTCTTGATTAAATGAAAGCAATTGTCTTTTGAAATAACAAAAAAATAAAAACAATAGAGAAAAGAAAAACAGTTGTTAATGCAATTAATGCATTTAACTTTTCAAGAAAAGATCACGACGATTCACTGCAATCAGAACAATTAGTATAAATTATGGTGTCGGAAAAAATTAAGAAAAAGTTGCTAGCATTATCATATTTTACATAAGAATCACAAAGCTGACTTACTCCAAGCAAAACAAAGGATTTGGTGGAAAACAGCCACATCTTTGTAGACTTCGACTCCTCTCTTTTCGATTCAGCTATTTTTCATTTTTTCTTCAATATATTTGCTTACAATATATTTCAATTTTTATATCAATATACATGATAAAGCTTGTTGAATTTTTCAAATTTTTCATTGTTTTCATTTTAAAATAGTTTAAAACTCAAGCAAACAGATTTACTGCATGTTAAGATCAGTGTCACTGACAAATGTTGAGTGAAATTCTAATGAATTAATGATATGTTTAGCATTTTACTTATACACAACCTAAAACTTCAAAAGATATGGATTATCTAATCAGAACTTTTCTATACCCTGAGAAATGCAGTACAGCAGTAAATCATCGAAATACTTAAGGGAAGAAAATTCAACCATGTTTTCTCTTCCCTGGTCAAGGAATTAAAATAGAATTGTCAATGCTGAATTTTCAGAAAAAATTTACTTTCTCACATGTCTCATGTGGGAGATATGAGATATGGAGTGGGAGATATTCTAACCAAAGACTCTAGCTGGCTAAGCTCTTTTCTGAAACTACCCACAATGTATCAGATATTGAAAAGATTTTTGGTCTAATAGCAAAAATCTTTTTCCCCATTGTCATTCAGAAAAATTTTATTATTGTGTGGATACATGAGTATATGTAAATTCTCATAAAGTAGCAAAAGATAACCAGTCTCATCTTATTTAAATTTGCATTTATCTTGCTATTGCATTATATAGATATATTCATCTTAAATATTAAGTAAAAATAGTTGGTCATTGCATTTCTTTTTATGAGAAACAATATATAAAATGATGTATTCTTGCTTCATTTTTAACTTTGTGAATTAAGTGATATTGATTTATTTAATAATTAAAAAGTTTATTTAATTTAAAGTTAATTAATTTAAAGTAAAAATAATTTAAAGCATTTAATAATTAATAATTAAAAATAGGAACTCTCTTATATGTTTAGTTGTAAAAAGTATTTCGATACAAAATCTGTAAATTCCTCAATAGTAATGATGTCAGGAAAATTCTCAAATATATAATGTGAGTACAAATGTAAATTTTAACAATGAATAGCTCATTTATATATTGATGACTTAATACTATTATAATTTCTTTAGGTATTTTTATATTGCACATGACATTTGGTGATTCAGTGTAGAGTTTATTTTCAATTACGTGTCATTTTTTATTGAACTTTAGTCGTTACATATCACTTAAGCAACTTGGTAATTTTGAGATCAGCAATAATTGTTAACATATAAATACAATTTAAAGAAAATGGATTATTTATGTTCCTTTGGTATTTTTTTATTTTATTTATTTTTTTTTTACATCGTTTCTTCTCAGTTAGGTACTTCAGAAAATTGTTAACCTTTTTGACAAATTGGGTTGAATAAATAAATATAATGCCTTATACTTATTTCAGATTTATGAATCTAAGAATAACGTTTTTCATTAAACGTTAATTTTTTTAACATTGGGGCCAGAAGGCCTTATAAAATGTTAGGAATAGTGTTTTTTTCTTAAAAACACATTTTTCTGTTTAAATTAGTCTCGGTTAGTAACATATATTAATCATTTTTGTAAAGTAATATAATTATTTAATTGTATTTTATTATTATTATAAATATTATAAACAATTCAGTAATTCTTTTGAGCAAATGTATAATTATTGAAGTGTTTAATTTAATCAATGGTATTCACTGAACATCAATAGCTTCCTACATATTCTATATATTTAATAAATGCTATAAAATAAACATGACTGATAATAATTTCTCTCATACAATTTATAAAAAAACTACCATTTTTTCTTTTAATACAATTATTATATGGATTTGTTCTTTAAATTATAGTTTTATACAATATATTCTGACTCATTTCCAACTACAATATTGAAATATAATTTCCTATTTTCCCTTTACTTCTGCGAAGCTTGAATTATTATGCGGACAACAGCATTTCTCAACCTTCCATTATTCGCGGTCCAATTATTAATCTAAATTTTCATCGCCCTCCCTCGTGTATTGAATTTTATTAAGGATAATATATTTTGAGTATTTTTGCGCTAAACCTACATTTTGACCTTGAATTTAAATCTTATAAATGACCAATAATATTGAAATTTAATGAAATTTGACAACAGCCAGATTCAGCAATGATAAAACCAGAATTCGATGTTATTTTTTATATCGCTCTTGTCTTTATCATGTCGGATATTCTAGCGGTTTCTCGAGAATTTCAGTTTCGACAGTATGCTGTCTCCATCATTCGCAGATGTGAGCAAATGTTTCCTCTTAGGGACAAGAAAGTTTGATAACCCCAGTTTCTAACTCCAGACTCATCAGTCGCATTCGAGTCGATCTTTTTATCGCTTTCGAATCCATCGTGTATGTGTATGTGTTATATGTTTTTCTGTGTTAATTGCAGTTCAACATATTAATTATTAATGACAGCAAATTCATACCAAATTATAGATAATTTTCTAAGCGGACGTAAGTGAGATGATATTCAAACGTGTATACAGCCGACCGTGATTACTAAAATAAAATTAAGAAAATATTCTCAAGAATACTTAAATTTTGGGTTTACTAGTACTGTACTGACTGTACTTACTGTACTTACTAGTACTGAAATAAAGGAAGAAAAAAGGGCCCTGTGTATCATTTCCTCAAAAATATTAACAGCAGACAGTATGAAACCTAATAAATTAAAACGGTATTTGGAAATGCTTTATAATGAGTACGTGAACAATCCCAGAGATTTCTTTGAATTAAAATTAAAAGCATCTGAAAAGCAAAAATTATTTTTTAATAAAACTTAGTCTGTACATGAAGAAGCTTTGATTGCCTCTTACACAGTTTCATATAAAATAGCCCGATGTAAAAAGCCTCACTCCATTGGCTAAGAGCTTATTTTGCCGGCAACAATTGAGATTGTCGAAACAATGTTCGGAGATAATTTTGCAAAACAATTGCAGTCCATATCTATTTCGAATGATGTTGCTCATTGAATTGGTGTTATAGCTGAAGGTGTATAGTGTCAGCTTTTCTCGAAGTTGTCTTACAATTTATTTTCAATACAGGTTGATGAGACAACAGATCTATCAGATAAAGATGCTCATTTCATTGCCTATGTTTGATTTCTTGATGATATGTCAGTAGTAGAGGAACTACTTTTCTGCAAATCAATAGAATTTAAAGCAACTTCACTCGCATTATTTGTCATCTTAAATGATTTTATGAACAAGGTAAACACAGAAGAGTAAAACTTACTTGAAATTTGCAACGATGACGCTCGTTCAATGTTCGAAAGATTCCAAAATATAGAAGTACTTATAAAACAAAAATCATTACAGTGTGTCTGTACACATTGTATGATTCACAGAGAGGCTCTGGCTTCTAGAGAAATAAGTCCTGGTCTGAATATTGTGTTAAGTACGGTTGTTAAATTGGACTACTTGATCGACGTATTCGAGAAATTTAATAATTTGAATCTTCGATTCCAAATACGCAAACCAAGGTCAAATACGCAAATTTTGGATACGTGAGATAAAGTAAATGCTATTTGTAGAACATCAGAATTGTGGAGAAGAAATTTAAGGCATGAAAAACTGATTATATTTGCAAATGCAGATAATTGTGTTAAACTTTACAAGGCTGAAGAATGACACATAAAAATCATTTAGACAGGCTGGCAAAGAATTTTAATAAACATTTTCTTGCTGACGACAAACTAATAGCAAGTTACAAGTGTGTTAGGCATCCATTTCATATTATTCACTAAGGAATCTCGATTGTCGAGGAAGAAACCTTTCATAATTTAGGAATAAATGACTCTTTACATTTTGGGCTGGAGTAGGCAGTGAGTTTTCTGCACTAAAAAAAGTCCTTTTTTATTGTGTTACTATTTTCAATAACCTGTCTTTGTGAAACTGGATTTTCTGCGGTGGATTCGTTGAAGACAAAATATATATCTCAGCTAAATACAGAAAATGAATTGAGAGTGGCTATTCTAATATCAAGCCTTATTTCGAAAAGTTGTGCTTTGTAAAACAGGCCCAAAGAAGTCGCTAATATTAATTAAATTAGTTACTAATTTAGCAAGTTTTGATTAAGTAAACTTTCATTTAGTAAGTTGTTTTAATTTAATTATTAAATATCATGAGTAAAAGTATTTTGTATATTTGTGTGTGCTTTCCTTTCACTCAATAAATGTTTCAAATAATATTTTCTCATTCTCGCCCCCCCTTTAGTATGCTCACGCACTTCTAGAGGGGCGCGTTCCACAGGTTGAGAATCGCTGACATACTAGATAATAAGAATGCATAAATATTTTAGAAATATTTCAAAAGAAAAAATTATTCTGTCAGTATAAAATAAAATGAAGTAATTTTTTAGTAGCAATTTATTTCATATAACAATTAATTTTAATTGAAGATGATATATTTTCTAAGAATTATGCATATAACTGTGAATGCATTATGCATATATTTGTGAAATATAAATTTATATACAATTTGATTTAAAATTCCTTTTAATTAATTTATATAATTTTTATATAAATCATAGAACAATCTAATATAAACATTAATGTCACTTACATCTTATTTATAGAATGAAGTATACTGACGGTAACGTTTTTAGAATAAATTTTATTGCAAGTTTTATATTTTATGCTAATAAGAAATTATTTTATTAAATTTTTGCACACATTTCAATGCACGCAGCATCGATATACAATAGTTTTTGTTATGAAAGTAGGCCTTATATTTTTATTATACTGACTTTTCAAACTTAGCTTTTATCAGATTTATTATCTTTCACCTCTTTATCAAACATTGTGGGATGCTTAAGTATGCGGACCAATAAAATATATTAATTAAAAAAAATGATGAAATTGATTAATTATATTAAATTACATCACTGATTATTAAAAAGAAGTAAGATAAATGAGTTAAAACAATGTCAATAACAAATGTTTGCTAACTTCAAAATATTTGTTTCTAGAAAGTCATTAAATGTCCACATGCTTCAATATTAATAAGTGATAAGGTTTTACATTGAGTTATATTAAATTAAAATATAAGGTATTCGTCATTATATTGCTTATAAATTGAATTACTCCTGCAGCATGCTTCTAGAAAGTGGTCTCACACCAGTATTTATAGGCATGTTTTCTTCCTTAATTAGCTTCATTCTTCTGCTAAAGGGAGAAAATAAAAGGTAGGTTTTAATAAAAATAACAAAGTAATAATAATTTAAATAAAACAACTTTTTTATTAGGAATTCATTAAAAAAGTGTGACTAAGAAAAATTATTAATCTTAAATTCACAAACACACAAATAATTAAATTTTCTAAAAAAAATGAATCAAACTATAAAAAAATTAATATAATAAACATTGAAGTGTGTCATAATTAATGAAATTAAAGGAACATAACTCAGAACGCATTTACACAGAAAACGAATAAAAGAATTAACGTACAATTAACGGTCTTAACTCTTATTCTCTGAAATTCTCAATTTTTATATTTACTTGACTGAAATCTCTGCTTAACAATCTAAATAAAATAAATTTCAACTTTATATTTTAATTGTCGGTAGTGATATATGTAACGCTCTGACATTTATTAACATTCATGATAACTTTTGTTTCATTAAAGTTGTTCAGATGTGGGAAAATAAATCTTTAAATTCCATTGTGATTTATATGTATGCATATAACTTAATTAATTTTATTATTCACTGTTGATTTTCTCTCATCCGTAGAAAATATATACTATTTTCTCATTCTACAAATTACAAATATAGTAGTTTTACTTTTTGATACCAGATTTAAATAATAAATGACGGAGCAAAATATTTTCCCATTATTTCTTTAATTATTCTTTTCTTCTTCAAATAAGATAAATTACAAGTTTTTTTTTTGTTTCACAATGAGTTATTTTTTTCAATTCTCATTTGTCTTTTTAATAATATTATATGTGGTTACCTTTTATCTACAATTTTCATGAATTTATTATTTGTTTCTTTGAAATATTTTATTATTTTTTAAATTTTTATATATACTTACACAAATAGTTTTATATTGTAATCGATCGCAAATCAATTTAAAAAGAACTAAAGTGAATTGTTGATTGATTGTTGTTAAGGTATTGGATACTCTCTGCTTAGTGACGCTTTGTTGTTCCTTAAATAATTACTTTAATTTGTTTTCGTATTACTGATATTTTAATTAGTGTTAATAAAGAAATTATACGATTAATGTTGTCTTACGATGAGTTATGCATTGAATTATATTTAGAATTTATGTCACAAAACTAATTACATTTCAACTCCTCTCTGATTGAACTACAACTTAAAACCTTTGTGTCTGAAGTTAAAACCTCAAAATGCATTAGGCGTAAAAATGATTTTTATTATCTGAATCAGTATTTCAAATTTAAAAACTAAAGATGAAAGAAAGGGTGATGTAATTCAAAAGAAAAGTTTAATTTTTTACGATAATTCGATATACTACAATTGTTATGGAGAATAATATTGTTGTTGCTTATCTCCAAGAGTCTGACGGAGTCAGATCAAATCTATGAATCCGTTGACGGCGAGGAAATCGATGATAAGGCTGTGAGAAGTGTAGTTTTCTTCCCATAGTATATTCATACAATTCAGGATATGCTCAGGAGAAGCTTGGTGTTCATGGCATTTAGGACAGAGGGAGATGGTCTTGTTACCCGCTACAAAAGTGAGGCATTTCAAGTAGCCAGAGGCAAGACGTGCAAGGCAAGTGTTGGATTTTCTATCAGGAAAGAGCCAGAGAAAGTCCCGGTTTTCTACCCTTGTAGAAGTGGTGAGTCAAAGGTACCTGCCAATCGGTTTTACACTGGGCTTTTCACAGGGAAAAGAGTTCAAGGTAGGTAAGTGCGGAAGAAGAAGGAGCAGGATGATCTGAGCCCTCCTTTGCTAAAGTGTCTGCTATTTCATTGCCTCCAATATCCACGTGAGACGGAATCCATTGAAAATAGATATTATGCCGAAGGAAGACAATTTTAAAATTGTGTAGAATAGAAAGGCTTGTTTGGTCTCCCAAGCAGGTTCATTTTTGCAGATGTGAATGCTCACAGTGCTCCAGTCTTCGGGCTACAAAAGCTGCACTTTTTCTCCCTATGAATCAGTTGGAGAATAATGTATTATAGAAAAATAAAATAGAGTAATAGAATAATGTATTACAGAGAATAATAGAGAAAGAGAATAATGTACCATAATTATTTCTTGAACAATAATCTCTTCATGTGAGTCTAGATACACTGTTGATTTGACAAAAAGAACACCATATTTAGTTACATTTTACAAAATATTTTGGCGATAATTGATCTGCAATAGCTGATGAAAATCATGTACTGTCTGCAGAAAGTAACAATTATGAATATGCCCAAAAGCTCAGGTATTTGGTCCAAAGGGAAATAATCTTAATCAGACTCAAGTAAAAATGTTTACTGTGACAAACATTAAGGATCTACGTTTTAAATTGGTTTTGATGAGTACAACTACGAGACAAAGTGGGAGATAAGTCTAGAGTGTATCATGCTGCGTGAGCCTTGCTGGATAGCTGTAGTTAGCCGTGTTTTGCATTAACATTTCGTGACAAAATTAAATTAAAAACTAAACTAGTGAAAAGTCATATGTTCTGGACTAAAGAATGCTGCCTCTGTTGTGTTGACGCTTAAAAAAGTCCATGATTTCTATTCCGAAAGGTAGTCATAAGTCAGTGATGCAATTTCTAATTATATTTTAAGCAAAACTGATTTTACCCCATACCAACTAAAATAAGCCAACTATCTAATATCAGAAAACATAAGGTTTGTAGAGGAAATTTTTAATAAAACAGAGGAAGTAGATATATTATTAAGGATTCAAGTGTTTCTTGAACCTAACAGGCTGAAACTGCTTTGCTCCAGGTTGATGTTGCCGAATTCAGAGTTTGGTTTTCTGTGTGTGAGGGAATGTGGAATTGGAAAACAATCCACTTGTTCATTATGTCTTATATTTTTGTAGGAACTACATAATACCATAAGAGTATTTTGGGGAACTGAATATTTTAAATTAGAGGGAGATCCTTAGCGTGGAAGCCGTTTTTGTGAGAATCCTTTTATTAAAACTCTATAGAAATGAAGGAGGAAAATATGTGATTGGTCTTCTGGTGGATGAAGATTTAAATTTGGGAGATTCAGCATTTAAAGTGAATAAAATTCAAGCTATTAAACTTATTAAATAAAAACAAAGAACTCGCTAAATTTTGCCAGAAGTTTCTAATTGAATACGAGTGCCTTGGTCACAGGGAAGACTCAGCAAGTACTTCTTAGTATTTAATGAGTATTTACACACGTACTCACACAAATATATATATATATATATATAAATATATATCTATGATTTCATTCATAATGATGAAATTTTGCTGTGCTGAGTTATTGTGAGAAACTCAATAAAGCATCCTGAAATTAATTTAAGCTTAAATTATAAGTTTGAATTTATGGCTTTATATAATAGAGTAAAACGTTTGATTTCGTATAATAGAATAAGTGTTTTAATTATAATTTTATGTCAATCTTTTTTTATTCAAAGTGGGTTTTAAGTAATTTTGGATTTTATATTTGTTGTTGTTAATAGCCTGTAAACATTTTTTAATTGATTTCATTTTGCTTTTAAGTAGTTACCTCGTACTTGTGTCTATAATTACAGATATTAATGTTTCAAACTGATGACATCAAAATGAGCTGAGCAAAAAAATACATTTCTAAATGGTATGGCGCCAATTGAAAAATAAAAAGCTTAGGTTTTCGATTTCATAAAGCAACCATGTGAGCAACTGTCAAACATCATTATGTTGACAGCAGCCGGCAGCACGTGCCACCTCATCACTTTTCTTCATTAAACATTGGCGCTCGCTCTTTGAAAATATAAAAAAAGGACTACATACATCTCTATATTTTTTTCTTTTGTGCGAAAGTCTAGACTATGTGATTGAGAAAAAATATAAATATTTATAAAAAGTGTAATTTCATAATATATATATATATATATATATATATATATATATATATATATATATATATATATATATATATATATATATATATATATATATATATATATATATATATATATATATATATATATATATATATATATATATATATATATATATATATATGCAATTAAAATTTGTTATCATTTAATATATATAAGAGCTCCTAAAAATACAAAGCCATAAAATTCTGTATACATACATGAAATTAAAAAACTCCTCATATCGAAATTTACAAAAAAATATTAGATTTTTAAAAGTTATGTATATATTTAGGTGTTTATATAAAAATTGAATATGAGATATTTCTTCAAATATAGCCTTATGCAAAAATATCCTGCATTGATGCAAATATTAAAATGATATACCATGATGAGAGAAAGTGGTATAAAGGAAAAAGATCATTCAAACAAGAAATCAGAAAGATATAAAGGATCTTTTGTGAAAAAGTAGATCTGTGTATAACTGAATAGAATGCAGAAAGTATGATGAAGAAAATGCATAGTAAAATAAAATTATGAATTTAGCTAGATATACCGTATTTATGCGAATCTAATGCGCATCCCCATTTTAAAACTTTAAATAATAAAAAAATTAATTGTCGGCGAATGTCATGCGCATCAATGGTATGAGGAATTTATTGCATCTTATTTTATACAGCAATGGATTTGTATATAAACTATCAATCAATGGTATGATAATTTTATTTAATTTTAGATACCATATTTTATATAACAACGGATTTATACATAAAGTAACAGAACATAGAATTAACCTATTAGTGGGCCATTGTTATCTGAAACAATCATTGTTAATTACCACTACCGTATATACGGTACCTATCGTAAAATATGAACATGAAATAAATCGTAACATTTCTATCTAACTAAGAGTTTCTACAATCAGTGATTAATAGTAAACGTCTTTATTCACTAATGTTTTCATCACTGGAATCCTCGCAGCTCTCTTCGTCAGAAGCAGATTCATTTCTTCTTTCCTCATCATCATCATCGTCATCCTCGGCGTTCCAGAGCACGTCATCTTCACTGCCATTCAATGAATTTGAAATGCAGCATTTCTTGAAAGATTTCACAATCATTGGTGCTTCGATGCTTTTCCAGGCAGCAGAAACCCAGTGTGCAACAAAGTGCGGTGCAGCACGCTTAATTTTTTCTGTCGGGGTCAATTCACGGTTTGGCTCACAAAACCATTTTTCGTACTTTTTTTGAGCGTACCCTTTAAAAGGTTTATTTATACTAACTTCCAGGGGTTGTAACACAGACGTCATCCCTCTAGGAATGCTAACAAGATCACTGCCAAGACTGTGCATCTTCTTTTTTACGTCGTCGGTGAGATGACCACAAAATACGTCCAAAGTACTGATTTTGTATTGGAGAGCCCACCGGGACGGCGTTTCCATACATTTCGGAGCCAATCAAGCATTAATGATTCCGTCTCCCACCCCTTCTCTTGGTTTCGAATTAAGACATCATCTGGGAACAGCTTTTCATTCTTAAGGGTTTTAGGGGATGTTTTCCGTTTGAAGATTAAGAAAGGTGGAAGTTTTCATCCCGTCTGTTGTTATTGCCACCATCACTGTTATGCGTTGTTTTTCACATGCCGAAGTTTTGATGATAACTTCCTTAGTCCTTTTCTCCGTAAAGGTGTAGTTACGAGGCATATCAAATCAAATTGGCATCCCGTCAGCGTTGCCAATTTACCCCATTGAAAAATTCTTTTTCTTCCGAAGTGTGATGACATACCGCTGAAATGTTAGTAGTTTTCCCTCAAAATCTGCAGGAAGCTTTTGGCATATTGTTTTACGTCCTCTTAGAGGTAAGCCCATCTGCTTCATAAACCGATCCACCCATCCACCGCAAGCATTAAATTCTTGTTTCGATATAATAAGAACTTCAGCCTCCTCTTTTGCTTTATTTCTTTTGGCGTCACTAGTCACAGGTTGTTCATTCTTCCTCCTTTCACGTACAAATTCCAATACTTTTTCTTCAATTTAAGGGTGTCTTCCTTTGCGAGGGCCAGTGAATTTCTTTCTACCAGCTTTAGTTGCAAACAGTGCCAATTTCTGTTGCCGCCACAAGCGATCATTGCTCTCAGCTATGTTGACTTCTCTACCTGCCTTTCTATTGCCATTTTTTTCAGCATAAAGAATTAATTTACGTTTGAAAGTAGCGTTATATGACACTCTTCTTTGTTTGCCCTCCATTTCGTGATTACGTTCACTGCAGTTTGTATCCTCTATGCAAAAATGTGTCAACGATAAATGTAACGGTAAATGTAGTCGAGAAATACAGTAATCCATTTAACGATTTAAATTTGGCTGGCGTCATCAGTGGACTGCTGACCTAGCACTCGAATCTAATACGCACTCCAATTTTGAATATTACATTTGGCCAAAAACCATGCGCATTAGATTCGCGTAAATACGGTATGATAATCCTGACTTCAATGGAGGATCAAGAACGCGTATAAACGCGTTATTGACCCTGTCCGTCATGTAAATGGTATAGATATACTGCGACGGATGTAGACATAACTTATTCCACTCTTGATAAATAACTTTTGTTACTTTTAATGACAATCAAGGAATTAATTCATTACCTATAATACCCTGAATTTTTACATTATAGCAATACTATTACGCTTTTATGATGTTCTGTTACCAATTTTGTGGCTCGAGAATGATTAAGCCTTCTTATCTATTTTTTAAGGGATAAGAAGGATTTACAGATCTTTAAACGATGTTGTGAATGATTGTTTACTCATCGACTGTATTAGGCAGGCTTCTAAAAATTTTTTTCTTTTCCAGATGAAATAACGTAGATGAAGCTCAACTCAAAGGTAACTATTTGTCCAAATAATCAGGTGGCCTAGTTTGACGTCATTCAATGAATGCTTAGAGTGCAACAGCGCTGTTGGAACTTTTGAGCATGTTTCTTTTGTCTTAAACTTTTTTTCAAGTTTTGTCATCGGCGTTTATGTCCCTATATTGTTATATAATTGGCATTAATATTCCACTTGAATAATCTTTTGATCATTTATGATGCTTTGTTCCCTCTTGCGTTGATTTCTGCACATTTTTGTCATTGATTTTTACACATTAACTTATATGTATTCATAAAAACTATAGTTTTAAGAAATGAGTGATTATGGGAAAGTGTAAAATTTCCCCTTGAAGAGAATATTTCATACTGTTGAACATATCATGATTTTTCCTTTAATGTTTTATTATACAAGAGCAATTCTAAAATTTTTCTGATTTTATATCTAATTTTAAATTTCTAATTCCAGCTATTTTTTATTAGTGTTTCTAATTATTTTTGTTTTAGCTAATTATGAATCGCATATAATATACATAGCTTTTTTTTTAAAAAAAAATGTGTTCCATATACTTAAGCATAAAAACTTTTAAATTTATAACTTTAAGTTAATCATTTTAATAGAACCTCATTTAAAGTTTGGTGTTAGTGACATAGTAATTACTTATTGATGATTCCATTTTACAAGTTTGCACTTACCTAGGCTTACTGTGACCAAGTATAATTACAGAGCTCTTAAAAACAGAAAGTCCCGGATTCAATCGCAATCATCGTTGTATAATGTGAGACGGATATTGCATTTCTGCCTTCTACTGGCATATTTATGTACAGGTAGTTGCTTGCTAATTTTCAGGATTTCCTACCGATAAATACGGCTCTTTATCTATGAAAAGGAAGGTAGTTTTCCCATAGGATGCTAAAATCCCTTACAATGGCCTAATGATGAATGGCTTCTAAATATGTGGTGTCAAAGTTCACACTTACCTGGCACCCGAAAAATACGGCTCCTTATGTATGAAAAGGAAGATAGTTTTCCCATAGGATGATAAAATCCCTTATAATGGCCTAATGATGAATGGCTTCCAAATATGTGGTGTCAAAGTTCACACTTACCTGGCACCCGAAAAATACGGCTCCTTATGTATGAAAAGGAAGGTAGTTTTCCCATAGGATGATAAAATCCCTTATAATGGCCTAATGATGAATGGCTTTCAAATATGCGTTGTCAAAGTTTACACTTATCTGGCACCCGATAAATACGGCTCCTTATCTATGAAAAGGAAGATAGTTTTCCCATAGGATGTTAAAATCCCTTACAATGGCCTAATGATGTATGGCTTTCAAATATGCGGTGTCAAAGTTTACACTTACCTGGCACCCGATAAATACGGTTACTTATCTATGAAAAGGAAGGTAGTTTTCCCATAGGATGATAAAATCCCTTATAATGGCCTAATGATGAATGGCTTCCAAATATGTGGTGTCAAAGTTTACACTTAAATTAAAGACACTAATCTATTGTAACAAATCAGACAACTGCTCTTTAATAAGAAATTAGACATTTATTCGGAAATCTCATTTGGAGATTACACATTAAGAGAACATCATTGTTGTTATATAATATTGTTTTGTTTTACAACGTTATTGCTGTATAATACTGCATAGCTAATAAAAATGGAATTTATTATATTTAGAATTAAAAATATTTATAAATAAAAAGTGCTATTAAAGCAGTTGTTCCAAATTTGTAAAAAAAAAGTTTTAAAGTTTTATTTATTTTCTTTTTAAAGAATAACTTTTATGAAATTTTAATTTTCTTTGATAAAATCATGGATTGAATGAAAAATTGTTAAAGGTATAAAAATGATTTAGATCACAAACTGAAATAATTTTTGCCTCTTTTTATGAATTCAATAATTATTTCTTTTCAAATTTAGGTTTTTATAGAACAAGAAAATGTTTCTAAATATTATGATTCCTATAAATCATATAAAATGCATATTTTATTTAAATAATATTGCAATTCTTATTAAAATTCAATGATTTCATAATCAGTTGACATAAAAAATTTTAAATTTTGCGGTGATAAATTATGACATCATTATCTTAAAAATTACAGTAATTTATATTAATAGAACCTGACTATGATAAATAACTTTAAAATTATTGGTAGATTGCGATTTACATCGTAAGTTTTTGATGTACATCGATATATTTAGAATCTACGGGCATTTGAAATTCTATGAAACAAAATTTGAATGATGAGTTTTTGGAGAAAATTGTTGCTAACCACTGTTCTGAGAATTCTATAACAATGTTTCTCTCATCAATAATATTTCGGTCATCGGATTTATTTAATTATTTACAATACATTGTTAATAGAAAATTGCTTTTTATATTAAATAATATTAGCATTTATACTCTTAATTACCTTTAATGGAATGGGCATTCGAATTAAAATGGCTGATTCTTAGTTTTAACTATATCTCTCCCTTTTTTTCTTTTAGTTAAATTGTATAAACATGCACATTATAAAATTAAAAAGTATCTCTAAAAAATAATCTTTCTGATTGTAATTATTATTAAAAACTGTTCAAAATGAAGCAATATTATCCCTTGGGACTGCCATTCAGAAGATAATTTCCATATCTTCAACAAGAAATATGAGATGAGCTCTCTTTGTAGAAGGGTGATAGCCGCGCGGGGGAACGAACCGCCTGCCGTCCGGCCTATCCGGTTACTTCTAGACCTGGGTCAGGGCCCCTTGACACGTGACTGACGTGTTGGTCGACACTCGGGTGCACTTCCAAGGCACACGTTCCCTTTTTATGCACCGTGTCTCCATTTCGCTTCCTCGGACCATTCGGGTTCTTGCCCGTGCCGAAGAACGCTCTCCATTCATTCGACTTCACTCTGTCGCCCCAAATGCTGTTAATAGTTGTCAAATCGCATTCAAATGAGATAAGAACGCTCTGCTTCCAGTTACAAGTTTTAACCCGTGACATGCTTAGAGTTCGAACATCGCAAACAAATGCCTCTGGTTTATGTCACGAACCCTATTCGAAGATCATTTGGTTTCATTTTTTGGTGCGACGAATCATAACAAGCCTTTTAGTCTCCTCGTCAACTTTACTTTTTTTCAACAGACATTGCTGTTGAATTCTTTGAAAGCTAAACGTGAGACAAGTCATTTAACAGTTTTGCTTTTCAATTATGTGATAGAAAAAAAAAAAAAAAACTTCACGGCGGGACGCGATGTGTCGAAAAAAGTTGGCGAGCTTCTGATGTGATATATATCATCTACTAATTGGTGCGATAAACGTCGTGGATAATTATATTTAAGCTTTGAAGACTTGCGGCTTGAATCTTGAAAAAAAAAAAAGCGCAATATTTTATATAAAAATTTCATAAGAAAATTTCATTTTATTTTATTAATATTTTTTTTATTTTTGATCTTGAAATTAATTTAATATTTTTTCATCTTGAAATTAAATTCGATGTAAAATGAACACATTTTTGAAATTTTAGGAATCAAACGTAAAATATTTGGATTAATTAAAAATATATTTTAGATACAAGCTCTATTTTTTAAATATTATAAATAATTCCCTTTATTGGTATACTGTAATATATGTGCCTTTTGTCTTATTTAGTTGCAATATTATATGTAGTACTCAGAATAAAAATACTGAGTTTTCAAAAAATTATATTCATGTTCAATATAATGCAAAAGAAAAATTTACAGAAACTCTAAACCATTGACAATTTAATTTGAATAAAACATCTCAGTTCTCCAATAGAAATATATTGATACAACATTAAAAATTATAACCATATTTTCAAAATCACATCTTAAATATATGCATATATTTTTTCCAAGGCCGGCTCTTGGGTGACGAACCCTATGCCACAACAAGACCAGAAACTGCTACTCATTTGTCGTTACCCAGCGGGCACCTGTCAATCAAGTCACGGAGGCGAGTAGCGTTGCCCGCGCCATATCACGCAAACCTAATTATAGGGTGGGCCACATTCATACATCATCACAGAAGAAAGGACAGAGAAACTCAGAGAAAGAAACATCCATGCCCGAACCGGGATTAGAACCCGGGACCCACAGCTCAGGTGTCAGGAGCGCTAAACACTCAGCCATCGGTCGGCTATATGCATATTTTATTTATATTAAATAATTTTATTTAATAACGTTCTTAATTTGCCTTAATTTTTAGTCAGCTTGAAATTTTAAATTCGTTACTGTACAGTTCTTGTGATTTATTTTTTTGAAATTCATTCTTAACAAAAGAAATACCTTCATTTCAAATAAAATACTGGCTAATTATCGCACAGCTGTAATTAAATTTAAAAATAAATAACTAAGTGTAAAAATGGATATTTTAAGGAAGAAAATATTGTACAAAAATGTTTATTGTGAACACACTTTTTGTGTTTAATTGTTAAATGTTTAATTGTCTTAATTATTCAGTATAAAATATACTACTGATGCTGGATTCTATAACAAAAGTGCTAATTTATCTTTCCAATTGTAACAATATTTGTGGTAGACGCTCGTTTTTACCTAACATTTAATTTACGAACATATGATTGGCCACTAATATAGTGCAATAGATGGAGTGATAATTTTAATTCCCATTTATGAACTAAAATTTTGAAAAATCTCTTGTTTGGGAATTTATTTTCACCCATCTTCCATAGGTGATTAATTCTTCATTTTTGTTTTATGGTTGGGAAAAAATTGGATCGACACTTTTAACGATGAATTGTAAATTCTTCGAATTATCAATAACTACTTATACTGCTGATATTGAAATTCGGATTTTCAATAGCTATTCGTATGAAATTTCTCCCGCCTAATTTAACTTTCGATTATCGGAATATAATCAGTAACTTCAAGGACAATTATCTTTTGGTACTTTTGAGAGGAGTGATCATAGTTGGAATCACCTTATGAAATAGATAAAATAGGTGTTATGAACTTGTGAATATTCATTTTGACATACAAACTTTATTACAGAAACTACACCATTTTTGCGTAAAACTTACCTAACGACTTGAGTTAAGAGGGCTTGAACTTCAACAAAGAATTCCATTGCGAACCGATTTTTTTTCTGGGACTTTTTATATGTAGATTCAGATGCAGTTTGTACGTAAGAATTATGAGATGATTAAATAATTGAGAAAATGATGAAATGTAAAAATCTTCTAAAAATATAGTTTTAAAACAGAAAAAAAATAAGTGTCATTACTTTACCTGATTTTCCTTCAAAGAAATAAAAACAAAAATTATTTTTAAGTGTGAATTTTATTTTGCATGAGTCTTTTACATGGTATTGACAATTTTTTTTCAATAGTACTTCATTTATAAAAAAGAAAAATTTGGTGGGAAAAAAGTAGTTCCGAGATACTTTTTTTTATTTTACGAATTTTTAATTTTAAGAAATATTTTATTAGTTTTTACAAATTCGCAAACTCGAGTGTCTACTATAATTCATGATTGAAGTTCTTAAATAATTTCTATTTATTTTGAATGAAATTTTATTTCATAACTATATTATAAATAAATTGGAAAACATGTACGTAGTTTTCAAAGATAAATTATTAATTAAAAAACTAACGATATAGTTACCATATTATAAATAGTATTTATTATTTACTTTGTTTTACACAAACCGTTTTTTTGCTCAAGGAAATAAGGTCTCACGTATAAATCAGCTGAAAACAAATCGAATAAAATGTAGAATTTTTAAATTTTCTATTTAGTAACGAAATCATTAAATATTGAAATTAGGACTATTTCTATCAGCGTACAACTGCATCTTCGATTGGCGGAACATTGGAACAGTGAAAACTACTTTTTAAGAACTGAAAAAATATAGGTAAATATAAATATTTTTTAATTAAAAGGCCGTGAGATTTCGGCACATGGAATGATTTGACTTCACTTCAAATGGACACGACACCAAAACAAACCAACCAAAAAAAAAATTAAAAAAATGGGGATCGAATGTTGTACTTTTTTTGCCTATTTCTATCATTTATTCATATCTGATAATTTAAAAAAAAGAGGTGGAATTACTTGTCTTCATTCTGGAAAGGAACAAAGTTCCTGAAAAGATATGCATCGTAGAATAAACAAACTACTTTAAGTTCAAATCAGTGATAATTAGAATTTAAATTAATCTCTCACATATGCTGTAATAAAAAATTCGGAACTAAACATTGACTTTGTTTTGAGTTAGTTAAAAACTATCATGCTGATAAGATGTTTCCCTGCATATATCGAATGAGTATTTTATACATATAATTATTAATGCAAACCCTAAATACTAATGATAGATTCTGTCATATTTTTCTCACCCATTCACTATATGAACCGTTAAGTGCATCTTAAATATTTTGCCCGAGCAAAAATTTTAAATAATACGCATTTGAAATTTTCAGCAACGTTAGCTAAACACTATCTAGTATCACTATTTTCAGATTTGTATCTCTATCCAGACATTAACGCAATCAAAGTGACCTTGGTTAAACAAATTTAAATACAGGATTAGATAAAGTGATAATATATAGTAAAAACGAATTTTTTGGGTCATAAGAATGACCTTAAGTATTTTATTTATTCATTTGATGATTAACGTTACATTTGTTAATTATTTTTTATCATTTGTTTTATTTAATATAGTCTAAAATCTCTAAATTAAACGCTGAACTTTCCTCTTTATTTTCACGGAGTAATAAAATTTTATATTCAATATAGTTAGTTGCTTACACAATGAACGAATAGATATATTATCTATTTAATAACTTTAGTTCTTTTCGATATTAATTTTAAATTTAAAATATATCTTAATTAGTATATCAAAAAATGGAAGGTTATATTAAAAGTTACGCACTTCGAGTAATTATTTCACATGTAAATAAGAAATATCTAAATATGTTTAGGAACAGTATTAACGACTTACATAATAAGCATAAAAGTTACGTAAATGATTTAATCTGTTTTTTAATCTTCTCAAATTTCGATTTTTACTCCAGAAAATATAATGGAACTCTTTGAATCATTGAACTTCTTTATAAAAAAAATGGAAATTATTTGAATCATAATTTTTTTTTTTGTAACGAACTATTTTTTCATCTCATTTATCCTGCGAAGCATATTCGCTATCAACAAAGTGCCTTTAGGATTGTTAATATCTTATTTACATATTTTAAACATATTATATTGAGAGTGTGGCTCTCATGAATAAAAAATTATCTCATTTGTAAGTTTTTATTAAAATATTACGCTTTCTGCTTAGGTTTTAAAATGCAATGCATCTTGCGAAAATTTTTCTCGCTGAAAACTGACAAATGGATAAAATTTAACTGCCTGTTCAAGAACATAATTTAAATAAAAGTTAATATATTTTAGAATATTCTTATTAGGTGTTTTTTTAGAAACTGCTTAATATATAATTTATAGAAATTATCAATATTGTCTAGATATTTATTGACACTTTATATCAGTTGTAAAAAAGAATACAATCACTTAACAATAGTAAAGTAAAATGTTTAGCTTATATCTTCGTAAGATATAAAAACACTATTCAAAGATTGTAAGCAACTATTTTTCTAGTTTGTTTGTTTTTCGCTCAACGGTCATTTTTTGCACACGAGTGTTAATTAGACCAGGATCTACGGTTTTAAAGTGGATTCCGAACCACTACAAACATCCATGCCCAAGATGGGATTCGAATCTACGAACTGTTGAACCGAAGGCAAGAGCGCTAACCATTCGGCTGCCAGTTCGGCTATTTTACTCTAGTTCCTATAGTAGTAAATTACCATAATCTAGCAATATAAAAGTACTTTTAATTTCACATGGAGAAACAAGAACAATTATAGGAATGTTCTTATTTATGAAAAAGAAATGGAATATAATTTGAGATTTCAATTTTTAAACTTCAAAGATGGATTTTTTTAAATCTAATGCATGATTCAGAGTGAATAGTTATTATCTTTCATTGCTATTTGCTTTTTAAATATCAAAAATATTATTTATAATTAACTAAAAGATTAAATAGAGAGATTAAATATAAATAATATTTTAATATTATTTATGTTTAATTAAATTTGATAATTAACGATCTTCTCTTTTATTTTAACTACCTAAATATTGGCAAATCAGTTTCATATTTTCTGAATCTCGAACATTTTCAAATACATTTTAATATCAGCAATTTGTACATTTTTGTTTCTCATCCTTCCTATTACTCCTGCTAATTGATTTGATTTCAGTGCCTATGAGATTTCCTGTTCACCTCAATAGTCTCAAGTAATCTTATTAGTCTTTAAAATAACATTAATTAATTTTTATTACTTTGATAATTTTCAAATAAAATGTTCACTCTGATTGTCTAAGGATGTCTCACCTTAACAAAATGTTTTGGATAAAATTATATATTGGTATTAAACATTATAGTCTTAATTAGTCAGAATAATAATCCCAAAAGATTTAAAGTTCATAGTAGCTATGGTCATCTTAGACATGCTATTTTTAACTATTCATAAATTTCATGCAAATAACAACTTAACATACCTTTCAATACTATTAAGTACTCTAATTATTTCAGCACTTAAATTTCTTATTATATTTGTTATACAAAATGTTTTTTAACTAAGCTACCACTTTAAAATCAAATAACACAAGAATCGTTGCAGATAGCACAGCAAAATTCTTTTATTGTAAATAACGTCGAAAAGGTAATTAATGCACAAGTGAGAACCGTCAGAGGCGATATATTAGCGCAACTTAGTCACAAATTTTTCAGCTACTTGTTTTCTTTAATGCTGATAAATGAGCCAGTAATGGATTTCTTGAGGCTATTGAAGTCTGTCGGCTTCTTCTTGTATACCTAGTCTTTCACGGAACCCTAAAGATAGAAGTCGAGCTGATTCATATCAAGTGAATAAGGTGGCTAAATACAGTGCACCAAGAAAGCTGTTCGGGTATTAATAAGCAATATCCCGGGTTCCAAACACTCTACCTATTCGATGCGGAGGGGTACCATTCTGCATGAACCAATATTCCCCGATGTTCATACCCATAGCAGGAATCTGGGGAATAAAAGACTGTCTCAGGGATTTCTCATACGCATCAGACTTAACAACTGATGCAAAGAAAATTCGTCAGTTAACTTCCAATCCTCAAAGAGCAGCCCAAACTGTTACTTTTTATGGACGCAGTGGTCTTACCTTGACAAATTTGGGGTTTGAAGATCCCCATAAATAATAATTCTGCAGAGTCACCTGACCTGACAACCAGAAATGGGCTTCATCCGAGAACCTTATATTTTTGTAATCCAATGTCATGGTGTGGATGAGGTCCAATATCACACTGGTGAAGTACTATCGCTGTGACAAAGCAGTATCCTGAATGAACTGTAAAGTTTGCATCTTGTAAGGAAAGAGCTCAATATCTATCCATAATACACTACTGGCCATTAAAATTGCTACACCAAGAAGGAATGTAAATAACAGAACGATATTTATTGGACACATACATTATAGTGGAAAGAACAAGTGATTAGATTTACAGGAAATTAGGATGTATAGATCTTGAGAAATCAGTACCCAGAGCAGCCACCTCTAGCTGCAATAACAGCATTTATCCACCTAGGCATGCAGTCAAACAGAGATTGTATGGCATGTACGGGGATCTCAGTCCATGCAGCTTCAACACTATGCCACAGTTCATCGACAGTAGTGGATGGTGAATAATGGCGTGTCAATCGCTCGGCAACCATTGACCACACGTTCTCAATTGGTGACAGATCAGGAGAACGTGCTGGCCAGGGTAACAGTCGAACCTGTTCTGTATCAAGGAAGTTCAGAACAGTACGGGCAACATGCGGTGGTGCATTATCCTGTTGAAACAAAGCATTAGGGAGCCCTCGAAGATAGGGCAGAGCCACGGGCCTTAACACATCGGAAATGTAACGGTTGCTGTTCAAAGTGCCGGTAATGCCAAAAAGAGGTGATCAAGACGTGTATCCAATGGCACCCCATATCATCACTCCAGCAGATGGGCCAGTATGGCGATGTCCAATTCAAGCTGGCAATGCGCGTTCTCCACGATGCCTCCAAACACGGATGCGGCCATCATGGTCCTGTATACAGAACCGAGATTCATCTGTAAAGATGACGTGATGCCATTCCCGCGTCCAGGTGAGTCACTGATCACACCATTGAAGGCGCTCTTGTCTGTGACGCAGCGTCAATGGCAGCCGAAGCCATGGTCGCCGTGCAGACAATCCATACTGCTGTAAACGTCGTCAAACTGTTCTAGCAGAAACTTGTTGCCTTGCAAATGACTCCATTTCTCGACTCAGGGTTCGTGACGTGGCTGTACGATCCCTTGTGACCATGCGGAGAAGATGTCTGTCTTCTCTGCTGTTAGTGATGGGGGGTCACTGAGATCCTGCATGACGTTCCGTATGATTGTCCTGAACCCATCGATTCCATATTCTGCTAACAGTCATGGGATCTCGACCGACGCGAGCAGCAATATTGCGGTACGATAAACCGCAATCCCGGTAGGCTATAATCCTTCCTCGATCAAAGTCAGACACGTGCTGCTAGGCATTTCTTCTTCTTACACGAGGCATTACAACAACTTTCTTTGCCGAAAACAACGTTGAAACGGAAATTGATTATGAGAAAACTTCTGTCAAATCTCTGGTTTTATACACATTGTAGATGTCGCTACTGTCGCCTGCTTTATATGAATGCGCTGAAAATCTAATCCTTTGCATATCACAGCAAGTTCTACCTGTCATGCAAATTTCACGTGTGTAGTGTGCTGCTTTCCTGGTGTAGCAATTTTAATGGCCAGTAGTGTATATTGGCTGCAATACTCCGACTGATATCCAGTTGACTTGTCAGTCAATCAGTGGATGTGATTGGATCATCTGCTATGATAACCCTTGCTGCATCAATCACTTTTTCTATTCTAACATTTATCTTTGTTCCTGTTTTTCCCTTCAGATGATCCGTCAATTAACCAAACATCTGAAATTTCCTTATAAGATCACTTGACCTTGTTCTAGAAAGATTATGTCGGTTTTTGTACGCTGTGGCCCACTTCTACAACAATAGTGTTACATTTTCATTTCACAAACAGCAATTTTTAACAAAAAATATATAGTCTTCGACTGAATATCGCTCTTTGGGAGTCATTTTCGTAATGGCTTGAAACCAAGTTGAAGCAGTTTCCACTGCATTAATACGTAGAGCCATCTAGTGAGTCTTAGAGAAGTTGTTTCATTTTAAAATTGTAGTTAATTTAAAAGACACCCAAGTTGTATATCAAGTTGGATCAATATTTTTCCGGGCATTCTATTGTTTTGAGAGCTTTTAGTATATTTTATAGGTCTAATATCTCATATCTTTAAGTTAATTTTTGTTTCTTCTTTATTTTTTAAAGTATTTTAGGAGTTCTATAACTAATCCTTAGAAATAACCAAATATGTTTTCAAATAATTCGATGAACTACATCAAAGCATGTGAAGGTTGCCTATCATGCTTTCTAACGCCGTTTCACCATTTTAATTGGTGAAACTATTTATATGCATTTATAAACTCAAGCGATTATATAATGGTTTGAGCTAAGCCATTTATAAACTCAAATAATCATTTAAGTTGAAAAGCCTTACTTCAATCTATCATAATGTGTCATTTTCATATCATTTTCTAATTTTAAAAATTTTATCAGCATAATAGATTTTTCAAATTATTAGAAAAGAATATGATAAATTTTGTTTACATTTTTCAGTGTAGAATTACTCAATCTCAAACCGCCTTAAAAATTAATAACTTTTTCGAGGTATAATTATTGCCATTGAGGTAATAAAAAAATGTAACAATATTCTTAACTTCTTAGAGGTTATTAAGTAGACATCTTTACCTTTTATAGATCAACCTTATTTTATCTTATTACGCGAATAGATAGTCAGTTCATTAAGAGAGATATCCGAAATGGTAAAGTGCAGGAATTGACATCTCGTAAGAAATCGTTCAACACTTGAAGTTGTTATAAGCCTGTAGTTAAATATCCATAACATACTTTTTTTAAAATATCTAAAGAGCATTGGAATTTTTCATCAATTTGTATTCATGGATTTCTAAACTGAAAAAACATTAAATTCTTAAGGAATCATTACAATTAGAGATAAATAAATAAAGATACAGAAAGGTAACACCTATCTTTTCTTCAATCGTGAAAGGACAAAATGGTATTTCGTTGGGTAAATTCCTTTATTAAAGCATGTTGAGAGTGAGAGAACTTGTTTATATAAAATTAAAAGTAAATTATTTTATATGTTTTTTTATAAAGGTATATGAATTTAGAATGGAAATTGTATTTTAGTTGCTTCTTTGTAAAAACATTCACATATTTTTATGCATATTATCTATGCATTTTAATGGAAAATTGGCATTTTTAATATTGTACAAAATTTAATAAAAAAGGTAAATTTTCTAAAGGTGAATCACTTATTAATTAAATCTTAATTAAAGTTTTAAATTTTCATCAAAAGAAGTAAAATTTCTTCTATACTTTTATTTACCCTTTTAATTAACGTATTTGCAGCTATTATTAACTAAAAAAACTGGAAAAATTGATTATTTAGCAAAATATGGCAGCAATGTGGGTGTATGTTTATGTGTTGATATTTATTCTCATTAAAAAGTACTTCTATTTTATTCAAGAATAAAATAGAAAATGTTACATGTATTAAAAATGACACATAAAAAGATTCTGTAATATTTTCACGTGCATATTCAAATAAATATTGTCAAAAGTAAGATGAATATAGATACATTAAAACTCTAAGCAAACTATTTGAAAATATTAATAATCATTAAAAACAATTATTGATTATTCAAACATTAATAGTAATTATTTTGTTCATTAAAATGGACATCAGATTTGAAGTAAATTATACCAAAAGACAAAAGAAATTTATGAAGCAATAAATATAGCAAAATGTTTGCTTTTGAAGTAATTTTCTCGCTGTTAATTTAATAGTAGAGGGAAATTCTCATAAAGCAGAACAGCAGTAAATGAATATGAATTATTAAAATTTTGCTGTTTAAGACAATAGATTTTTAGCCCTTTTGATGTTTATAATTTTAGAATGATCATTGCAAAACTACATACATTGTTTTTTTTTCTTGCTTGAAGTTGAGCTAACTTATTTCAAGTTTGCAAAGAATGTAGTAAGAGGTGTAGAAGTGTTATACCTCAAATTTATTCAAATTTGCTTCCAAAGTTTTTTTTTTCATAAACTTGTACATATATCAACAGCATTTTGCATTGCAAATACAACTGAAGTTTAATCTTGTGAAAGAATTAGCAATGACGCATAGAATTTTATTACGAAATGAATCAATATATATGAAAAAAATATTTAGAAATGACAATAACTTAACGAAATTTTTTCGAATTCTTTAAGTATTTTCATACGATGACGTAATTTAATCGCTTTGAAATTCATAATGGACTTATATTGATGGAACTTATTAATGTAATGTCTTCATGATATCTTGTGTCTTCGATTTGAGTTGTAGAGAAGTTAAAAATCAACTTTGTGTACTTTGCAGGTATTAAAAAGTGTAAATTTTTGTTTTCGTTGTATTTGTTTTTGTCCAGAAATTAGAACATTCAAATAAGATCAAAATGACTTAAATATCAAAAATTATAATTATTCTAAAGAAAAAAGTTTGTGGCTACAAATAATATTCCTTATTCTAGAATAATAGGAGAAAAATTGGGGAATTTATTTTACACAGTTATCATTATTGTATTTCTTTTGAAAGGAAACAATATTGAATACTCTTGTGAAGGTTGTTGCTATTTTCAAACTACAAAGCATTTTTCTTTACATTTTATTTATACAAGACATAAAATGAAAACATTCGCTTAAATTTCCAGTTTAATTTATTGAAACGTTAATTATTTCATGTAGATACATGATAATTTATTTATTCTTCATGATTTTTTAGATATCTTGTCAGAGCAGTTATTTAATTAGTATGTTTGAGATATAATCTATACTGTTTCTTCAGTGTTTAATAATATCCAAACCTCTAGACTTAGGTAATCAATTTAAGTACTTAAAATCCAAAGAGATAGTGGAGCCATTTCGAAGCAACTTTCTACTTGTGTGGGTCACATTATACTGTTGGAATTGTCCTAGTCCTAAGCAATACACGAAGACATGAATGAGTGTGGATGCCCAAAAAGGTTAGTTACGTAAAGTATTCAATTAAAGATGCATCAGGAGTTCCATATCAGAGCAGTTGGACACACCACACCCATCAGAGTCACTCTAATAGCTTGAACAATTTTCTGTTGACATCTAAGGTCAATAGAGGCATGAAGCTTCCTCTATACTATCAACTGTCCATTTACCGAATGCAGCTGAGAGCACGATTCGTTAAACCAAGTAAAAGAATCTCCAGCCAACAATTCAATCACCGAGTTGATGGGCCCTTGACAAAGGTAAGCTTTTGCCCCATGTAGTATACGAGTGATCTTTCGGTTCTGAAATCACATGTCAATGATAGTCCGATGAACAATTCGTACGTTGATGTTTATTGGTGCTTAGTAGCGAAATCAGTAAAAGTTTGAGGAATTGCTGCACATTTATCTCACTTAAGAATTATCGTCAGTCATCAATGACCTTTTCTTCAAGATGTTTTACTAAATACACGTGAAATGGTCGCAAGTGAAAATTCAAATTTCATCACTTCTTCAGAGATTATGTCTCACCTCTCGTGCTCCGATAGCACTGTCATGTTCAAAATTAATTAAACTTTGATAACTTACCACAGTAGTTGTAATAATCGATCAAAATGATTTGTCAAAATCTTATTTTATATAGGCGTTGTCACCACATTTCATCTTAAAATAGCTGAATAATTTTATATTCTGCATACGCATGTCTGCATTAATTTATCTGATACTTAAATGAGTGTAACTTTTTAATTTCGTACTCGTTTTCTAATTAAATATCTGGATATAAAAATTTATTTAAGGTATAATAAAAAGTAAAAAAATAAAACATAAAGTCTCTAAAAAAGTCATTGAGATAAGATTAAATTTGTTTTAATTAACATCATAAAAATGTTAGTGTTTAAATCATAAATATATTGTAATTTTATAAATTTTAATAATATAAATAAATGATATTTTTACACCAGTTTTCTTTTTAACAATATTATTAAAACAGACCCTAAGTATATAAGCAATGTTCTAATTTAACACTTTAATGACCCTGTTCCCTAATTTTCATGATCTCTATACCACACTGAAATTATGCTTATAAATTAAGCTATAATAAAAGCTTCCACGGATAATCTAAATGACCCACTTATACCATATCTATTTTACTTGCACGAATCATATAGTTTCAATATATATATATATATATATATATATATATATATATATATATATATATATATATATATATATATATATATATATATATATATATATATATATATATATATATATATATATATATATATATATATATATATATATATATAGATATATATATATGTATATATATATATATATATATATATACGATCACTTAATTCCATTAAGTTTCGGGAAATTTTTATAGTTTGAACCATACAACTGAACAACTGCAGAGATGGAAATTAAGATAATTTTCTCAGATTGCTTCGCCAATGCCTCCAAAATATCATTTTGTTAGAATGACGCACATATTTACATAAAAATGATTCAGTCTGTCTGGGGAAAAGCTGGGGAATCCTAGAAAACTGTAATCAAATTATACAGAGAAAAGATTCTCTAAACTCTTTTCTCTTTGCTAGTACGATGCACAAATCTGAAAAATAAAATAGATATAAACTGTCATCATATAATTTCAATGGAAATATTTTCTTGCTTAGTTTAATGTCTGTGGTATGAATTTATTCATATGAGATGTTCATTAATGTTTAATAAAGCATATTTTTTGCATACCCTCATATGTTCCTGGTTTATTTACTCTTTAATATTTATCTAATACAGATGGCTTATTTTAATTAAAGCAGGTTACATTTTAACCTTAAAATTCAGGAATGAATGAATAATTAATTTTATATGGAAAAGGAATACAGAGTATAGATAACACTTCAAAAACATTTTCCAAAAATTATCCAGATAAAAAAAATTAAGAAGTCATAAATGTTTCAGGATTACAATTATTATTTGAATGGAAGAAAGACTTGAAAAATATTTCATGTATGAACTACTTGGTCTAATGTAATAAATTCTGACATGGAACATAAAATGAGTTTTGGAAACATCAATTTTTTTCCTTCAATGAACATACAAAGCGTTTTTCAAAATGTGTTTATTCATTCACTCTACTAACCACCCATAATTTAATCTTGAAACTTATGAACAAAACTATGAAAGTATCGCAAGTTGTGTATCAAAAAATATTAAATGTTATAAAATTTTTCTCCTTAATTTTGTAAACGTAAATAAATTTCATTTCATATAAAACGCTTATTTTAATAAATTTTTAAGGGAAACTGTACTATTCAATTTAAGATAATCTTTCAGTAGAATAAAGTCCAAATGAACATATTAATATCTAATATTTTAGTTCACAACATATTATTTATTAGAAATATTTTTTTTACTTAAAAAATAAAATTTTAATAGATCCTGCTTTTCATAACAATTTTTGTTCTTGTAAAATTATTCTTTTTACTCTTCTTCTTACGAAGATTACAATACAATAAATTTAATTTATATCATTTGTCATTAATCAATGTAATATGAAAAGTTTAAAAAAATCATAAAAATTTTAGAGATTGTTAAAATTTTTATTTTTAAGAATTTATTTGAGTTTAGGATATGTATATATATATTTATATATATATATATATATATATATATATATATATATATATATATATATATATATATATATATATATATATATATATATATATATATATATATATATATATATATATATATATATATATATATATATATATATATATAATCTGTGTCTGTACAAAATATTCGGCAATATGACGTCACTTGAATACCATAAAAATTTTAATTTATAAGTGTTTCAGTTTTTAATAACCAAGTGATTATAGATTATTGTATGTAACAGATAGTTCTACCAATAAATATTTGACAGATAATGTATATAAATATTTAATAAAATGATAATAATAGCATGATATTACAAAGAATAATTTTCTAATAATACAATATCATTAACGTTTTTAGTTCAAAAGCTTTTGATGATGAAGCGTTAAATAACTCGCTACCAGACACTTCTGATGATAGAACGATGCTGGGCAAGCGAAATATTTGTATACAAAATTGCAATCACCAATACCTATCATAAGCAATTGTATATCTTACGTCTGCGATGTCGTTATCTGAGCGCTATAGAATTTCCAAGCATTCAGCTCAATCTCCTGGTTTCGTGCAACCAAACAATTTTCTTGAACGCTATAAATACTCCTTGACTCGAAACAATCTTCCGAGTACTTGGTTTATTCCACCATAGCGATGAGGTTCTTCGCAGCGTTAGCGTTGCTCGTAATAGGAGTGGCATGTGAGTAAATCACTTAAAGTGATAATCTTTCTTTAATTACTATTAGAAATTAATTATAATATAGTATTTTCATTGATACTCATAAAGTGTTTATCAATTATAAACTATGCAGTGAAATATTTCTATGCATTCAAAAAGATTATTGTTCACTTAAATTCTCTCTTAAAATATGAGAAATACTTGGAAAATATATATGAAACCTTATTTCATTTATTATTCAAGGAAATAAATTTCTTTTCAAACAATAAAGCTTATTAACAATTTAGATTTTTTATATTTAAGTGTTTATAAATACAAAAAGGCATGCTGTAAATGTAAAATCATAATTTACATTATTTTTTTTATTTAAGGAATATTCTTTTATAAATCACTTTAAAAAATTATTCTAAGAAATATTTTAAAAATAATTTTTAAACTTCAGATGTAAAACAAAATTTATTATAATTTAACATAGTTTATTTGAAATTCTGTTGGATTCACTCCATTTTTATAAGATGCTCGACTAATGGTAAATTTGGCATATAGAATGGACTTGAGAAATAAATATTGATGTGCACCATAAACAACGTTAGTGATTCTCAATTTCAGGAGCACATTTAAAAAAACATAAATACTAGAATGAAACCAATTTCATGTTTTCGTACAAAAAGAAAGTTTTTTTTCAAAGTTTCGAAAAACTTTTTTTAACAAATAATAGTGATATTCGTATTTAACATTGATATGAGTTAATAGTTCAAGGTGGTTGCTCAGATATTTTCTAAAATTGATGTACAAAACGACATTTATCAGTAAATTAATTTGCAATTTAAATTTATTAAATTAATTTGCAAATCAATAAATTAAAATTTGAAAAATGGAACAAAATATTATTCATATACGCCAAAATATTCTTTAAAAAATGAAAACAACACAATTTTTTTATTCTTTATATTTCAGAAATTTTCCATCTCTTTAATTATTTAATCTTCAGAAAGTTAAAATCAGAATTCAAGTCAACTACATGGAATCAAAAAGCTTTTTCTCGATTCAATTAATTTACAAACATCTGAAGTGGATATATTTCCTTCTATTTACAAGAGATAAAAATTGTAGAACAGATATCGTGATATTTTCTGCGTATAGTTATAAATTACGCCGAGAAATACGGAATAATTATCTATATTTTTTTAATTAATATTCCCCGCAAAGATATTTTTAAATTTCATTCTCATTATGAATTAAACGATAATCTATAATAAATAATATTAGATAATCCACACTTTAATACTTTATATGTATACCTAAACAAATAGTGTAAACATACATATTTAACTTATAATTAAATAATGTTTTATCTTTCTATAAATAAGAGCTCATTGATTCAAATCCAGAATTATAAAACCATGAACCCCATAAATTATTTACATGTATATTATTAAAAAAACTGTAAACAAGAATAATTTCCTTTAATTTGTTATGCTTTTATATATCAATTATTGTACCATTGATCACAAAATATCATTTGATAATTTTATTGCTTTAAATGATGAACCTTGCCTTCTTTGTTTCTGTTTACTTATGAATCATATTTCTTGCATATAATTAGATGAAGCACTTTAACAAAGTTTGGGAGATATTTTAAAATATTACCTAAAATATTTTAATATAAATATAGCTATATTATATATTTTTTCAAGATAAATATTAATTTCAGAATAAGTGCTACTAAATGGATCCCTCTGGATTTAAACTTAAATGGGTCGTGTGTTGTATTAATATCAATTGCTTCATTAAACACAATTTTTCAAAAATATCATTATATTACTCTTTTACAAAGCTGTTTAATTAATTATATAAAATTGTAACAATTACGCCTTTTTCCAGAAATAATATCAGCAAATATTATTCATTTAATGATGAACATATGATTTACATAATTATGTGACACGAATGCCTGTTTTCAATTTACAAATACTTAGGCATCCTTTATTCAGTAAATACTTTAACACTCTTATTTTACGTATAATATAATCCTTTCAAATACTTTTCCCACACACAAATAAGAAAACAACAGATAATTAACGTGAAAAGCTTAGAAAATTTCACAGTAGTGAAGGAAATTAATACATTTCTTATAAATTAGACTGTATTTAAAAATATATAAAGTATCTTTATGTACTTTGCATATTTTTTTCCGGAAAAATGTCATCAATTCTTAAATTTAATCTAAATGAATCTTTTCTACGCTAGAAAAGTGCATTTTTCCTTGTAAGTGTTTGAAAAGTTTTCTTAATTTTTTAGAATACTTACTCTTCTGCGAAATTTTTTTTACTTAGATTACTTCCTGCCCACTTATATAACATATATAAAAATATTGGTAAAAGTTTACAATCAGGTACCGCTTGATTAATTGGCGATTTATTTTGACGCCAAGATGTGACTAACAAGATGGCCGTTAGTTAGAAATAATTTACTTATTAGCAATAACTTAAATTTGATAATACATCATGGCTGTTTGATTGCGTCAAATGATCGGTAACAAGAGTTCTAATATTTGAGAATATTGCCGTAAAATCACCTGTTATTTAAAATTTAATAATGTATATCATTTGTCAAATTAAAAACTACTATACACATTGCAGAAATCAAGCAGAATATTTACATAACTATTTTGTTCACCTAAAGCTAAAAAGTAATGCATAGTTTGTTTTACAGATGCCCACCACACACCTGAGCACAAGTTGACATATCCAGGTATGAATACATTCCTAACTATTGTAAAACGTTAAAAATAACATTCAGAATATGTCAATATTTACTTATACTTTGTTCTTTCAGGATATGTCCCTGAAAAAACTCATCTTTATGATGTTATGATCAATGTCACTGCCGGTGTGCCAGGTCTGCATTCACAAGTCTCAAAGGCAGTCATAAAGGCGGAACTGAGAATATACCCCTTAAAAGAAAATGAAATCGTCCTTCAGGTAAGTCATGTTCTATATAAGGACATTTTTTCATTTTTCATTTTTATATGATTTAATGGTGTTTTTATAATATGACATTTTTATAATATGGTATATAAACTGTATTATAAAAAAAACATGGCACAGATGCCGTATAATCCAGGATGCTAAATTCTGAAATTCTTCAGCTATAAAGAAATGTTGCCAAGATGACGTATTGTGACGTGCGCGATGACGTAAATGCTAGGGTTGCCAAAATAGAATTTTCTGCATAATTCTTATAGGTCGCCTTATATATGACGTAACTAAAACCATGTTGCCAGATACATAAGAAAATTCGCCAAAAATCCACAAACTCAGAATTTGGCATCCTGGATTATACGGCTTCTGTGCCATAATCATATTACAAACGATACATTGCAATTTATTTTTTATAAACAATTCGATTAATTTTTTATTTCCTTAAAAATGTAAACCTCCATTTTATTTTAAGAGTAATGAAGAATAAAAATAAAAGCAAAATATTAATCTCGTAAGAATAATTTGTTAGTTTTAAATGTTTCATTAACACCGAGAATTTAAATAATGAACTACTTATTAAATTTTTTCATTCTCGTAAAGAATTATTACAGAAAATTATTCAAAGAAAAAGTTTATTTTTTTACTGAATTTTTTCACAAATATATAAATTATTAACGTAAGGAATTCTGCTAAATTATTTAACTATTTAACTGAGATATTGATAAAATTTAAAAGAATATATAAAAATAAGTTAATAAACAACAAAATAAGTTTTTGCGAAGTGAAAAAAATTATTTTACAGAAAAAATTAATATAACTTGCTGTCTCTATTGCACCGACTATTTAATGATTTATTTATTTTTAAGTGATTTTAAATACATACCATTTAGAGGAATCATTTTTGTTACTTATTAAATACAAATGTTTTGCTAATAAATATGATACTGAAATTCTATATTGCAACTTATTACACATAGAATGTAAATGTGTTCGCTCTTAAATATAATACTGATTATATGAGATTATAATTACTAATAAGTGATAAGTAAAATGTTTTTCAATAAACAATTTTTCATTAAAAAATTTTAACTCGTTAATCACAATTAATTTTAATATACTTAATATATACTTATTTACAAAAATTTAGATTTTAAATGTATAGAATCATAGATAAAACCCGTGAAATTTATATACTTTAGTCAACATTTTAAATTTAAGACTTATTACTCTTGATAACTTTTTTCTTTCGCTTACTAAAATGAATTTGCTACTTACAGATGCACAAAGTTCTTGTGAGCAACTCTCTTGCTGAAGTTGGAAGTCAGACAGAAAAAGTAGACTTGCAGCCAAACAAAGCTCTCGAAGATTTGCTGAAGATTCCCATCAAAGCTGTTTTTGAGAATGGAATGGTAAACTACAAAACTTCATAGTTTTTTCATTGATAGAGCACATAATGTTTTCTTATAATCAATTCCTGATGATATTCACATTTTCGAAATATCGTAAAAACTAAACAATCAATGCATGATTTCAATAACTCCAAAATATTTACTATAATAAAATTTAAACAATCAATTATGAAGAATATTTTAATCAGAAGACGGTTAAAAATACAAAGACTATAATGTTTGTCTAATATTGGTCAAATTATTGGTAATAAAAATCTCCATTTCTAATGTTGGAAAATAAAAATATTGTAACTAATATTGTAATATATATATATCTTGTGATAAAAGAGATTTTGATGAAATTTACTTGAACAGAAATTAACTGTAAGAAATATTTCTTTAAAATCATATAATATTTCATTAATTAGTAAGACTTTTACTAAGATTTAAATATTTCTTGATTCTTTTTATTTCTCTCATTATATGTATTAATTAAATTAGATACGAAAAAATCTAAAATTTATGATTCGACTACAGACTGTGAAAAAATTAAAAAACTATAAGCGAAAACAATAATTGAAACTTGTTGTAATATAAGAGACATTTTCTCTTGCTGCTGAAATTTCAAATTTTGAACTAATAAACCATATTTAGATATAAGTTTGTTGATTTTATGATTTAGGATGGAAATCTGATTTACTTTCAAATGAATCATATATTATTTTACAATAAGTTCTTTTAATTTAATCTTCTAAATTAGGAAAATAGTCTTTGTTCAACTTCCTCATAAAAATTGAAGATATATACCATTTGGATTGGAATAGATCAATCTATTTTTCTTTATAACATTTCATTCCAATTTGTAAAATTCTGCTCTGAACAATTAATTTTCTTTTAGGTTAAAAGCTATACTCTCAGCCACTTAGAAACTTTGGAATCTCAAAAGATCAAAAGGAGCATTTTGCGAAACTTGGAGGTTTATTTGGAAAGGAAATACTTGCATGGAATTCAGCAGACATGGCCAGTTACATACAATGTGTCTCGAGTAAGTGATATGTTATACATAATGATAATTACTTTAGAGTCCAAATATTAGATCAGAAAAAAGCAATATATTAAATACATTGATATCCCAAAAGGCTATTTATTAAATTGTTATAGAACTCTCATAAAGTAGATGTTGAGAAAGAATAATACTTTCAAAGAAAGAAAATATATTAAGCTACAGAGATACTCAGATAAATGTATGTCTCTTTAGTTTCTTTCTTAGAAGTACATTTCATGTTATTCCTATCAGCCGAATAAGCAGATTAGGCTATAACGTAGAATTTCAAGAGCGTAATTTCAAAAAGATTGAATAAAATTTTATTCTTGCTAAATTTTGAAATGTTGTAAGCTTATTGAATGCTTACATCAGTGTGTACATGATGTTCGCTTCTTATAAATTTTGATAAAAAATATTTTTTAAAAAAAGCTATAATTTTATTAATATATATATCAAATGGAATCTGAATTTTTCGATCGAACTAAATTCGTGTGTTTCAAAATAACTCAGCATTATTAGGTCAGCTCTATACTATTCAATTATGAAAATGTATGCAAGTTTAAAATAATTTCCTTTATTTCCCTTAGAGTTCTCCAGCTGGTAGCTACTATTCCCATTACGTAATCACCTCAAATCCTTGTGCTTCTTTTCCAAAAGATCAGAATGTTTTCAACATCAGCCGAACCGACAACTTCGAAGTCATCCCCTACCTTGCATACAAGTCACACCACAACTTCGCAAAGCAAGGATGTCCCGAAGTATGCAAGATGAGCCACCTCGAGAACCCATACGGCGCTGGATGTCCCATCCAACACGAGCCAGTACGTACCACAACCCTAATACTAATCAACGCAATTCCTTATTGAAAATGCTCTCATTATATGATAGCATATAACATATTCGCCATTCTAAAGATGCATACAACGTTTTTCATTTCAGTACCACACACCATTGAAGCGATCCTTTGTCCAGCACCATAACTTAAGAAAACTTCGCAGTGGAACCACCATCCTCGATAGCGTCAGAACCAAGGAAACTCATGTGGCAGATGTTTACGATCAGAATATGGAAATTACAATTAGGTATATTATTTTCAAAACATTTTCTTGATCAGAATGATTATAAAGGATGTTAATCCTTCAATTATTGATTGTAAAAATGATGTTTCCTAAGCGAAACATGATTTTCACAAACAGAAATATTATTTTCTTTGATCAGAACCGATCTGCAATTCACGAAGGGAATTAGTGACACCATTCCTGAACCAGTTGATCAAACAACCTACACAGATTTGAATGATTTCAAGCAAGAAATTCATGAACAAGGTGACTTTTTCTGTTTGTTTTCTGCAAATAAAAATATAACAGTACTAAAATAAACACTAATTGTTGTTAAATAAAGTATTTTATAGTAAATCTGCATAGAAAAAAAAACAGCTAACATAAATACAAGAATCAATCATTAAAATATTCACAAAAATTACATTTATCAAATTTTTAAAACAAAATTATAAAATAGTATTCAATTTAAGTTAAATATCGTTTATTAAATTTCTAAACACTAATTATTCAGTTCACAATTGTTTTTTCATTGCTAAACAAATACGAAAATACTAGTCATTTCAAATATTTATGTATATACTAGTTAATTCAATTTAAATTGAAGACATTTTAAGCTGCTATTATTTGTAAATTCTTCAATTTGACTTACACCTCTAAAAGATATTAGAAGAATAAATTGTAAGCGATAACTTTATTTTTAGAAATCGAAAAACTCTGCCGACACCCCAGCCGAAGATCAGCTATTGAGAATGTTAAAAGCTTATTGACAAAAATCTCAGAAATGGCTCTTCGGGATGACATCGAAGATGCAAAATCTAAGGAAGTTGGTGGATGGCTCGTATCACTGCAGAAGTATTTGCAGCTATTGAAACAGGAAGACTTAAGGACTTTACAAAAAGAATTTGTTAGCTATGATGCGCTGAGACAAGCTTCTGATGAAGAAAAAGTTAAAAGGTACTTAGATGCTTTTATTAACATTACTAAATTATGCGTGTAAAAATAGTATACTTATACTTATTTCCTGACATAAAAAAGTCAATATTAGAAAAAAGTTAAATAAAAACCATTCATAATAAGTATATTCTTTAATATATATATATTTAATATGATACGTATATTATATATATATGTAATATTAAATTTAACCTATTTATGACAATTCTAAATTTATGAATGTTTCCTTATTTTACCCCTACACTGAGGTCCTAAAACACAAGTGTCAATGATTTTTTGTACACTTAGCAACCCCATAGCATTCTCTTTATAAACCCCCTTCAGTAAGAAACAACACACAGATGTCTGCTAACCACCGTAAAAGTCACCCCTATGTTACAGATGGACAATTTGACTTTATTTCATCTTTTATTTAAATAAATGATAGTTGGAATATCTCTGTCTTGCTTTCACAGCCTTAACACTCCTCTGAAAACAGCTTTTAAGTTATGAATTATTATATTCAAAAATAATCTATATATAATCTAATCTATCTATTATATATATATATATATATATATATATATATATATATATATATATATATATATATATATATATATATATATATATCTGTATGTATGTATATATATATATATATATATATATATTATATCGTAATTTTTTATCATTTACCCTGAACCATTTTAAACACAATTCTTTTTATGAAAAAATATGTTATTAAAGTATCTACACTATGAAGAAATAATCCATACTTTTGAACAAGGTAATGTATTTTGAGAAGTTCGTACACTTTATACAGGAAAGCTAAGACATTCACTCTATAATACATCAAAAATCTAGTTTCATTTCAAAGTATGTTAATATTAAATATAATAAACATTTGTGTAATTTAAAAATCATAGCGATAAAGCTCAAATACATATTGCTATTTAATAAATTTTCATTAAAACATTACATAAAATCGAAGTATATTAATAAATTCATAAAAAATTAAATTAATCAAAGAAAATTAGTTTCACAGATTGATTATAATATTGGACCAGTACTTTACGATTCTGACCATGAATTTTCTTAATGATAACAAGTAAACCATGTTAGGTATATAAGAAATTTTGTGCAAAGAAAGCGAATAGAGTTTAATGTAATGAGCAATAAGTCATTATTATAAATCATTTTTTTTATAAAGACCATTAATATTTCCCTGAGTGCATCTTTTAATGTGTGCGCCGCATTGAATTTAATATAACTGGAGAACATTTATAAATGTAAATAAAACATTAATTATTTTACATGAAGCATTCACATTCCTTTAAATATATTCCAGATATATTTTTAGATTAACCAATCAGGATTAAATTCAAATTTTGATTTTTCTTTAATAAGTCCAAATTATTCACAATTACGTATCGATTTTAAGAATACAAACAAACAGTGAAATGAAATAATAGTTGCTTTTTCTAATTTTTTATAAAAAAATATTAGATCTATATTATACTAAAAGTTGTTTGTCATGCATTGCTATCGCTTTTAGGCAAATCTGGTTAGATCTCCTTCCAGTCATCGGAACACCAGAATCAGTGTCCTACATCGTGCACCTCATCACAGAAAACATAAACTCACCAAGCAAGGAGATCTCTCTCTGGGAAGCCAGATCCGTCTTGGAATCTCTGCCTGAAAATATTCACAACCCCAACGAGCAAACCTTAACAGAACTCAGCGTAAGTCATTTTACAGTGATATTCTAAATTTAACAAACCTATATTACTGAAATGCACGCGCGCTTAAATTAACTTTAGTACGAAGGATTTTGTGTATAAATAGAATCAGAGATTTCACACCATAATATGCTAACGTTTTTATAATACTATTTTAATTTCCAAAATTAAGTTTAGAACATAATTTACGAATTTTGAAATTAATCATATTCTTATGTGATCAATGCAGTCTCTTTTGGAGATCTTGAAAGACGAGAAAGCACCAGGGTATTCCATCTTCTTCTCTGCAGCCCACATGGCCGTGGCCCGAGTCATTCGCAGTTTGTGTGCTGAGCCTACTGAAGTAATCACTCCTGCTGAACTTCAACAAACAAGCTGGAGGCTGTGGCACAGAAGTCACAGAACAGAAACAAGCAGTGAATATTACCAACACGTGAGCCGCAAGTGCCCCAAAGTCGTTGTTAGGAAATTCATTGAGGTAAGTATTGAAACAAAACAAAACATTGTTATTTAGAAGCAGTGCATTCAAATTTAAAGAAAAGAAAAGAATAGCTTCAGAAAAATAAAGGTGTTAGTACAGTCTAAAAAAAACTTTAAGGAAAACTAATTCAGAAGTATCAATATTTGTCACTAAATTGAGTATTTGATGTAATAAAATAGTAAATAATGATAATAATAATATTATATAGTTAAATATTTTATTAAAAGGATTTAATTTCAACTTAGAACCTTTATATATTTTTATGTTATGTATTCTGTAGTTAAATATTCACAATTTTTCAAACATGTTCTTAAATTTCTAATAGGCATTTTTTTAGTCCTTAACTGTCTTTCCGTAATTAATTTCAGTCCACCAAATTCAACACTATTCATAATAAAAGCTTTCATTCATAAATAAAAAACAACAAATTCATTAAATTTTTCTCCTCATGAAACAATTATATTAGGTAAATTATATGCTATGTAATCAAGCACATATTTAAACATTTTGGCATTGTTAATTGTTTTATGTGTATTTTATTTTAAATTATGTAATAATCTTCACTGAGAATAATAATAATAGTATTTATATATTTTTATTTATTTGAAGATAAAATATTGCGAATCTTAATTTAAGTTTATTTTTCGTATTTCTTGTAGAAATTAGCCCGTCAGTTAGAAATGACTCATGACAGAACAAAGAGAGTGATATACATTGAAACTCTGGCACGCACTGGTCTTGATGAAGTATTACCGGTCTTGAAGCCATACCTTTACGGAGAAGTTAGGGGACCTGCCAGAAGCAACAGAATTGAACCATTCATGGATCTCAGCAAAAGCTACATAGATTATTTGAAAACTGTAGCACTGTATGCTCTTCACAACATCGTTGAGATATCTCCAAAAGCTGTAAGAATAAAATCCACATTTCACGTAAAGTTATTAAAAATTATGGTTTCATATAAATTAAATTTCATATTTTTTGCTAGGTTCAAGACATAGTACTCCCCGTTTATCTTAACAAAACTGAGCCTCCAAAAGTCAGGATTGCAGCTTTCGGAGTCGTTGTTAAATCTCAGCCATCTTTGGGTGTCCTTCAACTCATTGCTGAAGAAAGCTGGAGGGAACCGAGCGAAGAGGTTGGAAGCTTTATCACTTCTACATTAGAAAACTACGGAAATAGTTCTTTGCCATGCCACCAACTCACGTGAGTGGAAAATAAATTCAATTTCACTGTAAAAAAATTATTCTGAATAATTTGTGGGAAAAAAATGATGATTGTAATTTTGTCATTTATAGATCTAGTCGCATCAAGAAGATTCTTCCCCAAGTCAAGCGATTTGATCGAGGATATCAGAAATCCAAAAATTACTTGTGGGATTTATATGATGGTAAACATTATACTTTTCTTTCTTTCTTTCTAATCTCCATGTCTAGGAATATACTAGACTAGGTCCACGAGTCCATTTACTTTCAGAAAATCGAAAACAAGCATAAGAGAACTATATAGGTCCTCAAGAGATAACCCCAGGCAAATTTAAGGATATGAGCCGGTGATTTCGGTTCATTTTGACATTTAGGACAATTCGGGTGCACCCTGAGGCCTCTTTAGAGTGTAAGTCCTTTCAGGTGTCCACTGAAGAATCGGGAAAGGGTTGTCTGAACATATCTATCGCCATCAAAAGCAAGGGATCTTCCAGGACAATCTGCTTGATACCAGGGATGACTCGGGGGAACGAGCCAAATTCGACCGTCAGCATGTCTTCTAATGGAATTCAGTTCAAGATGTGTCAGTGAATTGGTAGCTGGTAATGGTTCTTCAGAATTGGCCAGAACATCTGCCATCTCATTCCCCCATATGTCAACAGGCGAAGGAATTCACTGAAGATGTACTTCACAAAGTGACGAGACCTGCTTAAGTTTGCTAAGAATTGTAATTCAGGCCCTATCACCAACTCTTCGCCAGTTTGAAAGATATTGGATGGATTATACTTTTATTGCTAATAGAAATCAGTAATATTCGTCAAAGTTTTGAAATTAAAAAAGTTTTTGTTTTTATGTTATAAAATATATGACTTCGTATATTCGTAAAATATTGTATTTCTAAACTTGCGGTAAATATATAAAGATTTTTTTTTCACAGAACTCCGTGGGTTCGGATTTGAGAAACGATTTGAATATGCTGCAAGCAATGAATCATTCTTCCCAAGTGTTATCTATGGCGCAGCTGGATACAATGCAGGCCCTCTTAGAGATATCCTCTTCCAGGTACAATATGATAATAATTTATAAGATTTGCATGAGGTGATAAGAAACTGATAATATGTACATATTATTATAATAATCCATTAAAAATTCCCCATTTCTTTTAATTATAGTACGCTCTTAATGCACAAGGCTTGACCTCTCGCAATCTCTATGACCAACTTCTAAGAAAACTCGGTTTGAAGCCGGCTGAAGATATTCCAAAAAGTTCTGAGGAAGAAATTTTCCCTGATGTAAGTTCCAATATAATTAATTTTTTTTTAAATTACCCCAAACTTATATAAATTAGAGGATTAAAATCCTTACAGTTTTTATTACAATACTATATTATAACATTTTTCTTAGTTAAAATCTTAAAATCAAATTATATTTTTGCTGGTTAAAAATTAATATTTTAAATAAACAATCTTGACCTTATTACGAGACATATTTTCACCCCGTAAATCAACTATCTAATTTAAATATCAATTGATCCATTTGATTTAATAATAGGAAATTTTCCGTAAAATTTATTGACCTTAAATTTTATTATTTTGTTGCTCATGTAAATAAAAGGTACTTAAGTAAAAAAAAAAATTAAGCACCGCTTGTTTTTTCTGACAAATATATAATTTTAAAAAATCTAGATGTACATTTCTGCAAGAGATGCTGAATTCTGGCGATTCACCTTGTACGAAAAGCTTTTCTATTCAACTTCCTATTACTATTTTGATGCTGAAGATACAAAAGAACATGGACTTCTTGACTTATGTAAGTAAAACACAATCAGATTTTTATATTAATTAAATGAAACAAATTTTTCATTCAAGATTTGAAATAAATCTCTGATTTACGATAAAAAATCTTTTAACTTATATGCATAAACTGTAAACAATACAGTTAAAAACAGCATCTAAAAACTTTTTATATGATTTATAAAATTAAAAATTAACAAAAAATATAAAATGTACACATTGAAAACGGTCAACTACAGCTTAATTAATTGTATTAAAATATGATCAGGAGCTTGATTTTTAATATTATATTATACAAAAAGATAAGAGCAAGCTAAATTTTATGGAACAATTTAGATATAATTTATCATGTAATACAAAAAACTTATAATTTTGGCTTTTTTACATATTTTTGAATAAAAATACGTAGTTTTGAATTCATACCAACAATTCTAGTCTGATAATTTATGAAATCAAAATCATTTTGATTAAGTGATAGAATGCTATACTTGAGTCTAAAATAAAAATACATTGGTACTAACAATTATTCGCTGTTCTCGACAGAAACATATTCGTCTAAAATCTCCATATAAATAATTATATTTTTCAAAAATTAAGCGCTTTAATTACACATTAAATAAAAAATAGGTATCCTAATCTTAAAATTGTTATTAATCATATGAAATATCAATATAATTTCCAAAAATTTAATATGATAAATCTATAATATGCATCTTTCTAGTGGTTGACCAGCTCAGTCACTACATCTCAATCGATTCCCGCGGCCACTACAGTGGACATTTCATTAAAGTCGCCTTGCCATCTTCTTATCATGCAAAATCCGTTGCTCACGCTCTTCCATATCCTGTACAGTTTGAAATGAAGAACCCACTTATGTTATCTCTGAAAGTGAGAGTGAAACCACAGGAACAATCTTCAGGAGTCGGTTATCAGATACATCTTCACCCAAGGTATATTTTTTATTACAACAAAAATGTATAACTTTAATTTTCCAGAGAAAACAATAATGTAGTTTTCATTAAATACACATTTTCTGTTAAAGTTTAACTGTATTTGTAATTTACACAGTGCGTACTATTCGTCAATTTACACAACTGAAATCTTAAACTTGGGTGACTGCAAGAAAGTCGGAGTTTACCACGAGCAGAAATCAGCAGCAACATATCCAACAGTTCTCAGTTTCAGTGTTCAAGACAGGAACAAATTCGACTGGAGTTATCAATTCCCAGAACTTGACAAAAAAATCTTCACCTACAATGCAGAAGCCGGAACTTTCGCTGGAAAGAACCACTTGGTACCTCTTCCACCAAACGAAGACAGGAGACCAATTAAATCAATTCCTTCCACATTTGAAGTAAGTATTTAATCACATCTGCATACATTTATATGTATTTTAATTTAGTAAACGCATTAAACGAATTATGGCGGATAATTTATGAGATGCTATCTTTGAAAGATGAGTAAATAAATATAAATAATTTTTTAGAGACAAGGTTCATTCGGTGTCATAGGTTTGCCCAAGTTCTCTTGGACAGTTCACACTGAAAACATCCAGTTTGGATACCTACAAGTTCCACGCAACGCTAAAGAAGCTATTTCCTATATTTTACGACAAGAAATGAATGCTGGCTGGAGAAGAAGATCTGTCGATATACTAAGAATTTCAGATAGAGTTTGGAAGCCCAAAACTGAAGTAAACATCAGTTTTATTATTATAAATTATTAGTTGACTAAAACAATATACTTTCAAAGTCAATAAAATTCGAATTGCCAAATTTGTAATCAGTAAATGCTTTCTAATTTTTTAATCCATTGAAGATTAAATGTGAATACTTTATAAATATTTGAAGTACAATTAATAATTCAAAATGTGAACTGCTGGTGAAGACATAAAACAACTTTTCTTTTTGATTAACCTTTGAATTTCATTTAAAATAGTTACCAATAACATATTCATCAATTAAGAATTGTTAATTTCTCGATGGTTTTGAATAAAATATTTTGTAAAAGTAAATGTTGACTCTAATGTATGCAACTATAATGTGTCATTTTTCTTTAAAAAAAACTGCGTTGAAAAGTATACTATCTTCACAGAACTTTATGACTAAATACAATAAAATTATATTTATTCAGGTGAAATTCAGCATGGAATATTCCAGAAATTACGCTTCCCCCGTTGAGAAGCAGTCATCAGAATCAGATTGGGCACAGGAACTTAAATTTGATGATTCTTTAGGTCAGCAGGATTCTTCTTCTTACGCTTCAGAAGGTCAAGCATTATACAGAACTTTGACAAGGAAGCTAAGTTACATTAAAGACTCTATCAAAATGAGAGTTGAACAAAAAGAAAAATCATCAACAGTCAACAAAGCTGATTTGAATTTAGACTACTACCATACACTTGGAGGCTTTTTACATTTGGTTCACTTCAATGCCTCTCTTCCAAAAAGAAGTAGACCTCTGACAGTAAGAAATATACTCTATTCAGAGCTTCATTACACATTCCATGAAATGCTATTAAGAATGTGATATTTATAAAATCTAATGCCCGTGTTTTAGGTTGCAGCGGACTACGCAGTTGCTTTCCTCAACCGACCCAATGAATTCAAGTACTCAGAAGAATACGGAAAGCAGAAAGGCTTGGCCCTTGCAGCGGTTTCTTTTGCAAATTCATCACCTTTCCTTTATCCATCAGTTGTTGCCAAGGTAATTATATCGTACAAATTGATTTATTAATATCCTGGTGAAAATTAAAATAACATCGAAAAGATATATTTTGTTCAACTTTATGATATATATAAAGCTATAGTATTCAGAAGAAATACTGCTTGTAAATTAATGCTGAATAATATCATTCCAGGCCGTATTCAAATACAAGCCTTTAAATGAAGTTCTTCACATGGACACTCCTTTACCAAGGAAATATTTCGAGCCTGAAACCCATGAGCAATGTATGAAAGACATCCAAGAAGGTGAAAATCTTTCTGTATCCTGTCTCAAGGCAATTAGAGAAAAGTCTATTTACAACAACCTTAAAGTTCACGCTATCTTACCAAAAGTAAGTTTTATTGTATTTAGCGATATTTATAAATAATCAAAGTATGTTTGGAAAAATTATATACATGTATGAAACCTTTATCAGTGTATGATTAACAACTTACTACTTCGCTCATTAGCTGAAAATTAAGAAATAAAAAAGTACATAATTTATATTTCTTAAGATTATATTACTATTTATATTAGCATTCAATTATATTTTAAAAATCATATGAGGGTTAAGGAGAAATTATTTATACAAGCAATGCTTAAAAATTCCATTTAATTATTATATAAAAGAGCAAAGGACTGGATAGGCCAAAGTTTCTATTTTATTTTATAAAAATATTAATTTTACATAAAGGGCAAACAATTAATGGGCAATTCATAATTATAAAATCATAGAATGTTTTTTTAGAAAATAGATTAATACATTTAAATATTGAGGAATAAAAGGACAAAAATAAAAATAATTTGTAAAGAAAATTATTTAAATGAATAATTATCAAAAATTTAATTGAAATTATAATTAATTAGTCTAAAAATATTTCTTAATGAAAGGAAAAGCTTTTGTTTTTATTTTCACATTAGATTTTACTTGATTAAGATATCTGTGATAAAAAAATATCTTTCTTCTAAAGAATTTTCTTTTGAAGAAATATGATCTTCATATTTAGGAGTTATTCTTGCAGTCATTTGAATATTTTTATATTTAGTTATCATTAAAAAGTTTAATAATTAAAAAATACTCTAACATCCATGATGTAAATTTAAAACCGGCGTACAAATGTGTTCTATAAATATTTAAAAAGACCTCATTTGAATAATTCGATTTTACTTGCAGGATTTACCATACTATGTAAATGACTTTGCAGAAAAACTTGACATGGCCTTAAAACACACTTATTTTGGCCACATGGAAGTCGAAAGGAAACCCGCCGAGCCATATCAAATATCATCAACAAAAAGCTCAGAATCTTTGTATCTGGAAGCCACTTACATTGATAAAATGACTCATGAACCAGTAGCTGACATTGTTATTGAGAAACCTTCCGAAATCATCAGACTTCACAAGATTAGCATTGGTAGACTCCAACCCCTCTCCAGTATCGAAAGCATTCCAGAAGTATACGCAGCTGCTTTGACCAACAACACATATCCTGGTAAGTTGCTTGAATAAAATCTCTTTTCTACACTTAGAAAAGTTTTACGTGTCTAAGAAAACACACTTGTTAAAAGTTATTAACAGGATATTTATAAACTTTCATCGCAGCTACTTGCACATTAATGGACAAGTATGTGAGGACATATGACTTGAAAACTTTCCATCTCCCATATGAAACACCAGAATGTACTTATGTATTATCTACTCACTGCACGGAAAACAAAAAATTCGCTATTTTAGCGAGATTCAGTCCTAAGCACCCAGGAACTGAGGTAAGGAATTAAAGTCAAAATTTTATAAATATGTAGATATGCATTAAGCAAAAGTAAGCTGCCGCTTTTAATATAAAATTGAATAAATATTATTTTATCAAACAAAGACTTTGTAAACTGAAAATATATTTTTTTCCATAAATTGTAGTCAACTTTTCTACATTACTAACAAAGCTTGATTTCTAAAGACACTATTATCTGTTACTTTTATGTAGGAAATCCATTTCTACGTCGGAAAAGACCATATCGTTCTTGTCCCAGGTGGCAGATCTTCCTATAAAATCAAATACAATGGTGAGGAGAAGAGAGTTCGTCTATTGGCCCCTCTTATGCTCAGTGAGTCTTCCCTCATCACAGCTCTTGTGAATGTCGCTTATGATGGAAGCCAATTCGTTGAAATTAATGCAAGAAAAGCCGGAGTTATGATTCGTTACGATGGTGAAAATGTCAAAGTACAGGTAAAAGCACTTAATTATTTAGAACATTAAATTGAAAAAGTTCTCAAAATCTAAAATATATAGTATCATATGAATTTCACGAAATGTAATTTAAATTTTGCTGCATTTATAGTTTCTCTTTTTGATATTTTTATAACTTTTTTTAAATTCTATTTTGATATTCATATATTGAAAAACTGTAGATAATTTATGATTAAAACTCTTGTTTTTTTAATAACAGATCCACCCCAGGTACAAAGGAGAAATGTGTGGTCTTTGCAGTGAATTCAATGGTGAAATTGTTAGAGAATTCAGAGGAGTTGATAGATGCTTATACACCAACGCAGAAGATTTTGCAAAATCCAATATTGTTGGCACTTGCACTGACAAGACACCCCACCACCCATACATGTGCAGCAATCACGTTACATACAGTGAACAATTCGACGATACATATGGTAAGAATAAATTCCTCCACGAGTTATATTGTAGCATATATTATTTTATGATAACAAATTTAGGAATATTTTCACAATTCCATATCATTTGCTTGTAGTTTCTATTCCTATTCTGGTACTTTTTTAATATGGATAGTTAATATGATGCCACGTAATAAGCAATGCAAAGAAACAGTTAAATTAAATAATTTATTCAAATTATGTATTATATACATCTATTTAATTTATAAAGATTAAGAGATAAAACTAATTTTTAAACACTGTATTCTGATTTATAAATCATAAAATCAAAGCTATCAATATATTTGTAAATAGAATTTTGTGAGTGAAATTTTAGTTTGCTCATATTTTACAATCCATCATCAACGCTAAAGAGGAAATAAAATGTAACTATCGTATAAATAAATAGTCTAAAACATGTTGAAAAGCAATTGAATTGTGAATAGTTTGCTTAATACAAAGGTTAAATTATTTCAAAAATCAAGAAGGAAACATCAAATAAAGTAATCAGCAGTTTCATAAGATAAGGAGATATATAAGCGATATAAATCATAATATTTTCAGAATCAAAAAAATTAGAAGGAGGTATTTTAAAACCTACTCATAAGTCTAACTCATTAGGAATTGACCATGTGTACGTTATCTAGCATCATAATACCAATTTAAGTGTTCAATTATCTGAGAGTTTTTGCTTATTCCTGGCCAACTGCTCAGACAACAACATTTGGAAGAGAGAAATTGATCACGGTTTTGAAATCAAATTGGGGATAGCGAAGCATAAAAAATTGTTGTAAAATTTATCTGTGACATCCACAGGCTCTTGAAAGTGTTTCTCATGAATAATGAGCCGATTTCTTACATTCTAAGAAAGAAAACTTGTTATGGACATTGTTACGAAGTAGTAACAAATTATTAATTAATTTTACCAACCAATTACTTTTTTTCTTTTCTAATTCACTTGATTTCAATTTTTTTGTAACATATTTTGATGTTTAAAAAAAACTATCCAAACCTAAAATCAAATTCGATAAATTCAAGTGTTTATTTAGAGAAGCCGCAGATATACATTTCTTCTTATCTCATCTAGTAAACTAAATCTATATCATAATGAATCAAAATGGTGATCAAGACGAAATATGTGAATACATGCTGCTATTGCTACTCTTCCTATATGTATTACATTTAACTTCTTCTAACTAAATTTTACCACAAAAAATGTGTGCTTTTAATTTTAAATAAAATACAAATAATATTCCTTCTTAAAACATTAAAATAGTTATTTTAAAATGAAATTTAGCTCGGTAGCAAATATTAAGTAAAGTAAATTTAGAAAATAACTCACTAATTTAGCTAAAATCATCATCATCACTAATTTAGCTAAATCACTAATTAGTTTATATCTATTTTCATCACTAATTTTATCACTAATTTAGCTAAAATTATAAATAAAATATTTTATATACCATTTAGTATAAGACAAATTAATTTTTATTTAAAATAATTTTGCACATTCCGTTTACATTTTAAATTTTTTGTATACATTTTAATTAAAAATAATTTGCAAATTTTAAAGACGGTTCATTCTTTAAAATTTCAATGACTCTTTAGGCTGGATTAGTGTGACTGTTTATTTCCATTAAAACTGTTTAATTTTTATCAAAAATTATTTCAATATTTTTAACGGTACAATTAAACACATAGATAAAGCATTATTAAATCCCATTATGATGACAATCTGCGTGAAATACTTGTATATGTTCCTAAAGATAATCAATTTTGCATTGTAAATGAATGTTATATTAAACATGAGTTGTTGTGGTAAATGATTCTATTTACAGTGCCACGCATCAAGCGAAATGTTGTCTTGAACCAAGAAGACATGATTTGCTTCTCAACTAAGCCAGTCCCTGTCTGTGACAACAATGCCCCACCAACCAAAACCGAATCACACGAGTGCGAGTTCCACTGCTTGCCCAAACTGGACTCCAACGCCAGAAGGATGGTCACCGAGTCCAAGAGAAGAATCTTGGGAGAAGTGGAAACAAAGCACGTGGATTACACTCAAATCATTCAAGTTGCAAAAATGTGCTAAGAAATTAGTTGAAGACTTTATATACAAATTGCTTATATTTATTGGTCAAATATACAAATTTTACAAAAACGCATCTTTTGCTTTATAATTATTGCTGCTTGTATAAAAATTATAATAAAATCAAATTCTTCATAGAAGGCATTTTCTCTGGTAAACTTTACTCACAACATAAAAATAAAATGAAGATAAAGATTAAATATTACTTCGTTAAGATCTTTCACCATTTTATGAAAGTTGTTAATAATCGTAAACAAATTAATAAATTGTTTTTTTCTATTTAAAACAAGATTTATTCAATAAATGCAATTATATAGACATTATGCACCATAATAGAAACCTTATTTCAAAGCTACATCCCCCAAGATAATAAAAAATATTCTTCAAGCAATAATAATATTCTTTGGAAAAGAAAAATTTTCAGTAAAGCCACGAGAAATTCTTTGAGTAAAAATTAATGACGTTTATTACCACTACAAGGTGTTGCACTAATAAGTTTTGCATTTAGTTACCCTTTTTTGTAATTTTCGTTACAAGTTTTAGTACAGAAAAAAGTGAGAAGTAAACAGATATTTTTGTACGCAATCCTTGTAAGTGCTGTAGGGAAAATAATGTAAAAAATTTTATTGTTGGTATAAGAAGATTAGTATTAAGATTTAAAAGAGGTCGTTGTATAAGTATAATATATACTCCCAAGAGATTTCTTGCCAAATCTGGCGTCCTGTGTTTTGACTATTGTGTTGCCGATTTTCGTTTTGGTGTTGAAATTTGAGTTTTTGTTGCTAGGTTTGATTTTTCTTGTGTTTTACGTCATTTTTGCGTCATATATATTTTTTTTTATTTATTTTTTTTAAGTAGTGACAGAATTTGAATTTTTTGTTCAGCGTTTCTGTTTGAAGTCAGCTGAACGTTGTTCTCGATAGTGCTTCGTTGTCGTCAGTTTTTTTATTCTTTTTTCAGTTCTACCTTTTAGTTTTTTTCTCCTATTATATGATTTAAATGTTCTAAAATGCGTATTTTTGGGGGACTTTGGGAAATTCTCCATTCTAAAAACATGCGTTCAGCTTGGCGACGAAACAAAGTCGCAGAGGTTGGGGATATATCCTAGTTCCAAGACTGCTTATAAATATTGCAGTAATTAATTTAAAACTTTATTAAATAATGATTACATATAATTTATAAATTCGATAGATATTTTTCACGTTTTTTCAAAAATTTATGATGTGAAAGCATAAAATCACTATTAATTTAGGGTTCATCAAATTACATTAGAATCGAATTTAGTAATAGATAATTTAAACATTATATGAGTACAAATTACAGAAGTTATTTACAGAATTTAAGGCTGAAGAATTGCAAATTTATAGAGGAAAAATGAGATTCTTTATAATCATAACGGTAAAAGAGTTGAGATGTCTATTCTAGCTCTTATAAACAAACTCTCTAATGATTTTGAAGTCTATATCCAATGGTACCATCTCACGTCGGTATTTCCAGCAACGAGATGGCCGATACTTTGGAGAAAGCAGCTGCTCTTCTTACTCTTCAACTAAATATTTCCATCTTCAGTAAGGTTCCCTCAGAGAAAAGTGATTGAATAGAAACGAATGGGAGCTACCTTTGGAACACTATTGGCATTCCACGAAAACCCTTAGTGGTGCTTTATGGGGGAGGCAACAAATTTAAACAGACATATCTTTCGCGATTTACCAGTGGGCACTTGACCTCTCTCTTTTTTGAGCAAAAACAGAAACTTTTTAAGACATGTACCAAGTGTCAATCTGCTGAGCATATTATAAATTACAATAGATTTTTGGACTTACGGAATTGCTTTGATTTTATTATGTCAACTAAGGATCAGAAACAACTACAATATAATCAGAATATTTGAAGACACAGTTATGTAAACGCAAATAAATAACAATAAAAATTGTAATTTAAGCACAATGCTTAGACACAAAGAAAAAATATTTTTGTGCGTGTGTGTGTGTGGTTGAATTTTAATAAATTAAATAACCTGAAAAAAATTCAGTTTGAAACATATTTTTAATATTATTCATACACAATAAAAATGCTTAAAAATAAATTAGATAATCAAAATTTCTAAATTAATCAGAACATCTAAATTATTCAGAGTATGGCATAAATTTCCCAAAAATCAAAACTATGAACTAGCCATTTTAAAATTTATATATATTAGTATTCAAACTATTCTTTGATATTTTTACTGATAGATTTCATTGTTTATTCATTCAAATATCTAGTAGCTGACAACAAGAATAAAAATGATTAGGTTAGGCATATAAATAGTGTGTTTTAAATATCGTTAATTTTGGTTCACAAACACTATATCATCAAAATTTCCAGAAATGAAACATAGCCTATATTTGACGGTAGTTAGGTACCAATATCTTGATAAAAGTTTCATTCTATTCTGCAAACCATTCTCACTTCAATTCTGGACAAAATTTAAGTGGATAAGCAGAATCAGGATTTTATTTATATAAATTTAATATTATTCTTAAATTTTTTACACATTTAAAGAAAAATTAGTACAGTTTTTTTGCCCTTAAATTATTATCTCTTTAAAAGATTATGTTCCATAATAGTGTTTACTCATTTATATTATTATTAATTATTTATTAGGAGAACTTGTTCGAATTTTTTTTCAATTATGTATTTACAAGTTCAATAAAGAATATATAAGGATTTTTAAAAGTCTTGTAAAAAAGTCGTTTTTACATTTACCATTCATAAGAAATCAATTTAGCAAATGTAAGAATATTTAAATTGAATTACATCACATTTTGATTCGCTTTAAAAATAGATTATCGAAAATATAAGCTAGAAATGTTTGTGTATAAGCCAAAAATATGAAGAAAGAAATTATTTTAAAGTAAATAATATTATTATTTTTTAAAGAAATATGGTGACAGAAAATTATACGATCTAAAAATGTGAATCAGTTTATGAATTAATTTCAAGATTTTGTTTTTAATGAACATTTGAATAACTAAAAAATAGACTTCAAAAAAGCCTTAAAGTATTTACATAAAATAATATAAATTACAATTATTGAATATAAGGAAAGATTTTATTAAAAGTAAATAAACCAAACTAACAAGAGAACAAAATGTTGTTGTTTATTTGCATATAATAAAATCTTCTATAGGTAAAAAGGGAAAATTAAAAAATTTTTAAATTGCTGTGTTTGAAATATTTTTAAGGATCATGCTGTGGATTTGAAATTGTTTTTTATACTTTAATCTTTATACCTTTAAAACATTTTTTGTTTTAAATATAATTAAAAGGCGTTTCATTTTAATGTCATATATTTATAAATTTGTCTACCAAGTATATGTTTTTATTATCATACATATTGTCTACTATGCACATAAAGTATATAACTTGTTCTAAATGAAAATATTTTTAAAGAAATATGCATTTATGATAATAATAATTAATTATTTTTATCAAGTTTAGTTAACATGATTTACGGTGCATTTGACATCACTAGCAGAGTTTAATAATCAAAATCTATTGTAAGACATCGTATCTTGTCTTCTGAAAGAACGTTTCATAAATAAATAGGATCTATTCCTGTGTCTAAAGGGAATAAATCCAAAAACTTCCAAGCATCAACTTCAATAAGCATGCAGAAAACAGAAGCAAACATTTACCTCCAATTGTTCAACAATAGCTGGGATTATACCCAAAAGCTTCCAGTCATTGTAATATTTTAAAAATTATTCTTGAAATATTTTATAATGTACCGTAAAATTTGGATTCTTCTAGAATAATCCAATAATGGTCACTGTGATCACTTAATCTATTCACAAAACATTATTCATTGAATGTTAAACTTCTCAAAAGAGTATCTATGGAATCACTAATAGGGAATGTGATATGATTCATTATGGAACATCAAACCAATAAAATGTTTCAACATCTTAATAATAATTATAAATTAATTTGAAAGAAGAATAAAATTAACTCATTTAAAGATACATATAGTTGCAGTTTTATTCATTCATTCATTCATTCATTGTCATGTGCCAGCTAGGCTGGCAATATGGGGTGCGCTGCCCCACTTTTTCAACTGAACCATATTTTGGTGCGGAGTCCGACTTCCTCAGTACACACATGCCATAGGGACCCGTTTATAGGGTAGGCAACCATTTACACCTCATTCATACAAGGAAAGGACAAAGACAGGATAGATAGAGAGAGAAAGTACATCCATACACGAACCGGGATTCGAACCCAGGACCTCCTTATCCGTAGTCAGGCACGCTGACCACTAGACAAGTTAGTCGGCAGTTGCAGTTTTATAAACATTCTATATAAATACAAGATATATTGATTTGATTTACTAAACCAAGTGCACTTATATTAATTCACATTTATAAACTTATTTACTATTTTAATACATTGAATTCATATCATTCATAGCATTTTAAATTTCATATTATTATTTAAATTCGATATCCGAAGATATTTTATACACAGGTTGCATTGTTTTTCTTGATATGCTTGGTATATTTTACTAAAGCAAATGAAATAGAAAAATAAACATTTTATTTTGTCAAAATGTTTTAAATTACGTATATTGTATATACATTTTTTTCAGCGTGGAGTATTTAAAAGTAAATATATTAAGAACAATAAAATGCATGCTTTAACTGTTCTAATGTTATCATGTTTTACTGTCATAATGAATATAATTTATTAATTATATTCATTATAGATATAATTAATAAATTATATCAATAAAAGACAGTTAAAATATTTCTTAATAAAAAGTTTTATTAAGTAGATTCACATATCGCTTATTGATTTCAAGATTAAGACTGACTCAGTTTGATAGGAAGAAAGGTTGAGGAACACATTTATTTCCGCATTAAAATAAAACTAAATATTAATATCGATATCTCATATACTGCCTTGTGAAAAACTTAGTTGATTCTTTTCTTTTCCGATTTCAAAAGTACATAATTAAGAAAATTTAACATTATCAACAACTTAAAATTCTCATTCTAAGGATGATAATTTATATGGTTCTAGTGAAATAAAAATTCTGTAGAAAATTTTTGGATCAGTTTGAGAAGATTGGCTATTGGAGAACAGGAACAAATAAAGTGGTATGCAACAAAAGTAAAAAATTGAGTATCATTATAACTATTTAGAAAAAGAATCTAATGATTTGGACATGTATTATGAATGGATAAAAAAAGAATTGTGAAAAGAATATTGGATAGAAACTCAGGAATGTCAAAATCTAGAGAAAATATAGAGCTAAATGGAAATAGCAAATAGAAAATAACATTAACATATTTGAATTCATCCATTAGAACAAAAGGCAGCCAATGGAAAAGAATGCTTAAAATTCTTTTTTTAAAAATTAAGCCTCTAAAAACCTATACATGATAACGTCTGATTCATATTAAAAACTGCTATGTAATTAATTTGCAATTTGAATAATCTTATAAATAACGAAAAGCATTTTTTACCTTTAATAAAGAATAGACATTATTATTTGATTTTTTAATATCTTCATCATCAAGAACTGCATCACTTTTAACGCACACAAATTTCCATATTTAATGGGGTTTTTTTTTTTAAAAATGAAAAACTCATTTATTGACAATATATGCTAAAAAATACTTAATCTTATTCGGTTCATTCTTTTTAAGCAAATGATGTTCTATAATTTGCATTCATTTACATCGATATTATTTCAGTTCATTAGGAGATAAAACCAGGTAGAACTGACTCACTAAATAAAGAACAATGAAAACTTACGCTATAGGGTATAAAATATAAATTTAATTGTAGTATCTGGCGACTATTTGGCGATCGATAAACCGCGCTTGGCGTGGTTGGCTCCTTTTCGAGAGGTTGCTATATTTTAGAAGAGTTTGCGCCGGAGCGAGGTCCGGATAGGTTGTAATTCTGGTAGGAGCAGAAGGCTCCAAGTAAATTTGTGTTTTATTGTTAATATTAAATATTTAATTGTAATTAAATAAATGTGTTGTCCAGAAAATGTAGATTGTTAACTCTCGGCCATTCTACACATCACAACACGCTCACATTTCGAGAACCAGAGCTGAGAAATACGAAATGGCTTAACTTGGAAAATTCGAATTTCAGAAGAAAGAATAAAACTGTCAACGGAATTCTAAAGTGATAGAAACAGAAGAAAATGTTCAAAAACGTGAAAAAGGAAGACTTGGTAACAGTCTTGCTGGAAATTGGTGAAGAAGCAACTTTTGATTTGAAATTAGCCGAACTGAAACACAAACTTCTGAACAGTAAAGAATATGCCGAAGATGCTGACTTCGTAAAAGAAATTTTGATTTCTACTATAGAGAATAGGAAAAGTAAAGAAGAGTTCGAACGAACACAAGCTGAAGAAGAAAGATTAAGAGAACACGAATTAGAATTAGCAAAAATCCGAGCTACGCAGAACATAGCGAGCAGTAGTCCGACGCCATTTTCAATTTCGAACACCGGAGGCGAATTCGAAATTCCACTCGACAAGCTGATCAAGGGAGTAGAAACGCTAACGATACCAGTACCGAAAAGAGCAGAATCTTGGAATATATTTTTCGATTCCATAGAAAGAGCATTTAAACACAAGAAAGTTCCGGAAGAATTTAAGTCAGAAATATTATTGAAATTAATCGGAGAGAAAGCGGCAAACGTTCTTGTCTACATTAAAGAAGACGATTTGCAGGATTATGAAAAAGTAAAAACTTTAATTCTGAAAGAATATCAACCTACTCCTCAAGCATGCCTAGAAAATTTTAGAAAAGCAAAACGTTATTCTGGAGAATCACATATTCAATTTGCTTCACGATTAACATCGACATGGGACTATTATTGTAAATCAAGAGCAGTAACTGATTTTGAAACATTAAAAGAATTAATCATCTCCGATAAACTGTTCCAAACGTTAGATGGAGAAACAGCTTCGCACATCGCTATACGCCAAGGAAATCAATGGTTGAAACCACAAGAACTAGCTAGAGAATGTGATATTTATTTTGAAGCAAGAAGAAAATCATTTGACGAAATTCGAAACGAAATGAAATATCCAAAGTTTACGGATTCAACATATATGCAAGATAAATATATTCCACCACCCAAAAGAAGAGAATACACGAAACAAAGTTTTACCCCAAAACGTAAGGAATGCTATATTTGCGGTAGTTATCAACACCTTGCAAGAGAGTGCTCAGAAAAGAGGAACGGAAATGGATATATTAAAAAGAATGATAAGGTGTATTCTACAACTCCGAGGAATACAAATAGAATATCGAAAGAAGATGCTGTAGTAGCTAAAGTTGACTCGACTCACATACGAACTGAATCGAAAGAAACTATTATTCAACCATTACAGAAAATTGATGTTTTCATTAACTCTCTAAAAACGGAAGCTATTATAGATTCTGGAACTCAAATCTGCATAGTTCACTCATCACTAATTCCAGATTTAGAAGATCGAGAAGGAGGGAAAGTTATATTAACACCTGCATTTGGAAACCCAATTGAAGCGAAAGTTTGTCGTAAGCCTATTTACTATAAAAACTCTGGAAATAATTTATTTAATTGTGTAGATACTTTAATTGCAGTAACGGACAAATTAAATGTGCCTTGTTTAATAACTCCAGAAACATATGAATTATTAATTAATTCAACAGCCGATCTGTCAAAAGAAAACTGTTCCAATGACAATTCTTCAGGAGACATCGGACGTTCCGAAGGAGAAAATGTGCTCAGTTTAGCCACCGAAACAAAAACAGCTACGGAAGGAGAATCCCCCCTTTAGAATTGCCTGAGGCGAAAAACGAAGAGGAGGGAGGAAGGGAGACAGCGGGCGCCGACTCTCACTCTGCGGAGAGGAGCGACCAGACAACCGTTCTATCGGAAGCGCAGAAACTCCGGGTGGAGCAAAAGAGTTGCCCAACATTAAAAGAAGCTTGGAATTATGGAGTAATATTTGAAAATGAAGAAGAATTTGGAGAAATTATAACTTTGCCAGGTAAAGAATTCCCAAATCCATTACAAATCTTAGAAGTAGGAGAAAATCTGAATTTTGAAAATTTAAGTTCATTACAGAGGAAGAAATTAATTTCTCTTATCAAGCAACATGAAGGACTATTTACTGGAAAATTAAAAATAGCAAAAGTAGAACCACACAAGATAAGATTAGTACCAAATTTAGAGAGGAAGAAACCGTACATCTATAGAATTCCTGAAGCCTTGAAAGAAAAGGTTGATAAAGAAATAGAAGATTTAATGATGTCAGGACTGATAGAAGAAAGCAATGCTGAGATAGCTCACCCTGTAGTGTGTGTAAGCAAGAAGGATGGCAATATTCGATTGTGTGTGGACTATAGATCTTTGAATGCTGTAACCAAACCAGATGATTTTCCTATGGAAAATGCAATTGACTTGATGTACAGTATTGGGAAAGCAAACGTTATTACAACATTAGATTTACTCAAAGGATACTGGGCTATACCTATGGAAGAACAGAGTAAAGAATTTACATCTTTTAAAACTCATCGAGGACAGTACCAATTCAAAGTAATGCCATTTGGATTAAGAAATGCTGCTGCAACATTTCAGAGAGTAATGAATAATGCACTAAAAGAATTTAAAGAATTTGCAAGAGCATATATTGATGATATTGCTATATTTTCACCAGATTTTGATACTCATCTCCAAGATTTACATAAAGTTTTTACAAAACTGGAATCACTTGGTTTCACAGTCAATTCGAAAAAGTGTTCTTTTGCAAAACCACAAATAAGATATTTAGGACATATCATTGGATCAGGAAAACACAGACCTGACCCCGAAAAGATTAAAGCAATTGAGAAATTAGAAACACCAAAGACTAAATCTCATCTTAGGAGCTTGTTAGGATTATGCAACTATTATCGAAATTACATTCCTAATTATGCTGAAATCGCCTACCCCTTAACAGAGCTCACTAAAAAGAAACGACCAGAAGTGCTGGAATGGAAAGAAGAACATAATGTATCATTCCAAAAGCTGAAAGACCAACTTATGAAAGCAACAGAGTTAATAACCCCAACAATACAGGATCCTTTCATCATTCACTCTGATGCATCGCAAATTGGAATAGGTGCATGTCTGTCTCAAGTGAGAGAAAATAAACATTTTCCTGTGTGTTATGCAAGCAAGAAATTGTCCAAACCCCAACAAAATTGGCCTACTATAGAACGTGAAGCTTACGCTATAGTATGGGCATTAAAGAAGTTTGAATCATGGATTTTTGGATCAACAGTAAAGATTGTGACAGACCACAATCCTTTATCATTTGTTGTGAAAAATGCCCCACAATCATCAAAGCTTCAACGATGGGCCTTAGCTTTACAAAAATACAATATAGAAATCATTCATTGCCCAGGAAGAAATCTTTCTAATGCAGATGCTCTATCTAGATTACCAACTAGTGACTCTTGAACATTTATTTGTGTTTAATAATTTTTTTCTATGTATAAAATTTTGGTTATCTTATATGTTTATTAGAAGTGAAGTGGTAAGTAAAATTAAATATTAGTAATATTTGAAGTATAATAGCAATATTTAGTAAATTTAAATTTTGTAAGTAAATGTTTGAAATATTTACTGTTTATTAGATAATTAATTAACATTGAAAGTATTAACGTTGCTATATTATTTGTTTATATTTCTTAGTTACTTTTGCTGTAATGTGATGAAATATGTTCATGAAAACAAATGTGTTTCTGTTTATTTACTTTAATAGTAATGTACATGTATAGTATTTCTTTTGAACATTATATTAATTGGAATTTGTGAATTTCTATTTATGTGCATTATGTGTAAATTGTTGTATATGTGTAGATCACAAATAGTCGCTTGATTCGTTTTCAGATTGATGATTAATTCATTAATGTAACATCAATCTTGCGGGGGAGGTGTAGTATCTGGCGACTATTTGGCGATCGATAAACCGCGCTTGGCGTGGTTGGCTCCTTTTCGAGAGGTTGCTATATTTTAGAAGAGTTCGCGGCGGAGCGAGGTCCGGATAGGTTGTAATTCTGGTAGGAGCAGAAGGCTCCAAGTAAATTTGTGTTTTATTGTTAATATTAAATATTTAATTGTAATTAAATAAATGTGTTGTCCAGAAAATGTAGATTGTTAACTCTCGGCCATTCTACACATCACATTAATGAAAACAATCTGTTAATTACTACTGTAGTTCAGATAAACGTAATTTCTTCACAATAAAAAAGTATGAATCCTGACTCACTATAGATCATTATAACTATAAAAGCAAATATTTGATAATTAAGAATATTTATTTTTGAACAACGTAATATTTTTATGAATACAGGAAATATTAAAATAAAAAAAAGTTAAGCTTATGACCAGAAGAAAAAAATTTCCAAACGAAAGAAGTTAGACTAAAAGAAAAAAACAGATAAGATAAATTAAAAAGTTAATCTCGGCTATTAATATATATTTTGACTACACTGATTTAAATTACTTTTCGCAAAGTTACAAAATTTACATACAGCACTCAATTTATCAAAAATTATAGGAATTATCTGAGTTAGTTTTTCTCAAAATATAAACTAGTTTAAAAGTGAAAGAGAAAATACTAAGCATTAGTCATTAAACATAATGAAGAATTCCAATGAGATTGATCAATTCAAAAATTTTCAAAAATCACAATGTAAATTCAATAAGAAAATTGTTTATGGTCAACTGTCTTCATCACACAGTTCTTAAATCAAAATGCCATAAGGAACCGGCAGGAAACGTTTTCGAAGGTGAATTTTAGTGCTAAATTAGTCCATTCTTGCATACTAAAATTTTTAATCTCCCGAATAATTTTGGAATTGGAATGTTAATTTATTATTACTTTCATAAGAAAATCCCTGCTATTTTAAATTGCTTCTAAAAATAATTTTCGTTGGTTTACCCGGTGAATATCTCCACTTTAAAGACTTTTAGAAGTATTTTAAGATTATACACTGCTGGACAATTGCTAAGGATGAATAACACTATCATCCATAGCAACCACAAAATGAAAGGAAGCAAAATGTGGAAAATTAGATTAAGTGCGGGATATAGTAAGAAGAAGTATGCGTATGCACTTTTTTTTCCACGTCTATTCTTCACGTGATAGCGTTCATAAGAGCTTTGAAGGTTATGACGCTTGGGACTCTTCATATAGCATGAGTTGTTTCAAGTCAAATTTTTACAGGAAAAATTTAATACACGAACTTGAAATTTTGCATGTCTTCCCGACATCACTTCGATGATTTTATGCGTGGCCGAATTATTGGAAAGATCGAAGAAGGGCGAAAAATAACAGATGTTGCCAGGGAGTTCGATATCGCTCACAGCGTTGTTTCACGGCTGTGGGAGTCATTTCAAACTACTGGAATGTGTAGTAGGCGGCACGGGGGAGGTCGTGTTAGAAGTACTAAGCCTGCAGAAGACAGATATATCGTCCTATAAGCAAAAAGGAACAGGCGCACCACAGCTCAGCAGGTGGCAAATCAGTTTCTTGCTGCCTCAGGAAAGCAGATCTCTCGAAAAACTGTTGCCAGACGTTTGAGGGGAGGAGGACTATACGCCCGCAGACCTGTTGTGTGTGTCCCGTTGACCAGACAGCACCGTACTGATCGTTTGCAATGATGTCGTGAGCATCGCAGTTGGACTGAACAGGACTGGGCATGCGTACTATTCTCAAATGAGAGTAGGTTCAGTCTGTCATCGGATTGTAGACACCAACTGATCTGGCGCGAGAGTGATATTGCTTATCGTCCAGAAAATATCCAGGAAAGGGACCGATATCCGACATGCAGTGTCATACTGGGGGCCGGCATCATGATCAATGGCCGCACGCCCCTACATGTGGTTGCAAATGAGACTATGACGGGCCAACGATACATTAATGAAGTTCTACTTCCTCATGTTCGTCTTTACCGTGGTGCTGTCGGTGATAAATTTGTTTTTATGGACGACAACGCAACATGTCATCGAATACTCGCTATTCAGGATTGTCTAGACAGCGAGGGTATTCAACGCCTCGTATGGCCATAACGTTCTCCATATCTAAACCCCATTGAAAATGTGTGGGATGCTTTGGGGAGGCAAGTTGCTGGATGAAACTATCCTCCGACAACAAGAACACCCTCATTTGTGCACTCCCAAAGGAATGGGATAAATTGCCTCAACAGCTGCTGGATAATATTGTGCAAAGTATGATATAACGTGTGGAATGTTGCATTACATTCCACGGTGGACATATCCCGTACTGATACCTTTCTTCAAGGTGCCTGCTGACTTTGAGATGCATTGTTCCATTTTTCCGTATGCAGCATCAAATGAATATTTTTCTTTCAGATGTTTCACAGCTTTTGTACTTTCCAGAAAAATAAATATTCTTTATTCTAATGTCTGAACTGTGTGGCAACTATAGTTGCCACACAGTTGTACACACAGGTTGTACACACTATAGTTGCCACACAGGCCTTGTAGGATAAAATATATATATTTTATCCTACAAGGCCTCATGTGTCTCTCTTAATGTTATGCTACATTGCAATTTGTGATCCGTCCTTAGCAATAGTCCTATATATATATATATATATATATATATATATATATATATATATATATATATATATATATATATTAGCAACTGTTATCATTCACAAGCGTTACTTAGTCACTTTTCTGAAAAGTCGAATATGTGAATCTTATTCGCATATATTCTACTTCAATATTTCTGAACTATCTTATATTCTATTTAAATACCATTAGAACATATCTGACAAGAATATTTTCCATACATCCTAATTGCATTTTCATATAAATATCCTTTCATATAATATGAGAAATGCTTAGTATAAATCCCATGCTTCTTCTAGACCAAACTGCATTACACATGAATATCAGAACATAAAGGCAATTGGTATTCAGAATTGTGTTTAAAATTAAAGTTATTTGTATCATTTAAAATGAGTATTCTAAAATGCCAAGTTGACAGTGTTCCTTTTGTTAAAACTAAAGGATATTTCTTAAAGGAATTAATATTTAAAATTTTGATGACAAGAACATTCACTAGGAAAGAAGTGAAATTTTAATACTCCAGTGAAACTTAACTCAAATAAAAAAAATCTTAAAATTGTTTACGACATACGATTATATCGAACTCAGCAGCGATCTGCAGCAAGATTGTCATATCTCCGATCTATTAACAGTTCTTCGTTTCTTTCTATCTTGAGTACATCTGCTCATTTTACCACACTGCTTATATAGTTGAATTTAATCTTATATGAAATGTAAGGAATGTGTTGCAATACAAATAAAAACAAACAGTAAAAGAAAAATCAAATTATTTTGATGTTTTCCGATATCATAGCTTCATAGAAATTTTATTGAGTTCTTGTCTACTAAATTAAATATTTTTAATTTTACTTAAAATCACTTTATTTTATTTTTTTATTTATCACTTTCAGAAATATAGAATTTATTTATAAAGTATTATTTAATATATTTTTGAAAATATTTATTCTCACGTATAGCAAATTTCGAAGCACACATGTAAAAAATAGGTTCATAATACCAATATAATATTAAAAATGATATTAACGTAAATCCATTTTCTTATACAACGCATACAAAATAAACGACAGTGCATAACAAACACATATGTAACTAAATAAATATAATGACATATAATTTCCATGATTTTAGAAGCTTTATATTAATACTATCTAAAGAAGTGCTGCTAGATCTTTGATACTAGCAGAAAAGTATCTCAGTAAAAATATTTATAATTTATTCATTTATAAATGTGAGAGGAAAATTTGGAGCATATATATTTTTCCTGAGAAATAATAGTTTCATAAAAAACAATATTAAGAATGATGGTCAAATATGATTTAATTTTAGTATTTAATATATAGGTAAACTTGGAATGGTACTTTTCCATTTCGCCGGCGCAAATCTCGCCAAACGAAAATTAAGTCACCAATTGGCGACAACAAACAGTATACACAAAAAATTTTTAAATAATGTTGTTTTACATAAAAAATTTTAAATTTATTTAATTGTTGTTCTCGTGTTCACGCTATGCGTGGAATGATGGGTGCCAGAGCCTCAATTTATTTACTTATTATATTAGATTACAATTTATCGGGTGATGCATATATTTCACAATCTTTTTTTTTAAAATATTTTTATGTGAATTTGTTACGATTATTATTTTTTATGATACAATTTTAAAATCCGATTTTTTCTAGAGTTATTTTATGAAATTATTAAATTTGTATATAGATAGCATAAAATTATGAAATGGAAAAAGAAAAGTCGAAATAAAGTCGTTGACAGTAAAAGGCCGTCACATGTTTTGGAAACGTAGCAGTAAAAGGTTACCAGCGGAGATATTCCCTCTAGCGCCGGTTGTATCATTTTTTGCGACTTTATCGCCTGCACCGGCGAAATGGAAAAGTACCTTTGGAAGTAATAACAAAGACTGTAGTATATATATATATACATGCTTATGTATATACATTATATTTGGTATCATTTATTTTGATAAATCAAACTATGGTCTTAACAATATTATTTGCAATCTATGTATTTTATTTATAAAATGTTGAAATTAACTCATACTGGGCGGTATTCCTTGCAATATCCATTTGAAGTTTTGGGAGTAGTCGTAAGGTATATTCAAAATCAGCAGAAAGAATTATAATATATTAAACAAAATTGAGACTAAATGGTAAATACTGGTTAAATACTTGGAATAAATAGCCAATGATGGCTTAGTAATAAATTTCTCTCATAGATTTTATTTTTACATCTCCAATGTTACATTTCCATACAATTTTTACAGAATATTTTCTATATATTTTTACTCTCAAATGCCCGAAAAACAGATATAGTCGTGCATATTCAAATAATAAAGGCATGCAATAATAAAGGTAATCAATGATGCTAGGCAATAAAAACAATTTATATAAGATAAGGAGAATCTGCGTAAGCTGTTAGATTAGTTACTGCTACCACAATGGTAAATTACCTATAATTTTATTTTTGCGATGAAATTAGGATTTTTCGCATATGGCCATTTCACAAGCGTAGTATGAATATTATATATTGGACAAAACACTAAATTTCGGATAATGGTGAAACCGAAAAATGATATTGAAAAACGAGATTACCGACGACAGACGCGAATTCTTCAAATAAATTGACATGCAATACTGCCTCCAATTGCTAGAGATTTCAGCGGTTCAGCATCAATAAATATCAGGCAATAACATCATTCATTGAACTATGGTTGATATGGTCTTTTGAATCGAAATGATCACACTTGTACCGTTGTAGAAATCCATGGCACAAAAGTTTACATCTCGTCATAGCCCGCAAACCATGCCATTGATGATTGAACATGTCATCTAATGAATCTCATTTCCTATTGTATCAGGTGAATGGGTACATAACAGTACGGAGGAAACCTCATGAACCTATGGACCCTACAAGTAAAAGGTGATTTTTCAAACTAGTAGATCCGTGTAATAGTGGAGAGTTTGTACAGTTAGCGTGATATAGAACTACAGGTACATCTAAAGACGAATGGGACAAGAGACACATATGTGAGCCTCTTGTCTCATTAATTGCACACATTCATGTCCAATTTGTAGTCCAACGGGTTTGGACATTTCCAGTAGGATAGTGTCGATGCGACATATGAGTTACTTCTGAATAACTCAAGGATCTTTCTTCTGACTTTCGACACTTCTAATGGCTACAAAAAATCCAAATAAATGAACAATATTGAGCATATCTAAGATGTCTTGCAAAACTCTGTTCGGAAAACATCTCCATTATCTCTCAGTTTTGTAAAGTTCAGATTGTTCAACAGTTTTCATAAATGGAATTGCCTCCAAGATACTGTACGATACTAGTCAAGTCCATGTCACAATACGTTTCTTTACTTCTTGGTGCTCATTGCTGTCCTACACAAGATTTTGTAAATATACCAATTTTTCCGGGAATTGAATATTGTTTAGCTTAATAACCATTGAACAATTATCATGAAGTTTGCAACTTCTATATAAATTGAAGTGATTTAATTAAAAACCAATTGAAACTTCCAAATTCAAGTAAAAATCAAATCAGATTTAATGAACAATATTGTAAGCGATCTTATATTACTTTGAAATGACATATTAATGAATACATAATTTAGTCACTGGATTACCTATAAAAGTGGAATTAAACTACAAGCATGGATTTCTGTTACCTAGTCATATAAAAAATATAAACCATAAGTTCAAATAAAATCTAGCTACTAAAAAGGTTGCTTGTTGCTAAGATATTAGATAGCAAAATCAGATTTAAAATAATTTGCTGACAGTGACACATTATTCAGTTTCCAAAGAAATGACTCCAAAACAATGAGAAATTGTCCATTTAGCAAGCTCCAATAAAAAGTGCAGAAGTTTTAGTAAGTAGTCTTTCGATGATAAAACATGACGTAAATGTTTACATGATTCATTTCCTCTGCGAACCAAAATCAGACACTTTTCTTTAATCGAATGATGCTAAAGCAAGCAAAATGTTTAGATATAAAATTGCTATCATTAGCACTTATTATGAATGAAAATATATCTCATGTCTGCGAATACTGTTATCTTATCGTTGCAGAACTTGAATATTCAGCTCAATCCATTAGTTTTGTGCAGTTTATCAATTTTCGTAAAAGGTATATATAATATCAGCCCAGACTGAAAAATTGCGAGTACTTGGTTTATTCCACAGCAACGAGATGAAGTTCCTCGCAACAATAGCGTTGCTCACTCTAGGGGTGGCATGTGAGTAAATCATTTCATTTTAATATAATAACCATTTTAATTAATTTAATCATCCTCGTGCATACTAATTAATAATGGCAAAAAATAAATTTCGTAAAATATCATTTAAAAACTTCAAAAATTGGTGATATAGTTCTAAATAATATATACTTTCAATTATCAATTAAATATGAAAATGCATTTAAAACCTTTTTGTGAATGTGAACTCGGGAAAACACAAAATCTTTTACCAGTGATTTGAGTTTAAAAGTGTCATTTTAATAATGTTATATATATAGTCGAATTGTTAAAGGTTATATTAATAAGTAACAATGTGATCAATCCTGTTCACATCAATAGAAAGCATCATGATACAAATACTAAGAATAAATAAACGTAAGATTGACCACGTCAAAAACTTTGAAAGATTTCAAGGCAAATTTGACTTGTGTTCCATGAAAAAAAATTTTAAAAAAGGATTTCCTTGCACTTTCTCAATAGTTATATGCGATAATTTTTCCAATTCTGTACTCGCGAAAGTTTCCAGGATCGATTTCATCCACTTTTAAACTACGATAGCTTGATATTGACGAGAGCTATCAATAAAAATGGTTACTTTTTAAATTTATTTTCTGTAAAGAAATACTTGCAGGAATCCATTTACTCTTTTCTCTAATGCATTCAATAATATTAGAAACTGTAAAATCAAGAGGAATACAAAATTTAAATAATTTTAAGAGAGACAAAGATTTTGAAAAACGTAAAATGTTTTTAAAATGCTCATCAATTAGCAAAACTGGAACAGCTGGCTGTAATTGTTTCTTTGTTTTTTGTCATAAAGGAACATCACAATTGAATTTTGAATAAAGTTTTTACATAACTTTAATGGAAATTTTAATTTTAAAGGCATGAGTATTTCAAAAGCAAACGCAATATGGTGGATTTACAGTTTTAACTAGCTTCATTTTATGAAAAACACTTGCTTTTTTAGCTTCCTGAATTTAATATACATTAAATTCTCAATGGAATTACATTGATTTTTGATAAAATTCTATTAATATATAACTAGTTAAAAATTCAATTATTTATATTTTTGTAAAATGATTAATTTACAACTCACATTTATTAAATATGTTGTTTTCCTGCTTACTGAGGGCGAAATTTTACATTTCTTACAAAACCTCGAAGATTTCCTTGATACAAGATGCTGGCAGAAATTTGAGATTTCCATCAATCAGATGAATTTTAAGAAATCAATTTCTCATCTGTTTGGATTCAAATGTGTCTAGGATTCCAATAAAATAAGCACAACAAATTTCATTTTTATCTCATTCAGGTTATCTAAAATTTTGCAATCAGATCATGTAAGCATTTACCACTTTATCAGCCAGAAAGTATATAAAATTACGCAGATTTCCTGAATTTTTATATGCTCAATTATAATAAATGAATTCATTTTTCAATTTGATAAGTTTCAAAATATTCACATTGTAAAATATTTTATTTATTCAGTAGAGAAAAAAATATAATAAATAATAATTTTCGATTGTATCATCATTTCTATCATACATTTCTCATGCTTCACGACCAATGCCATCAAACGAGCGAACGATCATTCGCTGCATATATACTTAAGATTTCAAAAAGTCGTGCTTCTTCCCTTTTTCCTGTGCTAAACTGACAGCTTTTTGCATAATTAACTCTCTAGTCTTCAGTTCAACATTACATGGGTTCATTTACCATCCATAGACATAGGTGTTTCCAATGATTTGGAATTTTGTTTTAATTGTAGATTTTTGTCACATTAGATCAGAGGTAAACACAACTTACTTCCTTACCATTTAAGGGGGGATTTGAATATTTTTTAAATTGCTTATTATCTCCAATTCTCTATATTTCTGCCAGTTGTCACCTCATAATTTTCATCTCAATTTAATCAACAGCCCGACCAACTTATAATTTTCAACTTGAAAAGATGACGGGGTTAGCAAACAATTTTATACATATCTCATCAAACTTCAAACCGCAATAATAGAAAAATTTTGGATTTTACAAGATTAATATGGATTGATTCTAACATTGAAAAATATTAGGCCAAAACTAGGTAAAATTCACATCTATCTGTTTGAAGCTATGACAAATAATTGATTCCTTTTATGAGTTGAGTGAAACAGACTCAACCGACAACAATATTTATCAGTTATAAATATGATACTATTGATCACAATCATCATTAGCGCCTTACTTAATACTGTGAACGAAGACTGCGGATATTAATAAAATACTTACTGGAACATGCAGAATTATAATAAAACATAAAAGACTTGTATGATATTCTCAATGCTCTGACTTCTAAAGTGGATAACTTAATACTATATAGTCATTCCGATATACCTGCATTCAAAGACACGTTATGATAACAATGAAGCTTGGAACAGGAATCTTTAACCAAGACACAAAATTCAGTTTATTCCCCTGTGTAGCAGTATATATTTCCAAGCTACAAACATGAATGACAAGCATTTTAAATGATGTATTTTAATTATTTTGCAACTTTTTTTTATATAAGTAGTAACACAATTACAATATATGATCCCTTCCAACATACAAACTTAATTTGCTCCATGAACCTATGCTTACAACCAAAGAGTTATAATGAAATCATTAACAATCTATGCAGTTTTAATGCTAAGATAAACGAAATTAGTTTTAATCAAATGTTGACTATTTGCTGAAAATAATATTATTATCTTGTCTAGAAATGAATTTACTATCAAAAAAGTAAGATTGTTAATTAAATAATAGAAAATATGTAACCTGATACAAACACGGCGTGTTCTTAATATAAACTTCATTAGAGTATTTTGATGTCTAAACAATCAACATTTTTTACTAAATAAGTATGTTATTAAAGCTTTAAATTAATACGGATACGAGTTAAATTTCAAAATTTACTTAAGTTTAATTTTATTGTTCATAAGCATGCTTCTCTGTACTTAGAACTAAGTTGAGCTCTACCACCAAGTTAAATGTAATTATTTTTCTTTTATATAAAATGTTAGCAATATTTTAGTAAATCAGTTCTTGATTATCTTTTGAATGGGGTTGAAAATATCCTCCATTAAGCACATAAGCAATCACTCTATAGGTGAACGATTTAAATTCAAGAAATTTCATTCTAACCACAAACTTATAAGCTGCTTTATCTTTGAATTTTTTTCATGTTATACACACAAACAATCAACAAAGGTATATTGCTTTACAATTAACACAATAGAAATCAATTAAACAATTCCTTTATTTTTGACATTTTCCTCATTCGGAACAATAAGTATACACAGTAAAGACAGTCATTTATTTGCAAATGAATAGAAGCTAATAAATATCACTAATTTTCTTCCAGATGCTCACCACACACCACAACACCAGTTGGGCTACCCAGGTAGGAATATATTTTTAAGTTTATTTTTATGTTTAGAGTTGTAGAATTCAATGCCTATCAGCATCTTCTTACATAAATATTTTTACAGAATTTGAGACTGGAAAAACTCATATTTATGATGTTACGATCAATATGACATCTGGAGTAGCAGGTTTACACCCACAAGTTTCCAAGGCAGTCATCCAGGCTAGTCTTGTAATACATGCCTTGAAGGAACATGAAATCCTTCTTAAGGTAAAGTGATCGTCATATTCTAAAAATGTTTTGAAATTTAAGAAGTTATTGAATGGCAAATAAATAAAAAGTATTTATATTAATAGGCATTTTTTTTACAAAATTTTTATAATTTTATAATATCTGAAACTTCAAGTCATAAAATATTTTCATTATATATATATACAATAATTGCAGTAATTGAACAATTTACATGCACTCATTAATTTATAATCAAAATGAAAATTGTAGTCATAAAATATTTGTCTAAATAGCAATGAATTATTTTAGTTACTATTTTCTCTTAATACGAAAACTATTACTGAAGACTAAAGTTATGTATTAAAACAATAGAAATAAGCAATGGAAATTTTCCAACTTTTTTTAAATGAAGCCTTAATAAATATTCATCAATGAGTTGTTCATCAGCAAGCTTGTAAAATAAGAAATATAAGTGTTAAAATCAAGGAGAAAATAAAAAGTATATATAAACAATTAAATCATAAGAAAATTGTGTGTGTACACAAAATGTATCAAAAGAGAAATTTTCTTCGGAAAAAAAGTCAAATTAACATAAAAATAGAACATAAAACATGTGATTTATTTTTACAATTTTTTAAGTAATATAAATTTTATTCATGCAAATCGAAAACGTTTATACAATATTTTTTATTTCTTTGATAAAATTTATACATGTGATTCTTAGACTAATTTACTATCAGTAACTATAACTGAAGAACAAAAAAAAAAATTTTCTCTCAAATAATCTACTAATTATTTATTTTAATAGATGTTTTGGTGAAACCTCAACGGGTTGTTAATTTAAATTTATATATACTTTTTAACTATTTATTGTTTACGTAACATTCAGAATTTATAAGTATAAAAGATAGCTATACATAATTTATATACATACATTTCTGATGATATTTTGATTTACAAATTTATTAATTTCTAATAATTTCCTTTCATTTTTTTCCCTTACTTTAATACGACGAAATTTGCATTTTGTTAGATGGATAAGCTTCTTGTGAGTAATTCTCTCGCTGGTGTCGGAAGTCAGACAGAAAAGGTGGACTTGCAGAAAACTAGAGAACTCGAAGATTTGTTGAAGATTCCTATAAAAGCCGTGTTTGAAAATGGAATGGTAAAAAAAATTAATCATGATATTTTACTTCTGAATATTTGCAAATCAGGCTTTACTTTAAATAATCATTTATAAAACTTATATTTACTTTCCAATTGATAATAAAAGCTTGACAAACTATTTATTTCAAATTTAAGAAAAGTTATTTGGTATTAAAACTATATTTTATTAAGAAATTATTTTTTTAATGTAATTCACATCGCAATGCTAATTTTTATATATGACACGCTTTTCTTAAATAATGTGGATTAAAACATTGGTTGACTAGTTTCTGTTTAATCTATTAAACATTGTATCGTGAACGTTTCTAAATATTAAATGTAATTTATTTGCTTTCAGGTAAAACGTTACACCCTCAGCCATTTAGAGACTTTGGAATCCAAAAAGATCAAGAAAACTATTCTGCGAAACTTGGAAGTATATTTGGACAGGAAATACTTGACAGGAGGACATCAACAATCATGGCCCATCATGTACAATGTATCCCGAGTAAGTGTAAAAATAAGAAATCAGTTTTTCACATAATGTATCCCGATTAAGTATAAAAGTTATAAATCAGCGTTACACAAAACGTATCCCGAGTAAGTGTAAAAATAAGAAATCAGCGTTACATATAATGTATCTCGAGTAAGTATGAAAACTATATAAATCAACGTTACATATAATAGAAAAAAACTTAACGAAAATAAAAGTAATATATATTTACAACATAATAAAAAATTAAATTCTAATAGAATAAGCACTTAATTAAATATTTATTATTAAAATTATTATTATATTTAAAAATATGAATAATTTTCATTATTTCGCTGCGAAAAGTTCAGTAAAAATCTAATATAAATATAATAATTTTTCAGGTCTTATATATTTAGAATAATTTTCATGAAAAATAAATAATTAATAAAAGTAAAGAATTATACAAGGATAAACTCAAAGCTGCGAGATATTGAATACATTATAAGAAATTTTTTTATTTTGTTATTATAAGACTGACTTATAAAACAACTTTTTAACTGTAAACTAATTAAAGGTATAAATAGCGCATTTTCTACAGAAATTGCAACCAGAAAATATATTTACGAGCAAATTTATTATTCAGAAATGTTTTTAATATTTCACAGAATTTACCAATTCATTTTATTTAATTTCATTTCTATATTCCGAATTAAATGTTTAACTTCCTTTATCGATTCAAATAACAGTGTTTTTAACTTAAATGAAAAAAATTAAATGAAATATTCCCTTTCTGTATTTAAGATAGAACACCTTTTTTAATAAATTATTTTTAATATATTCAAGTCCTAATATTATCGTAATTTAAAAGTAGATACAAAAATATTAAAATATAAATTTAGTTTTCATAATATCACATTAAAGTTTCCTTAAAATTTCTTTGCATAATGAAAGACAGCAAATACAAATATCCATTAAAATTGCATATTAGATGTTATTAGTGTTAATGAAATCATACACACTTATGCGTAAGGGTGGATTAATAATTTGTGCATTACTGTAAATTTCAAAGAAAGCACAAATATATCAATAATTATATTTTCTAAAAATGTAATTAAAATTTGCAAATGAATATATAATGTATAAGTGAATGTTGAAAAACACAACTAACAATTTTTTTTATTTTTTTAAAAATTTAATAGTGTGTATTTACAAATAGCATAAAACTTGCATATTCATATTATCAAATATCTTATTATAAAAATCAAGAAAATATAGAATGATGTTTAAAAAGAACAAAGAGACAGTATTACACTCTTTCAGAAAAACATTTCCCATTATCATCACATTGAGTGAGAAATCATTAAACCTTCAAAGCAATCTCAAAATAATAAAAAAATGTTTTACAAAAATTTTCGCAACAATTAGAATTATTAAATTAAAATGTTATTCAAAAGTTATATCTTACAGAAAATTGAAATGCAAATTCAAAAATATTTATATATCTATCATTTTTTTCTTAATTAATTATCCTTTAGTTTATGGAATATATCTTAGGCGCGATGAAATATTATGGAATATGTTAAAGAGCCATTATGTAATACATGGCCAAAGTTCTATAAAAATAGTTCTTATGCTCTAATATTTATGCAAGTTTAAAATAATTTCCTTTAGAGTTCTCCAGTTGGTAGCTACTATTCCCATTACGTAGTCACTGCAAGTCCATATGCTGAATTCCCAAGAGAGCAAAATGTCTTCAACATCACCAGAACCGACAACTTCGAAGTCATTCCCTACCTTGCCTACAAGTCACACCACAACTTCGCAAAGCAAGGATGTCCTGAAGTATGCAGGATGAACTACACCGAGAACGTTTACAGTGCTGGGTGTCCCATTCAACACGAACCAGTAAGAATTACAATACATTACTCAAAACAATTGCATACTGATAATGCATGAATATAATGGCATGATATCTGTTCACCTCACTGTAAGAACACCAGTAACATCTTATCATATTTCAGTATCATACACCACTGAAGCGCTCCTTTGTCCAGCATCACAATTTGAGAAAACTTAGCACTGGAACTACCATCATCGACCGTGTCAGTACAAAAGAAACACATGCAGCAGATGTTTACGATCAAAACATGGAAACTATAATAAGGTAAAAAAGATTTATTGTCGAAAATCTTAATTTTTTAAATGAGATTGGCTGACAGCAATGTTTTAAGTCACAGAGATGTATTACCATAAAAAATGATTACTTTTCTTTTCGCCAGAACTGATCTGAAATTTGTGAAAATAATTAATCTTGATGTTACTGAACAAAAAGATCAGCCAATGTTTACAGATTTGGATGATTTTGATCAAGAAATCAATGAACCAGGTAACAATACTTTTTTTTCCTTTGCTAAAATTTAATAAAAAAAACATTTAAACAATAAAAATGAGAAAAAATATTACACACCATAATTGGTTGGAGATATTTGGAAAACAACATAAATACTGACAATCATTCAACAAGACTTTCTTTCAACTTTCTTCAACAAGAGAACAAGACTTCATTTTTGTATTCATTGAATTTTAAGTTAGATATTAATTTTAAGTAAATGTAAATTTTTATCGTTTTATGTTTAGAAAAACCCATACATTAAAACTTTGTTTATTTGATAACTTAAAATATATATAATAACGTAATTTTGCGATCAAAATTATATGTTAATATTTTAAATTGTGTTTTTGTATGTGTGTCAAATATTTTATTTTAATTTAAATACTTTAAATTGATAAAAGTGATGAAATGAGAATAAATTCTGGAGAGAGAAACGAATTTTATATAGACTATATAATTTGCTATTTAAATTAATATCAAATGTATACATTTATGTATTAACAGTAAAAAATAATCTTTTCAGAAATCGAAAAACTCTGCAAACAACCCAGCCGAAGGTCAGCTATTGAGAAAATTAAGAGCTTATTGACAGAAATTACAGAAATAGTTCTACAAGGTGATATCGAAGGTGAAAAATCTAAGGATGTTGGCGAGATGCTTGTGTCACTGCAGAAATCTGCTCAACTGTTGAAACAAGAAGACCTTAGGACTATACAAAATGAAATCGTAAGCCATAAGGAAATGAGCAGAGCTTCTGAACAAAATAAAATTAAAAGGTATTTTAGATGTGCTTATCTATATCACTAAATTATAAATGGAAAAAATATAGTATTTATTTTCTATACTTTTCCTGTTGATATCTTCTTTCATATACATATTTTCTTATAATAATGGAAAATATATTCAATAACGTCTCATTAGAATAGAAAGGCTTTGGTTGTTTAATCTCTCAATTCTTAATGTAACAACTGTAAAATAACTCTAGACTTCTTTGTTTTTAGTTATTTTTGGATTGTCAGTAATTAAATAAAATTAAAATAACAGCTTTTTTGGAGTATATTTTTTAATAAATAAAAAACTATTATTTCTTACAAACTAATACAACAAACGCGAAAATATTAAATTTTTACGATAGTGATAAATAATTTTTATCGCTCAAATTAAATCACGTTATAAATATAAAACATATTTTTTTAATAAAAAATCTATAATTTCTTACAAATTAATACAATAAACGAAAATATTAAGTTTTTGCGATAATGATAATTTGGAGAATAATTTTCATCGCTCAAATTAAATCACGCAATAAATATGAAAAATGTTTTGAAAAATCGACAATATTTTAAATGTTGAGCAGTTTCCAATTAAATGAGAATATTAAAAAAAAAACTTTTTTATTAATATTCTAAGCTAATGAGGATGAATAATAAATTAAATGTAATCATATTGAGAATCTTCAAAATAAATATTCAGTTTTTCAGGGTATTAATAATATTTTAATAGTTTTTAACTAATTTTCGAAAATGTTTCCGTGCAGGCAAATCTGGTTAGATCTTCTTCCAGTCATCGGAACAAGTGAATCAGTTTTCTACATCGTGCACTTGATCACTGAAAGCATAAGTACACCACGAAAGGAGATCTCCCTCTTGGAATCCAAATCTATCTTAGAATCTTTGCCAGAAAACATTCACGAGCCCAACGAGCAAACCATTGCTGCTCTCAGTGTAAGTTCCTCTCTCTCTCTTACAAAAGCATTCTTAACAATCATCTATTCTTAACAATCATTATCATTTAAGAGCTTTGTAATTAGTCATATTTTTTTATGAATCATTGTAGTCTCTCATGGAAATCTTGACTGACGAGAAAGCACCAGAATATTCCATCTTCCTTTCTGCAACACACGTGACAGTGGCCAGAGTCATCCGCAAATTGTGTGCTGAATCTGTTGCTGTACCCAGTTTTGTTGAATCCCAACAAACAAGCTGGAGACTGTGGCACAGAATCAACAGATCAGATAAAAACAGTAATTATTATCAACATATGCGTCGAAAATGCCCTAAAGTTGCAGTTAAAAAAATCATTGACGTAAGTACTGAAATTGGGATTTATAATATAAAATGAATAGTCTGTGTATATGATAGTCAATACATTTACATAATGATAACACAAATGAAGAGAAAAACAAAATTAATTTAATGCTTTGACCGTTTTTCTTGCTTCAAATTCATTACATAATTACGATTTTGAATATAAATACATTGGATAAAACATCTTTTAAATCTTGAAAACTTTAATTCTTAGGATATTATCTTGATTGGACAAATAAATTTTTTACAGCAATACTTTCTTCCTCAGACGGGTTAAATATATTTAGTTGTTTTTCTTTCTTTATGTATTAAAATAATTTAATTTATTTTTAAATTTTTTTATCATTATAAATTATTCATGCTGGCATCTTAGATTTAAAACTGCATAGAACTTTCTGTGCACACAGTTTCACTTATTATTCCCCCTTTTTTTTAAATTTATATCTAAGAGTCAATAATTTCTATTTCCAAATTCTAAGATTGTTTATACTTGAATTTTTAAATAAAAATGCATAAATTCGCGCGTAAGACATTAGCGTAAAAGGAATGGTTAGAAAAAATGCAATTAAACAAGAAATGCTCCCATTATAAACTTAAATAATTATTCAGATCTAGGATACTTTAACATTTGATGATTGTCTTCAATTTCGTTTTAGAATACATTATTACCAGTCAAAATCTAAGTCTATTACCAGTCTAAAAGGATAAAACCCAATGCTTTATTTCTACATGATTGTATTTACTAAATTAAATAAGAAGTTAAAATTTTTAATTTGAGTTTATTTATTTTTTTGCAGAAAATACTTCGCCAATTGGATATGACTCAAGACAAAGCAAAGAGGGTGATATATATTGAAACTTTGGCACGCACTGGCCTTAAGGAAGTATTACCAGTTTTGAAACCCTACGTGTATGGTAATATTGGAGACCGCGTCAAAATTACCTTCCGTGGAGTTCCCAGAGAAGTCAGCCAAAGTTACATAGATTATCTGAGAACTGCAACTCTTTACTCTCTTCATAACCTCGTCGACAAATATCCAAGAGCAGTAAGATTCTAAATTTATATTATATGAGGTTACTGTGCAATATAAAGAACTATTACATAAAAATAAACATTTCATTTTTTTTCATGTAATAGGTTCAAGAATTAGTTGTCCCCGTTTTCCTTAACAAGACTGAGCTTCCTAAAGTCAGGGTGGCAGCTTTCAGCGTCTTTATAAGATCTCAGCCAACTTTGGGAGCTCTTCAACTCATTGCGGAAGAAAGCTGGAGAGAACCCAGTGAGGAGGTTGGAAGCTTCATCTATTCTACATTAGAAAACTTAGGAAACAGTACTTTGCCATGTCGCCAACTTATGTAAGCATCAATTTTATTTCAAAATTTTTGAAAATCTGTAAAAAAAAAAATTAATTCACAAACGAAAATATAATCAAAATTTTAACACTTTTTTAGAGCTCAACGTATTAAAAAGATTCTTCCTCAAGTCAAAAGAGTTGATCGTGGATATCAAAAATCCAAAAACTACTTATGGGACTTATGGGATGGTAAGCTTAATATAAATAAACTGCATTAGCAATTCTACGATGTTAAACATGAAAAAAAAATTATTTAGAATCAAGGTGGAGAACATCATCCTTTTTTTCTTCCTTTTAGAAATTCGTGAATTTGGAGTAGAGAAACAGTTCTCCTTTGTACCAAGCAATGAATCATTCATCCCAAGCAGTCTCTATGGTTCTCTTTCATACACTACAGACACTCTTAGGGATTCTCTCTTCAAGGTATGTAACGCTAAATTAAAGCGTATAATTCTCACCTATATGTTTGAATCTATTTATTACATTTGGATTTTTTAATGTCAATATTAGATATGATTTCAAGTATTGCATCTTATTATTTATTATTACAGTATGCTCTTAACGTACAAGGTTTCACTTCCCGAAATCTTTATGATCAACTTCTGAGAAAACTTGGTATGAAACCTGCTGAAGATATTCCAAAAGAATCTGAGAGTGAAATCTTCCCGGATGTAAGTTGTCTTGCAATTACCCTTTCAAATTTACAAAAAAGAGTAAGCTAAATATTACATTTTATCAAAAACTTTCACTTATATAAAATATAATAAATAAAAAGATTCATTCACAGAGGTTTTATTGCGATAAGTATAAATATCTTAAAAAAAGCATCAAAAGAGACTACAAGTAAATCCTTGAGAAAAGTATTATAAATATAGAGCAAATAAAAAACAGTATTTTAGAAGTGGTTAAATGATTTGTCTTCGTCTCAGATTCTGAACTCTATGACTAATAATCAGTTTTAGCATATAACTTTCGAAATATGTTATTTTATATTCTAAAGTCACGATAACTTGTAAATCTTATACTTGAATATATTAGAAAACCAATCACACTGTGCAAAACATTAATTATCTTTATTTAAAAAGATTAGAATAAAATAATCTAATATGTTATTTAAAAATGATTATAAGGAAAAGTGCTAATCAAAATTACCTTTTTTTTTTTTTCAAAAATACTAGATGACATGATCTTTAGATAAGATATCACGAAATGAATGCAAAACATTAATGTTTTTCCAATACATAAAAAGATACAAAAAGGAGCTAAATTGATTCGAAACAAACTAATTCCCAATTTACTCATACACAGCATTATGTATCAAAAATTATCTCACTAAATAACTCTGTGTATATTAGCGATAATTTCTGATATTAATGATTTTTTAACGACTTTAAACTGAATTTTGACATAGCCGAATTAATAACCAATTTGATACAGTAAATATATACAATATTGAATATAGAAAGATGTAGTTAAATTAATATAATGAATAGTTGATATATTCAATAGAGATATCAATTCGATTTATATTATTAACTATAATCCATTAGAATATTTATTGCATCATTCAGTAAATGTATGCATCATTCTACTACACGATGTGCATTATAAACATTAAGAATTTCAAGGATATTTATTATGTACAGCAAATTTTATCAATAATTTCTTAATATGTTTAAAGTGCCAAATATGTGTTAGTGATGATATCAAGTTGATGAAATTAAAATAACTCTTTACTTCCAATATCATGATTTCAATCACTAATGATTGCATAACAATATTCCAATTGCCATAAAAAAATCGCGATTATCGCATAATGCAATTAGATGGAAAAATATAGCGAAACCTTAAATATGCTAATAATTTTTTTTATCATATCAATTAGTAGTCTTACTTCTACATCTGCATGAAATAAAATATTAAATCAAAAAAGAAAAAAATCCCCCAAATACCAGAGAATGTTAAATGAGACAATATAGAATTACAAACCACACAGTATTAATAAGTATTACAAAACATAATTTCTTTCTTTTTGACCTTATTGAAAATGAACCTAATGAAATTTAATACAAATCCTTTTTTCCTTTCATTTTACTGATTTTTGTTTGTTTTATGAAAAATCTAGATGTACATTTCCGCACGAGATGCTGAATTCTGGCGATTCACTGTGCATCACAAACTTTTCTATTCTAGTTCCTTCTACTATTTCGATATTGAAGACACTTCAAGACCAAACATTCTTGATACATGTGAGTAATTAATTAAAATTTGCTATGCATTAATTAAAATCACAGAAATATAAATAGTTTGCTTAATATATGTAATGCATCTTTCGATTGAAAGGGAGAAATTTTATTTCATAGCATATAAAGAAAATGCGGTTAATGATTTAAGAAATTTAAGCAATCCTCATGTTAAATAATAGAAATTTCCTATATTTTTATTATTTCAAAAAAAAAAAAATACAATAGTTTTATTGAATACTACAAAACACTTATTAAGTTATTTAATTATTACTTTATTAATAATTTTAAAATATTATTTTGTATACCACATATTTTCTCTTAAACAGATTTCAAAAAGTAAGACTTATGAAATATCATTTCAAATTCTGCACATCACAAAATTTCAAAAATTATTTTGAATAAATATCAAAATTTAATGCTAAAATAATTTTATAAATGGAAACATTAAAATGCACTATAACTCTTAATATATTTCATGTTAAATTTTAAATAATTAATTTTAAATCAATCCATGGTAAAGTATAATTAGACCATTTGTTCTCAAACTCACCGCGCAGCAAATGAAAAATAAGAAACAAACATGAGATTCAAAATTATGGTTCACTTACTTAGTAAATTTTATTAAAAATATTAGCAACATAATTATGAGAAATGTTTTACGATAAATTAATAATGTATATTATTATAGTGGTCGATGAACTTCGTCATTACATTTCGTTGGACTCTCAGGGTCACTACAGTGGGCACTTGGTCAAAGTTTTCATGCCATCCTCTTATCATGCAAAAACTATATCCCATGCCCTTCCATATCCAGTAGAATTTGAAATGAAAAACCCACTTCTTTTATCTCTGAAAGTACGAGCGCGCCCATTAGCAGCACAGGAACAAGCTGGAGAGGTCGGCTATCAGATGCATCTTCAACCAAGGTATTATTATCGTAACGAAATAAAATATAGAATTTTACACAGCAATTAAATTAATGCGATAGTAATCATACAACATTATTTTTAATGGAAACTTACTCATTTTCTTTTGCATAGTGTGTACTATTCAACAATTTACACCAATGAAATCTTGAACTTGGGAGATTGCAAAAAAGTAGGTGTTTACCATGACCAGAAAGCAGCAGCCACACACCCAGTCGTTCTCAGTTTCAGCATTCAAGATAGGAACAAGTTCAGCTGGAGTTACCAACTTCCAGAATTGCCCAAAAAGATCTTTACTTACGTTTCTGAACCAGGAACTTATGCAGGATTGGATCATCTTGCAATCTTACCAGAAAAAGAGAGCAGAAAAATAATTAAAACCCTTCCTTCCGAATTTAAGGTAACTGGTTTAACACATCTATATTCATTTATGCAGATTTTAACTTTGGAAGTGCAATAAAAGATTAATAATAGCCTCTTGGAAAGTAAAATACAGCAACCATAAAATTTGTTTTCCAGAAAAGTGGTTCTTTTGGTGTCATTGGCTTGCCTAAATTGGACTGGGCAGTTCTTACTGAAGACATCCAATTAGGATACAAGGAAACCCCACGAAATGATAAGGAAGCCGCTCTCCATCTCATTCAGCAACATTTGAATGCCGGTTGGAGAAGGAAATCTGTCGATGTTCAAATAGTTTCAGACAGAGAATTTTGGGTCTCTAAAAGTGAAGTATGAATCTATTTTATTTATATTTTATAGGTTAAAACCTGATACCTGTATCATCAATATCTTGTAACGTAATTTTACGAACATTTAATCGATTTTCCTTTGAAGAAAAGAAATAATATCTATTTATTTCAAACATGAATGAAGCTCAATAGTTAGCAGTTTCAATGGTTAGTAGGCCTTCAGTTCAATAAATCATTGGTTCTGTTCACATTTCGACTAAGAATATTTGTAGTACTTCGGTATTCATTTAGATCTCGACTTCCTGTTACAATTAGTCCTCGCGTTCAAAAAATGTGAGGCATGGCGACAAACACATCTGAAAATAACTTGCAAGAGATAAGAGTCGACAAGTTTAGTTTCAACTTTAAATTAATATTTTATTTAGTATAGACAAGTGCAACAACCAATAGAATCAGTAGTACCAATTGAGTACGTAAAACCGTCGTCAGAATTAATAGTATAACTTAAATTTCTTGATGTTCTAAAAATATTTCTTCTCAAATTTTTATTCATCTTGAAAAAAAATTTTTTTTTCTTTAAGACTAATTTTTTTTAGTAACTGCTTTCGTTTAAATTTCACCAACCGATTTAAATTGTAATTTTGTAATAAAAAATGTTGCAATAAAGTAATATTTTATCATAAATCAGCATAACTAATATATAATTTTAAAAAATTACACAATTTTCTTTTTCAGATAAATTCTATTTTCAAGTTATAATAACAGCAATGCTAATTACTATCAGCACATATAAAGAGAATATAAAACGCTCTAATTGACTTTGAAATATGCTTAACTTTTACACTTATGTATATAAGATTTAGTTCCATAAAATGAAGTGCAAATAGATTAGTTTTTGTATTTTTTATTACTAGAATTATGTTATATCATCTTTAGGAATTTCTTTAATAAAATTTTTTTAAACTAAATTTATTTCTTAAAATTATACTAATCTATAAATATATAAAATTATTGTTAATTAAGTTGTTATACATAAAATTAAAAAGAAAAATCGTCTTTGAAATTTTAAGTATTCGGCACAAATCCTTTTAATACATATTATAATTAACTTACTGTCAACTTAAGCCGTAGCCTATTCACTTCATTTCTAATCAGATAATCCTGAATTAGACACTAGATAATTTATTTCACACATATTTCAAATAGACTTTTATTTTAAGAGCACATCCTCTACTATAATACTATTATCATCAACAATAATACCAAAACAAATTTCTGACTATAAACAATTTTCAGCTGTATTAATATACACATTTCTTTGCTTTCTAGAAACATTTTTTTATTATCATTATTATTCATTTGATTCACAGAAAAATTGTTAAAATAATAATTTAAACAGCTTCTCTCATATCTTTAAGTTTTAATTCAGTAAGAATAACATTCATTTAAATCATAGATAATTTGGTTCCTGGTAATTTAATGTAATTAAAAATTTTAGCAAAAAAATTCATTTTAATTATTCTGGAACCAACGTAAATTTTAAACTTGTCTCAATCTCTTTAAGTAAATTAAATTATACCGAAGGCATATTTATATTTTTCCTTTCTTAGGTGAAGGTCAAGGTGGAATATTCCAGAAATTACGCTTCCCTTGTAGAAGGACCATCATCAGAATCAGATTGGGCAAAATACTTGAAATTTGATGACTCTTTGGAACAGCAGGATCGTTCTGCATACGTTACAGAAGGTCAAACAATCTACAAGACTTTCATAAATAAACTGACTCACATTAAAGACTCCATCAAAATAAAAGTAGAACAAAAAGTAAAACCAGAAACAGTCAACAAAGCTGATCTGAACTTAGACTACTACCACACACTTGGTGGCTTTTTACATTTAGTTCACTTCGATGCAGCAGCCTCTCTTCCAAAAAGAAGTACACCTCTGACAGTAAGAAATATACTCTATTTAAAACTTCAATCCACATTCCACGAACTGCTATGAAAATATGATATTTATAAAATCTAATGTCCATGTTTTAGGTTGCAGCCGACTACGCAGTTGCTTTCCTCAACCGACCCAACGAATTCAAGTACTCAGAACAATATGGAAAGCAAAAAGGTTTGGCCATAGGAGCGATTTCTTTCTCAAAGGAATCACCTTTCCTCAATTCATCAGTTATAGCCAAGGTAACATTATATCATACACAAATATGTGGATTATTTTCACCTTAAAATTTAAGATTCTTTTGGTAATGAGATAAAATAACATATTAAAAATCAAATAGGTTTACTCTATAATACATTGTCCTTTGATATTACTTTAACATTAAAAAATTACATAAATTATAAGTGAATAAATTATCCTTTTCCCACAGGCGGTGTTCAAATACAAACCTTTAAGCGAAGTTCTTCATATGGAGACACCAGTACCTGAGAAATATTTCAAGCCAGACACTCATGAGCAATGTATGAAAGATGTAGAAGAAGGTGAAAATCTTTCTGTGGCTTGTCTTAAGGCAGTTAGAGAAAAATCTATCTACAATCACCTTAAAGTTCATGCCATCTTACCAAGAGTAAGTTCTCATTATATTTGGTAATACTAATTAAAATAATTTCAATTTTGTGTCTATCAACACAAATTTTACATAAATAAATAATTTTAAATTTCCGCTTCATTCAATGATATAAATTTAATGATGCGATTAAAAATCAATGAATACTAAATTGCACATAAATATCTGGAACTTTAGTAGGCATAAAAATAATAAATTCACTAATTGAATGAAAATAAAGTAATAAATACATCACTAATAAAAATTCATTTATTAAATTACAATGCATGCTCAGTAAAACAATACTTAATATCGATGAAAATGCTACCATAAATGTTGTTATATAGCAAGCATTGCGTGAAATAGTATTTTGTTTATTTCTATATGAAATTATTTTAATTTATAACACATCATTTCTTTTAAAACAAATTATAAAAAACTAATGAATATTCATTAGATATACTTTAAATTAAAAAAAATTATTTAAATTTACAAAATCCTATGTATTTTATAAAGTATTAGCTTGAAGAATATTTTTCCTCATTTACAGGATTTACCAGAATACGTAGATGAACTCGCAGAAAGATTTGATTTGGCCTTGAAACACACTTACTTCAGACACTTGGATATCACAAAAGTAACTGCCCAACCCTACCCGGCCACAAAAGAAGCCACTAAATCTCTACAACTGGAAGCTACATACATTGACAAGATGACTGATGAACCAGTTGTTGACATTGTTATTCGAAAACCATCCGAAATCATCGAGCTTCACAAGATTAGCACTGGTCGATTCCAACCTCTCTCTAGTATCGAAAGCATTCCAGAAGTATACGCAGCTGCTCTGACCAACAACACGTATCCTGGTAAGTTACTTTACTATAAAGTTGTAACACCCCAAAACATTATCTTTCATTTTAAAGTGTTGTTTTATGCATTTAAAAAGGAAATATTTAAAAGTTATTAACACAAAATATCTGTTAACTCTCATTACAGCTACTTGTGCCTTAATGGACAAATATGTAAGAACATATGACTTGAAAACTTTCCATCTCCCTCATGACTTACCAGAATGCTCTTATGTATTATCTACTCACTGCACTGAAAACAAAAAGTTCGCCGTTTTAGTGAAATATAGTCCTAAGAAATCAGGAACAAAGGTAAAGAATTAATATGAAAATTTTATTTAAAGATGTATCAAATAAAAATAAGATATTTTTCAACAAAATAAAAATAATAATATGTTCTCTAATAAAAACTATGAGTCTAAAATAACAAAAAGAAATTCAATTAAACATTTCTTTTGTAAACTCCTAACGAAGTAAATATTTCCACATGATGGCCATACTTTGTTTTAAAGAACATAATCTGATATTTTTTACATAGGAAATCCATTTCTACGTTGGAAAAGATCACATCATTCTTGTCCCAGGTAGCAGATCATCTTACAAAATCAGATTCAACGGAGAAGAGAAGAGTGTTCGTCCATTGGTCCCACTTATGCTAAGCGAGTCTTCCCTCATCACAGCACACGTGAATATCGCTGAAGATGGAAACAGTTTCGTCGAAATAAATGCTAGAAAAGCTGGAGTTATGGTTCGTTACGATGGCTCCAATGTTAAAGTACAGGTAATGCTTTTTATCATAAAATTCTTAACATAGTAAAATGAAATTAAAGAAATTCGTACAAATGCTTAAGAAATATATAATAAAAAACATTTATTGCATATTTTAAGACTTATAAATGGTAACATTTAAAATCTCATTCTCACGATAGCTTTAAAATAATTTTTCTGAATAAGATATCACGAAAATAATAATTAAATACATTTAATGGTAAAAAAAATCCTTATTTCGCCAATAAAGTTAGAATTTTTTTTCCCTTTCAGAGAACAATTTAATCACTGGAATGCATATTACTTCAATGAACTAATATATATGAAATACAAATTTATGTAATGCAAAAGCAATTACTAGCGTATAAAATACTGATTGTATTGATTGTTTTATAACTCTAAAAAAACTCCACATATAATATAAGCGTGAGAGTCAATCAAGTAAATTTTAGTATTAAAAACAAGTGAAAAAAATTACAAAAAACTAAGAATTTATTTCCATTTTTTCTTTTCCAAATACATTTCTCTCATTTTTTTAGAAAAATTCATTTAGAATATATATATATATATATATATATATATATATATATATATATATATATATATATATATATATATATATATATATCGTATTAATTATAAAAAATACATAATTTCATAAGCGATATTCATATATTTTATTTTATGTTATATAAAAACAGCGTTGTATATTAACAGATCCATCCCAGATACAAGGGAGAGGTGTGCGGTCTTTGCAGTGACTTCAATGGCGAAATTATGAGAGAATTTAATGGAGTTCAGAGATGTTGGTACACCAGTGCCACAGATTTTGCGAAATCTTCTATTGTGGGTACTTGCACTGACAAGACACCAACCAGTCCATACATTTGCCCTAGTCAAATCTCATACACTGATTCGATGAGCGTGAATCAGTTCGATGAGGAATACGGTAAGAATTGCGTTCAAGAAATTGAATCTCTATATTATATTATCTCATAATTGCTCTCTATGAGACTAATAGATTCAAGATCTTTTAACATTCTATTCATTTTAAAAATGTGGACAATAATATCTCGTACTCACCGAAAATATCACATATTTTAAATCCAAACAATTTAATAAGTATTTACAGTAAGTAATCCTTCTAAGTATTTTTATGACAATATTTACAAGGATTACCTACTGTAAATACTCGCATTAAATTTTTAGGAATAAAAATGTGTGGTCTTTTACTAAAAATACTTTCCCAACTCGTAATTAATGTTGTCAATGTTTTATGGCAATCAAAATAACTAAGAATACATTTTTATTAGCTAGCCAAGCCCGTCAGCTTTTACAAGCCATAGCTTCCTGTCAAAAACTGTACCTATATAACTTTCGATTAGGATTTTCCAAAATAAAAATATTTAGTATTTTTTAACTATATTTACTTAGCCTTATTCCATGCGCAATTTTGTATTGCCATACGGGAATCCTTTCATACACGTTCCAATGCATTTTCGATAAGAGCACAGAAAGAAAATCGCAAAAACAGTACTTTTCCAAAAAGTATAATGAATATCAATATTTTAAAAACGATGTGATCATATAGAAAGAGAAAATCCATTGCCGCATATATTTTTTCTCTACCTCCAGCAGTTACGCATAAATAACTTTAAAAAAGAAAGTACCACAGGCCTGTTCTTAAAGCAAGCAGAGTTGTAAGCCGTTGCTACGTAGCTTAAATTTTATGGATCGCAGTACATGCGACTTCATAATGAATTCAAATCAGCATTCATCATGGTTTAAATTAATTACAAACGCAGTCAACTTTCGAATTTAAAACATAGTCTATGTCTTAAAGATGTCACAGGTAAACACATATCTAGATATAAATTTTATTCCTTTCTATATTTCAATATTTCCACACGTATAAATTTTTTCACCGCAAATAAAATACCAATCGAACAAATTTTTACACATATTTCTTATTTTAGAACCACGCATCAAGCGAAATGTTGTCTTGAACCAAGAAGACATGATTTGCTTCTCAACTAAGCCAGTCCCTGTCTGTGACAACAATGCCCCACCAACCAAAACCGAATCACACGAGTGCGAGTTCCACTGCTTGCCCAAACTGGACTCCAACGCCAGAAGGATGGTCACCGAGTCCAAGAGAAGAATCTTGGGAGAAGTGGAAACAAAGCATGTGGATTACACTCAAACCATTCAAGTTGCAAAAATGTGCTAAAATACAAACGAGGACACTATAAACTGCTTATTATTTATTTATAGATCAATATATACGACAGAAATTTCATAGAAACAATATCTATTATAGTTCAGATAAGTAATGTATGCTGTTAAAAAATATAAATAAAATTTGTTCATATAGATTCAGTTTTGAGTCCTTTTTTTCATCAATTTTTCAAATAAACAAAATAAATTGAAAATACAGATGATTATGCTCCATGATGATGGCCGGTTCTATGACCTAAAATATTTCATTGTACGTAAGAAATGTCAAATAAAGGAAAAATAATAGCTAAACCTAAAAAGATGAAATAATTGTTTTAGAAACATACAAATAATGAAAATAAATAAATTAATTAAAAAAAAAACTAATTGAATTCCTAGACTTGCACTTGCGGAAATTATTCAAACATGATTTTTATTGGCAAGCATACCAATTTTATGAGTGTATTTGCAATTTTTTTGTTCTTTTTGAAATACAGTCAAACATTTTAGCTTTTTCTAACGCACGATATTTTCGTACAATAATAGGACTTTTCGCTTTTGAAAGGTAATTTTGTCTAAATTTCCTTTTTATGAAGATCCCTTAGATAATTCTAAAACGATGATTTAATGCAAAAATTATTTTTGCAAGTGAAATAACATGAGTGACTGACAATTAATTCTCATTTATATTAAAATTTGTATAAATTGTATTTCTATTCAGAAGAACGTGTAGTAAATAGGTTACTCCAGATACTTTGATTAAAAATTAACGGTTTACACAATCAACTATCTTCATAATGAATATTTTACTTTTTGAAACGGTTTCCCATTTCTATTGAGTTTATGGCAAGAATTTAACTATGCACAAAGAAATATTATTTTATTTATAACTTCAAAGGAAGGTTATTTTCATTTTAAAGTTTATTTTGCTATGCTTTTGAAAATAAAGTCTTGTTAAATATTGAAAAGAAAAAAGATTGTGCTTTTCATAGTAACATATTAAATTTAGATAATATCAATTTGATGATTTAATTCTTAAACATATTTTGAAACTTCAAAAACTAGTAATGAATCAACTCAATTTCAATGAATTCATTAAAAGATCATCATGTATATTTAAATGAATTATTTAAAATGTAAGAAAATTTAAGTTGTTTTATTTCATTTGGGTGAGATTCTATTTCATTCAAGTCAATAAAAACAACCCTTAAAATCATAAAATATCAGTTCAACAATTAATTTTAAAATGTAATTATATAAATTGATGCAACCAATATGCATCTAACACAGTTAATAATATTGATAATTGTAGATTTAACTCTTAGGTTAAAGCCAGACTTTGATCATTATTGAATTTCCAATCGTTAATCAAAGTATTTTCAGATTCGCAATATGTTCTAGCAGCAATCAATAGCTTACTGTGTAACTCAAGAAATATTTTAAAAAATAATTTACAATAAAATATTCGAGCTTAACAAAAATAAAAAAAAACTATGCAATTCTAAAAACTTATAAATCATTAATTCAAAACAATATGATTTTGAATGGTATGTTTATAATAAGAATACTTGCATTTTTTTCCCCAATTATTTTGAAAATCTTTAGAGTATGCAAATAACTTATGTAAATTGTTTAATTTTTATTAATCAAATATTTAAATATAAATCCAATTAAAACATAGCAATTATTACATTTTACATATTGCCAGAAGTTGCATGTTATACTACATAAAGTCGAACTTATTTATTCCTATGATCTTAAAAAAAAATTTATCAACGATTTATTGTAATTTTTAATAACCTTATTGAAAGTAAACAAACTTAAATTTAGAAGTAACACAAAATATAGTCACTTCTTAAGTTAAAATATTAAATATGCCAGTTATGCAAAAAAGAAAATCAAAGATTGGAACCAAATGATAATGTATTTATTTAAAAATCGGACTAGAATGATTAAAGCTTTGTTTGTTTAAATATTCGCTATTAGTAGGAAATTTTTCAGAGTAATATGATGATCATGGCGTATTTTGCATATTTATCGATATTTCATGCAGTACTTTTATAAAATTTTAACTATATTCTACAACCAAAAGACTTTAAATTCATCAAAAACCTCCAATGTTTATAAAAATTCTCACATCTGTATGACTCAATTCGAATATAAAGAGAAAACATTCCCTCCTTCTTTAGATAATACAAGAGTTAAATATTTAAAACTATATCTAAAATTATTAACACTATATAACAATTTACACAACTGTATAAAGTGAAAAATGAGTTATCGATAAGAAAATTCATTATTATTTTAACCAGTTTCATTACATATATTTTCTTAATCCCACATCTTAGAGTAGATTAATATAATGTACTTTATAACAATATAAAAGAATCATCATAGTTAATATATTTTAATTTTTGGATATAATTTTATGTTTCACAAAATTAAATATAGCTTAACTTTTAATTTTTCACTATTCTCTTCATTGAAAGCGTTATTATTGCATGTTAATAAGAAATGAAACTGCAAATTTTCAGAAATGTTTTGGTGAAAATAGAATTTAATTTTTTTAAATGTTTGATTGATATTTTTAATTAATTAGAAATCTATTATTTTATATTAATAGTTAAAATTATTATAATTTCATATACCTATATTTAAGGTTTAAAAATTAAAATACTTAAACAAGCAAATACAAATTATATTTAATTAATTCTATCACAAATATTATTGGTGGATTATATTTTAAATATTACTATACATAGACATGTTAAGGATATAATATTAACATGAAAACATTATGTAATTACCAGCATAATCAATAAAACACATTTATTATTAAGTTAATTTTTTGAAAAATTATATGATTAATCAATAAATGTAAATACTGAATTATCTTTTTAATTAATTTTCACACTCAAAGTATAAAAATTCAAAATAGCTGATAAATATTTAATCTCTTTCAAGTTTCTTAATCTTATAATGATGTATGCATTTATTATATAAAGTATGTAAAAATTTTTACAAAGGTTTTAAATAATTTATAAGCATCAAAGATAATATTTTATAAATTCAGAACACGTTTGAAAAAATTATAATTTTAAAGAAATTTTGCTCAATTTCATGACAAACAAATGAAAATATAACAACTTTGATTATTTTAATGTATTAGATTCTAAATTTAAAAATATTACTATCATATTTTGTAAAATTACTAATATTAAAGATAAGACTTTAAATTCAAATATTTTAAACACAAATAAAAGTTAATAATGCACATTTACATACTAGATAATATTCATCAAGTATCAAATTTTTTTCATATATTACCACCTGATAGTCTTTTGTGTGTGAGATAATCCAGTTTATAAAAATAAAAGATCTAACTTTTTAGAAAATAAATGCTATATATAATACATTAAATCAAAAACTTTTTAATAAAAGAACAAGCAAATATAAATATTTTTTTAAATATCCACAGTATAAAAATATGGACATTAACATATTTGAAATCATTAGCTACTAAAAATGAAATATCCATTTTCATTAAAAACTGTTAATGCATCATAATCAAAAGTGTTGGTTGGTTTGCTGTTTTAAAATTTACATACTAGAAAGTATTAATCTTAAGTATCAAATTCTTTTAATATATTACCAACTAATAATCAACAAATAGAATTTTTTTTAAGTTCTTATAACATTTGAGAAAACTAAAAACTCAGTCAGTCTATTTTGTTAGTTCATTGTTTTATTTATTCTTTCATTTGATTAATTGTATAATAAAGCATTGTTGAAATAAAGCATCTAAGTCTTATTTTTCATTAAGTTAAAAATTCCCTTTGATAACTTAAATTAGTATTAAATAAATCTTTGGGATAACACAAGATACTATCACTCTAATATTATTCGCTTTTCAATGGTTCCAATCTAATTTTTTATACATGAAGGCTAATTTAATTGAGTTTTAAGGTTAAAAGTAGAGTCCAAAATATCGAAAGTGGGTGAAACTTTACAAAAGGCTCAAAATTAGTAAAAATCAAATAAATGTATAATTGCTGGAAAGTGAAAATAATTTATGCCAAATAAAATCATAAAAAGTCCATTAATTTATATACATAATATATATATACATTTGTAAATTATATTCCATGGACAATTTAAATATTTATAACCTAAAATATTCCTAAGGGTAACAGATCAATATTACAGGAATTCAAATAATGCAAATTACATTCCACAAATCAATATCGTCTTATAAATATTTCAATACTTTTCTTCTAAAATTTTATATTTGTTATTTTCAAATGATATTATTTTATTCGTAAAGGCTAAAGAAACAGATTTGATATTTTAAAACATCAGCTTCCTTTTTAAAGATTATTTCCAAAAAAATTAATTCATTTTAATTTTTTTTAAATTGACATTTGTTTACTTATAAAAAAAATATAGTTAATATTTTAGAATCTTGTGCATTAAGTTTCTCATTAATATAACATTGGAACAATTAATGAATTAATTAAAAATGAAGCATTCAACTAATGAATATTATATTGATACAACTTTGAACAGAAAGTAAAATTAATTTAATGCTTAGTGAATTAAGTATTCAATTAACTTTATTTTAGTAAAGAAACAAATGTTTCTCAATACAATTCAATTGTTCAAAATCTGAATATAAAAAAAAAACAGTTAAGAAAACATGAAAAAGAAGCAGGTACTTTGCAGAAAAATATCAAACATTCTTAAATAACTTTCATGCCTATGTACTTTTTAAGTACTGAATTAATTTAGAAAAGAGAAATAAATGCTGTAAATTTAAAACACTTAATATTACTGAAATTTGTAATTATTGTTAATTAAATTAGAGAAATATATAAAATTTATTGTTAATTTCTTTATTTGCTGTAATGAATATTTCTTATTTAATGTAAGAAAATGCATCAAAAACATTTATACTCACATTTACAAATATGAATCAAAACAATTGAATATGAAATTTATAAAAGAAGGAAAATTATCTGCAAATGATTCAAACAAAAATGAAGCTATAATAAATAAAAACATACAGGCATTTTTATTTATACATATTAATTTTCTAGTTATTTAATTTATTTTATAAAAAAAAGATAAAATGATAATGCAAGATGAGTAAGTCTTGCATCAGACTTTCTCATTTAAATTCAAACATGTAAGGAAGCATTCGGATAGCTATAAGATGCAAATTCAAATTTTCAGTTTCCTCAGTCACAAATTAATGTCTCTATCAAATTTACAATCACAAAAATAATATTTATATACTGTATGAATATACATCAAGAAATTTTACAAAATAACATTATGGAAACCTAAGGACCATGAAAAATTATTTTATATTTTTCATAAAATACTTTTTCAAAATTAATATAATGTAAAAAATGTATGAGAGTTAAAACATTTTTTTTTTTCAATTGGAAAACAAAGCTAGAAGAAAGTGTCATAAAATTATTAGTAATTGACTACTCCTCCAAAAAGTAACTATTTAACAAGATAAAGTCTCTAATCTTAAAATATACTATCATGTAAATACTCCAACATATATTTTGTTTTGTTAAAAATAGACAACTCACTTAAGATACACTGTCAACATAATGGAATAAACTGGACTATGAATGACATATAAATACACAAATCTATTCAGTAACTATTCAACAAAATAACAGACTGTAACATGGTGTAAGACATTCAAACATTTTATACATGTCTCTCATCATTATACTGTTCGAACAATTTGAGGGATTTTATTCATGACTATGGAGTCCAAATTTTCTTGTTTCTATTATATTCAATTTGCATTTATAGTGTCTGACTGCTTTTATTATGAAGAAAATGTTTTTATTACTTAATTTTTGTAAATCTAAAAAAAATTAGTAAAACTTTAAAATTGACAGAAAATTGGAAACTGCCAAATATATAGTGGGTCTATATAGACTTGGATTATTTTTTCTACAAAATATAATAAGTTTGAGAGATGATGAAAATAGATCAATTATACAAAAAAATTTTAAATAGGAGAACATACAAAACAGAAGATTTACTATTTTTCTGGATATTAATTTCAAACTTTAATTTAATATGCATGTTAGTATAATCCAGGAATTTAACATGGATTTGTCCCTATTTGAGAACTGAAAATGTATATCCAATATAAGCATAAAACTTGTTTTTATTCCACAGGTTTGAAACTACTTTTAAGACAGAAGTATAATAAACTAGAAGAAATATAAGATTTTCACAGCATAATTCTTCAGGTAAAATGACATGAAAAGTAACTTAAAACACATAATTTGAAGGAATTATATTGAATGATTCAACACTTGATAGTTATTTATTATCCCTAATGATAATACATAAAGCAATTTTATGTATATCAGTTAATATCAAATTATATATACATCAGTTACATTTATCTATTTGCAATAGTAATTTACTTATAGTAATGAAATGATCAGATTATAATTTAACAAAATTATATTTAAATTTTAATGAGATTTTCTTGATAAAAGTGTATTATTTCTGTAACATTGCAAAACATCTTAATTAAACGAGTTCAAAAATTTGATTGTTTTCAAATTCAATTTTAAAACTTTTTAGATAATATCAATTTACTGCCAAGTATGAATTAAACAGTAAAAATATGTTACTACAATAATCGAAATTACATTTTTCTGTCAAAACTTAATAAGAAACCTAAAAAAAAAAAACATTTCACAAGCCGAAAACTTTTCTGAAAACTATCAAGTTTCCGTCGCAAAGCATTAACTATCATTAATGATGAATCTTTTCAAAGAAAGTTGATGTAATACAAATTTTTATTTCTAAAATAATTTTTTTTTTCTGCTCATCTAAATACTAAGTGTTTGAGTATAAAGTTAAGATATTTTAGGGTGTAAATACTTAATAAATCATCAGATTTTGCATGGCAAATCACAAATTTTAGGTTATAATAAAAAGCCAGAAAAAGTTCTAAAAAATAGAAATAAATTTGATATAAATTTTTTATCTTTTTGATCAATTTTTCTTGAATTTCACCTTCAGATATCCTATCATTATTAGTCAAGATAAATATATTCATGATATAGAAATTAAAATTGTTTGAATAATAGAATACATAACATTTAATCATATGCATACAATAAATACCAACTTTCAGTACAAATAATATAAATTTTAAACGGTTATTATTTTTTCAATTGCCATGGTGTGACAAAATTGCAATATATTTCTCTTTTCACGCAGAATTTTTCCAAAAATATTAATTTCTTTAAAAATTTGCTTCAAAATTCTTACTAAATGATTTGGTTTAAAACAATTTAGAAATGAATCATTTGCATTCAATCATTTGCTGAATAAAATACATATTTTAGTTTAATGTTTCTTCCATATTATTCAATCAAATTATAAGAAATGCAATAGGTTGTATAAGAATTTGTAATGTATTAGTTTCTAATCGCATTTAAGCCCAAAAATTACTTTTATAATCTTGATTTTTTTCTCCCAAAATTCAGCAACTGAAATATATCAACTTCAAAGAAAAATTTTTGTAATGATATACAGCAGAAAAATAAATATATAAATAAGCCAAAAATTTTTTTCAAAATTTGTTTGATTATTTTGAGATTTAAGAATAAGAACTATATGAATATCAAAGAAATACAAATTTTACCAGTAATCAAAGTCATTTTAATGCAAAATATTTTCATCTCTTTATTTTCAACAAATAATATACATAATGATTTCAAACTTAATTATATGGCCATATACACATTAAATAAAATATACATACAATTACTAGAAAATAATAGCGAAATTGACTTATTAGAAACTTTCACCACAATATAGAAACTATCTTCAAATTCCAGAAAAGAATTACAATTTTGAGGATCTGAAAAAATAATATTTGTTATAACAAACTTAGATTAAAAATAGCTAGATTTACTTTGAGAACACTTTTAAAAATGCAATATTTTAGAGTAAATAAATTTATGTCCATTAATTCAAAATTTACAGCATTTTGAACTAATAGGTACAAAAATTAAAGGAATAAAATAAAGATTATATATACATTTTAGTACTGTTTTTAAATCAGCGAAAGCAAAAAAGGTAATTTTTTTGTAATTTAATCACTTCTGCCCAAGAAAATCATTATACATGTGAAAATATTTTTGTTACTTAATAACCCAATTATTTGTAGATAAGACTTGCAGCTTTAAGTAAATTTAGAGCCTTTATGGCATCCATTAATCAGAATTATAAATTATGTAATTATAGATCAGTCTTGATCACTCAATATCAATTTGATACAATAAATAAGTTATTCATAACTTATTTATTTCACTTGGCTCAAAGAAAATGACATTAAAATGTATAAAATTAATATTAAATGAGAAAACTAATAAGCACTAAAACAATTAATCATTAATTAAAATAAGTAAGATGTAAGTTCAATTTAAAAAGAAACAGATTACTTTATACAAGAATACAATTTTCAACTACAGTTCAAAACAATCATCAATATAGTAAATACTTATATTAATAACATAAAAAAGAATAAACAATTTTCAACCTGCCAACCTTTCACAAAATACTTCAGAAAACTCATTAAGGAAAAAAATTTACTGTTTAGTCATTATTTTACAACGAAAATTTTGTTTGCAATGTTCTGCAATTATATCTGTTAGAATATAAAAATTTTCTTTCTACTGTTGGACCATCTAGCGAATTTCACCCATCTAATTTTCAAAGATCTTTGGCACAGTAAGGGGCAGAGAGCAATTTATGCAGCAGGGTACTCAGAGGATGTGCCATAGTAATTTCAAAGGAAATTGATTCTTCATAACTAAGAAACAGAGACCAAACAAAAGACCTGCAAGTTCTGAATTAACACTTCCAGAGATATTATACAAACAGACCACAATTTATTTTTTAAGTGCTTAGCTATTGAAAGTGAATATGATGATACGGCAGTTAAATTGGGAATAAAATTCACTAACTTTTGGCAGTTAGTTTTATTTATCTTTCACAATCAAGTCACTGCCGCTACTGGGACATAAAACTGAAATCTGAGAAAATTTTGCTATAGTTGAAAAAGTACTTTGAGATCAAAATTTGTAGGAAAAAAAAGAATTGACTACCAATAGAAAATGATCCACTTTTTGTTCCCAAACAGTTTCCATGGCATTTACAAGGTTCTTTTCTCACAGACAAGAGATTCATAAATAATTACAATAGATCTTGAGAGAATATTCATTGTAGTACAGTATCTCCAATGAAGATGAATCATCATTGAGTAGTAGAAACTATTATTTTGTAGACTTTCTTAAGCAAAAGGTACTCAGAAAAGATGAATTGATCTATTTTCTTTCAATCAAAGTTTTGTAATATTTTAACTTTAAAATAGCTGTAAAATTAAAGCTGATTTTTTGTAATTTTTCAATCTGACAGTAAATAAGTAATGTTTTAAAATTATCACAGCTATAATTGAACTGATCTAAAATGTCAATCATTAATTTGAAATAGAACACAAAATCTCAATGAAGCAGTAGAAAATCATCTATTTGAATTCCATATGAAAATATCGAGGTCAAGAATTCATTTTCAACTGAAATTTTAAATATATATATAAACATCATAATTTGAAAAATGTGGCATAGTAAATTAAATCCTTCATAAACTGATAAGAAAATTTTCTTGCTTGAAAAACTGATTGCCGACAAGTACAGCACTTACTATTTCATAACCAGCTCAGTATGCCAAACTAATGGAACAAATGAAAGAAAAGTACAAAACTTATCAAAAAATTTCTGCCAACAGTTTAAATTTTAAACTAATGCCAGAAAAGAAATATTGAAAGAGTATTTAAAATCATCTGTAAATAATGCATCATATAAATGTCGCCAAACATACAAAAGAAAAATAAACAGGTTGGCAATGATACATTTTGAAAATTTGATTAAAATAGCAAATGCAAGCAAATATTTTTCATGTATAATAGATGATGACACAGGTATTTCCTTGATAGAGCAGTTCTCTTTAGGTGTAATATATATATATATATATATATATATATATATATATATATATATATATATATATATATATATATATATATACACTAAACTAAACTTTATGGCATGACAGCCCATGTGGGCCAAGGACTACAATGCTATCATTTTTCACATATTATAAATAATATTTAGTTTTTTCTCAGCTAATTTAAACTTAAATTTCCTGCTTAATATTTACTTTTTTTACCCAATAAATAAAATCATTTTTAAGATATTACTATAAAACATTTGTCAGTTATAACTGATTGAATACAGAGAAATATTTATAATATTTCTTCCAAATTTTAATTCGAAATAAAAAATGTTTCAATTTTACTAATAAACTGCTCATTTTTTTTTAAATTAGCACTGACTGAAGAAATAAAAGGACTACAAATAATACTAATGAACAAATAAAGACTTTCTAATAATGCAATGAATAAAATTTTTCATCATACGTCACAGGACAAGGAAAAGAAATATGAATTTCAATGTATCTTAGATGAAGAAGTGTTTTAGATATCAATTTACAGCTACAATTTTTCAAATCAGAAATCTACAAATTTTGTAATAATCTTTTTGAGGGAAAAACTAAACCAAGCATAAAACCCCAATTTAAAAAAAACTAATGTATACAATTTTATTTATACAAATACCAGACATTTGGACACTAAGTCATTAGTCTTGATTTTGTTTTCCAATACTTAATAATAGAATTTTAAGACAATAGTGTAGTTCATTTGTCAGTATGCTTATCTATAAGTTGTCCAGAGTTACAGAAATGCAGACAGAAGTGTCTATAAGTTGAATTTTAAAATAATAAGCATTCAGACAACCATGTCCACACAATCACAAGACAAAGTAACATCACTACTACATGATCCAGAAAATTTAAAATAACTAGAATTTAACCAGTGAGACTCTGGGCCCTTTCCCTAAGCTTTATCTGATAGATATATCATGACCTTCCAATAGATTCTAATTTAATTAATTTGCAAGATTATAAACATGATTAAAAATGGTTTTTAAAATAGTTGTTTCTTTCTTTACAAGATAATCGGCTCTTTCATTCCCTCATTGTACAATGAATGGTAATCAACTGAAATGCAATTGAATCAGTTGTATCTTTCTGAGTATTGAGTATCCTTCTGCATTTGTAAATACATTCATAAATACAAAACTTATTGCTGAAGGTAACCTGCAAAATGGCTTTGCTATCAAGCATGATAAAGCACAAAGAAAAGGACTCTTCAGAGTTTTAATTAATTGAAAGCAATAAACTTCACCATCAAAACTAGTAGTATCTCCACCCATTGCCTTATAGAATGCAAAGTGATTACAATAGATTCTTGCCCCAGTTACAGTATCTCATTCAAACATGGATCCATCGACGTATACATATGTGTCCAGAGGTTACTAGAATATCTTCTCTCTAATAATTTCTCTAAATAATTTCAATAGCAATGACTCTGATCTAGGCTGAGGATATTTCATTCTTATCAAATTTAAAGTATATACAGAGGATACATTGGCATAGTTAATAGATTCATTTCTCAGAGTCTCAGTCTGTGGTTAATTGATGACCAATTTGATTGAAATACAAATGACTAAATTTCCAATTGCTAAAATTGTAATTCCCCCAATATTCATTATTTTGGAGCCAGAAAAAATTTTAGAACAAAAATATGCATTTCCATGAATGTCATATCACACAGGAGAAATGTTGGTCAATACTTCTGTAGTTGCTATGGATGTAGATTTATATGCACCTGTAACTAGATCACGGGATCGGTTTTGACACCTTGCCAAAATATCAACTGTAATAATGGAAGCAGTCACCAAAATCTCATCACAGTAATAAAATGTTATAATGCACATTCTATATGTAATAATTTAAACCCTGTTAAAACACCATCAGCAGACTCGCAGTTGTTTCAAAATGGAAATCTGTTTTCAGTTTTTTCTCCTTTATGTAAGAAACATATCTAATTAACTTTTGTAATATGAAACATGTTAAAACTAACATTTGTATATTTCTATCATACCATTCCATCATAAAAGCTTATTATGAAAAAAGGATCAAAACTATAAGGCCTAATTTTCAGATATAATTCATTCTAAAATAAGATTAAAATAAACTCAAAGTTTGCATGAATGATAGCAAAAAAATTTTAAGAAAATAAACTTACATTCATGAAATCTTAAAATTTATGTATTTCTGAAATGCATCAAATATATTTTTATATATTTGATGCATTTCAGAAATACATAAATTGACAAATTTAGTTACAAACTACAAAAAATGCAATTAGTTATAAGAATTTAAAATTTGTCTTGATTTATTTCTCTAGTATATATAGACATAAAAATATAATTATTGAATATTGAATCAAATCATAGAATTAACTTTTGTATTTGACTGCTAATGAAAATAAGCAAAAATAACTGCAGAAAATTTAAATACATACTTTACCCAATATGTGGTAATAAAGTTAGCAAGCCACTGTCAGGGGGCAATTCTCGAATTATTTTTTGAACTTCTTTAAAACTAGGGTGTTTGTAATCACCAACCAATCCTAAGATGATACTCTCACTTGTTGTTAGAAAAGCTCCCATAGCTTTCATTCTTTGAAAAGAGTACATGCTATATAAAGGAGGGAGATCATGATAAGTAAAAATATTGCACTTGGAAAGGCATAAAAGAACAGATGAAAGTAAAATTATCCTTTATATTAATCATTCCAATCAAAAAAATATTAAATTACTTAAAATTACCATATGTTCCTGTATATAATCTGTAGTGGTATATTATCAAAAGAACAAGAAAAAATAGCAGCCCGAAATCCGCAGCAGTCTATAATCTATGCTAATTCTTTTTTGACGAATAGTTGAAAATATATACTGCTGATAGTGATAAAATAAAAAATGCATAATATGATTATTAAAAATACAATGAATTGTACATAAGAGTAATTTATTATAAGAAACATCTGATTGGATCTCATTTGGATCCATCATTACAAAGTACAATAAACTGAGATGAAAGCACCACATTGATATAGTTATTCTGCTAATAATAAAATAAAAAAATAGATTATTTTGCCTACAGTGCCCACATCTGCTTTCCTAAACGAGGTCCCTGGGGTGTGAAACATATGTCCCAGTTGGGTCGTCAGTCTAACACAAAACCCACAGTGTTTAGTAACCAAGCATGATTGGTGCTCAATTTACTGACCCACTAAAAAGATGAAAGACTGAGTCGACCTTTCCCAGCCTGGGGATCAAACCTGTGACTTTGGAGCATGAAATGCTTTTACTAAATTAAAGGGCTTCTCAGAAGATGTAGCTAAACTTAAAAATAGTAACAAAAAAAAACACTTTTATTTTTCATTTAAAAATAAATACAAATTTCATCATTTTGCATTGAAAAAGTCAAAATAAAAATGTATACATCGTTATGAAATACGCAAATACTGAAATAGGATTAAAATAAAAATCTTAGCATTGTAATTAATGTGATAAAATATTTTATTTTTAAATTTTTTAATAAAAAAGTTTAATTTAAAAATTGAATTTTCAAAATAAATTCTGTCCAAGAGTTATCATTTCTTAAATTTACAATTTTATTTTTACCAGAATATTATACTCAATTTAATATTTTTACCTTTTCATGCAAAAATTCAAATTTTAGGGACATGAATAATAAAAAATGATGAATTGGACTTTTTATAAATTTCAATCAACTCGCAAATATACTGTAATTTTTTTTTTTCGCTGTAGAGTATAAAAGAAATAAATCTTTATTAGTAGAAATCAAATTATTATTTCACTTAGATGTAAGTTAGCATTTTATTTTTAGAAACAAAAACTATAATCATTGTACGAGTCTCAATATTAAACATTTCAACAAAACGCAGAATAATTATGAAAAAGTCAAATTTCACAAACCCTGTCTTAATTTCAAATATGTTCTTTATCTAATTACAGCATACAAAATTCAAATATTTTATGCTATCCAAAGAGTATGAAATAATTTCACCAAGCAAATTAGTCGAATAGGACATATTAAGCTTTATTGCTTTAAGATAAAGTAAAATATCTGTAAATTCTAAAATCAAAACTTCAAAAATTCATAAAATGATTTCATAATATATAATGCTAATCTTTTAAATAATAACCACACACAATGTGAGTTGCATATATTTATATCATTTTAAAATACTATACAATATTAAAAAAGTTTATTGCTTACATTAAATTTTTTATACATTCAATTATGTTACTTATAAAAATATTTGAATGTATAAACAAAAAAACTTGAATTTGAAATAACAAATATAATACATAAAAATATTTTAAAATATTTTTTTTAAAAATAGGTGAATTTTCTTAAAAGGCAAAATAATATATAATGAGCATATTTCCAATTTTTTAAAATTCTGGAAATAATAACTGCTCAAAGTTATTTATTAAAATTAGGGACAAAAATTAAGAAATTGCAGTAAGAATAAAAGGATATTATTTTAAAAGCACTATTAATCATTAAATACATTGTTCAAAACAATTATGGGACATTATAGGATATTGATCTTGCACTTGGGGAACCGTTTGGTTGATACATTGACAGATATAGAAAGCTATATGAGATTTTAAAAAATAACATTTGTTTGGCAGAAAAAAATGTGTTTTACAGAGTTTTGGTGAGCAAAAGGAAAAACACACAATTTGTACTTATGAGAAAAACAAATAATAAAAAGTGTTTCCTTAAAAGAAAATTGTTTTTAGTTGGAGGTACAGTTTCCTGATGGACAACAACATTTATTGAATGCCTTAAAGGCATTGAATAAATGAGGCTATTAATGAGGGCCTGGAGTATTCTGTTTTATTCCTCCCAAAGAGCTCTTTCCAGTTCTTGGAGAGTTTATGGAAGTGATAAGCATCCAGCAACCCATCTGCCTAGAATGTCAAAAACATGCTCTATTAGGTTCCTGTCTGAAGAATATACTGGCCATTCTATTTATAAGATTCCTTCCTCCAAAACAAAATAGTTTACTAAATTAGAATGTGGCCTGCAATTGTTATCCAGTAACATAACCCAATTTTAGTGTCTCCAAGCCTTTAATATTAAACAGTGGTCTTAGCTGGGTGTTGTTGCATGTCTATGACCATGCCCCGATCTTCGGCTTACATTTCCAATCTTTAAAAAACAATCTCAGATCCTGAAAATTGCTCTTTGTGAAACTCTAATAGTTTTTGCTACTTTGGATTATGCTTCTCCCCCACACCTCTAACAGGCCAAAACTCTCCGGCCTGTTAGAGGTGTGGGAACTTCTCTAAAAAAATCTCCAAGATTTTAATTCTGTTAAATAACTTGCTTGAGACATCACACTCATTGAAACATTGATTTTACTGAATCCTGATCATTCTTTTATGCTTTGTCATGGACTTACAGCTTACATTGAGTTGAAAGCTAAATCTCATTCACCGCCTCTAAATCATGGTCTTCGATTTCAAACTCAAAATTTACATACTGCAAAGTTTAAAAATGATAAAATTTTGCATTTGACTCTTTTTTTCCTTTTTATGAAAAAAAATTGCTTATACCATTATTTTATAAAAGACTTACAATATCCTAATTGTTTGAGCAGTGCATTTCAGATGCATTTTCTTACGAATAAATAAAATCTAATGAATTTATCCTACCGATCAACCATACTGCGAGATGAACATCCATCAGCAATTACATGAACATCAAATCCATTACTAATTAAGCTTTGAACAGTGCATTGTACACACACATGGGATTCTATGCCACAGATAATAACACTTTCAACTTCAGGACATTCTTTCTTTAAATATTCTTGAACTTCTGGAATAACCATGGAAAATTGTGTCTTAGTAAATGGCTTGATTTCTGGAAAATCATTTAGACCTATTTCTTGAACTGTGTGACCAAGACCTATGGTAAGAGAAAATGTATATTAACTGGGAAAAAAAAAGAATACTTTCAAAAGATTTAAATTAATAAAATTATAATAGTTAGCTGACTTTCTTATCATAACAAAACTTAAAAATAATTATAATAAGAAATGTAAATATCTTAAATACATACATACATACTAAGCGATAATGTTTATCTCATTCATCAAATAAAAAAATATCACTAATAAGATTTTTCTTCCCAGTAATGAAATCCTAAAAAATTATGAATGTTTAATTTACTTATATATATATATATATATATATATATATATATATATATATATATATGTATATATATATATATATATATATATATATATATATATATATATATATATAACACATGTTAGAATTATTGACAGTAAAAACTTAAACAAATTAGTCTTAAAAAATAAACTCTAACTAAAAAATAAAGAGCCAAAATTTAGATTTCAATAACTCTCAAAAAAATTTTTTTTATCATTCATACTAATTACATAAAATATAAGATTTTACAAAAATAATTATAATTAAAATTTATTTAATTTAATATACTTTTCATTTATGGAGATGGAAAAAAAATGATTACTATTAAGTAGAGTGGCAGTTCATATTTACATATATAATCTTAATAAAATATCAATACCCAAAATTAGAAATAATTGACCATATTAAAAATTAAAGTGCCAACATTAAAAAATCAGTTTTATAAAACATTTGTTGTATTATTGCTATTCATTCATTGCTTTGTGTTTATTCTATACATTTAAATTTTCTAATAATTCTTTTAATTTATTACATTATCATTTTGCATACCAGAGATACTGACTTATTTGGAGCTGTTCTCAAAGGCTAAAATAGTTGTTAATGCTTCTTGGACAATCTCACCTGTTAACCAATGATATTAGGGAAAGCGCCCTGGGAGTGTGATTGTAAGTGGGACCAGACAGACACATCATCATGTTTATTAGTGGACACTTGAGATTGATATCTTATTCTTATAAAAAAAAGGTTTTTGCATCCTGTTTTAAGTGTGCTGACCATCAGGCCACATTCTAGATTGCCTGGGGCTTTTCAGAACTGATCTTTACCCAAGACCAATTTTATTGTTCGATTTTCTGAGAGTGACAAATTTCAGAGACCTGTGATTTAGAGTTGATAAACACAGAAGATATGTAACAACACTGTCATTTTAGTATCCAGTAAAAATTCAAAATAAATTAGCGATTTTAATAACAAATAGGAAAAAAAGCAGCTAGAAATTTGTATAGCTTAAGTACTTTCAGCCCTTATCCCAACAGCTTTTTTTATAACAAATTTAACATTTTTTAAATAGAAAGTGATTTATTTTAATTAATAATAAGGACAGTTAACTCATAAATAAAAATTTATGATATATTATATTTACCTAACAACATTTTTACCATACCAAATTTGTTTTAAAATACTAAAAATCCAGAATCTTAAGAATATCAGCTCAAATTTATTCTTTATCACCGCAATAATACTGTTTTTCTGTACGATTCTTACATCACAGTAATAAAATTTGCTCTGAAAACTCAATGTTCAATTCTTTGAAAATCCAATAAAAATAACCAACTTCAATTAATGTTACAGATAGACTATGAAAACTCTTATTCTCACTAGTGATAAATTTTAATAAAAAAATAATCAAAAGTAAAATATAAAGAATAGAATAGAATTTTTTTATCTATACCAATTATTTGGAATTGGAGTAAAACTAATAAGAAAAAATTTTAGAAAAAATAAATATTATATTAATCTCATTATCTTTAATAAGTATAATAAAAAGCACACTTTTTGTCTTTATAATAGTTTTTGAAATTTTTATATTAAATCTTTAATAACTTCAAACACCTTTTTAATAATTAAGTTTAATGTTTTAAATTAAAAATTTTAAATCATGCATGGTTTCAGTCAGATAAATGAATCTTCTAATCATTTTCTGAACGATTAACAGTTTCGAAAATCTAATCATTTTCAAATTACTTAAAGAGTAAAATTTTTACAATTAAGATTCAAACCTTTCGGATTCTGTTCAGTGACTACTACTGGCATGTTCAACAATTTTGCTGTTTTCAAAATACGAGAAGCAACATTAGCTATTGCCGGAAAATATTGGATGCTTGGCGCAAATTTTTCTTGCATATCACACAAGAAAAATGCAGTCTTCTTAGGTATAAGCTGTTTAAGTCTGCAAATACCAGCCATATTAAAGAATTAAATATTTTCAAATATTACAGATTCTTAAAAAATTAATTACTTCTATAAATAATTCAATAAATTCATACACCCTGCTAAGATCAGACTAACTTTGCCATGCTTATACCCATCTTATAATTATAAATGTGATATAAAAATGTGAATATATTTTTATCAGTTTCCTTGATTGGTATATATAATTTCTAAATTTTGTACAATTAAAATTTTATCTTTGATTAAGAAAATTAATTTTAGAATGAATTTAATAACAGATTAAAAATACCACTGACTCCTTGAATTTTTGAATTTTTTACACGTTTTTAGAATTTTTTACACACTAAATTTAAATAAATGTCTAGATTACATCCACATATAGCATTATGAAAGTCCTGGATTCATAATTCGCAACATATTGATTTTTTTTCTCGTAAATTAATTCACTAATACACTGGAAGTGAATTATACAAATTTCGAATACTTTAACGATAACTTTGTATTTGCGATTATTTTTTCAAGTATCTTTCCTTAAATTTTATGTAAATAGTTTTTTATTTGATTATTTGGGAGATTCCCTTGACTGCCTGTTTTGCTTACATTTTGCAATCTTGCCAATTCTCAAATTCTACTCGCCTCCGTAAATTTATTCATGGGTGCCCGCCGAGTAACTATAAATGAGTAGCATTTTCTGGCCTTGTTGTGGTTAAAGGTTTGTCCCCTTGTGTCTGCCATTAGAAAAATAAATATCAACATGTTTTATCAACTAAGATAGCTTATAGCGGATGATGTTAGACTCTATGCTGAGAGTCAATGACGTTATTAGAAAACATGTGATTGGATATTATTTTCTACAGCGTTATTTTATTACGTTCTGATATTCCTTGTTTTCTGTTCCTTAGTTCATTATTAGACTATTTAATTACATAAGTAAATGAAAAAAACTGAAGTATGAATAGATTTCCTATACCATATTTCACAAAATTTATATTATGTTAAAATTACAAAAATTAATTTAAGTTCTGAGACATTATATAGATATATGGCAAAATAATATATTTTATAAAGTAAATAATATTTAGAGCAAACTGTATAAAAATATATAGAGCAAATTATAGAAATATAATATGAAATGAAAAATTGAATACACAAATATGAATAAAGTATAGGCTTAACAATCTACTCACCGCAAAACAACTGAGATAGAATTATCAAATATGTATTTCTCATTTATATTTATAAATTTGTATTTAAAGATTCTAGTTTATACTCAATTTCAATAAAATACTTTTCACAATGGAAGTGGTATTTTTAAAATAAATTTAAAAATAAAACGAAAACGTTTAAACTTAAGGAAAAAAACAAAGAGAATTAATAAAAAGAAAAATTTGTTTAAAAATATCAAAAATTTCATAAAAGAATTTCAAAAAAAGTTTATAATTATTCCTATTGATAAAGTCTCAAACAGTTATGCGTTTTTTGTAAAACAAATTTTCTCCATAATTTTTAAATAAAGAAATATCAAATTCAAAAGCCTATAAAAGAAAAGCGACATTAGACGTGATTACAAAATGTTAAAAAAAATGGACAGTAATTCCGAAATACTTCCTTATAGTGATTTGATCATTATTTCCAATCGGAAAATATAAAGTAAGTTTATATTTAAAACTTGATGTGAAAATGTCTATGTTCAATCGTAATTGGAATGAGGATTGGATATTTTGATACTCTTTACATACAATATATATTTTTTGTGCAGAAAGGGAACGTCTTCAAAATCTTTATTTAGATTAGAATCATGAGTTTTTTAGATGAGTTTGTTGATGAAAGAATATTAAGACGAACTCTAGTCAAAATTCCTTTCGACTTTAACGAAGACTCTCACTACTATTTTTAAGAAATTATTAAATGATGTATTCGCTTAAATTTGCCAAATATGTTTCCAAAATTAAAAAAATGCTATATCTTTTTTATCGGTGTAAAAAAGAGAATGAAATTGTTCTATGATCTAGCATCGAGTTCTTTTGATTTAGAGTCGAATTCTTTTAATTTAATCCAACGAAATACTTTTCCTTTTATTAATGTTCTTAAATAAAATATCTTTTCTTGCTATGTTTCAATTCAATTCTTACATATTGTAGCTTATATGTTATATTTTATGCTTTTATTTATAATTTCTTGTGATGTTGCTCAAATTCAACTTGCAGATTTGGAACCTAGTTCTTTTAATACTTAAGAATTATGAAAATATTCATAAAACAATTTGGAATATGGAGCATGAGAGATTCAAACTAAAACCAGTTTTATAAAATCCTTTTAAAAGTCCTGAATATTTGTAAATGTACTCTATCAAGAATTATTTAAATAAATTTAGTCTGGACGTTTTCTAACTCAAAAACTGCATTCTGAGAGATAATTATAATAAATTTTGTTGATTAAAAATATTTTGTATGAACTGATCTTCTGAATTAAATAAAATTAAAAATATCAAAATTGGTAAAAGCAGGAATCTTAATTCTGTACTTGATGTAAGAAAGTAAGTTCGATGACGTGTTACATGTGAAAATTTTTATTACACTGTAAATATATATATTACATTATTACTTGTGTTTTTTTAGGAAAAGCTTGAATTATTAAAATTTTATTAATTTATCGTTCATTGTTGCTGTTAAATTAGATCTAAAAAATTTATAGATATCTATCAAAATGTTTTTAAGGATGGAAGAAATGATATATACTTTTTTAGCTAAATTAACTGCGTTATAAATAATATATAACTTGCATTCATACGTTTCTAACTAGCAAGAAAATGTGATTATAGTAAATATTTTACAAAACTAAATTTAAATTAATTTTAATCTACATAAATCCTTATTCTGTTCACCAAATTTTTGTTCTGCGTTGAATTGAAAATGGTTGCACGGAATGATAATTTCTCTGCTTTTGCACTTATGATTAGAATTATGAAGTATAGATTTAAAAAAAATTTTATGGACAAAATAAAAAATAAATTTTAATATTAATAATTTAAACCCATTAGAAAATTAATAATTTTTGATTATTACTATTTTGATCAGTAACATTAAGAAGAATACGTTTTGCATTATCCAGAATCCCATAACAAGTTTTGTTTCAGAACAATTAAAAACATTTTTAACCTATACTTTTACATCTTATTTCTTTTCACAGTATTGCATACAATGCCATTTCTTGTCTTCAGAGTCTTTAAATTTAGAATTTAATTAGAAATTGTAAAGGAATTTTATTTTTAAATTAGGATAAATACATGAAAACTTCCTGTAATTGTGAAGTATTTTCAACAAAACATTTTTTAAACAAAAAGTTCAAAAAACCTGCTATTAGAGGTAGCTGCTAGTAGTAGTGGTTGGAAGCATCTTGTTCTGTCACGCCATGTATGATGATGCTCCTTGAAGTTACAGCATTTAAAAAGCAAAAACTTATTTCATTCAGAGTTTGGAAAACATAAATAATTTCCTATTGCTTATATATTTTTAATCTTCATCACAGTAACTATTAAATAAAATTATAATTGCTATTGAATCTACGATATTTAAACATTCTGAAATATTATATATCACTGATAAATTTAATATGTATACCTTTCTGTAAATAAAATTTTTTAAGGCAAAAGTTATAAATTTAATAACAAAAGACTTTTTTTTAAATAAAATTAATAACAAATTTTGTAAATAGAAATTATTTAACTATAAATTTTCATCCAAACGTTAAGAATTATATGATTTTTCACAATTCTTATTTATCTCTAAAATGTAATAAAACTACGTACTTGACAGAAATTGTTTCACGGATTTAGACTTGAAACATTACGTTAATGTTATTGATGTATAAATATAATTTTTAAAATAATTAAAGTGTAAAAGAAAATAAATACGATAGAAAAATTTCATTTCATGAGAATATTGAACTTGCTGCAGTGAAAGAGAAAGGAATTTTATTACAACAAACCATCAGATAGTCGTATAATTTGACACGAGGTTAAATTTGAATGAAATTGAATTGGAAAACTAGGAAATTTATAAAATATATTTCTAAAAGGAGAAAAGATGAAAATTTTTGAGATGTTTTAAAAATACTATGTTGCAAGATGTGGAAGTTTATGATCATGAAATTAAAATGTTGTCTGGTTATGTCTTTATAGATATAGGAAACAGGAATGTTGTGAATATAAATTTGAAGGATTAAATTACTTATCCGTTTTCCTTTTTGAGAGAGTTATTTGAATACAGTACGCTTTAGATTTATTTCCATGAAATTATTCAGTTTTCGAAATTTTTCAAATTTTTAGATGATGCAATAAATTATGAATTTTTTCTTTATCAAACATTTATTACAATAAGAAAAGTGTTACAGTTAAATAATTTGAAATCCATTGAAAAAACTTGATTGTTTTTAGAAGTATTCAGAAAAAGCACTATTTATTTTTAATTATTTTTCAATAAATTTTTTAGACTTAAATACATTTTCCCTCCTTATTAACTAATTAAGTTAAATAGTTTTCCATGAACAGAAAGCAATTTATCGATGATTAACAATTTATAAGACTAACTTTAAAAATTAATATTTGGGAAAAATAAACTTTCTTTCTATGTGTGAATTTATAACAAATGAGACATATTAAATCGATATTTCTTTATTAAATACTAAATTATTTTAATCGGTATTTTTGTCTTTTAGAGCATGAAACATTATTAATTAACTTTCAAGCAAAAACAGAGAACTAACAATTTTTGCATCTAAATTACTTAATTTGCTTCATTTCACTTCATATATATAAGGCAAAATAATCCATTAAACTAAACAGGATTGGTTCAGTTTATTTCCTCAAAACTCCGGAGTAAACTCAATGCTTCAAAATTCCCAAGAACTTTACATTTCTACTTGTAGATAAGGTAATTAGGTGATTCTTGACGCCAAATTTCTCGAGAAAGTTTTAAAAGGATAATTCGAAAAATTATTTAGTGGAGAGCTTAATCAGCTGAAAAGTGGATTCTGCAAGAAAGAGTTACGTTAAGTTGAACAGCAGCGGTTGTCTACAGCTGATAGTCAGTTACCAAGAGCCTCTATAGCTATTCCATCTACTTGAAGATTTACAATCTTTGAATTTAACAGAGTTCTCGATTTTACAGATTCCTGATTTAGATTAAGCATTAATTATGTTTTGCTTTTGCTCAGAGGCTTCATTTTACAAGCTGATAGAGTTTATAGAATGTCCGGTTACACAAAACTTGAAGAAATCAGATGATTTTCGAATATGGGACTGCAGAACATAATGTTTGAGACACTCAGATATTCTGCTCCAAAAGGTAACTTTTGGCAAACTATCAGCAATACTATATTTGCATAGTTGCACCAGGGATTATGAGACAGTACTTTATTACAGATTGTCAAAAATAATCGTAATAGAACGACCCGTGTACCAGCTAACAAAGAGACAACAAAGTCTACTTTAGAATTAAAAATACAGATGGAATTTTTAGCAATGAAATGTGTCACTATCATTTATTGGTAATTGGAAGAAGTGTTTTGGACTGCTGTGATTTTTTCATATTGGTTTTCCGTATAAATCACACTTGAAATAACCACTTTGTACAACATCTGTACAACATACTGTACTGTGTCAAAAAGATGTTTTAGAACCCCATTCTTGAATGATACTGAATCCTTTAGGTCTACTTTACTACTCTTTGAAGTTTCTAAATCTTTAGTTGGGACACAATGCATATATATTACCTACTACTTAATATTTTGACTGCTGTGATAAAAAATTTATTCATATTCAATAGATGGTAGAACTTTCAAGTGAGATAATTACAGCCTTAATCCTCCAGGGCATGTTTCCACAAGTGTATGGATGATGGAGAGTGGTATTTTCTTCCCTTCGAGAAAATACGTAAGTTCTTTCTCCAATTTCGAGCCGTTTCTGCACCCCATAATTCAGTGATACTACTCATTATGTAACGTATTCCAATACTGTTTGCAACAATATTGCTTAAGTACAGATGTAGATGATGATGTAGATCAGGACCGCAGATACCCTCATTTCTACGAGTGTTCCAATACTTACATATTTATAGGTAAATAGTGTGGTGTATGTATGTATATATATATACATACATACATACATACATATATATATATATATATATATATATATATATATATATATATATATATATATATATATATATATATATATATATATATATATATATATATATATATATATATATATATATATAGAATGAGATAAAATTAATAATCAAATATTAGATGGAGAATGAGAATAATACATTGAAAATACCAAATGGTAAGCAATACATTGAAATGATCGATAAACAACGACCCTTGCAATACAGTAAGTAAACACATTTTTGATGTTAATGAGGATTAATTTTGTTAATAATAATTTCATGTTTGCAAGGAAATTCATTTTTAATACTTGTAATTCCAAACTCTGTAAGACTTGCCCCAAATTCAATACATCTCACAAATTGATAACTCCTATACTTTAAATAATGCTTGTAAAGCTTACAATGATATATATAGGATTGAGTGTAAAATTCGTAAATTTAAATATATTGGACAAACATCAAATACTATTAATTTGCGCATAAATTTGCACAGATCTAATATTAAAAATTATAGTAACAACAAAAGCTTTAACATTAAATTTGAACAAAGTACATAGTTTCGATAGTATTATTATAACCATTTTAGATATTGAAATCGATATTAATCTACGCCTAATTAAGAAAAATCAATTTATTATTCATTATAAAACCCTAGTACCATTTGGACTTAATGAACTATTTAACAATTCGAAAATTAACTATGAAAATACTAAATCATTCACTTTAAACCTAATAATAAGAAGACTAAACAATACAAAAGAGGTGGTAGAAAAATTAATAAAAAATATAATAATTGCAATATAAATAGCTTTATATATTGGAATGATAAACTGTTCGAATTAGAAACTCAATTTGTAAACTCTTATAACTAATCTTTTTGTAAAAACTTTATTATGAGTTTAAATAAAAAACAATGTATTTTTCTTTCAGATTTTTTTAAAAAACTTTAATTTTAGTAATGAAAGATTTTAAGCTTTTAATTTTTCATATTTTGAAATATAAACATAGTAAACTTAAAAATAAATATAAATTCTAATAAAATATTAATTCAGATTATTTTATAATTTCATTTAAGCATCCATTATATGATAAAATTAAATTCTCGAGTATTATTAAAGAGTTTAAGCATATCTTTCCATTAAATAATAGTGAAATTAAATGTACTTTTCATTATGATTTACCATTTGGCAGATATATCTTTAATTATAATAATTTCTATTGTAATATAAATGTTAATAAAGAAAATGCCGATTGTTTCTGTAATAACCCGAAATACAATAAATTCGTAGATTTCACTTTTGGGCACATAATTACCGGAAATATTGATATCATATTGAATGCTGAATTAAGAAATATTGTTAATAAAGATGCTAAATTTCGACCAGTTAGTTATTATAACCATAAACAAATTCGTAAATTTTTTCTCAATGATATCGATAAATTTATTTTTAAGACTTCTAATACTTATTCTATTCCAATAGAATTTTTCTCACAGTGGAAATGGAGTTTTTACTGCAAATTTAAAACAAATGTAAATAATTTAAAATTTAAAGAAATAAATAAAAAATATCTAAAAAGGTATATAAAAGAACTACAAAAACTTTTCATTATTACTCTTGTAGATAAAGCATCAAATAATTATGCCTTTTTATGTAAAAAATTTTACTACCAATTACTAAATGAAGAAATATCTGATTCAACTACCTACAAAATCATTAAGTCAAACAAAACAGCAATATTTTAAAAAACCATTACCTTTGCTAAAAAACTCAAAATTAATAATATAAATTTTAAAATTCCATATATTACAGTTTATCCCAAATTCCATAAAAACCCTATTAAATTTCGGTTTATTACATGTGGATGCAGCACTTATGCAGACAAATTTGGTAATTAATTTTCTTATTATTTAAATATAGTTTTAAATAACACTACTAATTAAAATAATACATGGATAGTTAAAAATAATGAACCTATTTTTGAATTTATTTCTGCCCATAAAATTAATGCTGTTTCCTCTTATGATTTTAAAGACTTATTCACTAGCATTCCATTTGAAAAACTTTTTGATGTTATCATGTTTTATTTTTATGATTTTAATTCAGTATTGGATATCGATATAAATTTCGGGAAAGACCTTAGTTTCTTTTGCATTTATAATAATTATATTTCTTTTGGAGAAAACATTTATATACTTACTAGTTAACGGCATTCCTCAGGGATCTAAATTCTCAAGTCTACTAGCTAATCTATTTTTAAACTATTATGAAAAATCCTTTGTTATACAAATGCCTTTTGCTTACAGATATATTGATGATTTTATAATTTTAATTACTTAGAATTTGATAGCATTTACAATAATATATCCTGAAGAATTAAAATTAATTAAAACTAATAACGATAACTTAAAAACTGAAATTTTAGATATTTTAATTACTATAAAAGATAATGCTGACATAAATGATAAAACTAATGATTTTAATCAGTGATCTAATGATTTCAAGGTAAATAAACAAATTTTCTGGAATTCAAATATTTCAATTAAAATTTATAAAAATGTTATTTTTAATCAACTTAATAGAATATATAATATATGTAATAATTTAAATAATATCGATAAACAAATAAATAGACTAGAAAATATTCTAACTCAAAATAACATTCCAACTAAACTTTATTAAATACTATTTGGCTAGTAGAGCATTGCTTATAAGAGTGAAGTAAGGCGTAGTTATATACTACAGAAGGGTCACCCAAGCCTTAAAGGTCTTATAAGAAGCTTGAAATGCCAATTGTGTTTACACTTAGTTGTTAGTTTATGTATTTATATGGCTTACATATAGTATTTAGTGCAATTCTTGCAGATTTGAACTTGCATTTGGATATGGGTTTGGATCTGGTTTTATATTTTATTATTATAAATTAAATGTATTTTGGCAACATTGGATTTTGGCTTATATAATTTAGATTAAATTTTACTTCCTTTATTCTGGCTTGATATTTTGGTTTGAACTTTTTGGTGTGGCTTTGTGGTGTACTGGGTTCTTTAAAACTTTATCTTGGGCCAGTGCAGAAAAGCCATACTTTGCACCAATATGGTCAATACCCTCTGGCCATGTTGGTATTTCGTTCCATTTTATATTTTACTTAGAAATTTTAAAGTATATAGTAAGCATTTTTCCAACTGTTTACTATATTTCGTATTTTCAATGTATTATTTTCTATTATCTTTGAAATTTTAAAATATATATTGAACATTTTTCCAACTATTTACCAACTATTATATGTATATATATATACATACATACATATACATATATATATATATATATATATATATATATATATATATATATATATATATATATATATATATATATATATATATATATATATATATATATATATATATATATACATATATATATATATGTATATGTATTTATATGTATTTATTCATTTATTTATATATATTTTAGTGTATGGGTGGGTGTATGTATTATAGTAGGAGAGAAAATTTTAAATATATAATGTGTTGGTGTTAATATTAATTAAGGAAGAAATACTGATGTGTTTTAAGATTTTCTTTTAAGTCTTAAATCTCAATAAAATGAAAAACAAATTACTAACAAGTGGAATGTTGTCGTGAGACTCTTAAAAACATAAACTTATAATTTTTAAAGACTTATGAAATTTTCCTAATCTTTCGAAAAAAAGCATGTATTATTATGAATGATAATTTTTATAAAAATAGCTATCACAAAAGTCACTCAAATACATTAAAGAAACAAAATAAATACATAAGATAATATACCAATTGATAGTTTTCTTTGTTAGAATAACAGTAAAATAAGTATTTTAATGTAGGATTGGAGTAATGTGCATGTAAATGCATTTAGGAGTAATGTATATATAAATGCATTTAAGAGTACAGAGACTATGTAAATGTATTACTTGTAAGATCTACTATAAATGTGCTTGAGAAAAAACGTGTTTGGCAAAGATAGGTTTATTGTGAATAATCTCTAAACTTTAAATTGCCTAGGATTAAAATTTTTAATTGACTGATTATTTTTTTAACTAATTTTTAAAATTTATTGATATTATTTATTTTTTATAGTGAAATTTCCAACCTATTCAAAGCTCTTATATCGACCCGAGATGCAAATTTCTTATTATTTTTTATCAATTTTCTCAATATTTTATATGGATGGGTTATATTAAATTAAACTGAGCACAGTTTCATATCTTAAATGAAAATTTACCTAATTCATCGTTCATTATCAATTCAACTCAATTATCATTCATAAATACAATGTCACATCTGATTTAAGTCCGCTTTTGAGATAAAGCTGAAGATATATTTGTTGGTATTGATAGATAACTGGAAGCAATAATATTACAAATTCATTTTAAGACAAATATCGCTATTAAATGAACATGATGAATATTTAAATTAAAAACTTGGTTCAACATAAATGGAAGTTAAAGCTATTAATATTCTGCTTAGTACAAATATTAAGAAATTATATACAAGTATAAGGAATAAGTGAAGTTATGCATGTTTAACTTATATTAAAATATAATCGGTACGTCTCTCATTAAATTGAAAACGTAAAGATGATTGAAAAATAAATTAAAATTGAAGTATGCGTGCGAAACTCCAAAGTTATAAAATAATCATTGTTTTTAAGAAATCAACATATTTGAAATTTTGTAACAAAATTTAACCGGGAATCTTTCATATCTGATTAGATAAAGGAGTTAATGTTTGAAATTATTTATACGCATTATCAGAGAAATACAAAATATCAATTAAATTTTTAATGAAACTCCTTAATTCAACTTAACTGCTTTCTTTACGAAACTCATTGCAATCTTATTTATAAAACTAGATATTTTCTGTGTTTTTCACAACTTTTATGCATATTTTTCTACTTAAAGGAACAAATGGAATTCCTTCTAAAGAAAATTTATTATTACAATTAAAATATTATTTTTAGTTTTCATTAAAATTTATACGAAAATATGATTCAATATTCTTAAGAAAATGTATTTCTTTCCTAATAAATTTACAACTTTTTAATAATGATATTATTACAATAAATTACGCAATAAACCAGAGGGAAATATTCATACGTTCAACATCAAATAAACTTCAGAAAATTTTATTATTTCATTAAATTGCATTTATAAGCAAAAACAAAATAATGAATTAAACATTTAGAGAATTTATAGATTTATAAGAAAATAGTATCTTATTAGATAATATATCTTGTCATTTATGTGAAGGATTTTCATTGTTCGTTTTTGTTTTGCAGAATGACTTGCTTTTGTTTTTTACACCTCTACAAATAACAATATAATTATATAGAGAAAAAACTATCATAGCCAAATATAATAATTATTAAATTTTTTGAATATGAATAAATAAAATTAACAAAATGCAAATTCCAATTCTGAATTATTTTGTAAACTTATTAAAAGAAAAAGCGTATTTAAAATTATTTTGCCTTTTATTTGCCATTGATATTACAATCAAGATAATCTTGTTGTCAGAAACAGAAGTCAATATCGAATATAACATGCCAGGTATGCAATGTTCTACATATTTATCAAAAGCATATAATGATATATGCATTTATCACAACTATTTTGCGTTATGATATGATGACTTATTCACAACGCTACTGAATTTAACAGCAAATAGTCAACATTTGCAGTTCCTACTATATATTCCTACTATAAACTGTTAGCATCTTCGATATCTAGGGTTGACCAACACAAAGAACTTGATCAATATAATAATGTATATATCTATTTAAACGTTAATTCATTTTTAATAAAATTGTTAAGATCCTTTGAAATATTTTAAGCATATGAAATATAAGATAGAAATTCACGGAATGGAAACACAACATACATTACAAATGACCATGTAAATGTCAATGCTTATTGATTTACTCGATATTTGTTGTTCAGTTTCATTAAACAGAATATTTAAAACTAACAACGAATGCTTGTCTAAACATAAAATTCTATGCTCAATTTAAATTTATTAGTTTTTGAAGCATTTGCAGGTAGATAAATATAATTATTTCTTACTATCCCAGAATACTGACATCTAATATTGGATAACTTAACAGGCTGAGGCTGTTGTAAAAAAAATATGTGTATATCCACATAATACAAGATGATATATAAAATGATTGTTTTCATGTAGCATTCATATAACTCTCATATTTTATGCTATGAATTTGCTCAAATAATTGATATAGAACAATGTAGCAGGGTTGATCCAATTGTAAAATAAGGTACATCACAAAGACAGATATTTAGATTTAATGTTTTTCTATCATCTTTTTCAGTCATTTCATAATCAATTTTTGCTTTAACAATATTTCATTCTAAGTTATAGTAAATAAATCTGTAGACATGACAGGAAGCTATATTGTATTGACTCCGCATAGCCTTACTGCTGAATGCACAGTTTTCCCTCGCCGCTTCACGCTTCATGTTGTTGCAGCTTCAGTGCTTCGCGGATATTTCCACACTATTCATCGAAAAACAAAAATGAAAAACAACCATGCCGACCGCCACATTACGGAAAGGAACGTTGTTTTATGTTTATGCGCGAGAGAGAAGGTTCCCTGCATGTCAAACAAAGATATGAGTTGACTCAGAGTACATGCTACGGGCTCTCATAAAGGTGTGTGATTGTTTTCCAGTGAGAGTACGAGGAGGCTGGCTCACATCATAAGGAATGAAGGATTTGTTGACATGACAAAAGAAAACATCAGCACCCTTATCGATTCCTACAAGGACCCACTGAGCAATGAAGACCTCCTTGAGATGACAAAGTCTGTAAGTGAGAAAGAAAACGAAGAAGAAGACAAAGAAGAATCTGAAAAGCATGGTCTACCCTGGAGAATCTGCAACAACTGTGCAACATGGCAACAGCAGTGCAACAATTTGCACAAGACATTGACGACAATATGGTTAGAGCAGTCGAGTTCAGCAATCGTGTTGACGGGGTTATGTCCTTGTCCAGAGGAATTTTGAAGGAAAAGAAAAAACAAAGACAACAACTACCCGTCACCATGCTTCTCTCCAAGGTAAATCCCCCAGCTCTGCCGTCAGCGCTTCCAAGAGAAGAATCTCCGAGTGAATCTAAGGCTTCTTCGAGTCAAGTGAGATCCTCTCCTCCGCCACCAACAAAAGACTCTTCGCCTCTCTCAGAAAGAAATGTTGATTAATGCTTATTACTGTATAAGGATTTGTAATGAACCTTATTAATTAGCAATGACGCGTTTAAGTGAATTCGTACTCTTTTGTAATTTTTGTATTAAATGTGTAAAGTATAAATACTGTTTACTTATTTAAAACATTCGTGTACCCGCACACACGAATATTCCTAAGGGCAAATCCTACCTCGCAGTTTTTCAGCCTTCGCGGAAGGTTCTGGTCGCCATTAAAGGCGAAAAATGATTGTGAATTGTTTTAGTACCCACCACATAAACTGTTTTCCAGGAGAACTTTCCATGGATAGTGGGCCGTATTTGCATGGTGGAAACCAAGAAAACTCCCAAGGAATTATCATGATAGACGTGCACACAGAAATCATATATTTTCTCAACTGTGGCTGGAATCGAACCTCGTATCTTCTGTTTAGAAGAGAGCTGTCTTACCACACATTGACTTCTTGAATTATATAGAATATAAATAAATCTAGAATAATTTGTGTAAGATTTTGCATTACATAATATTGCTTAAAAATACAAATTATGGAACTAGCAGGCCAAGCACATGACCATTCACAGTCCATAACTTTTGCTGGAAGGTGAGCATTTATCTTTCTGGAAAATATTACCATTTAGAAAAAATAACTATATCGAGTATTTATTTAGATTTGTCCAAAATTCTGCTTTCTACTACTCAATGGGATTTTACGTATCTTTGCGATGTAAAATTACCTTATCTTTACTATATTAAATAAAAATTAAGATAAATTATTTTAAAACTAGCTTTATTTACGAAATTCTTAATTCTTTTTTCTGGATTATTATTCTGGATTCTTTTAATCCGCATTTCATACATTTTCGATCTCGATGACTTATCGAAAAATTGAAAACATGCTCCTACGAGAAGGTTTTCGATTTTTCAATACCTGGCAAAAACATTACTTTTTCAAAATTTGAAAATATATCAAATACAATAAATTTTTCTATATATTTCCAGAAATTTATTTATTTAAAAAATAACACTTAGGACATTATCTATGCCATGTATATTTTCATTATTCACTCTGATTATGCATCAAAGAAAATTGTAAAAGAAAGTTAAGAATCACACGCCTCCGTTTTTGAAGCAAGCAGAGTTCAGGAACTGCCTGTATCACATCATAAAATAATTTGCCGAGAGCTCATATTGGCATTTATTGTTTAATTACAAATGTTAAAATGCAAGTTTTATATATATATATATATATATATATATATATATATATATATATATATATATATATATATATATATATATATATATATATATATATAAAGATTAACGTGTCTTATTATTTTATAATTTCACTGTCAATATCAATTGTGCACATCATCTACATAAATTTGTTTTTTGTATTTTTATCATGTTATAATTATTTAATTTCTACTTCTGATTACGCGTTATTCAAATAATTTTTAATCATTTAAACATATTGCTTTTAATTTTTAATTACATTATATTTCAAAATTTTTTTGTAAATATCATGCCAGTAAAAAATTTCGTGAAGTAAGGAAATAAATAGTACTTTCACCATTTATCTTAGTTAGTCTCGGTAGTTTGAGTTGAAAGTCGTTTTATATACTTTACGACAGGAGAAACTAGGATAATCAGTTAAAAAAAAGGAGCTTAAATTTCACAAAAGATTTAAATTGACTCTTTGTTTCCGAATTTGATATTTATGACAGCAATTGAGGACACGATGGACACTTTTTTTCTAAATATATTCTAAATATATAATGTTCATAACTTTCACTATTTCTCCCTTTAAGCAAATTATCACATTTTCTGAAAAATATTATGTAAGCTTCTTGTATAATCTTGTTACAGAAGAGAAACTTCTATTTTCTAATCGTATATGTGAGTCCCTCACAACAACTCTTAAAAACATAATTCGATACATAAATATGATGGATTTTCATATATATTTATAGTTGAGTTATTCCATAAAATGATTAAGTGTTATAAAGGGTGTAATGAATCATTCATTATATATATATATATATATATATATATATATATATATATATATATATATATATATATATATATATATATATATATATATATATATATATATAATATATATATATATATATATATATATATATATATATATATATATATATATATATATATATATATATATATATATATATATATATATATATATATATATATATATATATATATATATATACCTAGTTAGTTTTAGTTGCTTTATTTAGTGAAATATCTAATATTTCTGATCAAATGATTGACTATAAAGGCAAACTACTAAAATGTGGTTTAAAAGACAAATGCCGCCCAGCTTGTATAGTGGTCAGTGTGCCTGACTGCGGATAAGGAGGTCCTGGGTTTGATTCCCGGTTCGAGCATGGATGTACTTTCTCTATATCTATCCTGTCTTTGTCCCTTCCTTATTTGAATGAGGTGTGAATGGTTGCCTATTCTATAAACGGGTACCTATAGCATGTGTGTACTAAAGAAGACGGGCTCCACACCAAATATCAATGAATCAGTTGGAAAAGTGGAGCAGCGCACCCCATATTTCCAGTCTAGCTGGCACACGACAACAACAAAAGACAAATACTTTCATGCCACTTAATAAAATTCAATGAATAGTTTTATATTTTCAAAATAAAATGTAATTATCTAGTATGCTTTTAGATAACTACTTTCTGTTCTTCTGAATAATCATGAGTTATAATTCATAGAATTTTTATTTACATGTGTATTCTTAATTATTTTAAATAAAAACTTATATTAAATTTTTTGATTTACACTTTGAAATTTATGTTGATATTTACAACAACTGTGTGTTTATATTTTTTGTTTATTCATATTAAATATTAACGTCAGTTTTTTTTATACTATCTGAAGTACTTATTTGGAAAACCAAAAAAATTCTTCGTGTGTTTAATTTTTATTATTTGTTTTTTCTGATTTTTTCAATGATGTCCAAATTTAATATTCAGTGATAAAAAACTTATGAGATCAAACAAAAAATAATGAAAACTCTTGTACTGCAATAAAATGAAAAAGCATTAGGAGTAAGTTATTCTTGTTATATAATAAAAGGCAATAAAAATTAAACTCAAAAAGAATGGAAGTATTGGGAACATTAAAAAAATTTTTGAAAAAAACTTCATGGTAACAATTTTGCTATACGTAAAAGAAAAAAATTTTTGGTTCTCAAATATTGCGATGTGTTTGAGAATTTACAAATATTATTGACATGATTTAAAATTAAGTTACACCAAATTTAATAAGTTATTTTATTTTCTATTTATTTATTGTTCTTGTTTATCTCTCCAGCGTCCTAACCACTGTTTTCCTATCCTTGTTTATCAAGCCGTTTTTATAAGCCATTCCTTATGCACTTTGTAAAGCAATCCTTGTTTATTCAACCACTGGAGCAGCATTGCTCTAAAGGTGAAAAATAAATAAACTCCCTTTAGAGTGTATGTCAGTCATAATCTCTTCTCAACAGAAGAAACTACTCGCCACTGGAAAAAAGTCCAAGCAATACTGTCTGTACGCAACAAATTTAAATAACTGATCTAAAGTTGGTTTTTCGTCATCACATCTGAATACCAACCATTGAGTTGTCGGTAACTTTAACTAACTCGCAGGTTGACAAGTAAAGCCATATAAATCCAATCTTGTAATGTAAGTGGTTGATCGAGCTTTGTTCTAATTTATTTATTGTTTATTTTTGTTTGTAAACATTCAAATATAGGTTCTTGTCGAATCTGCGTTGGTCTAAATCCTTAATGTAATCTTACAGTTGAAATCCCTGTTACTAATTCTACTGAAGCTCACTAATCACTGCTGGAAGATGATTAAAGATTTTGCGAGTTCAAAGAAAGTAGACTGTGCAACTGAGAATGCACAAGAAGTAGTATTATGAACATAAGAGTGTTGTACCAATATTCTCGTTATTCGGATAAGGAAGAGATACAATATGTTACACCTCAGCAAAAAGATCTGAAACTTTAAAAAAATAGCGTGATTAAGCCATAACAGTTTATTAGATTGGAAGAAATACAAACTTGCAGTTTGATATTTAATTATAAACTTGATTTTAAGCACATTTACTTATAATTTATAAATCTTTAATATAAATTTGGATATCTGAGTTTATAATGGATTTATGAATGAGTAATCTAATTCCATTTATTGCACAATTATATAACTCTGATTAAAAACCATTCAGAATGAGGGCATAAGAATAAGAGATATCAATTTATTAATAAGAATCAATTTCATTTATTTTTAAATGGTTTTCTTAATTTTTGCCAATAATTCTTCCAAAACATGAAAAAATCGTTGTGAATGTTTTTTCGAATTACTAGCGAATTTTCATTTATCAAAATAATGGACTCAAAAGGATGGCCACGAAAACCTTATTTTACCCATGGAAGTAAATAAAGTCTGGCAATGTGATATCATGAGAGTAAAGTGCTTGTGAGGCCATATTTGTTGAATGGCTTGCAAAAACTGACAAATAATAACTGTAGTATGAAAAGTCGCATCCTCATTGCAGAAAACCCATAAATTCTTACTTGATATTTCAGATAGTTTTCCATGAATTACTTCAAGCAAATACCGCAGAGCAATCAAATTTTTTACTGATGGTTTAATCAGTGGAAATAATTCATAATATACAACACAGCGGCAATCAAAGAAAATTGTTAAATTTTACTTTGATTTTGAGTAACTTGAACTACTTCGGAAAATCTATGGAATGAAATTTCTTCTCTTATTGAATTCTAATTAACTTTGAGAAGATTTAGTCAAATATATTTCTATTTACAAATAAATAATAGAAGTATTAAAGTTTTTGAGAAAAGTTTCCAGTCAACATCTATTGTAGATAAATTTTAAATTAAGCGATCCAGTATTTTCTTATCACAGTAATAAATTCACATATATCAATGTTAGAGAGAAAGAGTGAGAAATCTGTCATTAGATTATTAAAAACTAAGTTTGTATCTTATGTAACAAATATTAGAGACAAACTTCAAATGATTATTTGCTTTAATATTCAAGTATTTCGATGCTTTGAATTTTCTCTTGAATTTTGAACGAGTTTTGATCTTTTGAGTGAAAAGAGTTTATTTCAGTTTTAATGAAACTGCTTACAGAGCTTAAAACTCCCACTTCTATTTATAATAGATTTATTCCTGAAATATTCAAGAACTGGAAGGCTATTTAATATTCATAGGCAATTTGTGTATGTGTATCCCTTGTTAATATCATTTGTTAAATAAAAATGACAGCATTTAGTAGATTTAGATTTGTTTAAACGCATAAATTGCTTTATTTATCCGTAATGATCCCACTAAATACAAATTATTTTTACTGTACATTCTTTAATAATGTTATTCATCCCTGGTTTTTTACCCTTTTTGAAGTCAAGATACCCATTTATTGAGACTGATTGTTAGACTTTCATAAAAATTACTTCGAATACATTTTTTTCCATGTTTCCATTTTCACAATAATGGCTTACAAAATTATTAATAAGTTTGAACCACTTCTGCCTATTTGCACAAATAAATACCTTTACGACTAATAATTCATTATTTTCTTGATAAAATGCATTCAACCAAATTTTAACCATTAGATGTTGGTACATAAGCTAAATTTAATACTAATTTTAAAATTGTGTTATATTGCACAAAAAATATAAAAACGCAAAATATTTATAATTAATTTAAATTTAGTTTGGCATAATGTGGTCCTCAACAGTATGCAAGTGACTTTTCTGCAATAAAGTTTGTGAACTCCTACGAAACATGTTGTCAAAAAAGCTAACTGAATTTAAAAAATTATTCCTGATACGTGAGTTAAATTGCAGATTAAATGCTTATATGAACTTTTAAAGTTAAGAAATGTAGAAGAACTTATTAGAAATAATAATACTGCTATTGAGACTTCGATTGAGTAATTTATCAAAGTCAAAATTTTATCTCATATTCAAACACAATATAAAAATATTCTCTTTACTTAAATAATATTCTTTTTATAATTTGTGTTAGAATAATATATAGTTACATTTTTTGAGTTATTATAATTTATTTATTTAATTATATTTCTGTTTGAAATTTAACTGCTTGAAATTTTTTTGGTGATGCATGAAAATTTGAGGGATAATTTGTTTTTGTAACCAAACTTGCACTCCAAGCTCAAAACATAAAATATTAGAACAATTTGACAAATAATCGTAAATATTGTTCGAAGATATTCAAGGAACTAAATAAAATTATTATTCTGTTTGTCCACTAAATTTTTACTTGGGATTAAACTGAGAATAACTGCATGTATTAGAATGAAATTTATATCACTATTTTGGTCTCTGGCTAATTTAAACATAGATTGTACTTTCATTTAGAAATTTTGTTTACGCGGAGTTATGAATTAATCGTAATTGAAGTAGATCCGAACTTATTGTAAAGTTGATTTCGTAAGCAATTTTTCAAGAATATGATGATGATATGCTTGGTTTATGAACTTTGCTTCTGTTAGGGAAAAGAATGAGATCCTGTTATCCATCTTCTTCGATTCTCTTAGATTATTATATATATATATATATATATATATATATATATATATATATATATATATATATATATATATATATATATATATATATATATATATATACAATAGTTGAAAAAAAATCTTAACTTTAAGATTAATTTTTGGGCAATTGTTAACCAAATTTATTTTTGTTGCTTACAAATATAAAATCATCTGAAAAATCTCATGTTGAATTCCTATTTCAAATTTGAAAGTAAAATATCAAATTATTAATTTTAATAATGAATAATCATTCAAGAGTAAAATAAACATTCATTAAATTACGTTGAAGAAGTATTAAAACGCTAAAATTAAAATGTTTCCCTTGTCAGAAAACCTTTCTTATTTACCTCGAGAAAATTTTATCAGCTATCAACATGTGCAAGAAATTTCTTAAATGAGAAAATTCCAAGTTGCATATCCTTGAAAACATCTATTCGATGATCTGAAGGTTAATAGTTTACTGACACTCGAAGCGATGAAGTCTTGTCAGGACGAAGAAATGTTGACGATGAAATTAAAAAGCAAGGAAAGATTTTTGTAGGAGGTCGAGTTTTCCCCGATGATCGTCGTGAACATTGACAGGAGTGTCAAAAGCTTTCGAAATTGCACAGGAAGAAAACTGATACAATAGACCTTCTATGAAATTAAGAGTGACCTTTTCAAAAAACAAAAAGCGTTTTCTTTTACATTGGATAATAGATTACACATCAAAACTTTATTCCATTATAAAGAAAAATTAAATTAGCCTCACAATTTATGAGTTTATAAAGTATTTGTTTCTGAGTTTTAATTTGTAACCACTTTAAAAACAAATATTTTAATGATTATTTTCTGGGAAGTTTCTAACTGTAAATATATTCCCCAATTTTTCAGTTCAATATTTTTCTTTAATTTACAATGGGTTATTTGAAAATTTAATTTTTTTTTCTGTTATTCATTTCTCAATAATGAATGAAAGTTTAGTATTTTTAACAAATGAATTTAAATATTTGCTTTCACGAGTTTAAATATATTATAAATAAATTATTAAATTTCATAATTATATTTATCTTTCACAGATTAAAATTATTGTATATATATATATATATATATATATATATATATATATATATATATATATGAGAATTATTTTATATATATATATATATATATATATATATAAATAATTCTCAAATAAATAATAATAAACAAATAAATAATTCTCAAATGATTGGCAAATTTGATTAGATGATTGAAGTAAGTTTTATGTATATATATATATATATATATATATATATATATATATATATATATATATATATATATATATATATAATCATCTAATCAAATTTGCCAACCATTTGAGAATTATTTATTAAGGAGTATATACATACATTTTTTAGAAACATTTTTAGAAAAAATGGGATATTTTCAACAGTAATATTTATATTTTTACTTATATTATTGAGGGGCGTGTAAAAGTATATCTTGAGATATAATTTACGCAGTAAAAATCTTTACGGAAAAGTATCCATCTAATTTCGTAGAAGCTTCATTTATTTGTTACGTTGAGCACTTTGTTTCCCTTCATTCCTTAATTGCACACGTAAGACATGTCTACCGACGGAACATTTTGTGACGAAACGACGCTAATTCGAAAAATGCTGCAATTACTGTACAAAAATATTTGTAGCCATCATTATCGAACAGTGTATTGAAAATATATCAATTAAATCGTGTGAAATCTGTCATTTTGTGCTGTCTTTTGTCATGTCTTGTTAACTAAATGGATAGAATGTGTGAAAGTTAAGAATTTAACTATGTTTTTGTATTAAAAGAAATGTAAAAAATATCGGTTTTTAAAATGCTCTTTATGTTAAAATGAATGTTTAATATCTTTTAATATTCATTTGCTTAAAAACAACGATCACTTTACAAGAGAAATGAAACAACCATCTCTGATTTAAGTAAATTTATATTATTTTTACTACATATTTATATTACTTTTTTGTAAAAGAAGTGTTATTTTTCTTGGATTGAAAAAGTTTGCAAATTCTTTCCTAAATAAGCACTAAAGACTATTTGTATCTGGGAAAATTTTTAATTTTAATATTATTTATGATTTAAAACTGTTGAATTGTATATTAAATACTCTTGATTACACATATAAAATTCTTCTTGGTTTAAAATTTTATCAAGAATAATTTTAATATGTATTCTCCAAAATAACACTTAATGTTTCTATTAAGTTAATTTTATCTAAATATTATTGTGAGTTAAGATTGCAGCTTTTATAGTTTTTTAAGTTATTGCGACATGCTTTGAGTTGATATAAATAAAAAACTGTTGCTAAATACTGTCAACTACTTCATAATTTTTGCCACCTAATTTTTCTTGTGGTCAGCGTGCCTGACTGCGGATATGGAGGTCCTGGGTTCGAACCCCGGTTCGGGCATGGATGTACTTTCTCTCTAACAATCCTGTCTTTGTCCTTTCCTTGTATGAATGGGTTGTAAATGGTTGCCTATCCTATAAACGAGTACCTATGGCAAGTATGTACTGAGGAAGTCGGACTCCCCACCTAAGTATGGTTCACTTGGAAAAAGTGGAGCAGCAAAGCCCATATTGCCAGCCTAGCTGGCACACGACAACAACAACTTCATAATTTTAAATCACGATTAACAGAGTTGGTTGACTTTCAAACCTGCATCCTTCTCACCACACCAGTGGAGAAAGTCTTTCTTTACACAGTTTTATGGATCATATTATGGTCCTGGTGTTTGTATGAGTCAGGTAACGATCCCAATACATTCCGAATCAAGGTGCGATACTTTTCCCCACTAGCCTACATCACACACATCCCCTTTTTTTCTATATTAATTTCGTGTAATACTTATTCCGCAATTTTAATGATCATTTTGATAATGAAACTGATGCAAAACATTAGACATGTCCTAAATTTAAATTAAATGTGTATTTTGCATATTTAAACTTTATTTTAATCCTTTCAATAATTTTTTTCTTATAAATTCATGTAACATTTCAATACATGCATTTTTACATTTGCTATGGAATTTAAAGTATTTTCAAATATAAACTTTTTTATACCATGCAAGTTTTGGACATCGGTTACCATTATTTCTATTAATTTTACATTAATAGGGTATAAAATTCAAGTGATTTTTAAGAGATGATTATCACTAATAAGTCAAATTAATTATTGTTTCTCTAGTTAAAAACCATATTGTTTTAATGAAGATATGGAAGTTTTGATCAGTTTAAATATTTAATTGACATAAAACGTTACTATTTAGTTTTTAATTGACAGATTATTTCTGTGGAAAAGGCTAATTATTAAGGATTTATTATATATATATTGACAATTACGATAGTATATTAGAAATATTTAATTTCCTACACTTGTTTTAGAAATTTGGTCTTTTATCGTAAAGATTGCAAATTAATTCAATGAAGAAATTTGCAAAAATGTTGTTGTTGAATACTTTGTAAACAAATTATATAGTTATATCTCCAAATAAAACAAATTGATATTTAAATAGAACAACCACGATATTACCTAATAAATTTTAAGTATCTAAGTCACAAAAAATAAATTAAATTTTAACCTGGTGGATGTGTAAATATGTGAATCAAATCTACAGTAAGACCAAAAATTATTATTTAAAATATTAGAGAATAAACTGTAAAATTCATTTTTAAATATTTATGATGTAGTTACCATAATCGTTGGACAAAGAAAAAGGAAAAATATTTTCATTTGTATTTACAGTGTCAAGCACATTTTTTTAAAACATATGTGCATTTTTGGTTACCAGTTTTTTTTATTTAATTGTACATTTAATAAATGTGTAGCTTAAGTTGCTCCAGTACAAGGGTTATCCAGACTTAAAACAACATTAGTACTATTTAAGTACACTAATACTGGTAAAATATGTGGTAGCTTTAATATGAGTAATAAAAAAAACCAGAATAAAGCTCCAAGAATAAGGTAGAGTTCCCTAAAATCATTTAGACAAAGCTAAATTTTAGTTTTTTTAGAGAAAAATCAAATTTAAGGAATTTTCTTACTGTAAAAAATATTTATAAAGCTCAAAATAAAAAAAATCATGCTTTTAAAAAGGAATTCCAAAAATGTGGATTGTTTTACGTTAGCAGGGACATTTAAATTTTAAAATTGTCACATATATTGCTTAAAAAATCTAAAAAAATTTACATTTAAATTATATTAAATGCTTACTGTGACTATCTTCAACTCTTCATGCTTTATGTATTTGGCAATCCCTGACTTCTGGACAAAGCCACATACAGTATTTTTTCATAACATGTTGTATTTTTCTCATTGTGAGTATGGAATAATCTACAAACCTTACTTTATTTTTTTGATGCATTGGACTATCAAAAACAGCATGTACAACATATATCATCATCAATTATGAATGCAGCAACTACCATCGTTTAATGTTTTAAGTGCTGATTCTGACACATTTCACCTTTTGGAGTTAAATTTTGGTGAATCCAACAGAAAATTTCTTCCAGAAGACAATTTACGTGATAGACATTAAAATATATTATAACAGTCTGTCATCAGGTTGCCAGTTAAGCAGTGTCAAATTATTTTCCATACAGCAGGTAACATTATCTGGATTTCAGTGGCAACGGTCTTCCAGCAAGTTTTTCATCCTGAAGAGAATTGCATTCTCTGGAAAATTCTATAAAATATTCGAAATTTATCTTCATTTCTAAAACTTAATTGTAAATACTGAAGACATTTGTTTGTTATTTATTCCCGTTTTAAAATCATTGAAAATCATAGCACGTTGAGGTTTTCGAGTCAACTTTGTTGTTTCTTCTGTTTAAACTTTATTTTGCACCAAATTACTTGTGATTTTCCAATAAAAAAGCAAATACTAGGATAAATTGATTCTTATTTAAAATCTAACCGTCAATGTTTTTCTACAACTTCTCCGTTGTGTCTCAAATATTTCAGATTAAGCCACAAATATAATATTTACTGGGCAATTAGTAATTATAATAATACATAATAAATAAATTTAAAATTTCATATGAAAGAATATTAATGCTATGTATAAAATTAATTCTATTATAAATTGAAGAAGACAAGACCACTGCTGAAATTTTTGATTGAACGGAGTTTTTTATCCATTCTACAAGCTAAGCACTTTACATTATAATTAAGCTACAAACTAAGCACTTTAAACTAAAGTTTAATTTTAATTAGTTGAATTGTTGAAAATTCAGCTTCATGGTGATATAATGGGTCAAAACTCTTGATTAACTTTCGGTTGATTCACGATAGGGAAATATTCTACAGCAAATGATAAATTTTAGTAGAATTAAGGAAAATTAATACAGTAGACAATTAGCTTTTGTGGTACTGATATAAAAAAGGCAAACATTAGAGAAATAAACTTTATAAGTTTGATGTATAAAAGTAATGAATTTTTTTAAAATGTCTTTTAAAATCGCAATTAACAGTTTCGGAAATCAATATTATGTAATCTTTTGCTAAGAAAATGATTATTCTTCTTAAAATTGGGGAATCATTTGAAAGAAAAATCATATTATCTCTGCGTGATTATATATTATTTAAATTAAGATTACATGATTGATTCTTCTTTTGGGGTATTTTACAGCAGCAACATTTTTTCCTTTTAATTTTAAAAATTGCAAAATTCACCATTCGTTGTCTTGTAAATTGTTAATACTCTCATTTTCCATTAAAAAAATGTATGGCCTATTAGCATTTTACTTTTCTTGCATGTAAAGAGAAAATCATCATCAACATTTTATTCAATATTTCATATTAACCAATTAACATGTTGATAAGTGTAAATTTTTTATGCAATCTTTTTTCTGTAAAATATTTTTTCTAGAAAAAGTTAACCTAAATTCCAATATATAGACTTTAAAACAATCAAATAATAATAATGAATCTCCAATAAGAAATCGTTTTTCGTAATAATATTTTAAATTTCTATATTAAAATTATTATTCTAAATGTTTGTAAAAATAGAATTGAATAACTTCCCAAATCCTGAAAAACAAGAAATACTAACCTTATCTTGTGAACCATTTGAATAGTTAATTATATTAGTTATGTTAATGTTATATTATATATATATATATATATATATATATATATATATATATATATATATATATATATATATATATATATATATATATATATATATATATATATATATATATATATATATATATATACATAGAAGTCAATAAGATAATATGCCCTTAACATATGTTTGCATTTATTTGTCTAAAAGACGAGCATTCATTCATTTATAGAATTTTAAAAGTTTATTTCAAAATTTTGTCAGGGTTTTCAGAAGTTTTTGCTCAGAATACAAAATGTAGTAAACATTACTTTTAATAAAATGCAGTGGATTAAAGTAGTAACATTATACCGCAGAAGAAAAGTAAATACGAAGTCATTTTTTATTGTACATTTGAGGCTTTATAGGGCTTTTTGTCTTACAATTTAGAAATTAAGTGTACAACTCAAATTTACATGAGAAAAACCGAATATTAGTAATGTTGACCTAGATGTTGAAAATATTTTGGGCCTCAATTATTATTTTTTTAAGTATTTAGAAGATATAAGAGATCCTCTGTTATAAAACCATTCTACAGTACACTGCTGGGCAATTGCTAAGGACGGATCACAAATTGCAATGTAGCATAACATTAAACGAGACACATGAGGCCTAGTAGTGGTAGAATATAGTTGCCACACAGTTCAGACATTAGAATAAAGAATATTTATTGTTCTAGAAAGTACAAAAGCTGTGAAACATCTGAAAGAAAAAAATGCTCAGTTTACGCTGCATACGGAAAAATGGAACAATGCATCTAAAAGTCAGCAGGCACATTGAAGAAAGATATCAGTACGGGATATGTCCACCCTGGAGTATGATACAACATTCCACACGTCGTATCATACTTTGCACAACATTATCCAGCAGCTGTTGAGGCAATTTATCCCATTCCTCTGGGAGTGCACGGATGATGGTGTTCTTGTTTGTTGGAGGATAGTTTCGACCAGCAACTTGCCTCCCCAAAGCATCCCACACATTTTCAATGGGGTTTAGATCTGGAGAACATGATGGCCATACGAGGCCTTGAATACCCTCACTGTCTAGACAATCCTGAACAGCGAGTGTTCAATGACATGTTGCGTTGTCATCCATAAAAACAAATTTATCACCGACAACACCACGGAAAACACGAACATGAAGAAGTAGAACTTTATTAATGTATCGTAGGCCCGTCATAGTCCCATTCGCAACCATATGTAGGGGCGTGTAGCCATTGATCATGATGCCGGTCCACATCATGACACTGCATGTCGAATATCGGTCCCTTTTCTGGATATTTTCTGGACGATAAGCAGTACCACTCTCGCGCCAGATCAGTTGGCGTCTACAATCCGATGACAGACTGAAGTGATGTCGGGAAGACATGCCAAAAATTTCAAGTTTGTCTATTAAATCTTTCCTATAAAACTTAGACGTGAAACAACAATTGTTCACACGCGTCAAAACCTTTAAAGCTCTTATGAACGCTATCACGTGATGAACAGACGTGAAAAAAAATTTGCATACGCATACTTCTTACTATATCCCACACTTATTTTAATTTTCCACATTTTTCTTCCTTTCATTTTGTGGTTGCTAAGGATGATAGTGTTATCCGTCCTTAGCAATAGTCCAACAGTGTATAATGCGAACATGTGATCGTTGGATGCAGGAGAGTACGACGAACATACGTGTTCGATCACATCTATCTCAGTGCACTACTTCACGTGATGAAAGGCAAATTGTGCACATGACAGTGACGGATCGCTCAGCCCCATCACGAATTACGGCACAGCACATTCAGTCTGTAACGCATCATCCAGTGTCTGCGCTTACCATTCGACGCCGTTTACAACTGAGTGGTCTGTCCTCAAAGTGTGCTAAAGTGTCCTTAGCAATTGTCCAGCAGTGTATTTTAAGTCATTCTTTCAACTATAAGAAAAATTTAAAGTTCCAATAGAATTTCTGAATCAGGGCACGTGTTTTAACTGGAAGAGAAACGTATTCTTTCCTGTCTGGATGGAATCAACATTTTTAGGTAGTGTAAAATATTATGTAATCATATTTTATTCCTTTATATTAGCTTTCCTAACTAATTTGAGTTCGATGTAGGATTAGGAACCCCTTGTTTTGGCGATAAAATCTAATATCTTATGGTTTTCCTCGTATTTTCATCCCTATAACTGACGCAGTTTTACGGTTGCCATCAATGCACATTTTGGAACTTATCTTGGCGTCAAAAAGAATGCCAAAAAACCAAGTGTACCCTTAAGTAAAATTTTAACATTAATTATTGGGCATATTTGCATGAGTGCATTAGTTTTAAATTATTTCGTTAATTAATAGAAGTATTTCAAGATAAACAGTTTAAAGAATTTTAAATATTTTAAAATTTCCTATATTTAGCTTGAAAATTATTTTATGTTATGAAAAAAATCCTATAATTCAAAATTGTTAACTTATTTTTTATTTAATGATATAGTTTAAACTCTTTTCTCATAAACCATTAGAGTCTGATATGTGAAATATAGTTTGCAAACCTTAGAACAAACGTTAACCATTAATATTGAATTATACCCTTAAAATTTTGGCTTTTTTTGACTCCAGTTAGAATAAATTTGAAGATATGGAAAATCTGTATTTAATAAACATTCTTAAAATTTGTATAATTGTTTAATAATCATAAAGCATATAATTAAACAAATAAAGTTTTTAGAGAATTACTGTGAATATTCTTCAAAATGTTCAAAATATCAGATTAGGAATTTTTTTTTTTTTTTTTGTAATTGCATTTTATGACAGAAACATAAATAACGAAAGTTATTCAATATATTACGAATGAGCCTTAAAATACAGTTTAATAAAAATGAGTAATTTTCGCTATATATTAATATTTTTTTATGATTGCTAATTAATTTTTCTATATATAAACTTTCTAAAAATTGTTACAAATATTAAAATTTCTGCAAATTATAATAAAAAAAAGATATGAATGTTTTTTGAATTTTTAAAAAAAGAATTTAAATCCTGATATAAGAATTTATAAAAATTCACTGGAATTTACATAACTCTCCATTATATTGTGGTTTCCTAATACTTCGTGCAACTATATTTCTTCCAGCGATTTTTGCATGGAAAACAGGAGCATTATTCTTAGAGGTGTCAGTCCCGCCAAAATGATCTAATCCCCTTTGCCCATCGCGCAGTGATAAGAACCTCATCTGCATATTCATAAGGGACCTTTTGAATGCATCTGCGGTAGAATTTTAGGGACACTAATCAAATTTTCTTCTTTGTCAACTCTTTGTCGTGACAAGAAAACAGCAGAGGTTTTAAAATGCCTTAGAAGTAAATAGAAAAAAATCAAGGCGTAAATAATCAAATAAAAAGGGTAAACATTTAAAGCATTTGCATACCTAGGTCTGAAAAAATTCTGCAGAATAATGATTAAAAAAATGCTATATTTGAAAGTGATAATGATTCATTATAAATGAATAATGCAGCACGAAATTACATCACCTTAATTGCTAAAACAAATTATCATTAAAAATCATTTAAAATCACTGATTAAGTTTTATAATTAAAAAGACGCAATCAGATCTATTAAAGCTAATTTGACTGATAATTAGAATGAAATATCTATTACTAAAGAAATATTGAATAAAATATCCGTGATTCATTTAATATTAGTTGAGTAAACTATAAATCTTCTAAAAATATACATTCATTCTTACAAGACACTGATTAATGTAAAAATATAAATACAACATTAGTTATATTTAATTAATTAAAATTATTATCGAGCAAACTTCCTTAAAGTGACACAAATTTTTGCGTCTGCAATCAGTAGAACTGTATTTTCCAATTCGAAAACTCGAGATTGTTTTCTAGGTAGAAATATACATTTATCCTTAAAAATTGTTAAGCTTTGCACCAGAATACAGATATCAATACCATAGTAGAAACTTTGTTATATTCTGTACTTCCTTCATATTTATTGCAGTTTTTTGCAACAGTGCATAACATAGCTTTTCCACTAGCCACGTAGTTTTTTGACATATATATTAAATTTACATGAAGGCTTCGTAAACTATAAAAATATAAACAATAAAATGTTGTTTTATACTAATACAAAATAAAAAGAGAACAAACTTTATTTCTTAAATAACATAAACAAAATTCAATAAAATATTAACATATAACAAGATTATAAAATAATATATGAAAATATTACAGTGAAAAAAGGGAATGAAGTATATATTGTATATTTTCACTATATGGAGTTATACACAAAAATATTGATTATAATTTTTAAATAATATCCAGTAATAAAAAGCATTAATCTATTAACAGAATATTTTTGAAATGTGATTATGGAAAATAAAAGTCCGGTGGCTTAGAGGCAGCGTTTCACGTTCCCAAGTCACAGGTCCGAGGTTCGATCCTCGGGCAGGACAAGATTGACTTATCTTTTCATCCCTTCTATGGGTCGATAAACTGAGTACCAAGCATGCTTGGGAGCTAAACACTGCGGATTTTGCGTTAAACTGACTACCTAATCGAGACATATGCTTCGCACCCCAGGGGTTCTCGGTCAGAAAACAGAGATGGGCACTGTAAGCCTTGGTCCACATGGGCTGTCGTACCACAGAGTTTAGTTTAGTAGATTATGAAAAATAAATATTTTAGTCTGTGGAGCAGTTTCTATACTTGAAATATATTTTTATACTCAGACTGTCTGGTTGAAAATATTATTTTCACAATCGCGCCAATTAGTGCTATTCTTTCCTCACAAATTGCTTCACCGTCAACCAATTTAGTCTCCTCTGACGGTTTTGAATAATATTGTTTTATTTTCTCAATTATTTTTATTAATAATTAATTTATTTACAGTTTATTTTAGATATTGCTGGCTATGACTGTGTGAGTCCTCTCTCTTTCTGAGTTTTCAAAACTTTTTATTTTCGTGAAACCACTTTTCAGGTAACGATAGCGCCGGTACTTAGTAACCCTTATCAAATAAACATTGCACTGCCGGAATGTGAAACAAATCTATAGTAATCGGAAATTAATTTACAACAAAAATATTTACTAAGAATATTGTAATTTATTAATTATTTTCTTAAGAGAGAATTCTTTTCCAATGTTAGCATCAGCTACACGTGTTCCACTAATTTTTCTAAATTAATTCGCATTTGTTTTTCATAATTTTTTTTATGGAATTCTATAAAATTATTTAACATTATAAGCTTCTTTTCTTAGTTTTTGTACTAAAAATATTTTTTTCATTAACTGTGACTTTTCTTATCTTGAATTTTTAATGTATTACGTAATTTTTAAGATAGTGATTTGTTTTCATTTTAAAATGAACACTACGTAATATTTAATGCTGCATTCGTTGTTAATGTATCCAATATAATGTCATCACAAAGCAGACTTACTAGAAATAAATATTTGATACTGTTTAAGATATTAAATAAAATTCTCACTCGGTAAAAAATTTTTCAAAATTTAGTTTTTTAATATCAAAAATTTTCCAATCACTTAAAAAGCTGTTTAGTACACGAATGATGTAAAAATGTATGCATGAATATAGCATTTTTTAAAAGAGAAAAGTATATCATCATACGCTTTGAATTTTATTAATAATCGGAAACAACCCTAGATAAATTAATATTTTGTTCTTACTACTATCTAAATGATTTTAATAAGATGCCTTCATTTCAATGAAAAATTAATTTTCTTCGTTATTACAATCTTCAAAATGGAGCTAAAGTTTTCTATAAGTAGAATATTATACTTCGTTTTCTCTTGATTTCTATTGATGTAGCAACCAGACCATCCTAAGCTTCCTCAAATCAGTAAACTATAACAACTGATTTCAATCAATCAATTTTTATATTTCATATTGTTTAATAGTAATTGTTTACAATAAAGTTTTGTTAATCTATTTAGTTAAAAATTTATTGTTCTATTTATATCAAATATTTTATAAAAAAAAGTATGAAAAATTAAATGCGATTTTCTAATAAAATATTTTATTCAAAAATAAAATGCAGTCAAATTAATTTGATATCATGAATAAATAGAATTACTTACATATTTACAAATTTTTGATGGTGGTTAGTCCAAAAAATAATAAAATAAAGAAAATTATTTACTGTGTTTATAGTAGAATATTCCACTGACAAAGCCAACACCTTCTACAACTCATGTTTCAAATAACAGAAAAGGCACAATTAATAAAAAAAATAATAATAAATAAAAAAATCATTTATGATGGATGTATCGATGTAGTTAAATTATAAAAATTTGAACTAAGGGTATTTTGTATACTGAAAAGTGTAAATGAGAATTAAAATTATTATTGCCAATATGGGACCACGATAAGGACCAACCACTAGTTCATGAAATCATGAGTGTTTTTAAATGAGAAGTTCGTGAAAATAAACGTTTAGAAACTTACATACAAAAAATATCCAAAATACCTTGGATATGTTTTAAATGCTGAACTTTCAAGTAATATAAACATTGAGAATACATTATTTGAAAGGAAAGAAAGCGCTTAAATGTCCTTAACTACATCTCTGGTAGATACTGAGGTGTTAATGCGACTACTCTTATAGAGCTTCTTATCTGACACTCATCGAATCCATACTTGAATATGATTTCTCAATTTTCTGCAGTCTCAGAATATAGTTTGAAAAAATTGGAACAGTTTCAAATGAACGCTGCCATAATATCACTAATCACTGGCCTCAGGCGCAGTTGCTCTCAGAAATTGATCTTTTAAAAGCTGACTTACAACCACTCCATGCTGGAAGACAAGCTAGCCTTTTCAAATATTACTAAAAACTTTCCAGTTACAGTTAGCATTGTCAAAATATACATCAAAATGCGTCACAAAAGTCAAAATATTTAAGTAATCGGGCCCCCGGTCAAATAATTAAGAAAATTACCTTGTTTGGTTCCATTGCGTTTCAGCATTTTCTTTCTACAAATGTTGAACTATATTCTTTTCACTCTTGTTTCAGTCCGAAGGAAGATTTCTTCAGATTTCCCTTTAATTATATCCTTTCCGCTCTTGTCAATGAAAAAATTCTTGCCAGACCAACTCACACAATTAGCTTTAGAAATCATAAATAAAATCCCTAAAAGAAGCATCAAGATTTTTACTAACGGCAGAAAAATGAATGATATTGCGAATATCAAGATCTCCATTAAAACTCCAAAAAACCTATGCCAAAGTAACCTGAACTTCTGCTCCGTTTTCAGAAATGAACTATTTGCTCTCTGTAACTGGATCCGTATATCCCGATACTGATCCACAAAACAAGTAACTCAATCTTACTCAAGTTAAGGCTCATATCATTTCAACATGACATTTACTTCCAGTAGATTCCATTCCACGTTAAACTTTACGGTAACAAATTGGCAAATAATTTTGCTGAGGAAATTTGTAATCGTCCACTTCTTTCTTCAAAGCCAACTCACCTAGAATATTTACAAAAAAAAAAAAAAAAAAAAAAAAAATCCCAAATTGAGAAGGATTAATTGGTACCCCTTACTCACTTCTGGTTCTGGAGTAGTAAAACTTGCTTACTTCTAACATTCTCATGTGACATAAAAACTTGGACCAGCCTATAATGAATTCTCAAAGAACAGCTAAATCGTCTTACATTTTCTAAGGGTATGAAATCCTACCCTCCTTGTCCAAATTGCCAGTAACACCAGATCTATACTAAATAGACACACACAGCTTGGAATATCAAGATCTTCTTTGGTCTAATCTTCGACTTCTTAAATATCAGCGGATTCACGGATTTGGTCTGACTTCTTCAGGCTGGGTTGGAGATAAGCAATAATAACAACAGAAATTTTAAAATAAATTTAGTTAGAAAAATTACATTGATACTTCAAAATTCTATTTAAATTGAAAAATATACAAATATTATTGATTTTAACATTCATAATCATTCAGAACATCTGAAAATCATTGAATTTTTACGTTTTTTTATTTTTGACATCAAAAGATAGAAATAGAAAAATGAAATTAATATTTACTTAAAATGAAATAAATTATTTACTTTCTGTTATCATTTCTAAGATAATATCCTTCTTATCGAAATAAATTTTCTTAAAAACTTATGAAAATTTATACTATTTCACCTATAGTGAGAAAATTTGTTTTCATAATATCTAAAATAAACTGTACACATTGTATTGTAATAATGAGTCATTTCCAACACTTAATTTCATAATACAAGGCAATATCTAAAATTATTATTTTTATATAGCATTCCTTTTAATCTCATAGATTATGCTGATGATCTGCATAAGTAATGGATACAAAACAATATAACAGGTCTTATAAAAGTGCAAAACTAAGAACCTCACTCAAATATCTGGATTTAATATTTGTCTTTCATCAATTCCAGTCATTACAGGATAAAAGCTTTGTTTTAACAACATCTGACCCAGGATTATGTTTAATAAATCTGAAGAGATAACTGGAAGCTAAGTTGTATTGACAAATCGTATTGATAGCCTTAAGGCTAGAGGCCATTGTTGGAAATTTTAGCATGCATTACATTCCAGTATTCTTCATTAATTGTGTATTCATGTGCCATAAGATAAGAAAATTGGAAAATTCCCAAGTATTCCCCCAACAGATTAGCATGCAGATAGTTGGTAAACGGCATCCATCTCTTGATCCAACATTAATTGGGACCGATCCGGGACTCTGTGCTTCAAAGAGCCTTGACCTAGCCCTAAGCTATGGTGAAACAAGAACTATATTGTATATCATTATTAACTTTTCTAACTATATGTATCCACAACTAAATTGGAAATTAATGAACATGAGTGTTTTTTTGGTTTACCATTCAGACTTTTGGCTTTACCATTCTGCATTCAAAAGGGTGTTTTAGCAAAATAATTTCTAGCTTCTGTAGGATAACTCCATTTCTTAAGATACCATTTTTTACCGTAGCAGGCTGCATTCATATAAAAAATATCTAAGATTTCATTGACGAAAATCGCATTCATTCATCATGAAGGTATACTGAAATTTGCCTAAATGCAGTGCTGGACAATTGCTAAGGACGGATAACAGTATCATCCATAGCAACCAAAAAATCAAAGGAAGCAAAATGTGGAAAATTAGAATAAGTGTGGGATATAGTAAGAAGAAGTATGCGTATGCAAATATTTTTTCCACGTCTGTTCATCACGTGATAGTGTTCATGAGAGCTTTAAAGGTTTTGACGCGTGTGAACAGTTGTTGTTTCAAGTCAAAGTTTTACAGGAAAGATTTAATAGGCGAACTTGTAATTTTTAATCATATCTTCCCGACATCACTTAGATGATTTTATGCGTGGCCGAATTATTGGAAAGATCGAAGAAGAGTGGAAAATACCAGATGTTGCCAGGGAGTTCGACATCGCTCACAGCGTTGTTTCACGCCTGTGGAAGTCATTTCAAATCTACTGGAATGTGTAGTAGGCGGCACGCGGGAGGTCGTGTTAGAAGTACGACGCCTGCAGAAAACAGATATATCGTACTATCAGCAAAAAGGTACAGGCGCAATACAGCTGAGCAGGTGGAAAATCAGTTTCTTGCTGCCTCTGGAAAGCAGATCTACCGGAAAACTGTTGGCAGACGTTTGAGGGGAGGAGGACTATACGCCCGCAGACCTGTTGTGTGTGTCCCATTGACCAGACAGCACCGTAGTCCCCGTTTGCAATGGTGTCGTGAGCATCGCTATTGGATTGAACAGAGCTGGGCATGCGTACTATTCTCAGATGAGAGTAGGTTCAGTTTGTCATCAGATTATAGACGCCAACTGATCAGGCGCGAGAGCGATACTGCTTATCGTTCAGAAAATATCCAGGAAAGGGATAGATATCCGACATGCAGTGTCATGTTGTGGACCGGCATCATGATCAATGGCCGCACAGCCCTTCAATGTGGTTGTGAATGGGACTATGATGGGCCAACGATACATTAATGAAGTTCTACTTCCTCATGTTCGTCTTTTCTGTGGTGCTGTCGGTGATAAATTTGTTTTTATGGACGACAACGCAACATGTCATCGAACACTCGATGTTCAGGATTGTCTAGACAGCGAGGGTATTCAATGCCTCGTATGGCCATCACGTTCTCCAGATCTAAACCCCATTGAAAATGTGTGGGATGCTTTGAAGAGGCAAATTGCTGGTCGAAACTATCCTCCGACAATCAAGAACACCCTCATCCGTGCACTCCCAGAGGAATGGGATAAATTGCCTCAACAGCTGCTGGATAATGTTGTGCAAAGTATGATACGACGTGTGGAATGTTGGATCACACTCCACGGTGGATATAACCCGTACTGATATCTTTCTTCAAAGTGCCTGCTGACTTTTAGCTGCATTGTTCCATTTTTCCGTATGCAGCATCAAATGAGCATTTTTTTCTTTCAGACGTTTCACAGCTTTTGTACTTTCCAGAACAATAAATATTCTTTATTCTAATGTCTGAACAGTGTGTCAACTATATTTTATCCTACTAGGCCTCATGTCTCGCTTAATGTTATGCTACATTGCGATTTGTGATTCGTCCTTAGCAATTGTCCAGCAGTGTAGAAAGCGTCAGGAATACCATTCACTTCGGCATTCAGGGCCTATATGAATTGAATATTTGATTTGTGCAAATTAAAGCGACTACAAAAATAAATGATTTTAAATCCTTTTTATTGTGTTAAATTTTGCTGTTATAAATATTACATAAACTTTTTCATTTTAACGAATATTTCCTAACCTTTCAATTTTCCTAAATATCTATGAAATATTGTAATCTCGTTAAAATAAAAGCATTAAATTAATCATTATTTGCACATATTGTTATACATAAATTAATAAAAATATGTATGAATAATTTTAACTTATTTAAAGGATAAATTATTGTTCATTAAATCAATATCCCTTTTTATTCCAAAGTTCTTAGTGCAATTATTATTCTAAAATGAAAAATTCCTTCCAAATCAATTTTTTCTCTTCTGATTTATGAAACTATTTTCTTTATTCATAAAAAGTTTCTTTAATTTCAAAAAGATCTTTATTATCATTTATAAATTTTGATAATTTGCAGTAATTATAATAATTCTTTCGAAACTTGTTTAAACTGCACTAACGTCAAAATGAGAAGTTTTCTTTTTTATGTATGTCAAGTATCTCGGGGATTAAAAAAATTTCCAAGTATCAAAAACAGATCTAAGTACAATAGCTTGTTTGAAATTTGAAATAAAAGCCGACATTTTTAAAGATATTTCACAATTAGTCATCATTTATCATAGCATTTAAAAAGTGTTTCTATATAAATGACTTCTGAATGGAACATTAATCTGTTAATAGAAAAAATTCTTGGAATCCACAGATATTTTTTACAAAAGAAATTTAAATCGCCTATTTTTCTTTTAATAAAAAGTTTTAAAAATGAAAATAATATTTAATTAAATCATTCAATAACTATACGTTATTTTTCTCTTCTTCAGTTGTCTCTTTAAGATTCTTTTATTTTAAAGAGATAAAATGATTTATTTATTTCTGTGATTTTAAAGCTGTGGTTTTAGTCTCTTAAAAAAAGGATTGGATCCTTTTTTAAATACCTTATTAATTATAATTTATCCTAAATTATCATTTTGCTGCCCTTTAATTACACCAAAACTGATAGTGTACCAATTTTTGTTCACATCTCTGCCATCATAGGAAAATAATCAATTTCAACTCTTCTACAACTTCTATGTGATAATAATACAGTCAAGTAATGATTGTGGATAAATTTGAGGATTCGAAATTAAGTAAACTTATTAAAATTCTGACTTCAAGAACTTCATAATGAAAATCTTTACTTTACAACTCCTTAAATTATTGATTGATTATGTAATGATATTGAAGATTATTTTCTGCTAATTTTTTAAAATCTACGTAAAGACTAAATTTGGATTATAAAAGTTTTTTAAAACTTTACCATGTTTTTCTTTGATAGTTTTCATTGTACACTGCTAGTCACACAATTTGCATTACTAAGAGCGAAAATAGATATCATAACAAAATTTATTTTGTAGATAACATGTTGACCAAGTATTAAAGGATTAAATTTATAGATTTCTGTGAAGTGTGGTTCCTGCCAAAATCAGTAGCCAGAGTAGCCACCATTATTAGATATCAGAAACGCCTCGGCATTGATTCAAAGAGACTTTGAATGCGTTCTTGGGATGCAGCAAACCAATCAGCTACCACATATTCCCAAAGTTGATTTGGTATGGCAGTTGGAGATGTAATCTGAGTCAATCTTTAAGCAACCATGGACTACATGTTTTCTATCGGAAGAAGATCCTGAGAGCGAGCTGGCCAGGGAAGCAATTCAATATGGCGATTGACGAAGAACCCTTAGACGATGATTGCCACGTGTGGTCCATCATTATCCTGTTGAAATATGGCTGTGGTCAAATGATAAAGATAAGGAAGGACAAGTGGCTCCAACATTTCAGAGATGTAGTAATGGCTGTTTAACGTACCGGCAAAGTTAACTCGGGGAGTGGGAGAGAGAGAGAGAGTGATATCCAATACCACCGCTTTGTAAAATTTTTTACCCAGTGAAGGACCAGTGTGGCGATTCGTAATTCAGTTGTTCAGCATCCTTTCTCCACGGTGTCTCCAGGCTCGAATGCGACCATCGTGGTTCTGCAGATAGAAGCGTGATTCGTCAGTAAAGACGATTTCATTCCATTCTGCCATCCACATCCTTCTTTCAAAGCACCATTGGCGGCGGAGATATATGTGGTTTTGAGTCAAGGGTAGATGAAACATTGGACGCTTTGAGAACAGACCACTCTTCTGTAAATGGCGTCGAATGGTAAGCGCAGACACTGAATGATGCGTTACAGACTGAATGTGCTGTGCCGTGATTCGTGATGTGGCTGAGCGATCCTTCACTGTTATGCGCACAATTTGTCTGTCATCACGTGAAATGATGCACTGAGATAGATGTAATCGAACACGTATGTCCGTCGTACTCTCCTGCATCCAACGATCAAATGTCCGCATTATACACTGCTGGACTATTGCTAAGGACGGTTAACACTATCATCCACAGCAACCACAAAATGAAAGGAAGCAAAATGTGGAAAATTAGAATAAATGCGGGATATAGTTAGAAGAAATATGCGTATGCAAATATTTTTTCCACGTCTGATCATCACGCGATAGTGTTCATAAGAGCTTTAAAGGTTTTGACGCGTGTGGAGAGTTGTTGTTTCAAGTCAAAGTTTTACAGGAAAGATTTAATAGACGAACTTGAAATTTTCGGCATGTCTTTCAAACATCACTTAGATGATTTTATGCATGGCCGAATTATTAGAAAGATTGAAGAAGGGCGAAAAATAACAGATGTTGCCAGGGAGTTCGACATCGCTCACAGCGTTGTTTCACGCCTGTAGAAGTCATTTAAATCTACTGGAATGTGTAGTAGGCGGCACGCGGGAGGTCGTGTTAAAAGTACGACACCTGCAGAAGACAGATATATCGTACTATCAGCAAAAAGGAACAGGCGCACCACAGCTCAGCAGGTGGCAAATCAGTTTCTTGCTGCCTTAGGAAGCAGATCTACCGGAAAACTGTTGCCAGACGTTTGAGGGGAGGAGGACTATACGCCGGCAGACCTGTTGTGTGTGTCCCATTGACCAGACAGCACTGTACTCCCCGCTTGCAATGGTGTCGTGAGCATCACAATTGGATTGAACAGAACTGGGCATGCGTACTATTCTCAGATGAGAGTAGGTTAAGTTTTTCATCGGATTGTAGACGTCAACTGATCTGGCGCGAGAGCGATACTGCTTATCATCCAGAAAATATCCAAGAAAGGGACCGATAAACGACATGTAGTGTCTTGATATGGGCCGGCATCATAATCAATGGCCGCATACCCCTACATGTGGTTGCGAATGGAACTATGACGGGCCAACGATGCATTAAATTAATAAAGTTCTACTTCCACGCGTTCATTTTTTCCGTGGTGCAGTCGGTGATAAATTTGTTTTTATGGGCAACAACGCAACATGTCATCGAACACTCGCTGTTCAGGATTATCTAGACAGCGAGGGTATTCAACGCCTTGTATTGCCATCACGTTCTCCAGACCTAAACCCCATTGAAAATGTGTGGGATGCTTTGGGGAGGCAAGTTGCTGGTCGAAACTATCCTCCGACAAACAAGAACGCCCTCATCCGTGCACTCCCAGAGGAATGGGATAAATTGCTTCAACAGCTACTGGATAATGTTCTACAAAGTATGATACGACGTGTGGAATGTTGTATCACACTCCACGGTGGACATATCCCTTACTGATACCTTTCTTCAAGGTGCCTGCTGACTTTTAGATGCATTGTTCCATTTTTCCGTATGCAGCAACAAATGAACCTAAAATTCTTATCACTTGCGTATCTCACCTCCGCTAATGCATGTAGTAAATTTCATGTTATTTGCAGGCTTCCTTCAAGGTGTTGCATTTACGATGACCTGTAATGTATTTTAAAATGAAGCTCTAAATATTTCATTGAAGCTCAGTTATGAATATTTTACTACCTATATTTTAATGAATCTTTTTCTATTTTATTATGAATTTTATATCTACAAGTTTTAAAATTATATACTTAAAAAATTCAATGATATTCACTTAAGGCAAATAAATAATTCTGCTATGCAATTATCTTCTCAACTCTCATAAAATTTATCCTCGCATTATTTTCAGATTTAAAATTTTCCTCCTGTTAATTATAATCTTTTCACCAATAATTTACTAATGAAGGGTCAATTAGTACATGGGGCAATCGCCCTTTCTCAATAATGTAATTATTTTTCTCATAAAGATCATTTGATTTGTAATTGTGCGCTCTTTGGGTCACACTCTGTCAAGTTGAAACATGAAATATTTTAAATCACAAATTACTAAATTTAATATGTGAGAGTCATTAAGAAAATAATTGCTAATTCTATCGATTACAATTTAAATCTTAAAATAAACTGACGCATTACTGTAACTTCACATTTTCGCAAAATGATGGACTTCTGAATAGGACATAAAGGTGTATTAAAACAGAACTATCAGATTATTATGACAAGTTTCTAAAGTTCCTGAAAATAAGCTCAAATACTTAAAAGTTTCAAATGTTATTCCAAAGTCAGGTATTTTGTTTTTCAACACAATACGTAATTTCATAATCCCTCGAAATGCAACAATTATATTCGATGATATAGAAATCATTTTAAAATAGGGAATGATAATCTTTAATTTTAAATAAAAAAATTGATACTTGATATTTAACATAAGATGAAGATTACTAAAATATCAACATTTAATAAAATTTCATTCAAAAAAATTCTCTTGTTATCTTGTAAAATCTTCTGAAATACTTATGACCGTTTTTAGAGTTGAAAAGCTTTTAGTTTCTTTTCATTAAGCTTTGAAAGCTTTAAGCTTTCATTAAGCTTTCTTTTCTTCTTAATTATAAATAAAAGTTTTATTATATTTATTACAAAATTTTCTATAAATCTGTTTTGAAATATCTGGACTCATCAACGAACAAATAGCAAATTTAAAAATAAAATCAATCAATTCTTTTTTTAATTAAAATTCTTTTTCGTTGTATATAAAAACTTTCATATATATAATTTCTTACATATAATAAATTAATGTCTTCATTTTCATATATCTACTCAACACTTTTCTGTTATTTAATTTCAATCCTTGACTGAAGAATATCTAGATTCGTTTTTCTTTTATTAAAGATATTGTTAAAATATTATAACAATATAGTAGTTTTTGATAAATAATTAATATGTGGTAATTGGTGAATGAATATATTTGGTACATTATAAACTATTTAATTATTTGGTACATTTCTAAACTATTCAAAACTATTAAGTATATAAACTATTTTCCCTAAGATGAAATTTATAAAGTTTGTACAATGAAATTTAAATTTTTCCCTTAAAAGATCAATAATTTGATCCATTTGATATTTTATTTTAAATAGTGCACAAAAATCATGTTCACACAAACTATAAGACTCCCATTTAGAATATTCAGTTTGTGTTTGCTCAATAATTTTTGTTAATTATTTACAATACAGATAAACTAATGTTTGAGTATGATGCACATGTCTTTTCTTTTTAAATATATAAATCACTTTTGCAAAAAACTTGTTAGGGTTATTTATTTTTGATATTTATCAAAATTATTCATTAGTTTTTAAAATAAAATCATTGACATTCACAAATCTATTTACTTTCGATTAGTTAATTATTATTCAACATTAATTTGCTATCCTTTTTCTTTACTTTTACTTGTGATTAAAAGTTCTATCGGTTTTCTAATCAGATAGATAAGTAGTAAAACATTAAAACTTTCAAATTATATTACCTTTTAGATATTGAATTTCCGTCTTATCTGATTTTAAATTTACTTATTTTATAAATATTTATTTTTAGTCCTCATATGAAAAATCTTAAAGAATAACAGAGTCTAAATAGAAATTTTAACAATTTTTAGTTTAGAAAATTTAATCTATTTAATGAACTATAAATGTGATGCTTGTATGTGTCTTTATGTTATTAACTTTTTTTTATAAAAAGACACAAGAAGGAAATCATAATAAAACTTTATCCCAAATTGGTTGTATTAGAAGCTGAAGGCTGTAATAGAATAATGCGTGGTATGTAAGTTCCTAACAATAATTTATTATAAAACATAATGCATTCATAAAACGGTGCCATAAGCGAAAAAGAGGACGAGGTCTTTGTTCATATTTAATACGTAAAAGGGAATTACTGCAGACAATTAATGTTGGGCTGCTATTAATAACTTGTTAGAGTATTCTTCCATTTGACAAGGTAACTTGTCTCTCTTTCTTTAGCATACTTAACCTCCTTACATTTATTAAGGCTTCAAATCAATGAATTTGCCGATTTCTTAAGGTACTTTAGTGTGAGAAGAATTGTATGTATATATATATGTGTGTATATATATATATGTACACACTATATATATATATATATATATATATATATATACATATACACATATACATATACATATATATAATTGAGAAGCATTATGCACATTTCAGTTGCTTAATTGCTTACTTAGTGTAAGTAGGTTTAAAAAACTTACAAAGAAATTTAATTTTAAGTAAAAAACCCTAATATTTAAAACAATCGAAAAATAGTTATTATTTTATGGATGCAGCAAATAGTTTAAAAATTAATAGTGCATTACCTAATAATATAATACTCATAATAAAAGATATATTTCACTTTAAATTCTATTTCGAGGTCATTACAAAACTTATATCAGGTTATTGAAATTGAAGGTATTAAATTCATATTCCTCTCGCATTAGAGCTGAAAATATTGAATGTGAAAGCAGTTAATTAGTGTTCGAAATCTTTCGGTAAATCTTGCACCAATGTTTTAAGAATTATTAAAATTAACTGTTTGTTAAACGAATGATTACTCAAGTGTGAAAGGTAATTAAATTTGACATGTTTTAAATTGAAATGCATTAGTAAGATGACAATTATTAACAAACCACATATGATAATCTGTTCTTGGAAAACATGGGAAGATGGAGAAATTTTCTCAAAATCCTTATAAATTTTCTAATGAAATTTAAGTAATGAAAGTAACTTGTTCAGTAAAATTACGTATGATAGATTTGTATGTTATTAAATTTAACACTATTTTCGTAAATGTGAGAATAATTCATTTTTAAAATTGTTGAAATTATAAATAAATATGTTTACGTAAAGCAAATTCTATTCTTTTATTAAGAGGAAAGAAATACTTTAAACAGATGTACAGAGAATATATAATAAAAAGTTTTTAAAAGTTGCTCAAAAAGGCTTTGCCTTTATTGATGCCAAAAAGAAAATAGAAAATATGCATCTCTATTTGCTATATATTATACTGAATTCATCGTAAGCTATTTGTTTGCAGATTCATTGATAAAAATAATTATATTTTTGCGTTGAAAATATTATGATGTAAATAATGTTTAATAGAATCCAATTGATTTAACTTCTAATTTTATGATATATTTGGAGACTGATTCTGAATTGTAAGTCGAAACATAAAAGTATTATTGATTCTTTCACTGTTTTAGCCTTTTTGATTGAAAAACGTTTGGTTTCAAAAGAATAAAAATGTTTCGATATATTTTACAAAGGATTCCTAAATTCATTTGAAGAATATGTTATGTCAATCATTTGCTAATTAAAAAAACATATTAAATTGTTTTATATTTGCAGCAATTTTAGTTAGTTTAAAATCAAATTTCTTAATTTTTCAATGTTATATTATATAGAAAAATATAAAATTTTCTAAATTAATATATTTTTCAGTTTTATTTCTTCTATATTTATAAATTTAACGTATGATAGTATTAAAATATATATTTTTATTAGATTAAAATTCAATTATATACATTTTAAATTTATGAAATAAATGCTTATAAGGACTGAAAAATAGAATCATTGCTTATCAAGGTGTAATTTGCGATGATATTTGTAGGTCAAAAAATGTCAACTGAGACAAATTAAATATTTTTTATATATTTAATCACAAGTATTTCACATGATAAGGCTCATTTTTGCAATTGCTCTGCAACCAGGTAAAAAAAATAACGAAGAATAACCACGGGTATTTAATTCATAAAGAAAAACAATCAGACAGGAAATAATTTCATGATGTAAACAAAAGTGACTGATTATCATTCCAATTGATATTATTTGTTAAAATGATATTCACTTACCAGTGTAAAGATGTTTTCACATTTTGGCATCGGTAAAATCCATATTCTACAAGAAAAGCTCAGTTTTTGGCTTTTAACTAATTTAACTGTAATGAGACATTCACGTTCACTTCTATCGAATATGAGAAAAAAATGTTATCTAAATTAAGCATTTTCTCAATTTTGATGTGAGGAATTATTTTTACAGCATTTAAGTATTTTGTTAAAATATTCCTATTGATAATCATAAGGAAAATATATTAAGTAGATTTAAATTCTGTAAAAATGCAATAGAATGTTATTTTTAGAGAATATTTTTCGTATACATGAAAATAAAAGCTTTGAATTTTTATAGTTCCTCAAAGTTTATGCATAAAAACTTTTATGAATTACTTTCCGCTTCAAACCGTATATATATATATATATATATATATATATATATATATATATATATATATATATATATATATATATATATATATATATATATATATATATATATATATATATATATATATATATATATATATATGTATATATATATATATATATATATATATATATATATATATATATATATATATAAATCAGATTTCATTATTAAAATATATTCTAATTCTTTTGTCTTTTGAGTATGAATTTTTACTAGATGGTTATTTGAAATAATTGGCTATTATTTAATTTAAGTGAAGAATATTTTATATTTGTTAAAGAAGCATGTGTGTTAGGTGAGTAATAATGTAGCAATTTTCAAACAATTGAACTATAGTACATATTTAATTTTATGACACAAAATAATATTAATTTTACTCTATTTCACTATATATTGTTCAATTAGTTTTTAAAATCTTATAACGGGAACAAATGTTTCTCAATAAGATAATACTACAATACTTCTTCCTATTACTCAGCAAATATTTTTCATCCTAAAAACAAATAAATAAATGTAATTCATTTATTTAAAAAAAAGACCCTGACAAATCGAGTATTGCAATTCGAAAATAATTTGCTTCAAATTTCTTTAGGTTTTCTCAAGAGAATAAGACATTATTTCTAAAGAATTAAAATTGATTTTGTAACTAAATAACTTAAAGAAAGTTCTTATAAAAATAATCATATATTTACATTTTTTTTAATATTTTCTTATTGTTCATTCTGAAGTATGCAACATGTTTTATTATGAAATGTTTCGTGGGCTCTAAAGAAAGAAAATGTTTTATTATTTAAAGAAAATGAAATATTCATAATAATTTTGTATTAATTATTTAGTTATTTTACATTATTAGTGTGCATAATTTATTTATTAAAATTTATAAACACACTATAGTAACACAGTAAACAAAATAATAATTAAATGTAATATAGTGTGTACAATTTTGATTCTTTAAAAAATTATTAAATTTTTCTATTATTTAAAAAAAGTTTTCATTTTTGTGAAAAGTGAATTGCTATACAAAGTGTCTAATAATTTTCTGTTAATTTCACGGTCATTATGATTTTTAGAGCTGATATTTGTAATATGATTTTGGTCATTAGAAAACGATTCTTATAAATTATTTAAGAAGATAATTTCGTTACTTATGGCTTTAAAAATAAAGTTTTTTAGAGGCAATAATTTTGAGAAACTAAAAAATATTAAAAACAGGATATTTTTTTAATTGCTTACTTTTAATTCATTGAGATAAATTGATTAAAAACTATTAGATGTTTTGCTTTGCTTTTTATGTATACATAATATGGCTGATTTCTTAACCCTTATCAAAATATTAAAATTAATTACAGTTATTTTATTTATTAGCTTTTTAGTGTTGAAAACATTTTTAACCTTTTAAAAATTTTATCTATAGATTCGAACATATTTTATCTTTTCATAGATGATATCAGATATCTTTATTTCATCTCGACTAAATTTCAAATTATATTCATAATTTGCTATTTAATCTTATGAAACTTATTGTTATTTTGATATAGTGGGCTCCAAAGCAATAAAATGATGATTTTTGTTTAAATTTATCGAATTTTGATTAATAAAGTATTTCCTATTAAAAATTTTATGTAAATATATAAAATGAAAATTACTCTCAACAGTTATAATATGCTTAAATTTTTTGCAATATAGATTAGCTGCCGTTTCTTTAAATATATTAGTACATCAAATGTACAAATGCTAATCGCTTAAATAACTATCATAATCTTAATATAATTATATAAAATTAATATGGAAGAATGTATCATGTATTTAGCATTATTATTTTGAAATTTTTTATTAAAGTTTACAATGCGTAAGTCAATAAATAGGAAGCTCACTTTCATATTTTTTATACAAATTTAAAAAAACTCATTTTTCTACAGATCATTGAAAATCTATTATCCATTCTGTTTATGAATCTTTTCCTGCTTTTAATACCACTGATTTTCTATTGGAATTTTACATTCAATAAAAAATCATTATTGGCTATCTTATGTTTTTCCTTTAGTTATTACAAGTCACTTTCTTTTAATTTGAGATATTACATATTGCTTTCAAATTGGATAAAATGTTACCTTCTTTAATTAAAATTTGAAATAAATATTAACTATACCCATTGAGAGACACATATCAGATCTGATTTGCAATGTTTCACATGCAAACATGCATGCATTAAACTCAAAAGTTCGAATCAGGGTCACAATTTTTTCTTTTTTTTACTTAATCTGATTTTAGAATCACGTGTTGTTGAAATAATTGATAGGAAAAAATAAAAATAATTAATGTAACAGATTTTAATTTAGATTTGGAAGAAAATTATTAAAATTTGGAACCAAATTTTAAATGTATTTTAAATTTGGTTTCTTCTGTTAATATATATGAAATGTTTTCAGTAAACTAGTGTTGCATTTTTATAATTGGTCAAGAAAGATGGAAAATTCCGAAAATAACTGACCTTGGACATAATTTTCAGGAGCAAAAATAATGTGTAAAAAAAATTAAGGATTACTTGCTAGTGTCCTTATATTTATAGTGTTCTGTAAACTGCACGACTGTCACGAAGTCAGTTATTGAAAAAAAAAATTATTACCAAAATGTTTCACGTTTTTTAAGAGTAGAAATATGTGATAACGTGAAGAATGTTTTTAACATTTTTAGTTGAATGAAAACTAGGTCCCATACACTATGCTCTTGAATAAAGAAAGCAAAGAGCCTTTTTTAAAACACAATGTATACTGGTGAAATGGAATCTAAATTTCAGTTATTTATGAAAGTAATGTGTTCTCATGGAAGCTTCGTAGAATGTGTGAGATGTTTCAGCAAATGATATTCGATTATTTTCAAAACGCTGATGCTCATTCAATTGAAACGATTCTCCAGCATATTCGAAATTTCAACTGACTGCTTTAACTACCTTCCCTATTTTCATAACTTTTTTTCCAAGCCATTTCAAATTTTCTGTTGAATATATTCGGCGCGGATAGAATGAAAATGGTTTTTGAGCTTACAGACAATTCCGTGTAAAATTCCTTTTTATATTTCTGGTAGTTGTACATTGTAATGCATTGTGGGATTACGATCTACAATCTCAATCAATGTACTCACAATCTCTTTAAATAATTTTATATCTACATCCTTTTTGTTTGTTTTTTCCAAACGGATTGGTTTTTGTGGTTGTTTCTGATCCCATACAGTGAACTATTGTTACACCAGATCCGCGAGCCTCTCAACCCATACAAAATCAAGAAACAACAGAGAATACTGAAGGAAGGATTAAATCTCAGATGCAAAAGAAAGTGTTGGAGGCTACCCTGATAGACACTGCATTTACAACAGGTTATGTTTGCCATCAAATTTATGGCCACGAATATGGGCACTTATAAACCTAGAATTTGTAGTCTGGTCGGCTATAGAACCCTTAAAAGCAATGGAATCACCACGATCAAAATACTGATCATGAGCAGGTGGCATGTTCCAGGAAGACGGACACCTCTTTTTCGAACAGAATGTAATTCAGTGTAGCTAAGAGCAGCATCAGTTGGAGGAGGACCAGCAACCCCTTTCAGATTGACCATCCGCCCCCTCATTCGGATTTGTTTCTTGAAAGCTCTTAATTAATTTTAAATTGTTGAACTATTGCTGACTTTATAATGTGTTCTTTGACTTAATGATTTATCGTAATTTTCCTTTTTTTCTGTTTAGTAATGACACATAAATAAAAAGACTAGAATAATAAAATTTCGTTATTTTTCGGGAAAAAACATCTATATCTCTTGCTAAAAATCCTGCATTTAAATAATCTAGTTCTCCATCAGTATAAAATTTTTTTATCTAAAATGCCTTTGAATATACTATAGTGTAATGAAAAATTTCAGCAATCATAAAATTTTAATGTACAGGATTTCCTCCCAGTCTTTTAATATTTTGAGAACTATACATTTGATGCAAACGTTTTACTTAAATTCTAAACCATTCGTTTATTTTCGTAGGCATATTCATCTTTATATAGTTTTATATTACAGTTTCATATTTCTTCTAGTAATTTTTATAAATTAATTTTAATCCTTGAATTTTGTGTTTGTTTGATATAATGAGTGAATCTTATGTTTTTGCATTGACAAATATTGATGCAGTATTTTCTTCCATATTAACATCAAAGTAATCTTAATAGTTGGTGGTATTTTAAATTGGTTATTGTATTACGTTCTTATGATAAAATTTGTAGAAGCATTCCCTTTTGCCATAATAAATTTTATTTCCGACAAAATCACAAATGTAAACAAAATATTTTACAAATAAATACTGATGTATCGTCGAAATATAAGTCTTGAGGTTCAATAAATAACACAGATAATACGTATTTGGCAATTCACATGGGCAACGATGACATCATAGACTTCATAAAAACAATATTTTTGGCGACAGAACACCCATGTGTTTGCCCATTGTCTTAAAATAAATAAGAGTTAACAACAAAAATTTACAAACAATAAAAATTGTACAATAATCTTAAATAAATGTAAGCTCTCCCTTTGTACAAATTCTTCTGTGACGTCATATCGATCTTCACTTCCGCTTTCCGTACAGCTGTCTCACGGAATTGTCCAACTCTTCCTGTTCACCGGAGAGGAGAAGAGCATCAATGCATTTGGAGAAGTACGCATTCTTGAAGCAGTTTGATCTAGAGAGAAAAGATATTCTAATATTTTCGCCAATATCCACACCATAAAATTTTATTTCTCAGAAAAAATAGAATAGCTACAGACACAAAAATACTTCAAGTTCAATTAAAATTATTTTAACTCTTCCTAACCCCAAAATATTTATTTTAACCTTGAAAATAAATTATTAATGTGCCAGCAAAGTTATCACAGCAATACTGGAATTTATTGTTAATCATTCTTATTATGGAACAATATCTCAGATTACTTTTTAAAAAATCAAATAATTAACAAAAAATGTCGTCTGAATCGTAAGCACCTTTTTTTGTTGAAATCTGATTTCAACTGAAAAAGATATGATTGCAAAGCAAGTTAAGTTTTAATTTCTTAATGACAAATAATCCCTTACTGAAAATAGATTATTTTAGTAGCACTATGAGAATATAATCGTACACTTGAGCAATATATTATACTTGAACCGTATATTTTGCCATTACGTTTGAAGAAAAAAGACATAAGTGCGTTAGAATGTAAAACTACAATTAAGAATATGAAAACAAAATTTAAGCTGGGTTTTTTTAATAGATTTAGAATTGAAACATTGCGAAGTAATTGCAGTCCATCAGTATTACAAAAATTAATTGAATTAAAAAATATATTTAAATTAGAATAAGATTTGAGCAAGTTGTAATTTAAATTTTCTTTAACTACGTATTTTAGAAATGAAACTACAGGAGCTTAAAAATAGTTATGAAAAAAATATGAAAACTCTTGTATAAAAGTATATTAAGAAAATATTAAAGATTCATCGCGTACCTGCACATGCTGTGGATATCAGGTTCTCTGAACAGCTCGTAGCACTCTTCACATATGGCGTCCAGGCGGGCAAATTTGGAACGATCAAACATTCCCATGCACCCCAGCTGTACAAAACTCCTCTTTTGGAGAACATGGGCCGATTCATTTAAGGATATGGCAACCGCAAATAAACACAGAAGGACTTTAAACAGCGCCATCTAAACAGAGGAAACACATGTTGCCAAACTTATTCGTTGTTTTCAATAAATATTATTAAGAAATAAAAGAGAGAAATATTTAATTATTTCATTAATTTTCATTATGAAGGATAAAAAGAGTCTCAACCAATTTGGTATGAATAAAACAATAAACGATTTATTATTAAAAATAATCATAATTAATTTAATTTCCAAAATGGTTGTATATAACATGATTTTAACACAAATTTTGTTTTAAAGAAAATCCCGATTTATTTCTTTAGAAATTATTATGAATAAAAACAGACAAAGAATTTCCATAGCTATAAAGAAAATCGTAAGACTCTCACAAAAGTGAATAGTGCTTAGAGAAGAAATAATGTTTAAAGTGAATAACATTTTACCGAAGAATATATTTTAATTTATAGTTCACACAACAGTGAATTTAACTTGTTAAGAGACATAAATATTGCTGATTATTTTATCTTTTTCATATTTTTCCAACCTAGTATAAAACTAACTTTTCACGTGATTTTAATCTATTATAATTAAAGCTCAATAATAAATTAATATCTGTGCTTCAAGTCTTCATTTTCTAGGATAATGAATAATTTGACTTTTTAGAACTAGTTCTGTATACTTTGAAACTTTCGTTATCATACTTTTTATTTAAATATCTTTTAACCAATATCAATGTCTACATAAATTCATATAAATAAATGAAATAGTTTCAATTTTGGTTGCTATTTTCTATTTAATTTTGTGAAAAACAATTACAATTTTCTATTTAACTTAGTTAAGAGTTTATATTGAAAACCGCAAATGAAATTATAACTTTCATTAGACTAGTAGTTAATCATCTTTTAAATATTTATCTTCACTGGATATTTTTTTTATCTTTTCTAATCAAAGAATGTTCATACCAAGAAGATGTTATCAAAAACAAATAATAATTATAGAATATTAATGTTGTTTTTTGTATTAATAAGTTTTTAATTGTTTATAGTAGCCTTATAATCACGAAGTACCAGCCTAATTTACATTTCTTTGTTAGTCATGAATTTCTTTGAAAAGATATTTTATAGTTTATTCATTCTGGATAAACCAAAAAGTGTATTTTAAATATTTGAAGACTATTTGAAAATAATAATTATTTAATTAATATGCTTCTCATACAATATGCTATATATTGCACATTCTGAATAAAGCATAATGCCCATATCAAACATTGATAATACTTTGTTGAAAGCTGTCTACGTTTCAGACTAATGGACAGTCATATCTTTTCTCTTCGTTACGAAGAAAAAATAAAATTATCTCTTGGGACTTGTAAAGAATATTCATAACACAAATCGCTGGAATTATTACCAAACCATTATATTTAGTTGTTCTCCCCAATCATCTTTGTTAGTTTAACGGGAAAAGGATGATTTCATCAGACGTTTGTATGTGAGAAATCTTTATAAACTTATGAAATAGATTTTTAAAATTCGTAGAAACATATCTCAGTTAAGTTGTTTTTCTTAAAATGATCAAGAATTTTGTTTTAAAAGAAATTTTATTTTACGCCATTTACAATTCAACTGATTTATAGCAATACTTTATATACATTCAAATAATAATAAATTAACAAAATGTTTTCATTTTGAGTTAATTCTTTCTTCCAGACAGAAGTATTCTTAACTTTAATATCTAAATGAAAATAAAAACTATTTATGAAACTGAATAATTTAAAGCAATTTACTGAGATTACTTTTTCACATACTATTGTAATGTGAAAAACATCCAACAATCAAATGCTATGTGCTTTGAAACACTTCCATTTTAACATGACTTTATAGAAAATCTGTTTGTAAAAAGAAATTAAACATTTCTTGTGAGGGACTCTAGAGACCACATCACTGATTACTTTCCAATTTATGGTAGGATTGAAAAATAATATTTCATGCTACAGAAACGATTATCTACAAGCGAGGGATTCATTTTTTTTTCGCAACAGAGGAAAACAAATAGCTCTCCTGAGTTTGTTATTAAAAAGGAAATAAATTGTTGAAATATCATTTCAATGAGCTATTCAAATGTTTTAATAATAGTAATTAAAAATTTCTAGAACAAAACTATCTTAAATATTAATCAGAAGAATATTATTTAATAATGATTTAAAAATTATTCAATAATGCGTAATAACTTGTAATACATTTATATAATTTGTAATGTACGAATTACTATGTTATACATAGATATAATAATATATTATCAAATAATCCAGAATATCATTTATATTTAATTATTTAATTACTCATCGCAATAATATAAAAGAAGAATATTTCATCTTTACATTAAGTTTCAATAATTTTCAGGCATAAAATATTGATTTTCTTTTTTATTAGAAAATGTTCATGTATTTTCTAAACTCCTTATTTAAATACCTAATCAAAATATTTGCTTAAGGATATTCTAAATGATATACAAGAGAACTTTACATTTTACGACTCAAGCATTGTTTAGAGATGTTTAGATTAATCTGTGCAGTTGGTGATGTAAAATCCCAAGCGACGAACTCGAAAATAGTTTAGACTTTGTCTAATAGACTTTGAAAGTAATTTATTCTTACACCAAGCAATAAATTAATAAGAAACTGAATGCATAAACTTTCATAATACATGAATTCAATATAAATTCATTGTTTGGTTTAGTAAAAGTGATTTTCAAGCCGAAATGTTTGTTCAAATAATTTATAAGTATAAATTACCAGTATTTTATTCCATTATTCAATATCTCATTGGCACGAATACACAGTAACTGTTTTATACACACAAATCAGTTCTTTATTTCATTACTTTTAACGTTTATTATAATTGTGAATTATTAGGTGTAAATGCCAAATCACCAACTAATAAAAAATTAATCATGAATAAAATACGAAATTTTTGAACAAATTTAATATAAAAATTTTAATCTGAAATTACTAATTTTGTATTTTTATAAAAATAATACTTTATTAGTTATAATTTTATAAGGTATATAAAATATATTTTTATGATATTTAATGAGCTGACTTTAATTTTAAAGCCAGTTTTCTTACATAATCTCTAATTTAATTTTAAAGCTGGTCATACCTGTTTGTTAAATCTATGTAATATTTTATATAGTTTTAGCAAAAATAGAAAGGAAATCAGAAAACTATTATTATTACCCTGCTGAATAATTTTATTCCAAATAAAGTTTTATAAATCTAAAATTCTCAAGCTAAATTATTCTTTGAGATCTTCTCCATGACAAGTTTTTAAAATGTGTTTGTTAAAAGAATATGAAATATTTTCAAAGAGTTATGTTCAAATTCACTTAGTCACCTTAGAGGTAGATTACGTGACTAAGTGGTCAGCCAAAACGTGCCTACAGGATGTTCAAGCATTTTATGCCTTTTATACATTTTTATAAATACAAGTATAAACACAGTTATTTTTTTTTAATAAAGAAGAGTAAATATTACTAATTTAGTTTTCTTATATATTCTCTAAGCTTCGTCCTCTTTTTTTTCTAGTAAAGTATCAAAAAATTTAACATTAAACTTCTCAGGTAGGTAGAGAAAAATAAAAACCATAAAATATTTTAAACTTCAAAAGTAACTTCATAAGTTTGATTTTTATCATGCATAGAATAAGAAAGCGTATTTATGAAGGAAAAAATGTGTTTTATTCAAGAACATTTTTTCTGCCGTTCAACTTGTCAGGTGGCCAGCGTGCCTGACTGCGTATAGGGAGGTCCTGGGTTCGAATCCAGGTTCGGGCATGTATGTACTTTCTCTATCTATCCTGTATTTGTCCTTTCCTTGAATGAATGGGTTGTGAATGGTTGTGCCTACCCTGTAAACGGGTACCTATAGCATGTGTGTACTGAGGAAGTTGGACTCCGCACCAAAATATGTTACCTTGTTTATCAAGCCGTTTTTATAAGCCATTACTCATACACTTTGTAAACCAATCCTTGTTTATTAGAACCACTGGAGCAGCATTGTTCTAAAAGTGAAAAATAAATGAACTCTCTTTAGAGTGTATGTCAGTCATTTACTCTTCTCAACAGAAGAAACTACTCACCACTGGAAAAAAGTCCAAGCAATACTGTCTGTACGCAACAAATTTAAATAATTGATCTAAAGTTGGTTTTTCGTCATCACATCTGAATACCAACCATTGAGTTGACGGTAACTTTAACTAACTCGCAGGTTGACAAGTAAAGCCCTATAAATCCAATCTTGCAATGTAAGTGGTGCCGACCAACTTCTCTAGTGGTCAACTTGCTTGACTACGGGTATGGAGGTCCTGGGTTCAAATCCCGGTTCGAGCATGGATGTACTTTCTTTCTCTATCTGTCATGTCTATGAAGTCGGACTCCACACCAAAATATGTTTCAGTTGGAAAAATTGGAGCAGCGCACTCCTTAATGCCAGCCTAGCTGACACACGACAACAACAACACACTTTTTCTTCCATAAAAATCTTTGAAGGATTTCTAAGTTTCTGCATTTGACTTAAATATATTAAAGATGAATTAAAATTTTTATGAAAAGCTCAAAACTTTATAGTTTATAATTACTATGTTTTAATTATTTCTTTTCCTAAAATTTGCTTAAATATTTTTTAATCAAAAAGCAAATAAGCTTCTTTAAGCAAATAAGCTAAAATGAAATTTTAATCTAATAAGTTTATTTTAAATTGAAATTTGCTTAAAGATTCTTTATGCACGTTTTAACCACTAGAAATCATGAGTTAAATTGTTTTAATATATTTTTTCTAAGTGTAAATCATTGGAATATCAATAAAATGCACAAATTACTATATTTAAAAATATAATGTTTTCTTGAATATTTTGAACTATTTATATTTCACTATGTTGTGTTTTATTCAATAGGTAAACAACATAAATTTAAAAGAAATGAAAACTATTAAACATACACAATTTTCAAAAGCAGGACTATTTATGCAAACTAAATTGTTCATAATAATAAAATTGGTTTTAAATTTTTGAACTTCTACATAATCAGTTCTTTTGCAATGTTTTCAGTGATTCTCTTTTCTCAGTAAAATATTTATAAATTTTAACAACTAAAGTTAAATAAATTACAAAGAGAAAATTATTTAAAAATTAACAATTTATTAAGTATCTTATAAATGTGTCTTCCAACTAAAGAAACTATTTTCTATTTTTAATTTGTATCATACTTTTGTGGACTTAAATATTTAATGCCTTATTTAAAACGATTGATGAAAGAATAATTAGTTTCTTATTTTAATTTTGTCTAATGCTTAAAAGTAAAAAAAAAACTATTTTGCTAGTTAAGATGCTTGAAACTAAATAAGCTCATGTAATCGAAATATAGTATAATTTTAAGGCCTTAAGCGATATGTATAATATATTTGACAAAAATGAATTGAGGTAAGATTCTTGCGTTTGTGAATTTTATTGTAAAAAAAACTGTCATTACTTTCATTCATTAAAAAATAATTTTTGATTGAGGTATTTTGAAAATTTCAGATGAAATTTATTAATACATACAGTCATTCGTAATTTCAAACATTATTATTTAAATATATTGTACATCTTTACAATTAACGCAAAATATTTAAAATAGATTAAAACTTCTTTAAATTTAGTATATTTTAAGAACTGAAAATTGTCTTGAAGGAGCTTTTTTTCTGAAAAAAAAAATAGATTAAAATATAAAAAAGGGTATCTTATAATTTGTAACAAAATTATTAAATTTATTTCGATGATGGAAAATATTTAGAAATACTCCTTCAGTTTATTTCAACAAAATGTACTACATTGGAAGAAAATAAGTCTTTATACAATAACGAAATATGCTATAATTAGTAATGCGTTACGTGAAAAATGAATTTTAATTTCTGAAAAGTAATCTTTCACATTAAGTCGAGGTATTAGCTAGTAGATTTGTTTAAATCCTAGAGACGCCATTACAGTCGGAAGCTGACCTCTCGAGTACACCCTTTTAAGAAACCTATTATTGCACACTCTTGTCAATTCTTGATTTTTCAAAAGCTCACCGGTTTCTGACCCCACCTTAACTTGCTATAAGGTCACCATTCCTACGGGAAAAGTCATTTAACCCGGTCAAAACATGAATGGACTGGGGACTCGTAAGGAAATTATTCAAATACTTCTTGCCCCTACTAGAATGGAAGAGGGGTAAAATTGTAGTACTACGGTAGTGTGGTTCATTGCCCATTGATGAGCCGACAACTGGCCGAAACTAAAAAGGATCAGATAGAGATCTTCGACCTTTAGAAGGTATGCGAGAACCAAGAATGCTTTTCCGTTATTCCTCCCTTTTTCATGTAAAAAGGAATTTTTAGAAATGGTAATCAAATATATGAATTTCACAAAAAGAAATAAATACCATTTAAAAAAGATTTATTTGTTAAAAAATTTTCGCAAAACATTGAAGTGTGTTTTAAATTTAAGCTACTTTTAAAAATTGATGATCAGGTATTTTTTTTAAATATAATTTCTTAAAACTACCGAATTTTGGAAAAAGTAGAAAAAGCAAAATTGTTTAATTTGCTCATCTATTTATTCTAAATAAATAAATCAAATTATTTTTTGAAACCACAATAGTATACGATTAGTGAGAGTAGATAACATTTTGGTTTGATTTCAAATGTTGAATTTTTTTAAAATCTTTATAACGATCCAAAATGTGTGTTGAAAAATTAAGAGCTTGAGAATGGTTCATTTTATTATTACTTTCAATTTATTTGAATAATAGAAGTTCATAAATATATTTTCAACGTAAATATCATCATTTCTTCAAACGCTAGCAATTTTTAAAATAAGTAACGCTTTACATAAGACGAAAAGCTTTTAAATGACCTTTTCTTATTTACAAAGGAAAGATTTTAAAAAAGACAATTTTTAAAGCAGAATATCTAAAGAGAATTCAAATTAAGATTAAAAGTGAAGAAGTATCTGAATTATGGGTTAAGATAAAGGAATGAAAAATTTTATTTGTTCATGTAGAAAAGAATGTTATATTGTTCTCTTTCTTATCCATTAGCATTTATTATGTTTAAGCTTTAGGAATATTAGATATAAACTCAAATTAAAAAAGAGAGAATTTAGTTTGAAGTTTAAACAAAGTTATCGATAAAATATTTGCATACACCCTTGAAATTTTGTAAATATCAAGAGAAGATCACGAATAATGTTAAAATTATGAATTCTGTGATCTGCAAAACATTATATTATATTAAGGATTTTTAAAAATTTATTTCCTCTTCAGTTAAATAATTAAATATAGCAATAATAAAACAGACTTTTTACTAAACATAAAATGTTCAATTAATCTTCGAAGAAATATAAAAATTCTTTAAGTTCACATTTTTGATGAAATCTTTAAAAAATCTTAATTAATCACTCATAAATAATGACATTATACCCAGACATATATCATAAATCACTTTACATTAAAAATGGTTGAAGTAATTATTGAAAGATTAATTTTTTTCTTGAAAATTTGCGATAAAAGTGTTAGTTAAATGATGTTACTTTCATTTTCTTATAATTTAGTATTATGTCAATGCAAATTCATTTTTAATGCGTAAATTTTAAATTCATAAAATTTATTATGGGTTTTTTTATAATATTTTCCGTTATAATGTAAAAAATTATCTCTTATAAGTTTAGTTAAAAATAACAAAGTCTTTCTAACAATTATAAGTAAAAACAAGATGCTAATACTATTCTGGATAATATAATTCTTTATTTTTTTCTGGTCAGTATTCTCTTAACATATTTAATATTGCAATAATCTAAAATGAATATTATCATCTTCTATAATAGAAATACGCATTTAACAAACAATTGCAATTTATTCTTAAATGAGTTCTGACTTCTTACAATGACAATAATGAGGCACAAGTAAGCAATTTTTTAAAAGTTAAATGAATATGACTTTATATATAATGTATTACAATAAACTATTTTTCCTGTATGGACAGAAAATTTTGAAAAAGTTATCTATCAAAATATTGAGTTACTACTGATGGTTATCACCTATCACACGAACATAGAATATAAGGGAAAACGAAACAATAATTATTGCAACTTTTAAAGATAATTAACTTATTTGTTAACAAGAAGTTACTTTAAAATGTACTATATATACATTTAAGTACTTTATATTTCCTGTGTGTGTGTGTGTGCGTCGTTTGTGTCTGCACTTAATTTTTTCAACCAGTCGTTAAAAGCACAGTGTGTGTGAAAGGCTCTTTTACTCCCTCAATAGACCCGTGACGGAAACGCTTTTTTGGCACAGATGAACTTGCCGGAACATTCTAGTAATCGGTGAATGTATTTTTTTTGAAAACCACCAAACATAGCAAAGAGACACCCTTACCAATAATATATCGACTTTAATAAGAAAAAATTGAAAGTAATACCAATTTAAGTACCTGTTTAAGTTTATGTTTTGCGAAAGATTAAGTAATAATAAAAATGAATAAGCATTATCAAAATATCATGTAAACATTCAATAATGGTTTCAAAAACTGTATTTTTAAAGCACTTATATTCCCTTGCTATACACATATAATACATAGAGAAATTAAAGATTAACCGCATCATTTAAAACATAAATGTGTCTCAATTGTATCTTTCCTTTTTAACATGTTATTTTAGAAAATATTTTAAAGTTAATTACTATGTCTTCTTTTTTTTTTCTTATATAGCTTTAAAATCTCCTATCAACTGAATTCGAATGCAGTCAAAAATTTTCTATATTTATCTTCTAATTCCTATTGCTATATAAAGGATATCAATAAAAACTACACTTATCTTTTGCTGTACATTAGGCATTTTAAAAACAAAAGCTTATAAAATGATTCTAAGTAATGAATACAGATGACCAAATACAAAGCAAGATTTTATTTTTAAAAAAAGTATATGTTTTTGCTCAAATGAAAATAAAAATTATTTCTTGACTTTTTAAAAATTATAATAGGTTTCAATAGCCTAAATTACTGCTTATTAACTTCTTGTTTTTTTATTAACTTCTTAAAACTCTCATTGTTCTAAAAACTCCTATAATTTTTAGAATTCACAAATTAAAAGATCTATTTTAAATCTTATTTTTTAATTTTAAGAATAAAGTGGCTGATATACCAAAATTTATTCAATGAAACAAATCGAAATAATAAGAAAAAAATTGAATCCAAGAAATATCAGGCAATTATATAAAGATTTTTAAAAAACATCTATAATGTCAAAAGTAATTTTAAATTATATAAAGATATTTAAAACACGTTTTCTAATTATGATTAAATATTTTTTTAAGTGTTGAACTAAAAGTATTTAAATTATAAAGAGATATAAAAAAATTTAAAATATAAGTAATATTTCATACCAATAAACAGTTAGCTGATGTGAAAGGTACCGAAGGGGATCTGGTCGTTTTGTGAGTGGTGATGAGTGGATTTGGTTTCTCTTGCTCTTCGTTTTATAACCAAAACGTGTCCTGCACTACGCGCGCGTATTGTGATGGTAAAATGCTATTGGCTGAGTAAGGCGAGCCCCCTTGTGACGTAGAATCGCGTGTTTTACAATAATTGCGTCATCCTTTAATACCCTCCTCCTCTCCCCCGAAAATATAGTGTTTTTTTATTGTAGTGAGGAATATTCGTTTTTTCTGAGAAATATATGGTTGCTTGTCCTTGTGTCACGTATTAAGCCGAATATAATTAGTTTTTTCTCAGGGTAAATTTCGATTATTCTTTAATTTATTTAAAGTGATTAAGTAAATTAATTTTAATATTAATCAACTGCTAGAACGAAGATTATTTTATAAAAATAATTAAATACTGGATTTTATTTGATTAAATAATAAAAGGTTAAAAATATTTAACTTATCTCTTTATGTCAAACCAAAATATGTATTTTTATAATTTGTTTTAATTTATTATGAACAAGTTAATTAAAACTATGTATCATTTTCCAAGTTTGTTGGATTGGTAGATTTATGAGAAATAAATACTACAAAATAATGTACTCAAAAGTAAATTATGAAACGATTGAAAAATAAACTTTGCGATGGAAATTTCTCTAAAAATTTTCTGTACAATTATCTTGTAAATATTTTAAAAATTTATTTATTGAAACTATTTTTCTATTGTTTTAATAAATTTACTTTTTAGAAATTTGAGTTTCTTCATTTAAATTTTGATAAACAAGTCTTCAAAAATATCATATGTTTTATATGATTACTTCACATTTTACAAAACCTATTACATGTGCACATCCATTAAATGTGCAAAAAATTAAATTATATTAAAAATATTTCACCTTTATTTAATTTACTTTAACGAAGTCCTTTTAGAGATATCTATGTGATTCCTCAAATCAAAATTCAATAAACTCTAATAACCTTTTGGCGAAAATTCTGCTTCTGGAATAATTGAAGTGAAGTAGGAATAAATTGTCATTAATTAAATCATATATTAACAATTATGATTAATATATCATTATATCCTGACAAGTGTTTCAAAGGTTTTCCTTTTATTCTTTCACATTGTATCCCCGCATCATATATATACATACATAAAAAGTATCCAGAAAAAACTTAATGTAATTTGTGTCATTGCCCTAAAATGTCTTCTCTTGTACCCGTATCATTTTACCTGGTCTTAAGCTCTTATTGTAAAAAAAGAGAGAAAGTGTTAAGGCTGCATTTGAATTAAGTAATCTGATCCTTAGAAATATTTCCGTGAAAAACAATTACTAAACATATTTAAGAATTCAGTTGAAGAATATTTTTCCCTTTCAATACATATTAAATTTTTCTAGTCAAATACATTGGAATAAATTAATTTAGTTATTTAATATGAGAATAAATTAGTGACTTATGCAAACTGTTTTTGTATATAATGTTTCTATATGTAACTTTAACTGCATTGTGGAAATATATCAAAAGAGAAAAATTACTTATTATGGTATGAAACTATTGGAAGTAAGCAATTAACTTTTAATTCTTATCAATTAGTACGATTTTAAGAAAAATTAAAAATTATTGATGGTATGCAGTTTAGAACCTGGAACCAGGGGTATGCGTACCCTCTGGGGCTTGAGCTAGCCACCAGGCGCGTAGGCAGGCGGTGGATAGCCGAAAGTCCTGTAGGAATAACAGGATAGCCTCGAATATTGAATAAGAGGCCGCGAACCAGCTCCCGTAAACCCTGGTGTTATGCGTTCCGTGCCTAGGGCTAATTGGCACCGCGGTATTGGTGTCTTAACGGAGCCTCTAGTTGCCTGGCGAACTTCTAGAGTAATTTGCCTTGCCCAGTAACTCAGGCAATGCTGGGTGGACTTATATTACCTGAGCTTTTTAATTGTTATCTTGTGGCTGAAAAGACACAAGTAATAACAAACCTTTCTGCATTTGCAGGTGAAGCCTCTGAAATAGACCTTCCTGAAAAAGACAAGGGAACTCAGAGGCAATCTTGTAAAGGGGCAGTTATAAATCCTTCGCTTGAGGTAGAAATGACCTCTAAACCATCTTCTTCTGGTGAAAGTCGGGAAGCTATCTCTAGCATGTCTGACTTTCTGACCAGATGGAACTGTTTCAGCAAGACCTTATCTGCTGGAAATGTCATGCGTAAGGGGAAACGGCAGAGCATATCATTTATGAATGTGAGGCTCTTGCCCTCCCTAGATTAACTTCTTTAGGCATCATCTATACTAGAGAGTTATACCTAGACTCCATTAAAGGGTTATCGGACTTTATTAATAAAGTGGGTGACCCGAGCAAATGGAACTAGGAAGCATTGGGTTTGGAGTTAATGGTACAAAATGCTGATAAAAGCAGAGGTGCCCAATGACATACAAACCCAATTCTAAGAAGAAGAAGAAGGAGAAGAAGAATGCAATTTAGAAACAAAAATAGAAAATGTTTCAAAAGCTTTTTAAGGAATAGATTTAATATTACACAGATGTGTATAGCTTACCCAGGAATAAGAAATATAAATTTAATATACTTTATATTTCTTCGAAGCTATATATATATACATATATATATATATATATATATATATATATATATATATATATATATATATATATACATATGTATATATATATATATATATATATATATATATATATATATATATATATATATATATATATATATGTATATATATATATATATATATATATATATTTCTTTAAAACTATGAAACATATCGTAAGCTTTAACTACATATCTGATTCCTGACAGAATTCATGAAGAAATAGTGTGTAAAAAAATCATTTTATTTTACTCCAGTGTCAAAAGTATGTAATTTAAGAAATAGTTAAAATAAAATTATTATTATATCATTAGTCATTGCATAATTTGCTAACATACGACTCTTCAATGAATAAGAGATAACAACATTGTTTCTTAGAAATCAATGATAAGTATTATCAATTAAAATATAGTTTTTTTCCTTTCAGTTTCATAATGATTCTAGGATGTATTTATTGATGCAACTTTTAGAATTGAAAAATAAACTAAAAAAGCTTAAATAATTACTCATATGAGAGGCTGGTATTCTTTATTTTTCTATTTAGAATCAATTCCCCTGCGCTTATGGCAACACCTATGAATAGGAGATGCAGAGTTGGACTGAAGCTTCTGTTGAACGTTGGGCTTCTGCTAAATGCATGCAAAAACTTTTTCTAGTTTTCACCTTTACGACATGCGAATAAGAAACATCTATGAAATGTCCTTTCGAAGAGAAAGTGTTGAATTTTCAAAAGCCTTACAAAGATCTCTGGTTGTTCATTATGTAGTGTCAGATCTTTATTAAAAATGATTTAGAATTCTTAAAAATGCAAATGAACAAAGACTTTAAATTGTCTGTTTATCTATTCTGACAAGCACGTATTTTGTTCGATTAAGAGTTAGTAAATAAACAAGCAATATTCTGCTTCAAATTTATCCTGAATCCTTGAAATTATACTTTTTTATGAAGATTACCATTTTTATCTGTAAGCGAAATCAATGACCCGGCTTAACCATTAAGTATCAAATAAATTTGCTATAATTTGAAAAGTAATAGGGATCATACATTTTATGCAAGGATAAATAAGAATGTGTGTTTCACTGTAATACATCATATTAAGGGGTGGAATCCCTTTAATCAATTTTATCATCATAGATTATTGCTATTAAAAATTAATCTATGATGATAAAAGTTATCATCAAGCCATTCATCCTAATATTTTAAAACTTTGATAATTCATTTACAAATATCTCTTTAAATGATCATTAATTATCTAAAAATTTACTGTCATTCTGTCAAAGTTACATAGCATGAAGTTATTGAACTTTAATTTTTCGTATTCTTTTGTGAATCCTGTTCCACCTCTTAAGACTAAACATTTTACTCATCCATAATGCTCATTCATAAAATCCAAATATTAAAAACAACCAATACAAATATAGCATTTCTTGCCTATTTATTGTGCTCAAATTCGGCTGAACATACTAGTTTTGTAAAAATTTTGCTTTAAAGTAGCATCCTTTTTCAATCCAATAATTTTATTAGTAAAAGTTGGAATACAATCTAAGCCTTTAATAATTTCATTAAAAATATGCATGTATAGTGCCCATGTTTTCTACTATAACTTCATATTATCATGTGATGGCAAGGCAAAGCTGTCAGAAATATTCAAATACCATTTTCCCCCTTAATTGACATTATCATTCAATGTAATGAAATTTATATAATACTTTCTCGCAAACATAACTCAAATTTTTTATTAATTGTTCATATATTACACTGTAATTTTCTAATATAATTTAAAATATGAAATGAATAAATTTAATAAATATTAAATTGCGTTTTAATTTTTTAATTAAACTGTAATTATTAAAATATGCGAAAGAATTTTATTTTTGAAATTAAGTCGATGCTTCTATTATGCTTCATAAATATAACTGATCATGATACAAATGTCATGGTAATGTATTTCATTTATTTACCACCTTAAAATAGCAACTGAACAAAGTGCTTTAAATGAAAATTCAAAACCTTAATTTCTATTATACAAAACACTCATTTACATTTTTGATGTCCTATTTTGTTAGTTACATATCTCAGTAGCCACGATAATTCGTCGTTTCATTTTTATTGCAATGATTTCGTCACTCAAGAAAACTTAACCCGGTCAAATTTTGTCACGTAACCTTCTCTAGAACTCCTCGATTGAGTCAGATGGCTAAAACTGGATGATGAAAGGAAAACGAAATATACAAAAAATTAAAATAATTTATTCCCTTCACGTATATTTCTCATTTTTTACGATAATACTTATAAAGTAGTATATATATATATATATATATGTATATATATATATATATATATATATATATATATATATATATATATATATATAAAGATAAAAATTTATGAATATAAAATTTAATAACCTTCAAAGTTGCTGAAATTTTTTTGCAAAAATGCTTTAGTTCACTGAAAACTGAAAATGACAAAAAATTGTAATGCAAAATCAAATAATTTGATAGCAAAATAAATGGTTTCCGTTAATTATGGGAAAACTTTATTGTTTACTATGTTGAAAACAATATGATTTATCTTCACAATTACCGCAAAGTTATCTCCGTAATGTAAATATCAGGATTTGTTGTGATTGAAATTAGAAAAAAATCTAGAGTAAAATATCATCAAAAATTATGTAATGCAATTAATTAATTTTTATGTAATGCAATTAATTACTCTTTAAACTTTTATACCTTTAGCGATTCTTACGCGAATTAGAGAATGAATCTTCTTAATAGAATAAATTATTCTGAATAATTAATTTTTGAATTTTGGAAGGAATGTTGGTGATTATAGCTTTAATATACATATACAAAGTACTTTTTTAATATTTTATTTCATATATCAACATAAGCTTTTCTATTGAAACTCTTAAAAGCCTGAAAAAGTCTTAAGAGATTCTCCAAAAAATACCGGCGGATGTGCAGCAAAACTGTGTTCGGAAACTTGAATGAATCATCAAACAGAAATGTTGGGAAACTTGTGACCGAACATAACGGTAAATTTCAAGTTTAAACTTGTTTCGCTCCACCCCGGTGATTAGGGGGCAAAATGGGTCGATGTTCGTTATATATTTAATAATATTATATGATGATTCGTTACATATTTAATATTTTTTCCAATTACATTATAATTTGTTCGTTATTGTTAACGAATTCTGGTGCAATTATTAAATCATTATTAAAAATATAGATTTCACAATTTTGAGTTGTCATATTTTGAAATTGTGTCAAACATTAACAGTCATTTTTCTATATATATATATATGTATATATATATATATATATATATATATATATATATATATATATATATATATATATATATATATATATATATATATATATATATATATATATATATATATATATATATATATATATATATATATATATATATATATATATATATATATATATAATTACAGGTAAATTTTTTTTACCTTCAGAATTCTTATTTGAGCAATTCACATTTCAGAAATCTATATTTACATTATTATTAATAGTAATTAAGTCAATATTAATAGTTAATTAATACTAATTACTTTATGGATTCATAACCTCAGAAAAAAATTCAAAAATGATTAAAGTTTCAGGCACAAAATTTACTAGTTGGAAAATAATAATAGACTAAAACTAAATTGAAGTAAAATAATATATGATGATTATGTTTTTCAATTAAAATGGAAACCAGCAACTATATTTTTTAAGAGCTTTTATGCAGGAAAATCCTAATTAACTATTTCTTTTACAACAAAAAATTGGAGTTCAAATTTGGCACATAATTGTCAGAACCATGCACTTTTCCTAAAATTTTTGAGATAAATTAATTTTTGCAATTGCAGTAAAACCTTAAATATATTTTTGTACGATACTGAAAACCAGATGCGCTGCAAAACTGGCTTCAACATACGTTATATAGTTATGTTATGTAAAACTGATTCAAAATTTTATAAATAAAATTTTCGACTTTATTGATTGTTTTTATTTTTTCTTACCGTTTTAGTTTTATATAAAGTTTATTCCATATTTTATATCATTGAATTGTTTATTTGATAACAACATCATTTCTACAAATATTTATTCATTCGTGTATCAAATTATTTTTACTCTATATTATATTTTTCAAAATTATTCGTATTGTTTTCAGCTTAATAATATAATGGTTATGCTTTTCTGAACAACGAACATTTTTGAAACAATATATTTCAGATTCTTTTCATTATTATCCTGCTGTATAAATTGTGAATATTGAATGACAAACCATTATTCTATTTAGTCTAATTCTTAGAATAGTTATGCTTTAAGCAATTTAAAAAATATTGGTTCAATTAGTATTTTTTTAATATTTATCTCTATTTTCACTTCAGAATTTTTGTTTGCTTTAAAAATATTTATTTTAAATATTATATATATTCATGATTGTCTAGATATGTGAAAGTCCAGTACATAAAAAGGTTATAATGCTGAACAAAATAACTTTTCGGAGTTTTTTTCATTACATTTCTTACATGCCAACAGTAAAAGCTTTTATGCATTTTTATAAGGTTCTTCGAAGTAGGCTTACGCGGACCTAGTGGTTGAATAACATTATTCATAGCATGAGATCCCAGGTTTGATGCCAGACACAGCTGAACAACAGCAGAGGCATGCCGTATTACTGCCTAAGCATGCACCTTTATCCGGGTTTGTGCTTTGAAGTTTCCTATGTTTCTTCCTTTGCTACGCGTGAATACAGCTCTCTATTTATGAAAAGTTCTACAGAGGGCAATACGAAAGGAAAATTAATGTGTCTTACAACGGCCTTCGTCCGTTAGGCTGCCTATTATGCTTTGACATTTTAAATAAAGATATTATATACATGTGTGTGTGTGTGTGTGTGTGTGTATATATATGTATATATATATATATATATATATATATATATATATATATATATATATATATATATATATATATATATATATATATATATATATATATATATATATATATATATATATATATATATATTAATGCAAGATTAGAAGTATCATAAACGAAAATTGAAAGATTTCTAAATTCTATTTTCTTAGTGAAATTTTAAAATATACATTCAACTTTTTTCCAACTGTTACTTAAATATTTCGTGTTTTCAATATATTGTTTTCCATTTGGTATTTTCAGTGTATTATTCTCCATATAATATTAAATTTTATAAATTTGGTTTTTGACTGACTTTATAAATATATTATTATCTTATAAGAAGCTTGAAATGCCAATATGTATAAATACATAAATTTAACGATAAAGTGTTTACACTTTGTCGTTAAATTTATGTATTTATTTGTTTCACATATAGCATTTGTTGCGGTTCTTGCAGATTTGTATTTGTATTTGGATATGGATTTGGATCTGGATTTAATTTTAATTTTGATTATTTTAAATTAAATGTATTTTTGCAACAATGGATTTTGGCTTATATATTTTAGATTAACTTTTACTTCTTTTATTCTGGTTTGATATTTTGGTTTGAAATTTTTGATGTGGCTTTGGGGTGTACTGGCTTCTTTTTATGACTATGTCTGAGGCCAGTGCAGAAAAGCCATACTTTGTGCCAATGTGGTCAACATCCCCTGACGAAGCTGGCCCTGTTGGTACTTCATTCTATTTTCTTTGAAATTTTAAAATATATATTGAACATTTTTCCAACTGTTATTTAAATATTTCGTATTTTCAATGTATTATTCTCCATCTAATATTTAATTTTATAAATTACGTTTTTGACTAACTTTATTAATATATTATTATTCTCCATTTGGCATTTTCAATATATTTTTCTCCATCTAATATTTGATTATTAATTTTATAAAATGTACTATTAATTATACAATTCTCATTGTGTTTTCATTAAAAATAAACAAAGATTATTTTATGGAGAAGGGAAAATAAATAAATTGTTGTATATAAATTTCGTGAAACTAATGTTCCTATATCAATAAAAAAGGATGTTTTTAGTAAATCACTTATTTAAATGTTAATCTTGTCTTTCTCTAAATTGGAGTTAATTTCTTACATTATTTTTATCATATTTAATAGCAAAAGTATTCTACTTATAAAACTCTTTAAAATTGGCTCATTGACAAGCATTCCAGTAGCTCAGCTTGATCTTTTTCGGATTTCGCTCTCCACAAAACCCACCCAAATAACCGAACGATAAACATTAAAATATCAAATCAATCAGTCAATTAATTTTTTCCATAAACTTGGATACTTGCATTTAAGATATTATTACAACATCAAGTGATGATAAATGTTGTTTAATCAATTCTAACTCATAAGCACTTTAATGTATAATATAATTTGTAGGAAAAATCTAAGAAAAATTATGCTAAATACATGTGTTTAAAAAAACATCTCTACTTCAATTAAATCAAATGAAATCACTTCCTCTGTAAATATTGTAGATTGTTTTAAATCAAACACCACAATATTATAATAAAATGACTTAACTATAAAGCGAATTTATTAATAGATGTTTATAAAACCATATAATAAAGGAAGAACAACTTGTTTATTCTCTTTGTAAATTTTATCATTGATGATTCAATAGAAAGTGTGACAAACTTTTGACAAATCTAAAAAAATTGTTAATAAGCCAAAAGAATTTAAATTCGTAAACTTAAATATATGAATAAAATAGTTCTATTTGTTCCGATTACAAGTTTCATCAAACAGAAATATTTCTGGAAAATTATCAAAATATACATATAATTTCTGATTATTAAACTACCGAAATTTTATAATTTAATCACGTATAATTCAATATAGTATGCACATTTTACATCATAAATTAAAAATATGATTAATTTATCTTATATAATAAGATTTTTTCATGATTTTTGAAACATAAGCTGTTTAAATTTTGTGATATAACATTTTAAAATCTTTTTGAGTAAAATTTCATTTAAGTAAATTAACTAAAATTTCATAGCTTATAGTTTTATTTAATAATTAGAGTCATATGTAAAATATTAAGAAATGATTTTATGAAGAAATGAATATTAAGAAATGAATCATGATAAGTACATACTTTTTATTCACAAAAATGTTGAGAAATTTGAAATGTTAGAGAAATTTTACATCACAATAACCATCTGCTCTTTCTTAATTTATAATATTATACATCATTTTTCCTTATAAATCATCATGAATCTTTATAAAGCTTTAATAAAAAATAAGTTAACAATTAAATTCATAACAACGCTTTCTTTCTTACTTAATTCCTAATTTTTTTGACATATCAAGAAATTGGGATATGTATTTCTGAACTTTAAAACTTGAAATTTATTTGATGCAATTTACTATAATGATAAAATTATTCATTAAATAAAAAGGCATATTAGTAACATTAACTGTTTCTTGATTATATATGCATCTATAAGTTGATGTTTCAAATCGACATATTTGCGTTTAGTGGAAAATCTGATATCTAAATAAACTTCAAGGACGGGGAAGTAGATCGCGGTCTAATTAGCCTTGGTGGGAAAAAAGTGAGCATTGAGTGACAAAAAAAAACAATCAGAGATGGGAAGATGAAGATTTCGAAAATCCTATTTAGACAAATTTTTTATCGGAAGAATATTTTCTATTTTATTCAGTGTAAGAAAATATTCCTTTATTTTTTTATTTGTTATAAAATTTGTAAAGGTATCTTTGGGAATGTGGAAATCTATCAACACTAGTATTCCTCACATTTTGATACTCTATTATTGAATTTGATAATACCTTGTTTAAACTTTGAATGTTTTTCTGCATTCAATTATCTAATATACAGTAGAATTTTTGTGAGTAAAAATATTTCTAACACATTTGTATACATAAGAGGTATATGATATCTGTATACATTGCATACATATTTCCTTTTAGTATGTATATTTATACATATTTAAAATACTTCACAAAAAAATAACTTAAACGCTTTACTATTGGAGAACAAAGTTATTCTATGAACTGTAATCATACAAGTTACAAGCAATTAGCATATTTTCATATTCAAATTTTATATTTATTTCTATCACGATTAATATTTATTTAAACTATTTTTTTAAATATTTTTTAATTATTTTTAACTGTCTATTTTGTAAGAGAAATTTAATATTTATTCACTAAACCAAACCCAAGTATTTAAAAGAATAATTAAAAAATATTGAAACAAAAGAATGTGAAATTTAATGACAGATTGAAATTGCTGAGACGAGACGTAAAACGTTATATATATATATATATATATATATATATATATATATATATATATATATATATATATATATATATATATATATATATATATATATATATATATATATATATATATACATACATACATATCATACATATATATATATATATATATATATATATATATATATATATATATATATATATATAATTTGGTATTGACAATATAAAATCATTTATTTTATATTGTTCCCCTTATTCGTAAGTATCTAATCATTCATGAAATAAAAAATAACACGGCTAGCTATAAGAGTTTTTATTATAACCTCTAAAATAACAGAGCACAGTAGATGAATAATCACAAATCTATGGATAAGGAGAGAATGCAATTTGCATTTTATTTGGAAACATAGGATTTCAGTACTTCGTTTCATAGCAGCTGGATTCGACCTATAGTTCACTGCTCTCGTCTCTCCGAAAGCAACTTAATTTTTCCAGCTATTAAAAGTTCGGTAAAACAATCCTGTTACAAGCAGATTATTATTACCTTAGAAAAAGACGAATTAATTTTAAGTAAAGCACTTTCAAATCTTTTCTGAACTGGATGTGGAAATTTAAATTTACATAAAGCTAATTGCAATACATGAAAAAGAAAATGTAATTATTAAATTGAATACAATAGGAATATAAGAAACATTGAATGTATTTATCCTCTGGAAATAAGATGATTTCCGAATTTCAAACCAAAATCTTCTTTTATATTTTTTTACCTCAATAATGTCTTTCAGTATTAAAAACTCCACTCTTATTATTATACTTTAGATTTTTGGGTAATTTTTAGTGCCAAATATTATAATAAAATAAAGGCAGTGAAAAATGAATTAGTAAAGGCATGCTGGAAAATGAATATAACTATATTAAGCACATCTAACGTCAGTACGATTGCAAAAAAAAGTAATATATTAATAGAAATGTAAGCTTAGTAATAAAATTTGGACATATTTAGTTAGTTACAATTAATTTCGAATTGAGAGAGCGATATTACTTTACAATAAATTTATTCTTTAAAATATATAGAATTTGGGAACTTTATTCTGAATAAATCCACCAAACTTTTTTTATATTGGTTAAAAATTTCATGAAAACATTTTATTAGCTTTCGCCGTGTAGTTTTTCATGATGGACTATTAAATGCTAAAGTTTTTATAAAAATCCTTTCCTAGCTTAAGATTTATTTGTATGGAGTCTTTATGATTTCCAAAGTATTAAATCCATGAGAATTATTTTTTTTTCTCATTTAGACTTTGCTTTCAATTCATAATCAATAATTGTAAAATTATTTGTTTTTCGCCATTTTATTTCCTCTCTATTCACATTTCCTCAAAATATGCATACTATATATTTTAAATGAGTTTTACTTTTCCATCCTTTACGTATTCAAAAAATTGCTTTCTATCAATTTTATCCCCTAAAACATTATTAGTTAAATATAATCATTGTTCATTGGAAAAAATTGCATATTTTTTTAAAAAAGAGTGCTTTAAATATTAAAAAAAAAAAAAACCTGTTTAAATCTTTAAAAACACATGTACACTTTTTATAATCATGTATATATTTTCTTGTCATTACATACATAGTAGCCAGAATTTTTCAACATCAATCAATTTTATTGCTTAAATTATCTCAATGGTGTTGAAGTTTCAAGAAAAAGTCTCCACAAATGCGTGGAATTTCCTGTAAACTTGGAATTTCCTAAAAAGTTCGCCGATCCTGAGAATCAATCCATCAGTGCTTCTAGCTGTAGATGACCGAATATGGAAGGACATTCACTTTCTTTAACCATAGGTATTTTCATATAGACATCCCGCAACGATTCTAAGAAAAAGTGGAGCATTTTTCTCGCTCCCCTACACCAATCATCCTTTCGGCATGACGTTACAAACGTATCCGGCTTAAGATATTCTCCCCCACCTCCTTTCTCTCGAATGTAAGTCGGTCCCTTCACGGCCCTGCCTGGTATTTGACCTACCTAGCTCTTGGGCAGTGTTCCTTTTCTCTCGCCGCTCATCTTTCTTCGATTTCCGTGAAAAATATCCAGGGGGGCAACTCTGATTTCTGAAAATTCTTTCGTGTGACTGCCCTCTAAAATGAAATCGTTTTTCCAAGAAATATCTGCTCCTACTCCCCTATAAGTCAACGACTGAAGAAACTTGTTAATTATTACAGGAAAGTTTAAATCTTAGGATATAATAATAAAATGATTATTACGAAAAATATTACACTTTTAAAAATATCAAATGGAATGAATTTCTATTCTTTTACTACTTAAAATTCAGCATAGCTTAAAAGATTAAAATTAAAACTTGTCCGATGAACTAAATCGAAATGGAGTTAAATTTGTTTCATTTAATTAAATACTGAAAATGATATTTATTAAGATCATAAATGACTTCGGCAATTCTAACCCTTATCAAAAATTGAAAATCACTTATGAAGTCTGTATATATTAAAAGTGCTGATCAAAAGAATATTATCAAAAATTGCTTTTAAAAATGACGAACAATAATAATTAAACTTTTTCCCAATCAAAGGTTATTTTTCTGGTAACTTTTAAATGATTTTATGACTCTGTTTCAACAGTAAAATAGTTCTATCCTTAATTTATGCAAAATTTCCAACTTATTTGTGTTTGAATAATTTAGTTTTTGATGTAAATTTTGTACATTTCTAGGTCTTTTTTATTTCAATACAGTAAAAGATTTTCTGCATTTAGAAAGCTAATTTATCAAGAACCTCATTCATAATAAATTTAAATGTTGATGTTATACAAATATTTTAAAATGTATATTACTGTTGTTCTATAATTTTTGTAATTTCTTTTAAGCAACTGTATTAAATAATTTCTGATTCGTTTTCATTTGAAATTAATTGCACTTTAGGAATTTTTATTGAAATATTGCCAAATTACAATTATTATTCCAAATTCAAAAATAATAACTGAAAAAATAATAATTCAATGTAATATTACCTCTCGTTAAAATATTTGAATTAAGTCTTATTTCCTAGATTGAAAAAATTGTTATAAAACAGGAGAACATTGCTTTTGAAATCCTAAAATTTTTCTTTTCATATAAGATAATTTTATAAATTACAATAAATTTTATTAAGAGATTTAAAAATCCCGGTATAGATTAATAAAATTCTCTCTAAAATTACTGCATTGAATATTATATTGAATCAAATATCATTGAAATGATTTATACTCGTTTACAACGCATTATTCAAAATTCTACTCTACGAAATTCTTATCGTACAAAAAACAACTTTAACTTCAAATGAAAAAAAAATGATTTGAGAGTCTTATGAAGTTTATTCCTAGTACTAAAATTCTGATATTTTAAAACATGTTTTATAATTTATATGAAAAAATATCTATGAATATTTATAGTTCTCCAAAAATCAAAGGGATTATTTTGAGAATATAGGTGGAATTGGATTTTTTATTAAGCTGGAGGCTATACTGAAGAGCGGAAAGAAGTAAGCAGATAAACACAATGTCAGTCTAAATATATGATCATGATTTAAAATCGCAAATTAATGTTTTTAGATGCTTACTGTTCTCATTTTTTATCTCTGTTCTAGTTATTTTCCTTCACACTTAACTTCTACCCTTGCGTTTGAGAAATTATCTATGCATTTTGAGGTTTTGGAAATCCATATTAAAAGACCATGAAATACTGTCTTGTGCATTGCATAGTTCGTATCAAATTACTAGATATAAACTGAATACATCAAATTACAAATAAAAATATTCTTTAACTTAAACAATTGAATCCGTTTTACATTTATGTTTTTTGTATTTTAATTGTATTTTACGCTTTGAGGAAAAAATATTCCAGACCAAAAACTATATATTCTCAGCTAAATTTCTGTAACTTACGTTTAAAATTTTCCATATTGTCGTAAAAATTTAATAAATTTATTTATTTACGATAGATAAAGAATAATTATCTGCTTTTTATATTGAATTAATGAAAGGAAAAATGCTATTATTTTATTCGATATAAAATTAGATATAATAAACCTGTGAGAATGAAATAAAAATCTTATGAGAGTTGGCAAATTTATTTTATTTTACAAATTACAATTTAAAAATTGAATGATTTTTACAAAAATAAAACTTTTCAAGGTAATTTTGATGCAACTGAATTTTTTATGAAATTTTGATATGTAAATACGCTTAAAAACTTAAACAATGAAAATTATTAAATAAAAGATTTATTGCCTGATAAAATATAAATTTATTCTTAATTTCTCATCAAATTTTTATACATTGTGTATAAAAATAATAAAAAGAGGTTTTCTTCTTCAACTAGATTAACTTACATAGCATAATATAATCCATAATAGCGCACATATTATTTTTTTTACAAAATCTCTTCCTAATTAAAAATAATTTTTCTTTAGAAGGATTAAAAAATTTTATTTATAAAATTTTTCAAACGATTAGTGCTTTTACTTAATTTAATGTATATAACTTTTATTTTTATGAGTTCTTCAAAGTAGTAACAATAATCATATTTAATCATGTGTAAATCTTAAATTGTATATTCTTGATATCATCATAAAATACCAAAACCGTTCAGGAAATCAGTTTCTATTTCCTAAGTCAGTAGAGTGCAATCTTATTCAATAATACTTGATTGGGTGAAATTATCTGGTTGCGATAGAAAATCATCTCTAAAAACATATATTAACAAAATTACAGTTAATTGATTGTTATATTTAACTACTGTTAGAAAGAAAGCTAAGGCTAGCATATTATATGAGAAAAAAAATTAGTAATATTTCTTAAGATAATAAAAAGTATGTATTGAAATATCTTTCCTTTGAATGTGATTTAAGAAACTTCCATATTTTTTCATGATAGTAAATAATATAACAGAGCATCAAATTGCTCTAGTGTAGTGTTGCCCTTTGTATTTATCATTTAATTTAAGTAAAAAAAAATGCTGTAGAACAACAATGTATATTTTATTTAATAGATAGCTCTAGCTCTATGCGACATATCTCTATCACTCCACGTTACAATTTTAAAATCTTAATGATATTAGTTTAGCAATTTATTTTAAATTTAATTCAATTTATAAGATTTTAAAGTGTGTTTTATATTCTTAGCCTAGTTGAACTTATTAATTAGATGATTTTGTCAGTACAATGAGTAGTCTTTGGGAAAATTGCTTGAAACGAAGAAACACAAATATAGATCTATTGCCTGGTAAAACACCATGACTAATTTTTTAATCCATAGATACTGTTTCCTTCCAAGACTATAATATGCTTACTAAAATCATTTGGATTTTTAGTTCGTCACCGGTAAATCCACAAAACGCAGCAGTTGTAACCGTACTCGCGCTCGATAAAGCGAGATGAAAAATCGAATGCGATTTCACTAGAGACTTGTTGCTCTTCAATTTATTGCGGTGACTCTTGATCGTGCCTTGAAATATTGACACTTCCTTTGTCGCTGAGACATTTTTCGATCTCAGTTGCAATTCGAAGAGAGCTCTGACTTGAGCTAAGAAACGAGCTTTTCAAGATGCTGAAGCACGTTGTAAAATATTTGTCCATCGTCTTAGCATGGTTACTTCGAGCGTCCTTCGTGACGAAAATATTGTTGCTTATAAGAAATTTAAATGATGCTCAAATGTTATGGTAGGAATTTTAAAAAATATTCCTTATTTATTTGTTTATCTTTTTTGGTTGTTTTTTTATGTTTATTGCTAAGAAAATGTTTCTGAAATTCCATGAAATATTTATTCTTTAATATTAGTTTAAAATTAAGTAATTCAAATTAGAATGTTTCTGCCGTCTTGAAATTTCCGTTTTCCTATTGAAATATTTGACTTCTATAATTCAATTCTTAATTTAATCTAAATAAGAAATAGGTCCTTTAATTTAATCTTTATAAAAGAAAATTTTAATTAATCAAGCTGATTCAGGGAAAAAAGTTTTCAAAATCATTGGAAAAATTACACTTTAAAGGAATATAAAAACAGAAACCTTGTACGAGATTTCTGCAATAAATAAAACCCAAACTAAATATTTTCACAAATTTAAAAGTTTTTGGCCCGATGAACAAAATTCGAATGATTAAGAAACTCTATTTTTAAAAAAAACATCATCAGAAAATTAAGAAATTTTGAAGAAATAATTTAAGGGTCAAATAAAAAATTCACAAAAGAAAACTATTATTCGTAACAAATACCAACAGCCCCTATAATAACAAATTTAATCACTAGAGGATATATTTTAGCATTCAAGCATTTAATCTTAATATAAACTTGTGTCATGTAATAGTTTTCTTGAATTTTTGAAATATTTATGAAGATATTTTTTATAAGGTACTGGTAGCTCACAATGACATTGTAATTTTATATGATCATTTCTTGGCCAAACAGTAGTAAAATCTTGATAGCGATTCTCACATCAGTTTCTTTTTCATTTTAAATTCGATGTAAATAATGCATTTTGAAAATTTCAGGATTTGAAGATATTTAATGAATGTTACAAAAACCTTTGTAACAAGTGTTAAAAATTTAATTCCATTCGTTTTCCTAAAGAAGAAAAATTGTTCTCTATGTTATTATAGGGAAGTTTCAAATCATTGTATAATGATTCAACTTTGATGAGGTTGCAAGTCACAACGAATTACTTTTAGACTATTCCCAGTGCCCAAGTTGAACAAAGGTGTTGATTGTCTGCAATTAAATTTTTATAAAAAGTTACAGAAGAGTTTTCTTAAAAATTCCATTTTGGCAATGGTTATTTTCTCATGTGACTTTCACTCTTGATTCAGAGTCTCATGTCAGATAGTTTTTCTCTTAAGAGCTTATTCATGGATTATTTTAAACAAACAAAGCTTATTTTCATTTGATTAATAGAATGAATGTATACAATTGCCCAATTTGTATGCCAGATAATCTACGTTCCACTTTCAAGGCACTTTTTCATAAAAATGATGATGTGAAAAGAATTTTTAGCTCATTTATTTTCCATCAATATTTCCTCGAAGAGTTAAACTCTACAAAGGAAGTAAAAAGCTCTGTTATTGTTTCAAAGATGGATGCACCGATATTAGAAAACGGTTTTATTATTTTTCTGTAAGTATGTCATTGCGTGGCACACACAATATTCACTTTATATTGAATTCATATATATCATACATAATAGTTTACGAAAAAGTTTTAAAACGCACCTTTTAGAAGAATGTTTTATCAAATAATAATTTCATAGTTTGGCCATCTCAAAACTTTGATTTCATTTCATAAAACATTTGGGTTCACGAACATTTATGTACTTTGTTGTTAATGTCAATATACTGATGAAGTCCATATTTTGGAAAGGATACTATTTATTTTGCTAAAATTGAATCAATGTAAGTAATCTAACTGAAGCAGTCAATTTTATTTATTTATTACAAATCCTGCAAATTTATTTCGTATGTATAAAAATTCAAATTGTTCAGAAAATGAAAATTCATAAATTGCTGTTTCCATTAATGATATTATAAACATTTTGATAACTGATGCTATTTTTGTTATTTGAAATGAATAATCATGTGAAATGCTTTATTATTGGTAAGATGTTCACATTAAAAGGAAATAAAAAAGTACTTAAATAATTTTACTATTAAGAACATCTCTTTTATACATAATAAATTCTATCTAAGGAAATATAGATAGATACTTTAAATTAACTTTTATTTACAATCGCTGTAATATATTTATAAAACGATTTGAATATTATGAAAAAAGTTTTTATATTGAGTTTAAAAAATGAACGAGAGATTAACACAGAAAAATCAAATATAATAACCACAGTTAAAACTTTTATATCAATGAGAAAACATTAGTAACTTCGTCGATTTTCTTAAAAGTTTTAATATTGTTCCTACTTCATAAGTGAACTGAAAATAAATGACAAAATATATGTTGTTAAACATTATTTAATTCTTATTCTTTTGAATTGCTATTGTTTAAGTATATGAAAAAGGAAAATAAATTCACAGAAATAAGCAAACCTGTAAAGTTAGGAATTAGACAAGGTTAATTCCTAGCTTTAAAAATGTGCTTATTAATATAGGTTTGCTTATTAATTATTAAAATTAGGTTCAAAATTTATCTCAACTTACACATGGAAAAAGTAAGAACAATATTTTTAATTCAATAATAATTATGCATAGAAACAAGTTTATGCATAAAAAATCTCCTACATTTATTATCGAAAAAAATAATCATAGAATTTCTGGAAATTTATTTACTACATTGGAATAAGTGGTTAAATATATAAATAAAGATTACTATAATTTTATTCATAAAATTACACACATTATCAGTGTTCTGAAGAAGGAATTTAAAGTATATAGAATGACTCAAAATCAACAATAGGACATAAAAAATTTAATACATGATAATAAAGCAAGAATGGATATTTTGACAAATTAAGTATTTTTTCAATATATAACCATGCTATATAACGCATGAAACTCAAATACCCCTTTCACGTTACAATGGTGAATGTTGTTATGATGTTAAATTTTAGAAATTATATTTTTATCATAAGATTTTTATCTAACATAAATATAAGATTTTTGTATTTTATAAATTATTTACGTATGTAAACTTTTTGCTGAAATAGCATAAAAGGAATGTGTAAGTGAATAATTAAGTTAGTAAAGGTTAAAATTCACATATTAAGCAAAATATCCTCATATTAAGTACATTTATCTGTATATTCTCATGTTTCAAGTATCTGGCTCATTTTTAAGAAATGCGACAAAAACTTTTTCTGTGTGATAAACATTTCATGCTGAAATTTTTGCTTTAAAAGTAAAATCTCAATACATTTGGATTCTAGAAATAAATATCATATAAATTTGGAAAACTGAATAAAATTGTAGGTTCTTACATTATATTTGATGTTTATAGTAACTCGGAATACACATTTATAAACTATAGGTCCATGTGAAATGAGCTCTTGAGTTTCAAAAAATAATTATGATTGGTTTGGTTATTGTGTTATGATTTATATTTTCTTTTATATAAATATAACATATTTTCTTTCATTTTACAACTTTCACTTATTAAGGAATATATAGAACATCATACTGCTGCGAGTATAACACACTGCTGCGAGACTAATGAACAAACCTTAGGTTATACATTAAAATACAGTTTTAGGAAAATTCCCCAAAAAATTAAGTAAAACGAAATAAGTAGTTAGCTGAAGCATATTACGATTTAAAAAATATTTCATTATTTGTTTTTAATCTATGAGATCTCAGTGACACATAAAAGTTTACATTATTGAATTAAGTTATATCACTTACTACAACAGACAATGTAATTAAAATTAATGATTAATTTAATGATGCATTATATTTTTCAGAAATAATCATTTATTTTTATAAAAATACTTTCTTTAAATCTTAATATATATATATATATATATACATACATATATTATATATATATATATATATATATATACTTTAAAAACAAACCCTAATTTTTTAACAATATGGCGCAACTAATTATTGCTTTAAATTTGTAGATAAAATAATTAAGTTTATAAAAATTAGGAAGTTCATAAAAAGATAGTTAAAATATTTTCTTTCATTTTACAACTTTCACTTATTAAAGAATATATAGAACATCATATAATATAAAGTAAAAAAGAGATATGATTTAGTAAAGTTTCGATAAAATGCAAATAGTGTTTTGCGAATCGAAGTAAATTCTATGTTATTAACTTTTAAAATTATATAAAGTTTTTTAGAACATTGTTATATGGGTAGTGTTCGTAAAAACGTTTCTAGCGTGATTGAATATCATAGACAAGCTCTTATGAAGAAATTCTATTTCAACTAAAGAAATAAATAACTTTAACTTCCATTTGCTAAAAACTTTTGCAACTAATGGTGGAAGGTTAATATTTATAGATGAAAGTAAGTCCATTAACTACAACTTTGAAAAATGCACTAGTGAGTGAGAAAAAAAGAAATAGTGACACATTTCAAATGAATCTAGTTGCAAAAATAGAAGAAATTTAATTTTCTGAGGTTTTAACTTGATGTTTGAATTAATATTACAGACATAGCCAATACAACTAATGTTAATAATAGCGTAAGTATTTTGAAATAAAATGTAAGGCAATTAGAAATAATGTTCTAAAAAATAATACTTATTTTTGCTGTGCCATTCTACATTTTAATACAATTTTACTATTTAACTTACTATTTAATGTGGGTTTGTAACTATTAAAAATATCTGGTATCAAGATGAAGCTAGAAACCATGACGTGTAAAACAAAAGTTCAAAGTATTAATCCTTCATATGACAGCTCGGCTTAAGTTAAATTAAGATAAATTTCTCATTAAGTCTGTTTTGGATATAAAATTATGGTTGAATTTACCAAATGTCCAATTCATGTTGACCATCACTAAATAAAAATCCACTTAAGCTTAAAAATTTTAATTTTATTCAACGTATCTGGTATCCCTTTTGAATCGAGTATTCAAGAATACAATATTGCATTAAAACACTTATAATTATAGATCAAACTGAAAAAAGAAATCGGAATTTGTGTTAATATTTTTTCACTGTTGGAATGATTTTTTGAATAGAGAGTTTTTATTGTAAGAGAATCTTTGGAAACTTATTTCGCTCCTTACATTTCAATGAAGTTAACTATATATTTACAACATATTCAAGTATTTTTATTATTTTAAAAAATTATTCAAAAATTGTTTGGAATTATTTAATGAAAAGAAATCAAAATATTTCTATATTATGGCATAAAAATGATGGCATGAATTTTTTATAAATCAAGAACAAATTTAAGCGTAAAAAGATTAAGAAAGCTAATAAAATGTAGTAAAAATGTTTTATGTTGTTTTTATAGCTTTTACTTATTATTGTATTATGTTTCATAAATGATTTATAAAACATAATACAAAGCAAAATGATTGTTGAAATTGTCTTCTAAAATAATGCAAATAATTTCTTAAAAAACGCAATGAATACCAAGCTCTCAGTCTTTAAAATTATATCAAATTTGCTAGATTTCTGTTATATATATATATATATATATATATATATATATATATATATATATATATATATATATATATATATATATATATATATATATATATATATATATATATATATATATATATATATATATATATATATATATATATATATATATATATATATATATATATATATATATATATATATATATATATATATATATATATATATATATATATATATATATATATATATATATGTATATATATATATATAGAGATATATATAGATATAGATATAGATAGATAGATAGATAGATCATGAAGACGTATAAAAAATTACGAGCATGATTGAATACGAGCGAAAAGCCTTTAATTTTTTACATTTTCTTCAAAATATGAAACAATGTCATATATAATGACTTAATATGGTGTAATATGTATATTGATTTTACAATTATTAATTCTTTGACATTTACATAATTATTTAACAATAAATTAAGCAATAATAATAATTATTAAAGATAATAAAAATGTGTTTTTTAGCATTTCTGAGCAACTGTACATTAATTTCCTATTATATAATAGAATTTCTTTTTAAATAAAATGTATATATTTCTTAAAATGTATAATTCGCTAATATGTATAACATATTGCTTAGGAATTATATAAGATCATATCGTATTTTTTAAACAAAACAATGAATAATTTTGCAAAAACAGTATTAAGTAAAAGAACTTGACCATGCGTATAGAAAAATCAGATGATTTATTGGAATGAGAAATAATAAAAATGCTTCAAATTATAATCTGATTACAAATTATTAGTAGCCATAATAATAATTTATAGAACAAATTTAAAATGTAAACTAGTAGTTTAAGGTACTTTTTATACAATTTTAAAACAATTTTAAAAAAGTTCTTTAAATATTAAGTACAATTAATTATATAATCTACTAAAATTAAATAATTTTAAAACTATCGCTTTCTCATAATTTTAGAATTTTTTAAAATCCTTTTTCTTATTTGATTTATATTATATTTTTGTTTTTCATTCGAAATATTTGAATGAAATCTAAATAAATGTTTTACTGAAACTAAACATTGTACGAATATAATGTTATATCTGGTCTTTTGATTTCAATTAAAATCATTCTAATGTATTGTAAAATACAAATTTTATTACCTACTTAATTTATTATTGCTAATAATTAGGAGCAAAGAGTTTGAAAATTATTATGAGATTACTATTTACCTTTATATTGAAGCATTTTAAAAATGTAAGGAAAAAAACTATTATTTTTAAATAATATATTTATTTATAAATGCCGTACATACAAGCAATATTAAAAAATATATTGTTGCTTTTGTGAAACTTAAAAGTGACCTGTTTTGTTTTTCAAACAATTCAATAGAAAATTAAAATGTTTCTATTCTCTGTAATTAAGACTTTAAATAAAATTACAGAATAATTAGGAATTACTCTTATTAATATAGAAAATTAATGTTCATAATATATTTTGAAATGTTTTTACAGATTTCAAAATTATTTTGAGAAATTATATGAAACTATAAGTCTTGTAAATATATATAAATACAGTAAACAAAATATAAACATCAATTCACATTAAAAAAGTAAGAGAAAATATGGTATAATATCTTTTAAAAATATTTTTCCCTTTTAAAATATTATTTCTATTTGCTGTTGAGTATTATAAGACTCATTATTGCTAAAACATTCAATATTTTTAAGAGAGGACTTTAGATATTTTAACAATACATATTTGAAAATTGAAACAAATTTCATAAAAAAAGGTAAAATGTTCAAAAAATAAAAAACTAAATTTTTTATTGCAATAAACTCTTGTGGACTTAATCCTTATGGGAATGAATAGAAAATTTTGGTTGTGCTGTAATAAATTGATGAAATAAGGTCTTTCAATTTAAGGTTTTTAACCAAAACTTTTCTCTTATCATGAGATGTATATGTGTATGCAAATATGTTTCTCTCCAATTAAAATAGAGCCGAGCTGGCAGCCGAATGGTTAGCGCTCTTGCCTTCGGTTCAACAGTTCGTGGGTTCGAATCCCACCTTGGGCATGGATGTTTGTAGTGGTTCGGAATCCACTTTAAGCCGTAAGTCCCGGTCTAATTAGCCCACTTGTGCAAAAAATGACCGTTGAGCGACAAACAAACCAACCAATTAAAATAGAATTCATTGTCAAAATTCTAAAATGAAAAATTTTCCATGTCTAATTCTATTGCTTTTTGCACGAAATATTTTCATGACAAAAAATAACTTGTGGGGAAAAAATGTGAAGCTACGTCAATTTCTTGAAATATTTTGTCTCTTAGATAAGAAGCTTTTCAAACAGTTTAAGCAAATTGCATCATATAATAATCTAGTCCCAATTAATAAATAGATCAATGACCGCTGAAGTAAAGGAGTAAAAGATATTGAATAAGGGTGTGTATCATATGCACAAGAGGGGTGAGTATTTCATCAGACACCACCCACGATTGTCACCGTAATAATATTAGTAATCCCATCAAGGAAACTAATGAATGGGGACTGGTGACGCACCCTCTTTACCCTATATTATCGCAAATGCAGCTGCCTCGTTTATGACCATATGTTGTACTAAGGAGGATCCAGAACTGCTTGGAAAAACAATTCATTCTAAAAGGTATGATCAAGAACGTTAGAATCACTTTATTTGTGAATGAGGGGTATTATATTCATAATACATGTAAATAAAATTGTTGTACACGAGATATTTAATTGTTTTAATCACTGAAAATATAAGGGAAAATATCTTTATAAATTTAACAAGAAGTAAATTTTTAACTGAGAAGCTTGGGATAAAGAAAACCTTAGAATTTTTACTCATAAAAATTATATTTAATGAAGCACACAGAATTATTCTCTTTTGTAAGATTTAAAAGAATGGCAGAAATATTTCTTAACATTGGTTGATTCTTAAATTAGTAATGATTTTAAAAAAAATGTTTCGTTTGTGTGGAAGTCTGCTATTATACACTCATGTCCATAAATAAAGGATTATATTTAATCAAGCACATAGAATTATTCTCTTTTGTAAGATTTAAAAGAATAGCAGAAATATTTCTTAACATTGGTTGATTCTTAAATTAGTATGATTTTAAAAAAATGTTTCGTTTGTGTGGAAGTCTGCTATTATACACTCATGTCCATAAATAAAGGATAATGCAAGTTCAGGCAAAGAAAGAGACAGAAGCAAAACAAATGTGACTTATTTGTAAAGTCTATTTATTAAACAAAAGGTAAAGAGCAAAAAAGATGCTAGTATGTTTCGCATCATTAATAAAAATTGCAATTTTTACTCCTGGAAGCGAATTTTAAAAAAGAAGCATATTTATAGAATACCAATATAACATGATTTGGTATGATTATTAATACATACTGTGCTCCCCCTTCAGACGATGCAGTACAGGCCGTACAACGCCTAGGCATGCTGAGTATCAAACTATCGATCTGGTCTTGAGGAATATTACACCACCCATCAAGCAATGCTCTCCGAAGTTCCGGTAGACATGTGGGAGGGGATTGACGGCTGAAATTCATCGGCCAAACATGTCCCATACATGCTCTATTGGATTCAAGTCCGGTGAGTATGCTGGGCAGTCCATACGGGTGATATCCCCCGATTGAAGGCATTCGTCTACAATGTTTGCATGGTGAGGACGGGCGTTGTCATCCATATACAGAAACTATACACCCATGGCCCCCGAAACAAACGTACATGCTGTTCTAGGATGACATCCCGATAGATGTGACCTGTCATGGTTACATTCTGAACATGCAGGTTAGTTCTGGGGAACCCATAATAATTCCTCCCCAAACGAGCAATCCTGCACCACCATAACGGTGTCGTTCAATGGTGTTCTCTTGGTGGTAACAGGTACCGGGCCCTCTCCATATGAAAATCCGGTGAGAATCAGACTGAAAGCTAAACCTGGACTCGTCGGAAAACATTACACAAGACCACTCTTTCGGTGTACACAATACATGCTCTCTACTCCAGGCTAACCGCAGGTGAAAGTGAGTTGCGGTGGAACACATCTGACAAGCCTACGAGCATATAGACCAATGTGCCCTTAAGCGTCTGTCCACGGTCTACCTTGAAACTGTCGTAGCGGTAGCTGAAGAGAGCTGACGAGACAGGTCTGATGCTGTGCTCCGTCTGTTTCTTTTGGCAGTAACTGCCAAATACCGGTCCTCATTCGGCGTTGTAACTCGGGAGTGACCTGTGCTGTAATGTCTACTCACATTACCATCATCTTGGAACCGTTGCCAAAATCTGGAGAAAACACTCTGGGCAATTCCAAGTTCCTCGGATACTTCCAGCTGGAAACGTCCACATTCCACAGATGGCCGATAATTCTACCACATAAAACATCCAAATACTTCCTTTGTGCTATAACTATGCGGTTATAGCACTGAAAGGCTTTTAAAGAGCTTGGGAACAATTTTTCTTCTTTGCAACCATTCCTTATATACCCCTTTTTTGCATTCTCGCCATTGTAACGTACTATCGGCACCATCTGGTGGTTTCTTGAAATTTGCATATTATTCCTCAATATGTGTTTGATAATTTTACACATGTGTAATTTTTAATTTCTGTGTGATTCTGAATTATCTTTAATTTATGGAATTATTAATTAATTTATGAGTGTAAATAGCAATTAATTACTCTAAAAGTAATTGATATCTAATGAACCATAATAATAATATCATGTTAATCGACTCTATTAATTACAAATATTGTTTTTCATTATAGTTTCTAACATTCACATAAGCTTGAGAATTCTATCAAGTATACATATGACATTAATTTAGCTCTTTAAATTACATATAATTGTATGAGTTTTTGATCACTTAACACAAAAATTACATCAGATTTTGATTCTTAATAAATTGTGCTTGGTTGGTAAAAATAATTAAACATCTTGATTGCTAATATTCATCTTGAAAAGTGATTGTACATTGTACATCTCATTTAATAAATTGCATTTGTAATATAGTATAATAATATTTACATATTAATACAACTATTGTTAATGATAATAATATATTTTATATATTGTTAAAATAATTTGATGAAATTTTTAAAGCTTAGATGATAATTTAAAATCATTTTTCTCCTTTTTATTCTGTTTTTAGTATGTTATGTGTGTTCACAAACTACTTTTTCTACCACAAATAATTATCAAAATACCACAAATGGTTGTTACATTCTTAAGGAATAAAAATGTCAAACATATATTCAGATTTAATAAATATCGTATACTCTGATCATTAATGTCCATGAGTGATGGCGCAAGTCTGTTTCATTGGTAAAGGATTTCCCTTGAAGATGGTTGTTCAGGGAATGGAAGAGTTTGTAATCTGATGGTTCAAAATTAGATGAGTAAGAAGGATGGCACAAAATCTCTTAACCAAGTCACGGTATGGTATTACTGGCCATCCACGTGACATGCGACCAAGAATAAAACATCCTTTCGATTAACTAGTGCTGGCTCCTTCTTTTGTCATCCCTGTTGGACATGTTCCAATTGTTGCGTGTACAGGTCCGCAGCAACGATTTGGATTGATGGTAGCAGCTCTTAGTGAATTGTTATCACTTGGCGACTAATCCACCAGACACCAACTTCATCACAGAGGGACAAATCTTCCGACTTGAATTTGAAAATAAACTAAAAATAGTACAAAATTTCTTACACATTTAAAAAAATATCAATCTTTTGTTTGATAAAATTTCATAGAAGAGTTTTGAATTTTTTCACATGATAAGTAATTATATTACGTAAATATTTCAATAATTAAGTGGATTTATGTTTGAAATTTTGAAAGTGATTACTTGAAATTGGTTTAAAGGACACATTTATCTAAAATAACCGATTCGATAAAAATTAGTGATGTGTGATTTAAATATTCTATTCTTTAACACCTATTTATTAAGCTTTGAATCTTTTGATTTCTATTTACCAAGATTTGTATAGCATAATTTTAGGTGGAAAAGAGAGTTTGGTTGCACTAAAACTTTAGAATGTTTTTAATTACATCTTTCTAATTAAACCAGACAGCTTCTACCACAGCAGAATAGAAAAAAGGAAGAATAGTTTCTTGTAAAAAATGCTAGTGATATGTATTAGATTGTTTTGTCTATTTCTCTTAAATTTGCAGGAAAAATATTTAATTTATAAATCGGAAATAACCTATTGCAGGTATCCAAAATATAAATCTTTTGGATATTTTACCTTCAAATTTGAGGAAAATCCTGAAACAGAACCACTTTCACACATTAAATGATATATAAGTTAGTAATTAATAAAAAATTAAATTTTGGATGATTATATTCTAGTACGCAATTTATTCAGTATGCAATTTATTGATTAAATTCTAGTATGCAATTTATTCAATTTTATGGGCCATCGATGCTTAAATTTTTTAACATTTGTTTCCTGGCAATTCTGCCGAATGATATTCTTTTAAAATGATAGTTTGCATTACATTTTTAAACTTTTGTGAAAGAATCTTTTAATTTGCTAATATTGTGAGACATTTTCTTGAATATATATCACGAAATTCATATGACATAATAAAAAGTAAGTCTTTGATTTGGTAAACGTAAAAAAATACTGCTTTAGAAATGAATTCTTTAATTTTCAAAGAACATTGATTCTCTAATTAATTTTTTAAATAAATATTTGATCAAATATTTGTTTTAAAAAATTATTGAGTGAGTCAATGTATTAAATTTCGGAAAAGTAATCTAAACAATTTTTATCTTTAAAAATTAAAATATAAACCTTGAATATTCTTTAAAAAAAGCAGGTGTAAATTTAAATTATTCAGTACAGTTTCAAATCTAAAATTGTTAGAAATGATATTAAATCGTTTTTCCTCTTGAAAAATTACCACCTTGAATACAAAAATTTGATTTTGGAATAAAAAACAACGCTCTTGAAAGTTCTGTTTTAGTTTTAAGAATAATTAAGTCATGCATAGTTAGGTCAGTTGAACAGGTGAATGTTTTATCATAACTGATGTGCATTTTTTTTTCAAGAAATTCTTCTGTTGATCCTGGTGAATGAGAAGATGCATTTTCATTGTGGAGAACGAGATCTTTTACATGCACTTTCTGAATAATTTCTAAAAAATATTTATCATATAGCTATGATTATCTTCTGCCCATCTAGATTGATGCTACTGACTAATTTTGCATTTCTGAAGAAAAAGTCATTTATCAGTTTATTTTTATTCTATGATTCGCTCTTTTTACTATTGTAGATGTGGAATTATCATCATTAATCTATACTTGAAATGTTGGTACTCAAAGAATAGTGAGTACCCTTAATTATCATTTACGATTTTAGAAAGATTGGGGTAGCCATCATTTTCTAATATTTTAAAGATTTTCTTACTGTTTCTAACTCGCACATTTTTCTTGTGCTCAGCTAACTAATGGACAATTTTTTTGGCATATTTTTTTTCTTGCGCAATTTTTTTTTTTCATCAATGGATCTAATGATAAGTTAGTTCTGAATAATTTATCAAGTACAGCGATTATCATCAATTAACACCTACAAAATGTCAGACATATTATCGAGGATTACAGCAGATATCTTGTTATGCATTCTTTATTGTGAAGAGAATTGAGTCCGTTGTGAATCATTTGAATTTAGAAATAGCACGAGATAAATTTTTATTTCCGAATGCTCTTGATAAACGATAAATGAATTCTTCTTAATTAAATAATTCCTTTAGAACTACAGAAAATCGTAATAGCATCTTCCCATAAATTCCATTTTCCTTCTGTCAAAATTTATTCTACCCAAAACGATTTATATTTGGTGAATGGAAAATTGTTTGCTACATTGATAAAAAAAAAATTCATATTTTCAAATCTAACTTTCGTTTTCTTTTCCTTCCATTTACTCTCAAAGTATACCCCAAAAATTTCAGTATGGCCTTATTTATGAGACAATTTGTAATGATATTTCACTTTAAAATAGTTTTAAATCGAAAATAAAAAAATACAAATAAATTCTTTCTTAAGATATTACTGCGGTTTAATATTTACCATAATATTAATATAAGGCCTTATGTATAAATTAAAAATTGTGTGTCAAAAAATGATCCCAAGTGGCTCATTTTTTATGAGTTGGAGTGTGTTGTAAATTCTAACATGGCTGGCATACATACATAAAGAGAAGACTAATATTGTTACAAAGTTTGTAAATATTTTTTACAAACTTTGTAACTTGGTATTTATGGCTTACTTGGCGTACTCTTGGCGAGATTTGGAGAGAAATAGATAGTTTAGCAGATTTTCACCACCTAAGCTCTAGAGCGATTATTGAGCGAGATGGCCTGGAAGCTTCCACACTGTAAAAAAACGGAAGAAATACAGTAAAAATCACTGTTATTTAAATAGCTATCATAGGAACACTAATGATTACAGTAAATTTTACTTAAAATTCAGCCGCAGAAAATCGTTTGCTATTGGGCATGCGCATTGAATTTGCGGGATAGAAGTTTAGCTTCTTAGAAGATTAGCTTCTATTCCTGTGACAAATGAATCAAATTAATTTCGCCATTTATTTGCCCTTGTTTTCGCTTAGTGAAGTTGGTGATATTTTGAGAATAATTATTCCTTTAGTTGAAGTTCTATTGAAATTTAACCACCAAATATAAGGTATACTTTTCATACTGTTTATTATGCAAGTTGTTAGCTAACTTTGATATATATAAATTCTTATAAATTTGACTAACATTTCAAATAATTCTAAGCCGAATTTACAAATGATCATATTCACTAGCATTAATTCAGTGTCAATATTTTTTACTTACTTTTTATTAAAATTTAAAATATTTTATAGTAGTTTGGTAACATAATAAATTAGTATTTTAATTATCAAATTTTTGACGAAATTAGAATTGTATTTAAATGCTTCCATTGTTATAAAATTGCTTAGCTATATTTCTTTCGAAATTAAAATTGAATAATCATCTATTGTTATATTCTTTTAGATATATATTATTAAATATATTAACGGAATTTCTATATTATTTCGTTGTTATAAATTCCTGATTTTTCTTTCATTGTTAAATGATATACTTTATTGTATATTAACTAAATATAACATAATTTTTATATTTTTTAACAATTTTTTGATTAGAATTTTATTAAAAAATGTTTATGTTTTAAAAGTAGAATAATCACAAATAACTTTTAGTAGTAAGACTATTCAGAGTAAAGTCTGTTATCAACTTCAGCCATATTTGAAAGATGGAATAGGTACTGGGAGAGTGAGAGAGTTTTTGTAAGCACGTGTATTTTAAAAGTTTTCTATTTATCCTTCATTGTGATGTCCGACAAGAAGCCAAAATGCAGTGTATTTTTTGATGTTATGATTGAAGAGGCTGTAAAATTAATATGAGACTTCTCCATTTCAAAGAAAAGATACTAATACACCTAGTGATATTTCCACATTAAAAAATGATGGCCTTGCTTATTTTTAAAGCAAAGCATTTTGGAACATTTTAAGTGTTTAACTGCTGTAGATTTAAATTAAAGACTTAAGTTTGCATCAGCTAACAAAATTAAAGGAATTGTTATTTTCTTAGAAACTTCTCCTGGAGGTTGTAAAATACGATTTTCAACCATTGATTTATTGGTTGGAAAAGAGGATATTGGAGCATGTATTATTCTTCTATCTGCAGATTTTGGAGAAGACTTGAAAAAATATTTAGAAATACTGCAGTAAAGTATTCAAAATTTTATTTAAAAAAATTACTGCTTGGTAAATTATAAATAAGAAATTTAGAAATGAATATAAAAATTAATCATAAATAAATTAATCAGGAATCTGCTTATTGGTTTTAGATTTTCACATCTTCTCAGGATGCAGTAGGTATTACAGATTTACCTTGCGCACCATGTGTATTTATTTGTGGTATGTATTATTTATATATTTCATAAGGTTTGAAATGTTTTAACTCAAAATCAAAAATTTGTTGTTACATTTATTGACCTCTTCAAATACTGTTTACTCAGCTAACATTCTATTTAAAATAAATCATATAAATATATAAAGTTCTAGGAAAATCTAAATAAATTATTTTTGTTAAATATATCCTTTTTGATATAACTTCAATTGTATTCTCCTTTATTTATCTTTAAGTACGTATATAATGCCGAATATGCAGAGTTAATGAACAGCAAATTTTTTTTTTTTTTTTTTTTTTTTGTATTTCCTAATTTTGCACTATTTCATGTAATTTTTTATCGAAATTAAAGTTCTCTTAGCGGGAAACACAACTTTGATCTCACTCTAAGACAACTTAGATTTCACTTTTGAGGTAACTATTTACGAATTAAAGGAATTCAGTTTTAAGCAAATGTTTTATAAAATGTCATTTCATAAATTATTGTTACTTTGACACATTATAGCATTTTAATTTTCTGTTTATTTTCGATGGAAATGTTTTTAAATTGTGTATATATGTATGTAAAAATTTTTTTCCATATTCTCTACAAAATACATTTTTTTAACTTAACATCGGTTTTTGTATGTCGTCTTTAAAATGTGGGCATTAAGTTCATAGTTCGCACTTTATTTCTAAAAATTTGTAATTCACAATGGGAAATGTTATGATTTGTTTCTCAAAGGATATAATTTTCGATAACATAAATGAATCCTTATAAAAAAATTCTATATTCTCTTTTAATTAAATCAATTACAAATTAATTTTTCGAGATAGAAAACATCTGTTAGAACGATTTAATTGAAGTAAAGATTTTATCATCTTCATAAGAAGTGAGACCTTCATTACCAAAAATTCTTATCATGAAATTGCTAAAATCCCTTGATATATCTTTTATCATCAAAATGATTGTGATTGCATAAATATAACAACCACTTGTTAACTATTAAGAGAAGTATATTTTAGGGCAATTTAATCAATTATATAAAACAATAAAAATTTCTAAATATTTTATTAAACTATTAAACAACTTTTCCTCTGAAATATTCAGCTCTTGAAACTTCTAATTAGTTATTCATGTGTCTATTTTTTTTTCAGATGTTTGTTCAACTTTAATCCCTCGCGGGGAACGAAATCTAAAAAATATGTCAAGGATGGAATCCAAGCACGTGTTTTTGTCACTTTTAAATAATTTATACAACTTTAAATGGCTATAATTATTAAAATGTAAATAAAAAAATTTTTTACAATTATTTGTGTATTGTCAACTATATTGCTTTTTTTCTCAGAATCTTTATTTGCTTATATTATATAATAGAAAAAATTAATTACTTTAAACACTATCAAAAAGAAAACTTTTAATTTCTTTACAGTATAATTAAAATGCTATATCATTAACTAATTCCCCTTTTGTATTTTTAGTAAAATGGAATGTTTTGTAAGGTTACTTTTTATCCTAAATCTGTAGAATTAAAGATATATCAAAAATCAATTTTATGCTAAGCTTTGTATCTTATTCAATATAACTGTTATTTCTTAATTTTTTTAAAAAAATATGTAATAAAAAAATTCAACCCTCTGTTAAAGTTACGATTGTGAGGTAAGAAAGTTAAACAATCTCGTTAGGTATTGAAAGTTAAACTATTGATCACAAAATGTTCTTAAAAACGACATCTTCTGCAATATAACATTAGTTATGTTTTTGTACTTTGTAAATTATATAAAAAAATTGCTTAATAATAGTTGCCCCATAATTAGGAAATTATCTATTGTGTTTTCAAAATTGATTTATACTCTACTGTTATCTTTACAAAACATGATGATAGCTGTAAATAGCTATTGCAATAGATTTTGTAGAATATATGCAGCAAAATGCATAGTAAAATGTGCTGTAAAAATAACAATAAAAAGTGCTGTAAGAATAACAATAAAAAGTGCTGTAAAAATTACAATGAAAAGTGCTGTAAAAATTACAGTAAAAAGAACTGTAAAAGTTTTACGAATATGCTGTAAAATTTACAGCAAATTGTACTGGCGCCTAAAACGCCAGCACATTTTGCTGTAAAATTACAGTGCTTTTTTTTAGAGTGCAGAACCTTAGAGAAAGACCTAGACTTTACGCCAAGTAAGCTATAAATACTACCCTTCCAAGGACCGAGTCAGTTTCTGAGTTTTTCTAGTGGCAGTGAGAAGTTAGTGAAGATGATCAGTCTTGAATGCCAGTTTAGATCATAAAAGCTGTTGTTTGTCTGAGATATTAAAGCTCTCTGTAATTGGAAGCTGCTTCCTGTAGTATTAGCTGTATTAGATCTGTGGAACTGTAATTTCTATTGCTGGAATTTCTGTATTTAGTTCAATTTCCTATGAATAAAAGTCTGTGAATTTTAAAGAGTTTATTTCATCGACTTTCAAACAATACAAACCCCGAAGCTCGGTATAATATTATGTAGACATATCATAAAATGAAATCTGTTATTTGAGACTAATCGCTAGAATAATTACCATTATTTTACGTGAATACGCATTTTAAAAGTATCTTATAATATTTAAAAATCGTAAGTGTTTCAGTGCAAATTATATTTGAATAACATTTGAGACAAATGTATAGGATAACTTAACAGTCTAAAGAAATTACTGTCACATCATGTTTATGAATTGTGGTACATATTTACATGTTGAATATGAGAAAAACTGGAATACTCCTAATCGTTCACCTTGACACACAAGAACAACTAAAACACATGGCCCATATCTTATTGCTCAGTCCAAATTATCAATGGATTGATAATATCTTATTAGTACATCTAATATGGAATTGAACCAGGGGCATATTACTCTAAAAAGCAGGATCACACCATTAGACCACATTGACCTTTCGTGAGGTACACATAACATAGTCCAAACCATTTTTGTGGTGTTTATTTGGAATTTAGAAATACAAATTAAAAGTAATTTTAATACCAAACAACTATATTGCTTTCTAATCCACGCGAAAGCTATTGCAATTAGAAGAGGGATGCACTTTTCTCAGGTGACTCCCATTTTTTTGCTGGTGATTAATTTCCGTGACTTTTAATGTCATGGAATTTTGAAGAGATTTGAAATATAATCGTATATCCGTGAATAGAAAATACTGATTTTAATAAATCAAAGTATAAATATGAGTTAGCATTTTTGTATTAATGGCTGGATAGACTCAAAATTATAGATAATTAAGGGAATTTAAAATTTGTAGTCATCTACGAGACAACAACTTGTGACAAAGACATTTTTTTAATTTTTGAACCCATTTCATCTTCCGTGATAAAAAAAAACAAGAATTGATTCACATATTTTGACTTTATTGATAAATTAGTGATATCCAACTCAAAATTATCTATGAGATGAATTCTCGTCATTTCATTCTCATAAAGACTAAGCAATTGAGTGATACCATTTTCTGTTATAATCATACTCATCAGTAAAAGACATTTTTGCTTTTAAAAAATTTCGTGTCTTCATAAGTGCTAAATAACTATTTAAAATTTATCAAAAATTAGAATTGATATTTTTATTTTAAAAATAAACAAGAATCTATCAAAAATTAGAATTGAATTTATTATTTTTTTATTTTGAGAATAATTTTTTCCATAGTTTGTGTCATAGATCTATCCTAATTCACAAAATATTTTTCTAAAAATGTGTTGTAATTATTTCCGCTACATTGCTTTTAACGTATCGCGTACGAAAAAACTTGTTCTCTAAATGCTTATAGATATTAATGATTTAATCCTATAACCAAATGCTTATTTTTTAAAATAACGTAAAAAATTAATCCTGTTTTTAAACACACACCGCTTTTTTAAACTAAATTAATCCTAGTTCAATAATAAATATAAATTCATTGATACATATTTATTTCCTGATGATTGTAGAAAATTTATATTTCATTCAACTCATCTTTTTTTCTCTCTTTTTGCTATCTTCAATCGTAAAACATTCAGAGTTTCTAAGAAAACTTACTTATTTTTCTTGAAAACGTTAAGAATGTTTTTACCAAAAATATGAAACAAAGGTCTCTTAAGAAAGAAAGGAAATAATGAACAACTCTTAAGTATCAAATTTTTTCCACAAAACGTCAAGAGTTTTCCTTTTCACAGGCAACAACTTCTTAATAACACTCTAACAGAACGAATCTTTGTGCAGGGGATAGAACGATAGGATTATCTTGGAAGGAAATCTCTTCTTAGCTTTTTTTTTTCTGGTATGACATTTTAAAGTTGCAAGAGCTTACTCCGTTTTATATACTACAAAATGCGTAATATTTTTTATGGTTTATATTTTATACCAAATAAATGACAATTAAATCTACTTATATATAAAAACTAAGTTTATTCGAATAACTGATTCAAAAAAATCGTTTTTAAACGTACATAATAAAATAATTTGTATTATTTTATAGCCCTATTTCAATGAATAGTAAACTAAAATGTTATTTTTTGTCACATATTTTGACTCCCAAATGAAAATTAGAATGAGTTATAATTGCATATCAGAGCTGATCTTGACCTATATTGTTGTTGGCTGGCTAATGTTGTTGTCGTCTTGTGCCAGCTAGGCTAGCATTATGGGGTACGCTGCTTCACTTTTCCAACTGAACCATATTTTGGTGTGGAGTCCGACTTTCTCAGTACACACGTGCCATAGGAACCTGTTTATAGGGTAGGCAACCTTTCACAACCCATTCATACAAGGAAAGAACAAAAATGGGATAGATAGAGAGAGAAAGTACATGCTCGAACTGGGATTCGAACCCAGGACCTCCCTATCCGCAGTCAGACACTCTGACCACTAGACAGGGTGGGCGCCACTGCTGGCTATTACATTTACTATAACAAGATCATGACAAACTCGGTAGTCTGGCTGGTTACAGTATCGTTCTCATTATCAGAAGATAGTGAGTTCGAATTCCGACGTAACAGAAGATCCGTTGTGTTCAATGTAGCACGTTAAGTTGGTCCTGATCGCAATATCCTCCAATTAAAATGATACCTCGACAGGTCAAGTATTAGGTGGTCTTCTGCTTCTAAATTGCGAAGGCTCCCCCACCCCAGCTGCTTCCACTAACCAGTAGAGCCCAACACAAGGCTAAGTACAGGAAAATGTGCTGGTACAACACACTTCTCGCGCAAAATTTTCATGATACGAAGAAGATACTGTGATATGCAATTAAATAGCTTTCATGCAAAATAGTATCGGTATAGTAATAGATTCCCACAATGTATTTGAATGACAAAATTGTGCACAGCAGGTTTTTCATACATTAATTTTATTTAAATATGGTGTCTCGGGAGAAGTTGTTTTTATAGAACGTGTAAGCGAGCGAGAAATGCTTGCCAGCATCTTTATGACTTTGCTAAAAGTCGAATTGTAGCTGATCGCTATTGCGCTTTATCATTATCCTCAGTATTGCTTCTCACATACGTCAAGATTCCCCTCACTGCCTCCAGAAAATGGAATCGAAGGATTGAGAATGATTCACATGGAATTCTGCGCTGGATCTTAATGCCCTTCTATCATTGACATCCAAAAAGACAGTTTATTACCAGCATCTCCTTAATGGACTGCACGAGGCTTGAATCTAAAAATGAAATTGTTTTCAAGACTTATTTATGACTTTGATAAAAGTCGAATTGTAGCTGATCGCTATTGTGCTTTATCATTATCCTCAGTATTGCATCTCACATACGTCAAGATTCCCCTCACTGCCTCCAGAAAATGGAATCGAAGGATTGAGAATGATTCACATGGAATTCTGCGCTGGATCTTAATGCCCTTCTATCATTGACATCCAAAAAGACAATTTATTACCAGCATGTCCTTAATGGACTGCACGAGGCTTGAATCTAAAAATGAAATTGTTTACAAGACAACAAGCCTCTGCAAGAACAATTCGATAACATTTGTAATAACATAGGATATCAATCCGGTGATTATGGCTGATTACTAAAATTGCTGAATCATTCCCAAATGAAAGGTGATGGAGTTAAATGCAGACCATTAGGAGGACCTCGCTGGTTGGAGTGAATTTCAGCTCCTGATTTTCAGAAAATAATGAAGGCTTCTAAACAAAGGAATATAAAGTTATTTAAAAATAATAAATAAAAGAACAGAAAACTTGGCAGCTGGGAAAAGATGTTGGATATCTGCGTTTTTATTTATTTTCTTAAATTGACTGTACATTCACTTGGTTAAATAACTCTCAGTATTTCCAGAGTTTATTTAAATCTTAAAAAAAATTATTTTTTACATACAATGATAAACTTTTGATGAAAGACACTTCATCATTTTAACACAGTTCTTATATTAATGTGGGTACATAAATGCTTAAAACATAGCGCACTCTCAGTAATTCATATTATTTTTCCGGAAAATATTTTTAGATTTTTTTTAATTATGTAGTTTTGCATTGCAAAGGAAACTTTCTAGAGATTACTATTAGAAAAATAAACTCTTTCATTGACTGATTTTAAATTGTTAAAAAATTTTAAAAAGATAAAAAATAACGAAAGCAAAAGAGAAATGCGAAGTAACTAGAGTTGGAGTAAACTAGAAAAGACAAATAAATTTTTACAATTTTTTTCCAATATATATTTTAAAATTATCTTCAGTTTCTAGATTTGAATTCAATGAAACGAATAAGAAACTTCTAAAAATATACTTATGAAGATGAAATATGAAACGATAGATTCCAAAATGTGTTTAACTTAACGCAGCAACATTATTCAATTATTTGAAGCTTATGACAAATTTTAACTGAAGATAATAACATCAATTGTTTTATCAATAATGAAAATCTGAATTCGTGAGTTATATTGTCAAGCTTTAGTATAGTTTTCCGGTTCTTTATGTTTTCAATATTACATATTGTTATTTAAGCCTAAATATTATGCATAAATATTATATTTCCAATACTAATATTTATGAAAATCAATATATCATACTTATTTGATTTTTAGTGAGCAGCTGAAGAAATATGTTGATATTTCTTCTCATATATGAAAAATTTTGAAATAAGGATAAGATATAAAACAAAAAAATAAGTAATTTTCAACATGCTAAGTAGCTGTTAAACTGTAAGTAAAAATCAAAATATTTGAATTTGCCTCTGTCAAATGTCATATCTCAAATGCATCAATATAAAAATCTTGAAATTCTTTTGACTACAAGAGCTTATCACTCAGAAACCAAATTATGACGTAATTGTCTCCTTGGGCAAAAGTTTTGACACAAAAGTATTATAAGCATTAATTTATCTTTTTCTTTCTTCTCAAACTAAGCCCTCTCACTTGAAAGTATTTTCTTATGACAATGAAATATATTACACAATTATTATCTTAATAGAGCCTTAAAAATGCTTTTTTATAAAGAACACTTCAAATTACAAATTCCTTATTAAATACATTAAAATTTTCTTTGTAATCAAAGTTCTAAGTAATTACAAATGCTTCCAGATTTACACAATGTTATTAAAAACAAATTAAATTTGTGAAAAATTAAATTTTAATATTAATTAGCTATATGCATTGAATTAGTCTTCAAAGTTTTATTTTGCTATGCACACAAAACACAAATAATGTGTATCGCTATGAACATATATATATGATCATATGTTTGCTCGCTTGCTAGACTTGTATCCCGACTGATTTCTGAGAAATTTAGAATCTGTGAACATTATCACAACGAAAAATTAATAAAATTTTTAGACAGTCATTAGAAAAAAAGGAAAGAAAATGTATATCCAGGTATTACAAGACATATTAATCTAAATTTAAAATGCATATTCTTTATAATTTTGGAATTTTCAATAGTGTTCTGCTATGAAGGAACATATATTATATTAAGAAGCTTCTTGTCTGAAAAAATTAGCATATACAGTGTTTCTTATGTTTTCTTCTAACTAAAATTACATACTAATTAGTATTAACATATTATTAGCTCTAATTAGTGCATATTTTACTTATTATTTTGATTCATTTTGAGTATAAACATTTGCCAGTTGCTAAATTAAGAATTCAATTTGACACCCATTGCTGAAATTATTTCAAAGAACGAGTATGGAAAGTTTGTAACCCCTTTTAAGTGACAAAAAGTTGCAAATTTTTTTTCATTTCACGTGTTTTAATGGAGGAAATTTTCATACTGTTTACTTATATATCCAGAGACATGAGCTACATCTATAAAAAAAATTTGCTAATTTAAATCAGAAGGGGAAAAAAGGAAACATAGATTAAACAACCTGGGAATATCTAAAAGATTCATACATATTTTCAGACGTCCATCTTTTTATCAAGCGCAAAAGTACTCTTATGAATTGTTGTTACCCTTTGAAACGCCAAGAAGAAATAATAAGAACATATGTTGTTGAAATCCTCATACATTGATCTATTTAGAAGAAATGTGTCCCTCAGTGCTTCAATGCAATCCTCGATGATTTAAAATGTTTTCCTCTACCCAAAAATGTGATATAGGAGATTCTTGTTATTGTTGTCGTGTGCCAGCCAGGCTGACAATATGGAGTGCGCTGCTCCACTTTTCCAACTGAACCATATTTTGGAGTGGAGTCCGACTTCCTCAGTACATAAATGTCATAGGTACCCGTTTATAGGGTAGACAACCATTCACACCTCATTCATACAAGGAAAGGACAAAGACAGGATAGATAGAGAAAAAGTACATCCATGCCCGAACCAGGATTCGAACCCAGGACCTCCTTATCTGCAGTCAGGCACGCTAACCACTAGACAAGTTGGTCGGCTATGGGAGATTGTTTATTTGCTTTAATAATTATGGGCACTTGGTGATTAACTCTTCACCACAACAAGGCCGGAAACTGCTACTTATATATCGTTACCCGGGGGCACCTGTGAACCAAGTCATGAGTAGCATTACCAATGTCATATCACCACAAGCCTGTTTATAGGGTGGGCCACATTTATACATCATGTCAAAAGAAAGGATAGAGAAACACAAATAGAAAGTAACATCCATGTCCAAACCAGGATTAAAAATAAACATTTATATAAAAGTTAAACTTACGAGCAATATTTTCTGTATAAAACAGTTTTCATCCCAAATAATAATTTTATTCTTTTTTCTGCCTATTCCTGTGAAGTTAACCAAATACCAATATTTTAATATAAATTTCATTCTATTTTCTACAGCACTTCTCAAAAATTTTAAATTGTTAAACAGAATATAGATATTATGTAGATAACTATGTATATTTCAGATTTATTTACTAAAATTTTCCATTAGAATAGCTTTTATAAATGTTTAATAGAAGATTTACTATAAAGTAATGTAAAATAATAAATAAATACTAAATAAAATTGTTTATTTATGTACTATTTAAGTTTTCATAAGAACTTTATAGCAAAGTATTAACAGAAAATTTAACTGCACATTATACTTCATATTTTTATTATTTAGTAAGAATTTTTCTGATGATTTTTTTCCAACCAGCATGAAACTTACACAGCTATAATATATTCTCAGAATATTCTAAAAAATATTCGAAAAAAATTACTGATATATAGTTTTCTTATTTTTGTAGAAAAAAATTAAGAGCCTACATTCTATATATCCGAATTATTGGTATAATTACATTACTTAGAGTATTTTGACGATTTTAAGACCATCATTTTTTTCTATATGAAATATTCCTAATTTAGGGAATCCAAAGATGCAAAAAAACCTTATTATTTTTATTAAATAATTAATTGAAAAAAATGCAGTCTTTACCTGGAGAAGGAAAAAGCAAAATCTCTGGTATCTAAGCAATTCAATACCTGATTTTTTTTGCTTCTATTTGATGCATTCGGTACCGATTGCATTTTTCTTTGCAATTAAAAGAAATTGATAAAAACTTTAGACCAGAAAAAATCTCCTTTTCTTTCATTTTAATTTGAGATATGTCTCTTCCCACTGATTTTGCTTTACACAAACTGATTTTTTTTCATCTATTCTTCTCATTGAAAATTAATTAAGTTTCGTACTGCATTCTCTGGATTGCAAATGAAAAATTCCGCAGATGTTTTCTTACACCCTGCAATGCAGAACGACTAATTGAGAAACTTTTTTTTTAAACGAAAAATTTTTAACTGCCTGAACAAAGCAATTCTTCCCAAGAAAACATTTGTAGATAAAGTTTCCTAACATTAAAACAAATTATCTCATAAGTAAGAGAGTTAACAGAAAAATAATTAAAACTTCAAAGATTAAATAATGCCCAAATTTACTTTTCACTCTATTCTATTAATTTAAAGAATTATATTAATTAATTTGTATGTCTTCCTGAAGACTGAAATGTGATATTTTTGGCTTTAAAAGTAAAAATCTTAAAGAAAATTTAAAAATTTATCAAATGAAATGTGCTTATATGTGAATTTCATTTATGGTTTCTATATACTTTCAAATTAAGGAAGTATTTAACTAAGGAATCAGTATCTTTAAAAATGTTAATTAAGAAATTGATAAAAGTTGACTTACAGGTACCCCTTCATTTTTTTGGCTATTTTTCGATGCTAAGATAGGCGCCAAAATGGGAATAAAAGAATGGCAATCGTAAAACCGTTAAAGTGCTGGAAAAAAACAGGATTACCAGATTTTAAATTTTATCGCTAATATTTATTGACAAATTTTTTGCCAAACCAAAGGTTACCCTATTCTACACCTAACACAAAAAATGTGCTTAGACATGTGCTGATGAGTTAATACTTGTTATCATATCAAAACTGAAAGGAGTAATTTGAACATTTTTAATCTAGTTTAATTTATATTCAAATAAGTTTATCATACTATATAAACACAGTAAATAATCTATTTTGAGCTTTACAAAATTAGATCAACTTTCTATTTACTTTTAAAAAAATTCTAATAACTTATTACAAACAAAAAAGTATCAATGTAGCATCTTAATTCATTAATTTATATATAGAATTTAGTTACAATTTTTTTCAACTTGTTATTTTTCATAATATATAATATGGATTGTGTAAATCTAAATCAAATTATTTAAAGAAATTTTACATATGAATATAAACATCGGCACAGGTATTCATGCTGATATAAACATATTTATAGATGCTTATCTCTATTTTAACTCAACATTCTCACAATAATTCAGGAAAGTTTTTGTTCGATTAGGTTGCACCTGCAGAGGATTTTTATCATCTAACAAATATTTTTAAAAAGTTTCTTTAGAGAGTTATCATATTTGAGGAGTCTGAATACTTATGGTAGATAGGACGCAAAACTTTTAGCTTTATTACTAATAATACGAAAAAAATCATTTACTGTTTAATTAAAAGTAAGAAAAATACACCGAAAATTTTCCTGATCATAAAGTTGTAATTATAAACGTTAAATAAATATTTATAGACTTTAAATGAGTGAAAATATTTTCTTTAAATACTTTCACTTATTTAACGTTTATTGTTCTTTCTAAGTCTCGAATAAATTGCTCGGAATTTTTTTTCAAAAGATATGAACCAAGTAAATTTCTTACAAAACTTTCTTTTCCATTGCATAAAATTTTCGATGATTTCTCGCAATTTTGTTTTTTATGTATATGATTTATGGTAGTATAATATATTATTCTGCATCAAAATTTACCATTTAGTTAATGTTTCGAATATACTTATTGAAAAAAATAGTTAAGAAAACAATTTTACTTATTCGTATTTTTTTTAACTGATAATTCATTCCACGGGCAATATATATATAATCCCTCTATTGTATTTATTTCTATATTTATCTAAAAATATATTCAAGTTATTATCATGAATTGAAGAATTGAATGATTTAACATTCTAATATGAGCCGACCGATGGCTGAGTGGTTAGCGTTCCTGACTCCTGAGCTGATGGTCCCGGGTTCGAATCCCGGTTCGGGCATGGATGTTTCTTTCCTTCTCTGTTCTGTGTTTCTCTGTCCTTTCTTCTGTGGTATTGTATGAATATGGCCTACCCTATAAACAGGTTTGTGGTGGTATGACGCGGGCAACGCTACTCGCCTCCGTAACTTGGTTCACAGGTGCCCGCTGGGTAACGACAAATGAGTAGCAGTTTCCGGCCTTCTTGTGGCATAGGGTTTGTCACCCAAGTGTGCCCTCCGTTGGAAGAAAAACATTCTAATATTAGGATTTTATGATCAACTAAATCACATTATCGATTAAAATGTTTTACTGTCTTTGTCGTTGTGGCGCATGGCAGTGGATTTCCGCCGAATCAGCCAGTATTCGAATCCTGCACAAGTGGTTTGGAAATTTTTGAGTTTAATTTCATATGCAACTGTGCTAAAAAACTCTTTGGTTTACTGGGACGGTGTTCCAGAACTTTCTGTTATAGTATAAAAGAGCAAGTAGCTCAGAATGTGGTTAGTTCTCATCTTTGTAAAAGAATACTGAGAGTTAAATATAAAAAACTTTGCGTTACGAGTTTTCCAATTATTCCACGCGACAATATTATAATGTCATATAATATTACCATTATATGATGCGAATTTATTTTGTTTTTTAAAGACTTATTTATAAATTGTGTGAATCAATTTATGAAGAATTAATATAATTTGAAATTTTTCCATAATACCCCCGTCGATAATCGCCGTAATGAGAAAGAAAAAAACGTAAATTATCATCGTGAATATTCCATTTTGAATTGTTATATTGTTTAAAAATGCTTATGTTTTTAGAATCTCTAAAAATAATACAAACATTTTATTTATATTTTATAAACTAAATTATCACTTTTTGATAAAACTCACTTAAAGGCCAATGTTTATTTCTGGCAGAAACTGCTTAACAATAGCCTCAATGATCGGTTGCCTTGGCATTATGTAATAGTACTTTTCTTTCAATAAAAAAAATTAAATATTGCTATTTTAGCTGCTTTTTGACCTTGGCGATTCGGGACCTTAATATTCCTTTTAACCGATAAAATTATTACTAAGCCATCTTTTGCACCAACTACCTTTAACTTTATTTAACATTTAGCTTGTCTAGTGGTCAGCGTGCCTGGCTGCGGATAAGGAGGTCCTGGGTTCGAATCCCGGTTCGAGCATGGAAGTACTTTCTCTCTCTACCTATCCTGTCTTTGTCCTTTCCTTGTATGAATGAGGTGTGAATGGTTGCCTACCCATGTGTGTACTGAGGAAGTACACCAAAATATGGTTTAGTTGGAAAAGTGGAGCAGCGCACTCCATGTTGCCAGCCTAGCTGGCACACGACAACAACAACATTTAGCTTGTTTAGATTTATTTTATCACTGAGTCAGTTTTTAAACAAAAAAAATTGACTGGAATATGTTTAATTTAAAATAAAATTTTACGAGCCATTAAAGTTATTATATCTATGTCACATTAATTTCGCTTCTCAGTAAGAAGAAGGCTATTTTTCTATGTTCATAACGGGGATATAATGGAAAAGTACCTGTAATTTTTATTATATTTTAAATAATTTTGTATGTATTTGATCAAATTAAATGATAAAACAGATAATGAAAGTATTCTAATTATCATTGCTTTTTATTAAGATTTTTAGTTTTAAATATTTGTGTAAATTTTAGGAATTAACAGCTGCGAATTTGCATTAAATAATGTCAACAAATGGAGAGATAATTCTTTTTTCAATCAATTATTTTATTCATAACAAAAGTTGATTGTTGATCACCATTGTCAATATTTTTTCATATACCACATATGTTACCGCTTCCGATTCAATATCTTTATTTCTAAAAATCGCATGTTTCTCCAGTCTCTCATAATAAAATGAATTGATCCGGAAATCTTTTTTTTGTAAATTTTTCCATTTAGTATGCCAGTTTCTTACATGGAAATCAATATAAGAGCTTGGATGGAGATATTTTTGAAAAACCCGTAAAAGCGCTCCATAAAAGTTGCTTCACCTTTACTAGAAAGAAGTCGTAAGCTATCGCTGGATTATTACTTTTCACCAAAACATATGGTAAAGGAATTGTTCCCTTTTAAATCATTGCTGAAAAACTGAGTTTCTACAAATTTCGTTACGTTTTCCAATTTCTCATATACTAAAAGTTATACAATAATTGAAATATTTCTTTATTCATTTACCTATATTATTATTTCGTGTGATCTGAATATAAATTTCATTTATGTTTCTCATAAGTACTAAAAGATGTAAAAGGTTTGGTAAGAATAAAAGAATTTATAGAAATATTTGTTTTTGTTTTTAATTCATTTGAATCATCATTTTATAAAAATCATTAAAATAATATTTATTAAAATTTTCAGCTACCTTAAGATTTAACAATAGAAGCAAAACCGATATCACTTTTGAAAATAAAATTAATAGATTGAAATATAATTTTGAGATAAAAACATACAGAGACCATATAGAACAAAAAAATTAAATGTTTTAAAATTTTAGTAAAATTCAGCAATTAATTTTAATTATTTTTCTCATTACCAATCATTGTTAAGAATATTTTTTTCTTAGGAATTACATAATTCAATAAATAATAAAGTAAATTAATTAAATTCTTGTCATGTTTTTACTATTATTATTATCTTTAAATTATTATTATTATTATTATCTATGTTTTTAAATTTACTTTTATTTACTTCTCTTTTGAGCTTAAAAGAATTTTTATGTACTAAATATTGATTCGCTTCATCGCCAAGAATAATAATCTCAATAAAGCATTGATTATTTAATAACTATCGATTAATCCCATTGCAGCATCGATAGAGATTCAGTTCATCAATCATTACAATTTCACATTAGAAGACTGGTTAGAGAAAAAACTAAAAAATAATTATTTAGCGTTTGTACTAGCACAGATGTATGGAATCTGTGTAAATGCTCAACCAATCCATTTGATGGCATGTGGACAACTCTTTCAAACATTTCACTTGAAAAGAATCTTGAAACAATCGGATTTAAAATATGTACAATTCATGTTAATAATTTCAACTTTAAGAAACAAGAAATAGAATTTTAAAAAAGGTCAGCCTTAATCCCATTTGTATGGTTTATTTGTATAATTCTTCTGGCAGTCATGCAAAATGATCTACGTACGTTAACAGAAAATTGTGCTCTAGTAATAGCAGATAATGACAGATGGTATCAAGATGAACATTAGAAAAGCTAGCTGAAGGTAGTACATAAAATTCTAAATACATCTTGACCTAATTTTTCGCTTAAAACGATGGTATTTTTGACTCAGGATTTATCGAATTAAATATAATGCTTTATTTATTTCAATACATTTTGTATACGCAGAAAAATATTGTTTGATGATGGCAGTTAATGTATTAAAATCAAAGGAATTAATCCTTTTGCAGAATTTGGAATTTATTTTTAAATTATTTTTTATTCTATCAACATAGATATACATTCATATTTATTTCATGATATTTGAACACAAGTCATTGAGCTTCCTCTCACTCACTCAACAAATATTTTGATTTTTTCATTTTCCATATTTTTAATGTTTAATAGCTATAAAATCTGTTTTATTAAAAATTTTCTTTAATTTATTTTCATCTAAGTTGACAAAAAAGTGTTCCACAAGGTAAAGTATAAAAATCTTTTCTATGTTTTTTGCTTAAAAATAAACAGTAAAAATTTCTCTGCTTTTCCCAATCTTTTAATTTTGGTATTTTCAGACTTAAACGAGGTATAAAACAATTTTGGTACTTTTCCATTAAAACCCCATACGATAATCACTGCAGCTGGTAAGAGTAATAATCATAAATTACTGTCCTAAATATTCTATTTGCATCATACAGCTTAAAAAGGTTTACATTTTTATAAACTACTAAAAAATAATACGAACACTTTATTTACAGTTTATAAATTAAATAATTATCACCTTTTGGCAAAAGCTATTTAAACATCAATGTTTATTTCTGGGGAGAAATGTTTAACAATAGCATCGATATTAAGCATCGAGGTGAAATTTAGTAAGTGTATTTATAATGTAATAGTACTTTTTTTTACCAATGAAACAAGATTAAATTTTTCTGTATTCAGCTGTATTTTACCCTTTGTTACTTGTGATTGTAATGCTCCTTTTAATGTACAAAATTACCACAATGCCATCTTTTGAATCAACTTTCTTTAGTTTCGTTTGGCATTTAGCTTGTTTATCACTTTTCAGTCAATTTTTAGGCAAAAAAAAAACATTGTAATATATTTTATTACTTTCGCTTCTCTGTAAGAAACGTGCTATTTCTTTAGAATCATAAGCTGGGGTATAATGAAAAAGTATCAAAATTTTTACTGTAAGATATACAGGATGACTTTTTTAAAATTGTAAAATTAAAACCATGTAATTAAAGTTTTACTGATCAAGAAGGAGGTGAAATTTGACCAACATGCTCATAAAGCAAGAGGAATATTTGTAAATAGGAAAAAAAAAGCTTAAAATAGCGCAGATAGATATCATTATAAGTTAACGGAAACAAAAAATTATCGATATAAGTGAGAGGAAAACCATAAGTGATACTTTGAAAAAAAAGAAACCTTCATTGCGCATATCGAAAACCTACAAAGTGTAAATGAAAAAAAGATCTACGAATACCGGTCACAGAAGCATAGCGAAATAAAAATTAGAAATGACGCATTTATTCCGAAACTCATGAAATTTTCAATGTGTTCTCCACAGTTTTTAGCTATGAATTGGAAACGCGAAACCGCGTCTTCCACAACAGAATGAAGAATAGTCGGCTGGATATTATGGATCCGGTACACAATGTGTACATTCATATAAGCTGAGGCCATAAGACACCGCTAAACACGAAATCCACACTTTGAGATTCATAGAGGAACCGTTATGTATCAATTCTTTTCACTATCAGAGTTCCAATATGCTGCACATACAGCGCCATCTATTAGCCAGGCTTGAAGTTTTTAACCACAACAAAAAAAATTCCATTTCTTGCTGGGGATTTATCAGGTGTTTTTTGGATTAGTATTTCTTTGGTTACAAGGTTTCCATTTCAGAACTTTAAAAAAATTCAAACAGTGTTTGATTCCCCAAATATTTAGTCAAGCATTTATAATTAAATTATAGCCCAAAAATATTTTTATGTCATATTTTTATCAATGTATGGCATCTAAATTAATAAATGGATTTATTTCATTTCGTATCTTTTATCTCTTTCAAGTAAAGATTAAAAAAATATAATTCATAAGCATATCCTCTATTAAAAATGCAATATTCTTTATAAGCTACCACTTAAAATCAACTATGATAAATTATCTTTTTCTCTATAGTAAAAAAATATATATAACACATTTCGAAATAAAAATAAAATAAGCAAATGAAATTATCAACAAAACAATTCACAAAGAGATCATGTTTAATAGAATAACATATATATAATTCGTTTTCATTACAAGATAAAATAACAACACATTATTGTGTGAGAGATATTTTTTAAAGTGCTACAACCTTAGGTGTGCCTTGGGTTTTTGAATAATGTTATCTTAAATTTTCCTGTTTTTGGCCTTAGATTCCTAATTCTTTATTTTCATGATGGCTAAATCTTTGGTTGTATCATGAAACTTGTTGTATCTTCTTTTGAGTATTCGATTCAAAAGACCCCAGTCTGTGATTTTTCTTAAGATATTATTTGCATAATTTCTTTCAATATGACAAAACCATGGTAAGCGCTGAAATTTAGTAAATCGAATATTTTCTTTCTTGATTAGAACATCAAATTTATGTTTTTATGTTAGAAATATGGTTTCTGAGTATTTTTATTGTCTCTACTGTGAATTATTTACTTTCATTTATCAGAAAATTTTTAAAAATTTTCTTTCAAGAATAAAAATGAGAAATATTTTAAATATTTTTAAGGGGAGAACATTATATATTAAAATTATCCCATTAGTAATTCTGATATATAAATATATTGAGTAGTGCTTTTGTCTGATATTGGCTTTTTTTGTATTATTTAGAAATTGACCTTCATCTTTAAGATGTTTTTCCATTGTTTAAAAAATTTAATCTTTGTGTTGAGTGACATGTAACATCTTTGACATATCATCTAATAGACTGTACCTATAACATGCTGATATTCATAATAAGATTCCTATTTTTCAAGAGTTAAATATTTAGATGTTATATGGTAAAGTTTTTTGTTGACGTTTTTAGTGTTTAAAAATCATTCAAATAATTGAAAATATTTGAATTTAATAATTATAAGTTAAATATTTAAACATTAAAAAAATTAAATCATAGAATAACATTTCAGTGAGACTTTGGCTCTTCTAAAAAGTTTATATTTTGTTAAATCATACATTTAGTAGTTGAAAACAAAATAAAGAATGAAAATATTTTGCCATAATTACGTATTAGAGATTAATTCCCTTTGATACTATTTAAATATTTCTTCGGAAGTGGATATAGTGTTACAAAATATTTTATAAGAAAATATAAAATGTTTTATTACATCACACACATACAAACACCATTTTATATAACCTTACTTCACATACAAATATACATAAGTTCATTTATACTGATTTCATAATTGTTTCAAAATGTTTAGTAATTTTTCATTATTTGTTTCGCTACAAATTTGCAGAAATGTATTTCTTCAGCTAAATAATAAACTTAATTCAAGTCAAAAAAAATCAAATTAACGTTTAATTAAATTTTTCTCTTAATTGACAGGGAAACAAATCCTTTAATTCCTGGAATTAGCACAAATTCTATGGTCTACAAATCAGAAGCCTCACAGGATATTAAACTTCCCTTGAAGCTATGGAAATTAGCCAGTCGGGAATTTATTTAGATTTCGTGAAAGAAAATGGAATGAAATGAAATTTCTTGTCTCTCATCAAGCAGCCAATCCTGATGCTTGCGAGCAACATCTCGTACACGAAACATTCGCAAGATTTATTCTGATGACGTCACTGAGTACGTTCCTGATTCAAAATCCTCTTGCAATTTATTTTCTCTCAACTGTTACACTTTATAGACTGTTTTCTAATTTTGTGCAGTGAAAAGTAACAATAATTATGTCCATAAATTACAACTTAATGGTCTTTTATGTTGGGCAAATTTATATTTTCTGTACTGATTCATTTACACAAGTGTAACAATGTAATTAAAAGCAGTTGTAAAATTAATTTTGTTTCGTATAAATAATATGAAAAATCACTAATTATATTAAAATATCAATGAATGGAAATGAAATTTTACCTATTACTTTAAACTAATTTTATTTTTTATTGCACTCTGTAACTATTGTTGAAAGAAAGAAATGAATAAAAGATTTGACTAAAGTTTTCTTTAAATTATGGAGGACATTATATTCACATTTGTTGATTCATATTTTGTGAGGGATATTATTTATAAACAAGAAGTTTAAAACATGATATGAGCTTTCATTCATAATTAAACTAAATTCTTAGTTTACATGTAAAATTTTAGTCATAAACAAAACATTAAAATTTTTTATGTTTATCATGTAATTTATTATTAAGTACGTTTTTCAGCATAAAAATTAATTAATAATAGTTAAATTATATTTTATATAAATATGATTTATTGTATCTCATAATGGAGTACCTTCAATATTTAATTTTAGAGATAAGGAAAAATAGAAATGTGTACTAGTTTTATAAGTAGTTAAACCTGACATCGTTAAAAATAAAAAACAGTTTTGACTATGCATTAAATTAACAAATGTTTATGGCTAACAAAATCTTTTGATGGCTGTTTTCTAAGTATTTTCTTGTTTGTGTAAAATATTAAAGTTGTTAGTTTTGCTGCATTAGTAAGCAATACAGATAGCTAAATAATAATTAAGAAATATGACCATTTATCGGGTTCAATTGCGCTTTTTTTTTCATGAAACAAAGAAACTATTTTCTATGAACTGGATGTATAAAAAAGAATTACTTTATTGTTTCTTTCAATATTGCTGACAATTGTCGAGCATGCGAAAATTTATCACAATACTATAGTTTAAAACTTATCAGAAATAAAATCTGTTAAATTCAGTGCTACAAGCTGGTCATCGTGCTTTAATTAGGCACATTATAAGAGAAACTAAATATAACACTACCTATATAATCATTATTACTAATTTTAACTAATTTCTAATTAACTTTATTATCAATTTTTGGTTTATTCGAAATTTGATTTTTGTATAAATTATTTATTTCCAAATAATACAATGAAACATTTTGCTTTTATTTTAGAGTTTTAAAAATGTTTCTTTGAAATTTTAAATCTTAATTAGAGACATTTTTATCGAAATAAATTCACAATTGAATAAAATATAATACGATATAGTTTATTAAATGTTTATCACAATTAGTTTTTCATAAGTGTAAATTTAAAGTTTTCAATAAATCTAAATTATATTAAATTGGATGTGGCAATAATCGTCTTATGAAACTAATAAACTGTTATAACTTTGATTAAATATTTAACAGAACTGTTTCCCACACAGCAGGTAAATCACAACATCTGCTATAAAAACAAAATTTACTGCATATTCTAAGGTGGGCTAAGAGAATCGAAATAAATGACCTGGAACAGTTTGTGACTTTAGTTCTTACCTCAAGTATAGATGTGTGTTATAGCTTGAAATACATTTTAAACTGTAGGTCCCAATTTAATTTTCTCCTGCTCAAAAAATCTGCCGAAGGGTGGCAATTAACAGTAGATTAATGCGCATCCTGACCTACTTTATTTTCTACGCATAATAATTGCTTCTCTAAAATCCATTGTTGTTGTCGTGTGCCAGGTAGGCTGGCATTATGGGGTGCGCTGCTCCACTTTTTCAATTGAACCATATTTTGGTGTGGAGTCCGACTTCTTTAGTACACACATGACATAGGGACCCGTTTATAGGGTAGGCAACCATTTACAACATATTCATACACAGAAAAGATAAAGACATGATAGATAGAGAGAGATAGTACATCCATGCCCGAACTGGGATTCGAACCGAGGACCTTCCAAATCCGTAGTCAGGGACTCTGACCACTAGACAGGGCGGGCGACTCTAAAATCCATTAATGAGCCAAATGACATTTAAAAATGTAAAGAGTTAGCAATGGTGAATTTTAAATGGTATATTTTTGCTATAATGCTAACATTTGTCTAAATATTGATTTTTACCTTGATACATGAATTCGGATTTTTCATCTATTACATTTAATATCCTTTTTAAATTATTTAATGTTTTTCTCTAAGTAGAAACTAAAACTGATAATTTTCTAATCTATCAGCACTGATTACAGGTTATTAATTTTAATTTAATACCAACACATTCTATCTAATCATTTCAGTACACAGATCTTCTAATCCAATTTCTCTTTAGTACACAATTTTTTCTAACAGTGTTTGTAAATGCTTTGTAGATACTTAAATTTTCTAATCATTAAATAATGATAATGTAAGAAAAAATATTACTTTTAAATTTTACGCGCATTTATAATTTTGTAAGCTATTTAAAAAAGTATCTTTCAGAAAATTCCCTCTGATATTTAATAAAAATTAGGTACCGCCAGGATAAATTTGTCCAACTTATTTGTTTTAAAACGAAATATTTTTTCACAGTTTAATATGATTTTATTAAGGGGAGTAAAATAATACAATTTTTTTCGAAAATGTGAATAATTTAATTAAAAAGAAAACTGAATAGAGTTGACAAGATACGCCATAAATTACTGTTGACATGATTCCACGGAAAAAAATGATGAATGATTTCATGAACAATAACTTTCTCTTATTTTTTTATTTAATTTTGATATGTTTGGCAGGCTTAAGCCAGCATCAAGGAATATGAACTTTCTGTATGCACTTTCTTGCACAAATCTATTTACTCAAATACTAATTACTATATTGATATCTGTTTTACAAAAATGCCATACATTTTGATAATCCCATATAGAATGCAAGTTGTGTAATTTTTTCTGTTGTCTAGAAGTCTTCATAAACAGTTTTCAACACATACAGGTGTGGCTTACATACATACACATGAAATCTTCATACACATGTAGTCTATAAATAATGAAAAATAAAGAATTTGATAAGGGTATGTAAATCATTATTTAATGTATTTTCTCAGGATACTAATCTGTATTCTTGCAACATATTAGAGAGAAATACATTTCTTTCCAGAATTAAATTCTGATAGTTCTATAGTTCTATTTTAAATACTGATTGTATTCAACTAATTCGTAATAATTTTATGGAATATAATAAGTCACACACACACACACACACACATATATATATATATATATATATATATATATATATATATATATATATATATATATATATATATATATATATATATATATATATATATATATATATACCGGATGGCCATAATTAAACTGACAGTGCTTACAGTGTTCTGTAGCGCAATCTATTTGCGAGATTGACACCACATTTTGTAGAAAGATTAAACGAGACGGGGGACGATAGGATTCCGCTAAAAAACGAATTAGTTACAAAAGTCACCGCTAGTGGAATATTTAGCGCTGTGTAATAGAAAACAGAGTGTTAACAAATGCAAATTAATATGGAATAAAATTACCTTTTATTATGCACATTTTCTGATGTAGTTCAGCTCCAATATGGCAACACATTTAAAAAAGCGTAAAATCTACATAAAGGCCGATAAAGTCATGATCTGCAATATCACGTACGCTGAGCAGAAGAGAAAGTTCTTTATTCAAATTTCACGTTACATCCACTGGCACAGAGCCAGCTGCTTGAGTTTTAAAAGGTAATGTGTTACGTTTCGAATCAATTGGATTGAAAGTTTATGTGCAACGTCTCCTTCTTTAGTCGAGTGTGGGTTTCTGGTCAAATTCTTTTACCTCAACCAGTGCAACACGTCAGTCGCTCTTCGTGCTTTTAGAACGCACAAAAATATGTGTAAAGGTAACGGTCCTGTGTCAGTTAATGGGCTAAAAGCAATGGTTGCGACTTTTGAGAAAACAGGTTCTCTGAAGGTTCAGTCAGGCAAAGGACGAAAACCTGTAGCACAGGATACAATCGAAGCAGTTGCCACGGCGATTGTCGAAAAAGGACCAGACAACATTGCTGCCACCTCTAGCGCTTGTGGAGTAGCTCGGAATATGGATAAGCGATTGACTTTTGCTCTCACCTTTCTTTCCAGAATGGAGATGGATGATACTTGGCTGTAGAAAATCTTATGGGGAGACGAGGCCCACTTTTACCTGAATGGAATTGTGAATACCCCGAACTGCCGAATTTGAGATGACAAATCACCACATACAATCACAGCAGCTCACTTACATTCACCAAAGGTAACTCTTTGGTGTGGGTTCACAGCGGAATTTATCATAGGTCCACATCCTTCTATGAGAACATTACCCCGACAGGACCGGAAACCTGTTCTGTTACCGGAAAGAAATATCACCACATGTTGAACAGCTTTGTCATTCCGGCACTTCAGCATAGACAATGCCTGGGGAAAATCATTTTCATGCAAAATGGAGCACCTCCACACGTTTTTGTACGGGTGCAACAGATGCTACGACAGAAATTCATAACAGAAAGAGTTATTAGCCGCTACTTTCCAACTGCATGGTCACCTCGGTCGCCTGATCTTACCCCATGCGACTTCTGGCTATGAGGTTACCTTAAGTCCAAGGTTTATCAAGAAGTGGTCCAGGACCTGGCTACGTTGAAGGATAACATATCATGGGCTGTACGGGAGATTTTCTGCAGACATGTTACTTTCTGCTGTTGTGCATCTGTGCACAGAATGCAATATGTGGTCCACAACACAATATGTGGTGCAATATGTGGCAGCCACATGGAACCTCATTTGAATGCAAAATAAATGGTAATTTCCGTATTGATTTGCATTCGTTAACACTCTATTTTCTATTACACAGTGCCAAATATTCCTCTAGCGGTAACTTTTGGAACTAATTTGATTTTTCGCGAGATCGATCTACAGAACACTGTGAGCACTGTCAGTTTAATTATGGCCACCCGGTATATATATGTATCTATATATATATATATATATATATATATATATATATATATATATATCTATATATATATATATATATATATATATATATATATATATATATATATATATATATATATATATATATATATATAGCCCCTGTTTTATTTTTTAAAGTATATGAATAATGCACTTTTCCCCATATTTACTTATAAAATTGTTTCTTTAAAACACCCTGAAGTCTGCAATCATTTTTTTAGTTTGAATAATAGAAAATATGGAAATTAAAAAATTAAAGATAATTAAATATCTTATTTTTAATTTAATTTATATGCAAAATTTAACTTGTAATATTTAACACGTAAAATATTTATATTTAATATATTTGATTCAATTTTTTTATTTCAATGTAATTAATACAAATTAATCATAATTATTCGATTTCTAATCTTATTTATATTCATTGTAAACCTTATCACCGACTTGAAATCAAATTCACTTGTAGTTAAAATATATGCATTAAATATTATTGAATCACCCGGAAAGTTCATGCTAAAACATCGCTGCAATAAAGAAAGGATTGAATGCGTCAGAATGTTTGTAGAAAATGACAAAAACATGGTACATATCAGGAAAAAGTTTTGGCTAATATACATAATTTTTTGTCAATTCCATACCCTTTTAAATATGGAAGTGAATAAAGCTTTCATATTCAATATGAGTTCCTATGAATAACATCATAGCCACTCATTTATAATGTTTACTTAAAGGGCTGAAGTATCATACGAGTGCTAAGCAAGACTTGTACTTTTCATGACAAAAATGCTGTAGCTGAAAAGAACAATTCAGTAGGAATCAACTAGTTTTACAGCTGTTGAGTTCTTCATAAAACCAAACATTTCCGGTTGGACCCAACATAATTGAATATCATATAAAAACACTCTGATTGAAAATAGTTCGATCTATACAACAGGCATATTTGCTAAAATTTCAATATTTACTACACGGAAAGCATTTTGTAAAGATAAACTCCATAAATTGATTTGATAATTGGTTTTTCAATGATTTATTGAATTAAACTGACATAGATACCAGATTCAAGTATTAAATCTGCAATATTTGGCATAAAATTTCAATACAATAAAAATTAAATCAATAAAATATTTATAGTTTTCATAATCATGATAACACACAATTCCAAAAAAATAAACTTTGCAAAATTTTAGATTGGTAAAGAAAAATGGTGACTTCCTGTAAACTTCTTGACAATTGTACGGAAACTAGAGGTTTTGATCCTGATAACAGTAAAATATTAAAAAAATCTGATGACATGCATTTTAATTCGTAATTCTCTTTATTAATGCAATGAAGAAACGCTAACAAGCAAGTAATCATGGTGAATAAAAATTAAATCATTTATAAAAATCTTGGAAAAATAAAAAGCTTTAAAAGTCTTGAAAAGATTTTAGAAAAATTTGGGTCCAAAACCTTTCCCTTTATTTGTGTACATATCTATCTTACTTTCTTTTCCTCTCAAAAAACTTAAGAGTTTCTTGGTGAACATAATTTTGAAGTTTCTTCAAATATGAAAAGTATTGCGCATCAGATTATTATAACACCTAAAAAATTGAATAAATATATACCAAAATTTTAAGCCTTGATGAGTTTCAATTTTGATACAAAATCGGACCAAATTTTCTGGACAACCGAATTATTTTATAAAATCAGATTTTAGATTTTAACGCAATTTTTCTGTATATAATACAAATTTATTTAAGTGAAATGCATGCGAGACTTAACAAAAACTTTTAAATAAATACAATCTTACACTGTAATTATACATTTAGTTTATTTTTGGAATTCCCATCCTTATAATCGAGTACGGTTCAACAAAGTAAATTAGAGATAATCCGAACTAAATGCCCAGTTCTATATTTGGAAATTAAAAGGAAAAGAGAAAATACCAAAGCAATAAACCATAACAGAGTTGTGTCTTTCCTGTGTAAAATGGCGCTTCGTACCGAAATTCCACATCAACAAATCGTTGAGGTGAATGTCGTGGCAAAGACTTCATTTTGTGAGGATTCAATGAGCTTTGGAATTTCCCGAACAAACGAGACAAAGTATTTCCGGTCTTGCTTTCGATTCCAACTCGAAGCAGATTTAATAGAAGTATATTTCCTTTAAATCTTTTCAACACGATACTGTACTTCCCGAAATAGTTGAGTGAAATTTTTTTGATAAATTTTCTAAGTTACAGCTGTATAAGTAAATGGAGAACTTGTACAAATGTCAATATTAATAACAAAAGAATTTTAAAGAATGAATATGGAAATAAATTTATGATAATTTAAAATTTTATAAATTAATCTCTGCTGATTAGTAAAAAATTATTTCAGAGTGATTAAATTATCAATATAATAATTATGTTGCTGATAAAGAAATAATAATTCAATATACATAAATTTAATCATTTAGATTCTGCAAAAAAATTAATTAAAAGTAATTTCTTAAGTTGTATCCGAGTGAAGTAAACTTAACAGGATCAATAATAATTGAATTTTTATAAATGCATATTACAAATAATTTTTGGGAAATATATTTTTAAAAGTATTAGCAACTTTTAATGAGAGAGAGACTTGCATTTTATTTTTCTTAAAAAACCATCCGTTTTGTAAGGTATAAATTTTATTATTTTCAATTATAAAAGAATGCAGTTTATTTTAATGAAAGCCTAAATATCGTTCTCATACTAGATTTTTTAGAAAGAAATCATAAATAATACAAATTGAATATTTTCGTGTTAATTTCCAATATATTAAATAGGATAGAGAACCTAAAATTAATTGCATGTATTCATGCACTTGGATTTGAAAATACTATTTGTTACATCATTTAGGCATGTAACATATAAACAGAACGAAGGCTTCTGGTTGTGCTTAAATATTAATAAAGTCTTACTGGAGACTGTCTTGCTAGAAATATTTTTAGAAAACAGATAGAAATTGGCTTTAAAAATTTGAATGCTTTAATTTCCAGATGCCATCGTCAATATCGATGAGTAAATTTACTAACCGTAAAATGGTTGTTTCTTTCATTACAATTGAGATCATGATTACGCCACTTTATTACAATTTCTCATTGGTTTAAAATATCCGTGACGTCATGCAACGTTTCATCTATCTCACATTGTATTGAAACGGCGTCGAAAATCCGACTTGTCGATGAATTTGCTGCCTGCCTTCAAATCACATTCTTCCAGGGGTAGCAAACAAGGCAAAATTTACCATCGAATGTCTGAGAATGTTGCCAAAGTTCATTTTGTTAAAAAAACGATTTCTTAAATAAGGACCAAGTTTGATCGGTTTGAGAACCCGTTTCCCATTGATTCAAGCTATTAACGCATAGATAATAAAATAGCAGAAAAAGCAATATGAAAGACAAGACAAAATATTTACTTTATGGATAGTTTAAATTGGCAAGAACAATTTACATATCTTTCTGGGCTCCAGTGGCTCAGTAGCTTCACGCCGCTTCCCGTGAGCTCAGCAAAGCGAAGCATCATTTGCTGCGGGCAGTGGTTGGGAGGGTGACCACGGTGTACTCTCCTTCACTGGGCTGCTGGAACTCCGTGAGTCGGGGACGTGTCCACGTTAATCTGTGATGCCCAAAATCCTTCCGCTGGTGTGGCGTGGATGTGGAGAGGAGGGTGCCAGCTCAGGTGTGGTTTCGTCATCTGAAAGTCGTGCTTTCACCTTCGTGGTGCTCTGATCCAAATGAAAGACGCTCTCTATTGACTTAATTCACACTGCCAAAGGCATAGCGAGCTTGGCTTGTCCAAGTGTCTTAAGCAACACATATTTTTCTTTAAAATACAGTGTTATATATGATTTGATTTTAGTTCAATTTCATTTTTACACTGCTTTCGTTATTCTTTGAGCTCAATTTAATATGAAATCGAATAAAATCTTAAACAAGTTCTTTGTGATGTAATTTTCTCTTGTAACTAAATACTCAAAGTGCATGTAATATATCCACTAAAAATCTGGAAAAGAAAATTATTTTTAAAGTTTGGTATAGTCCAGGGATGGCTAATTTAGGGCGTTCCGTGGCTGAGTGGTCAAAGCATCACTCCGCTAATCGCTTGAGAGCGTAGGAGTGTGGGTTCGATTCCCACCGTGGCCCTGGGTGTTTTCTTCGTTATCTTCTGTGGTTGTACATCTGTCATTGTGCTATTTGCCCTATTATCGACGAAGACTTACAAGCGGATCTCAAGAATCAAGCATACAAGTCTGAATGTATGTAATGTAATAAATAAATAAAATAAAATGGCTAATTTGTGGTTCTTTGAAGGATTATTTGTGGCTCTCGATAAATGTACTCGAGTTCCCTTTTCATTTTTGTATTATATTTTAAAAAATTATTATCGTTCTGTATGTGTTTCAAAATGCCTTTTAAATTATTGACAACAAATACGAAAGATTAAGTGTAACGTTGTAACAAATTTCATTTCCGTCCAAGTTAAGAATGATATGACTCATCGAAAACATGCGCGAATGAACATAAACATTAACGTAACCGTCCATAATCAACCGATTCAAGACCAATTTTGAATTTTTAAACTTTTATTGTAACGGTCAGTTGACATTGTGCTCTGGAAGAAACAATTTGTATCACTCTTGCTACGGATATAATTTGTAATCTGGAATTTTTGGTAAGTTAACTAAAATTGTTTCGTAGTATGTAAAAAGTGTAATTGTTTTAATAATAAAAAAACTTGTATTTTCTAAATTTTTTTTATTTATTTCCAGTTCTTTTGAAAATATGATGACAGAGAACGAAAATAAAAAAAAGAAAATACGAGCAAGAAAAATAGATGTTTTAATAATGAGGGAGAGGAGAATTTCTTTTTTATTGACAATAACGTAAAAGCATTATGTATAATTAATAATTCTATGGTCAAAAATTATAATACTAACAATTTACGGAGACATTATGAAAGCCATTATTCTCAGTTTTCTAATCAGTATCCAACAAATTCCAACTTAAGATCCGATAAGCTTGCTTCTTTAAAATCAAATTTAAATAAACAGACAGTCTTAATGACCCTTAACAATCAAGCTAATAATGTATGGCTGTAGCCAATTCTGTTATTGCCTGAAATATTGCCCTTGAAAAACGCCCGTATGGAGATGGAGAGTTTATTAAAAAAAATCTTGGAAGATGTTCTTAAAGTTTTAGATATAAATAAATAATGCAGCACTGCACAAAAATGTTTCGCAAATTCTTGTCTCGTGACACACAACCGAAGGACGTATGACTGCAATTAATACATCTCTTGAATATAATTTACAAAATGATTTAAAAAACTGTATTGCATTCAGCTTAGCCGTGGCCGAGTCGACAGATCTTCCGCCACTGGCAGTTTTGTTTCACCTGACTTCGTTGTTAAGGAATTTTGTAGCACATTTGTCAACCAGATTTCCGCTTTCTACGTGTATAACTATTGAGATGAGTGAGTGGGTGTTTTCAGAGATTCTTCGCTTGAAGTATGGGGATGTGGCCAAATGTGCGTGGGAAATTCTCCCAGAAGGCAGGATGAAGCGAGTGTTTAAATACCTTTCAATAATTTTCTTTATTACGCTGTCCCTTACGCTCAAGTAAGCTTCTCACAATGCGTAGAATAAATTAATTAAAAAAGAATCACATATGAAAACACAATTCCTACTAACATCCACAAATATCATTTTTATGATTAATTAATATCATATTTTAATCAAAACATGTATCAATTAAACATGAAAAATTATTTCTTTTTAACTATTTTATAAATTAAACAATCATACATTGACAAACTGTATATATATATTATAAACAATTTTCTTAGAAAAAATCAGAGATGTTTTTTTTATAATTTTCGTTATATTTCTCTGATAAATTGCAATAATTATATAAAATATGCTAGCATATATATATATATATATATATATATATATATATATATATATATATATATATATATATATATATATATTATTCTGCTACGATTGAGTCTTCTTTTTTACATCACATCAAGTTTATAATTTGTTTTCATTAAAAACGTTCAATTAGTTTAATTGGTACTCCTAATGTTTCTTTAAGAGAGCTACATTTGGACTCTTATCAATAAAAAAAGAAACAAATGGTGTTAGAATTCTGGAAAATTGCTTTTCTTTAAGCGACGACAGTATGGGAGCATCAATATCTGCTTGCGAGATGAATTACATACGGAAATGAAATGTCTCCCGAGGGACTTTGCTATTTGAGCTTCCAGTAGCGGATATCAAAAGCTGCAAATCAAGGTTCATGTCGCATCGTATTTTAAATTAGGTCTGAAATCGTATAAATAGGAAATTAAAATATTTTAAAACTCTTCCCAGCAATCCATGTAAATTTGGATATGAACCAGTGCGATGTGATATTATTAAGAACTGCAAATTCTGCCATAATTGATCTCATATCCCAATCAACATCTTGAAACAAAGAAAAAGTTTAAAAAGTGTATAATGATATATTTAGTACATCTTTTTATTAATATAAATAAAAATAATTATACTCAAAAAGAGAAGTTTGGTTTCGATAAATTGAAATTTCAAAATCCGGTTTATACATAAATCAAATGATACCGTGTTAATTAAAGCCAGTAATTTATGCTGTGAAATAAATTACTGATAATATGATAAATTACCATATGCTAATTATTTTTGAGATGTTAGCTGAGAAATTACGGATATAAATAATAGAAATAATATAAGTAATAGAAATAATATAAATAAATAATAATAATATAAGTGAAAAAAGGTTTGTAATAAATTTTGTTCAAAAAAGAGTAATAAATTTTGCTCAAAAAAGATGAATTGTGTTAATAATTTTTAAATACTTTTTATGTAAGAAATTTACTCTTACCCAATAAGTAATTAATTTCCATACAAACATTATACTTAAAAGTTACGATTTTCCTACTATTTCAATTCCTACTATTAGTCCACACTCTCCCTATATATATATATACCTTGCTCGAATTTTCAATTGCTAATAAAATAATTTTTATTCATCTACTCAAATTCAAATACATTTTTTAAACTTGTAGTGGTTGATAATTGACGTTAGTATAGTTTTCAAATATTAATTCATTAATTAAATTTAAATAATAAATTTTAGTTTTATATTGTAGAAAAAAATAATACATTTTTTGTTGACCTAAGTAGGAATTGATTTTAAGAAAAATTTTATATTACTTGTTTATAAGCTTGTGTTATTTGCTAAATAATCTCTATTGCGCAAGCAAAAATGAGAACTCTCATCGAAATGTTACCTAACATTTTTTTTAAAAAAGTCCCGGTAATTTACTGATTTAATAGTCCACATACATACTGTTGTAAGAAAGCTTTCTTTGGTAGAAAATTTTCTTAGCTGTAAATAAAAACTGAAAAAGGTTTTTTAAATAACATAATCATCACTAGAAAATACTTCTCATAATAAAAAGTCTGAGGTATCAACATGACTAAACTACATTCTGAGAATTCCCTTAATTCGGGTTAAGTTCTATGCGTAACAATTTCGTCTTCATTTTTTGTGATGATATTCTAAGAGAATCCAGACTTCAATAACAGCCTTGTTTCCCGCGCATCCTTCTTGTTTATAACAAACTACAATAAATGTATCTAAAGTAACATAATGTTTAATCAATGAATGCATGCAGATCTAGTGCTTATATCTTGCTAAGTCTTCCATTGGGATTAGATGGCATAAATAGCGGGAGTGAGGGTGAAAGGGTTCTATTAGGAAAAGAGCACTTAGTGTAAATAATCTTCTATGATCCCTTTTTTGCGATAAAAGCTGATTACATTAGTTCTGACAGCAACAGAACTCCTGAATTAAATAAGCAAAATTAGTGCTTCCTGCTCGAGAAAAATAATATAATGATATATTTTGCTTAGGACACATCGTACTGCTGTCTAACGCCTTTATATGTAAATCGCAAAATGATAGAGAAACATTTAAAAATTGGTACTTAACACTTTTATTATATGAACTTTGGAGCTATAAATATTGAAAAAGTAACTCGTTCCATGAAATAAACTTTATGTAATTTTTATAATTCTAATTACAATATCTACACTCACTTCCTGCACTTAAGCACAAAGCAATAAAAGAAAAAAATTGAAAAGTAAAAATATCATAATTAATAAATATATTTATTAGTTCTAAATTTTTTTCAATTTTTTTCTGTACTAATATATTTATTCAATCAAAGCAAATAATTATTTGGAAGGAATAAAACAATAATAAATTTTCATAAACTGTAAGATGATATCTCATCGGAATCAAAAAAACAAGCAGACAAAACAAACAAAAAAAAACTAACATTAATAAGATGAGTAATCTATAAAACTCTACATCTATGTACAAAGCTTATAACATTAACTATTATTTGTATGAATTCTTTCTCCCATCTGTCACTTCAAATTCAAGAAATAACCCTTTTTCTTATAGAAGAGTTTAAAGATATGTGATTGTTACTAAGGATAAGAAACATGTACATATAGCACGGTCGAGGATATCTCGAATATTTTCAGAGAAATTCAAATCAGGCGAATAAACCAGTCATACATTCATTATATGCGTAATTCTCTCCTTCTCCAAACAGTCAATTTCTTTGGAGGATTCACATTATCTTTCCTTGAAAGTAAATTAGTAATTTTACAATGAGCTCCAGGATTCTATCAGGATAACTTATAAGCACCGCAAAATTTCTTCTGAAGATGCTTAAATTGGTGAATATATCCTAACGCATTTTATATGAATCCTAAAATATCCATATCCAGAGCATAATACTTCCTCTCCTGAAGCATGATGAATAGTGATTTTCTGGTTTTTATTTGTTCTCCTAAAGTGCTTCTCATCAAATGGGAAAGCATACTTCGAACACTCGATAAATATTATGTTTTCTATTAATCAGATGCAAATAAATTATAAATCAGTTTAACCGCTCTCCTAAAGATTTAGCGCGGACAAAGATATATAAATTTGTGAATATTTCATTCTATTTCAGTTACTTCTTTAGTTCCTGGTCACTATTTACATTAAGAATCAATACAACAAAATCAACCGTTTTACTTAATTTAATAATTACTAAAATTTATGATGAAAACAGTGTAAAAAGAAACAGGAAATTTGGATTCTATATAGCTAGTGAAAATTTCTCAGTTAATTATACTGATATTTTAAATATCAGATTATCCCCGATATACCACAATACCGATATTATATACTGATTTCTAACACAGACGGTTGTTCAGTTAAATTTGTGATATTTCCATCTATATCTAACTCAGAAAATATTTTTATAATAATTATAACCGAACAGCTAAAGGTAAAATATACAAAAAAAGTGAAGAAAAAAATCCAATCTAAGGCATTTTTGTTCAGAAGTTTACTATCTAATTTGTTTCAAAATGATCTTCTATTGCTTTTCATTTAAAGAAAGAGGCTTTTGACTTTGCAATAACATATTGTAAAAGCCATTCATAGCGAAAGTATTTTTATTCATCAAGTTGTGAAATTAATATTTTTAATATACTCATAAATACATCATTAAATTAATTTTCATCCATGGTAATTTAAGGTCATGTGCGATTTATTACCCCCAATGTTTCATGCAGGTGAAAAATCGGGAGCACTAAACCACACACGGATGACGATGTAGAATGCCTAATATACTAATTTACTTATAGATTAATTCCTAATATTATCAAGTACCTCACACACATATTTTATAAAAACAGAGTGATATATATAAGATCTACTGGTGACTTACTCTTTACTTTGCACCAATGATGAAACATCAGTCCTACAAAAAATTTAATGTACTCAGTTCTTCACAACTCAGAAACTCTGGTTTCCTCATTTAAAAAAATAGCAAAACCGATTATATCTACCAATCGGAGTTCCATGACTATTATCTGCATGTAACACTGTAAAAGAACAAATTATCTACCTTGAAAATACTGCTTTGACTAAAAGTCTATCAATCCCCTAAAATTGTAAGATTTTGATTCATTCGCGATAAACTGAACTCGATATGTTTTAGAAAAAATTGCTAACTGGGAAAAAATGCACCTATCGATCTAATGGAACATTTCTCAATATTTCACAAGCGTGAGAAGGTATAGAACTAATCTCCTAACATCAACAAAGTTAAAAACGTGTAACTATTCGTAGTCAAGCGGAAATAAATTCTGAAATTTCGCATTTATGAAAGATATAAAACGCCTTTCTCAGACAGTAAATTTATCGATCTTAATAAGGAATCAAGAAAATTTAACCCAATTTTTGTGCAAAAAAAATTTATTCAAATACAATTTAGTCACTTTTATTGTGAAATGAAGTGTCACAAATATATTCGACACTTATTTACTTTATAATTATTTAAATGTCTATATTTTAAAATTAGCTTAATGTCTATGTCTGCAGGTTTCATTTAATTAAACTGCATAAAAAATTTCAGATGATAATTGAGTACATGATACTAACAGAAAAATATTTCATACTTCTATGAATTTCTTTAAGGTTTAGATATTAGAGTCATTAAGGTATGTTTGATTCACTTAAATAATTTATCCAAATTTCGTCGCATTACTTCAGGGAGCAATTTTGAGACACTTTTCATATGAAATATTAACATGAATGAAGGATTCTAATAATGAGATGCATCTTTACTTTTTGTATTTTTTTTTCTTAATAAAAGTAATGCATTTAGGTGATATTATGAATTTAATACTAGCTCCATTCATTGCAATTTTAAAGTGGGTTTATAATAAGAGTGATAATTGCGTAAAATTTTTTGCAGATAACACAGTTCATTCCTTTATTGATGGATAGAAAGTTCAGGATACGAAGAAGAGAAAGAGTATATGACTTTATTAAAAACAAAACTATTCCAAAAGATATTGGTAAATATATTCTTTAAACATGAAATAGTGGATTGGCTAACAGCCAAAGATTACTTCATGAATATGAACATTGACCTCGTTTAACCTTCTGTAAGTTATTTTCATATTGTTTGTTTGTCGCTCAACGGTCATGTTTTGCACACGAGGGCTAATTAGACCGGGACTTACGGTTTAAAGTAGAATCCGAACCACTACAAACATCCATGCCCAAGGTGGGATTCGAACCCACGAACTGTTGAACCGAAGTCAAGAGCGCTAACCATTCGGCTGCCAGCTCGGCTAAGTTATTTTCATAAATAGTAGGCTTAACTTTATTCAGCAAAATAGGAAAATCCTAATTTTCCTCAGTATGGTCTACTACCTATGAGATGTCTTTTGTAAGCATAAATGAGATGGATATTCAAATACCCTATACGTCTTTTGATAATAAACAAAATCTGAAAAAAATCCCAAGAATACAGCTCAATGGATGAACATGCAAAATTTGAAAAGGCAACGCTTATTATTTCTAATTCCTGTAACTCTTTTCAACGGTGGTTTATTTTGAACATGAGAGAATTCCCTCCAAAGAGTAAAATCCTTGTAATATGCTATGGTAAGTCCTAAGAAACGTTATTACTTTCCGTAAAAGATAAGCTAAGATTTTTGCATTCCAATAAATATTTTACATATTATAAGTAAAAATCTTCCTTGGAAGGTCACGGACACAGCTAAGTTGGGGACGTAAAGAGCCATTTGTGAGTTAAACGTGATTTTTAATATATTCTTTACTTGATTATTTACTTCTAATACTTACTCTTCATAAATTAATTCCGACATTTGACTAACATTTTCCTACCTCCTGACCAATTAGAAAGAAACAGTTACTAAGCATACATCACAATTCATTTTTCATTCCACTGAGCGCAGCTAAATTAGGTTGGGTTAAATTATTACGAGTGAATGTATAATAATTATTTATCTATCATAAAAGGAATTGATTAATTAATAAGGAGAAGATAGATTAATATTTTTAATATATTTTTGTGACTTTTTTCAATATAAGATCATTAGAACAAATTTTATATATCTTTATCAAGAAGCATTTAAATATTGTGAAATCATACTTATGGGTAATTTATGATTTGTTTAATTTTTTCTGTGACATAGGAGAAAGGATAATCTTAGTTATACTTATTTAAGGTTCAAGGAATGATGAAAAGAAATATAACAGATACAAACAACAAATGATACAAAATTCCTGAAAGGAATTTTTTTGGATGTCTAATGAGTTATGCTTAGAAAATACTTGTTTCCAAAAGACAAACCCAGACCCTATATAAAGCTTTTGGCAATTGTCTCTTCCAATTCGATGAAATCAATCAGCATTCATATGTAAATAAAATTATTTGTCAGGTCCAATAAGCAATTTTCAATTACTTAAAAATTCATCAATCTTTTATTTCATACAAGTAACAAATTCACTTTAGTGTCTTCTGATAAAAGTAAATGTAAATTCAGTCACAAGAAAAGAATTGAACGTTTTAAATATATAGAAAAGTTATACTCATCTATTATTTTTATAACTCTTCTTTAAAGGGCGCTAATTGTGCTGCTAATAGAATTGGATAAGTTCAAGTTTTAATAATCAAATGTTGTGCTTCCGTTCAATTAGTTCGTTAGTCAGCAATGATTTTAAATGTTGAAGTTCAGTCTTATCTAAAGAAATAATAATTAAGCTTATTTTAATAGACAAAACTAATAATTTATATTTCCTTTCTATAGACTTCATGGGAAATGTTCCAAACAACATGTTTTTTAATATTGTTTTTTTCCCTATATTAATCTTTTTTCGTATCTTACCGAAAAGTGACAAGTGTCTTGGTGACATTAAAATGGGTATAAAACCATGAGCTTTGCATCAATCAACTCACTCTATTAGCCAGAAGTGAAAGCAATTTGGAAAGGCTAGAATTAAATATCTAAAATTAAAATAGTCTGTCCATTATCTATGGAAAAATTTTTGTAATAATTTTAAGGTAATTGTTTAGCTTCAAGTGCAAGAACTACAATTCTCATATAATAATTTTCGTTTCGAGTCCTTATTGTAATAAAAATGAATGCACATTTCTTTCCCTATTTTGAAATACTTTACAAAATCACAAATTTACAAGTCTGTTAAAAATTTACAGGAGCAAATAAAGAATTACCATTTTAAATTGCATTCACAATTCATTAAATATTAATCGTGTAATAAAAAAGGAAAAAAATTGTCCCAATAAACAACAAAAAAGAAAGTACCTGCAAATGTAGGCTCATTTACATATAAAGTTAATGTTTTCCAATACTTTTCATGGTGACAGCCTCTTTACACTTACTATTGAGAGCGTGTATACATTAAATTTGTGAGTAGGACTATCCACCCAAAAGTGAATTGATATCCTGAAGACGGATTTTTTTGAAGAAGGACTGAAGACGGAGCATTATTGATTTGTTGTCATTTACGTTATGTGGCATGGTTGTTATTTCTCTACTTTACAAAATAATACCTTTTTTTACAGTTATTTCCAAGTTTTAATAAGCAAATATTTCTTCCGTTTAATTATTTTCTTAGTTATAAATTTTTTTTAAATTCTCAAATTCAGTCCCTCTCTCAGTCTATCTAAAATAAATAATAACTAGACTTACTTTATCAGACCAAAAACTTATTGAATTTCTTAAATGGTGAAATTTTAGTTTTACTTTTTTATATAGAGGATTTTACCTTTTTAATCATTAAGTTTTTTATTTACATAATCTATTTTTGAAAGAATTTTATAAACTATTTGTGTGAGAAGTGCTGCATATGCTGCTGTTGTATTCGTATTAGAAATTTTCAATTTTATTTCAGATATTAAATATATATTTTATATTTTGGGAAAATTATTGAGATAAATATTTAACTAAGAACTAAATACAAACAATCATGAAATATCTACATATACCAGAATTATTTTCTCAAAAAACTCATATGTGAACTATTATAGTTTCAAATTGCGTAAAAGTCCCATTTTTCACATAAGAGTTCCATCAAATTTTCCAAAATTCCCATTTTTTTCATACATTTTCGTTTTAAGGAATGAAGCAGTTCAGGTCCCTTTCTTTCTTTGAAAAACAACAGAAAAGAATGATCTCCCGAATATCAAAATCATATGAATGGAAAAAACATTTTGGAATAAACAAATGATTCGCATTTCTGCTCATTTTGACAATTTAGGAAGGACAAACGTCTTCTGAAATATTGCATGAAGATGTGCAATGAATTTCTCATTAGGAAAATCCTTTGTACTCTATGTAAAGTCATTTTTCTCAGAATATATCGCCTTATGACTTAAATACAAATAAAATTCTTACCGGCAAGCACTTAACTTCGATGGAAAAAGGATCTTTGCCTATAGAAAGTATGTACTATCTTTCCATTATTTGACACTCGCACTGATCAAAATCTAACCAGTCATGCAAATAAGGTCTCGATAGGTTGGTGAAAGTCATAGAAAAAGCATGCGGGATTTCAACGTTCAAAAGGACAACATATTGTAAGGGGAATGAGCATTTTTGCAACACGTCCAATACCTATTCATACCGTGTAACCACGTTCAGAACAGCACGATGACTTTAATTAAAAATTCAGCATTGATACTGACAGTGATTCTAGTGCCAAAGTTGAACATAGGATTCCCAAAATGTCATCTTTTCAGACACGCTTTGGTTCAGCTTGCACATTCTGATGGCCTTATAAAGGTTTAAAGACTGTAAGGAGAATGGTCTTCGCATAGTTAAATTCAATATCGTTATCGGGGTTTTACATTTGATGTAATGATATTAGCAACCATTGGGTATATGCATACATATCTCTAGTTTAGATCGATGATAATTTAAAAAGTTACCTTTATGACACCCTAAGACTATTGGTTGTGCCCTGTCTTTGAAACCTGCGAGAAATGTTATTTTTCAACAAGATATTGCACTCACATTCTTACTTTCCTCGATATAGAGAATATTCGATTGTCTTGGCTTGAATGGTTCTCAGATCGCACAAACTGGAAACATTTGGTCAAGAGTTGCTGAGAAACTGACCCTCCACTCTTTCCCCCTTACTACGGTTGGTAAAGAATGGCACTGATTTGAATCCGCATTGAATGAGTACTCATTTCGGTCACTTAAACCCAGAATATATGGTTAACCAGATAAAGGCCATTTTAGTTGTCAGAAATCCAAGTGTTTCTATTAATTTTTTAACCCTGTAAACAGTCAAAGTGCTTACAAATGAAATTTTGTTCAGGTTTTTGTTCAGGTTCACAAAATTCATACATTTTATGTTCAGGACATGCTGTTTATGTAAAATATATATCTTTTCTTATTTTCTTTCTATCAAGAACTCAATTTTAACGGCCAGAATTGTATTTTAAAAGCCATTAAATATCAAGCAAAACAGTCTTTTTTTTTAAATTGTCCTTCACATAAACACAGAAATTTGACAGCAACACTCTCATAATTCACTATCTGAATACAAACTAGATATAATCTTAAATCAATCATTTTATGCATGTCTATAGGTCGCTGAAGCTATTCGCTTTTCGAACTGAATGAAAGACATGAAAACTATGAAATATATTCAACATTTTTAGAATGAGTGAATCTAGAATAACTTTCGTTGCCAGTTCCATGAAACATAATAATACAATCCATATTTTACGAAAAGTTTTCATTAAAATAAAAAGTTTCTTATTCAGAATGAGTTTGAGGCTCTTTGGTTTGAGGATATCTCAAAATGGAAACAACATGTCAATCTCCGAACTAATGAGAGGTAAGACATGATAGAAAAAAACAAAGATGACAAGAAAGTCTTCGTATACTATGCTCAGTGCGTTTAAAATGTGGGAAATAAATCTGAGTACCTTGGTTATTATTGGAACATTTGGAATTTGAATCTGAAGACATGAATGTTGATTAAATTGCGATTTCACTTTAGTTAAAACGTGTGGTTGATACGCAGCTAAGGTAGATTTTGTCTTAACAGATATTGGATTTCATCATAAATTTATATTTAGCAATTTTCTTTGTAGACAAGTTTTTAAAATGCTAATTAATTCAAATGAATATTTATAATGGATTTCTTTATTCTGTTAAATCAAGTTCACTCGTAAATTTTTTCAAAATATTTTGTCTAAATATATCAAGGAGCGAAAAATTTTAACTTTCTCTTACCGTAATAATTTATTAAGAAAATAAAATAGGTTCTTATTTTTTAAATTTATTATCTTCTTTCATTCTAATTTTCACTTTATTTTTTTTATTTATTTATTTATTTATTTATTTTTTTTGTAAATATAAACATTTCCTTCAATCAACATTTTATATAACTGATGCTGCCAATTATTTCATATTTTCTGCGTCCTTTAGATATAGCATTATTTCATCATCTGACGGAATGCAATTATCTGAATACCCAATTTTTTAAAATTAAACTTAAACTTCTATCTGCATTCTTTAAATTTGAACACTCCAGGGATAAAAAACATTGGTAAATACATTGCATATAAGCCTTGAGTTGTGGAGATTTAGAAAATATAGTGAAAAGAAAAGTATAAATGCAATTTTTATTGTCAATAAACATTAATAAGTTCAATCAAATATTTATGTCTTAACTCTTAAATAGATTGTACTTAAACAGATTTTGAAATTTATGCATTTTAAACAAAGCAATTATATCTTAAATTGAAACGGCTTGTCAACAGTTCAGATTGTTAATAAGAATAGCGAAGACGAACCTGCTGTTATAAACAACAGCAACAATATTAATTTAACAAAAAACATAAATAGAAAACAATTTAACATTAATGCAGGAATTTTAATAGAATATCGTAGGTGTCGTTTTACCAGAGTTATTTACCCACGTCCTTCCTGCTTGGCATTTAAGTGCCGTTTGTACGCTGAGCTCAGGCGCAGTTGACGCGCATGCGTCAACACGGCTAAAAAGTTAAGTATTTAAAACGAATATCATTTAAGGGAAATTCCAGGGGTCTAGACAATACAATGCTTTAACTATAGTTTAGTGATTCACAGGTTTTGAAAATAAATATTAAAATGGTTTGGAAGTAATTCTAATTGAAAGTATCTATTAAAACTAAAAATATTAGCGAAATCTAAAAAAACATGGTATTTCTTCTTTTATAAGATGGTTATTTTTCACAATTTCAAATTTAAATATTTAGGCTTTTTAATTGCCATAAAATTTAAATTAAGTCAATTGAAAAATATTTTGCAATAATAAATATACAGCAATTTAATAATACTAAATTTTAATATTTTCTTCATTACATAATTAATTATTAATTTAAACTTGATAGTAAATTTTAAAATTTTGGCAATGACAGTTTGATTACATAAAAATATATCCTATTAAGAATATCTGCATAAATATTTTCAAAAAAATACTTTTAAATTACTTGTACAAAATAATTTGAATTCTAAAATATTCGTTAAAATGTAGTCAATATTTTAAGCAGTTAAATGATTTTGTATTGAAATTAATTTGCTCATTCTAAATTTATATTTGCTATTTTAAAATTAAAAACTTCACGATCGTTCGTTAACACTTAATTATCTCAACACTGAAAATAAACTACTATTTTATGTACTTATTTCCGCTTAGTGAAAAAAAGTTGAAACTTGATCTGTTTTTAAAATTATTGGCAACATAAGTTGCCTCAGTTGCTGGTGCATGCACAGAAAAATTCTGATTCTGCAATTTCTAACGCCAATAACTTTCATTTGGCATGAAACTTGGCGAGAACAAAATAATGTTCAAATTTCAACTCCTCTTCAATAGTAAAAGAAAAAAAATCTGAAATATTATTAGACGATAAGTGAGAAGTGCCGAAACTCGAGGTATGACGTCACATAATGAACAGTCTATAGGAGTTCTACTAGAATAGAGGCAATTCTAACGTAATAAGGGCATTGAACTCTTCAAAAATGATTCATATACGTTAAGAATATCATAGTTTTCTTAGAGTTTTGCATTATAAGCACATATATTGTTTTTTCAATTAGATACTTGCATATGAAATTATCGGATCCTTGCTTAAGAAATTGTCTGTTTACTATCTAGAGGGAAATAGAAAAAAAAATGAGTTACGTAAAATGATTACAACAATTTTTGAGGAATTATGTTAATCGTTTGCATATTGAAATGAAGAGAAAAAGAAATTAGAAATGCACATGAGAATAGATTTGTGGTAAAATTACATCTTTATTTATGCATTCAATTTTCGTGGGTCTCAAAAGTTCCGCGGGAAGACATAGAAAACATATAAATAATCGCCATGTTTTCCATCCTCATTTGTCTTCTTTTTCTCGAAGTAAAAATATCTAACTGCATCAATTTGTGAATCAACGAAAATGCAATCTACACAACTGATAGTATAAATGGTATCATTTATAAGAAAAATAAATCGAAACATATGAACAAGTATCATCTCATTCATGTATGCAACATGATTTTTATGCGTCACGTCCATTTTTCTGAATAGATTTTATACTTTTCCTTAAAATATGACTGTTTTGACTTAGAATTACAACTTTGCTTTATATTTTCTTTATTTATTTTTCATAAACAAACAAAAAAAGTGTACATATGTAATTGAAAACGATTCAAAAATACATAAATTATAACGATTAATCACATTCCACATTTTGAAAACTTAAATGAAAATGTCAACAGAGACCTCTAGTGGTTAAAAAAACCATTCATTATCTATTAAATCACACATGTATTTACAAATTTCTTCAAAAATTTTATAATTTTCTCAATTATATTTTTAGAGTATTTTCGATGATAAATAATAAAGAATTATAATGCTTTTTTTAATTTTTTCATTATTAAATCATTGTTGCTTTTCTAATTGATGTTATGCTACTTGAACGTAATGGCTGACATATAAAAATTACTTAAAAATATAAAAAATTTTAATTTTAGATTTAGAATTATATTCTCAATTATTAAAATTTTATTGATGTGGGCATTTTCCTGAATATTAAATTTGATATATTTATAAAACAATTTTAACTGTAATATACACGGTTATTGCTTCCTTAACTGCAACTGTAATTGTTCTTTAAATTTCAACTACCGATTTGTTGTGTTCATGCACGTGTGTCTGTGTAAATCTAAGACTTAAAGAAACTGGCTTAAAAATTTGTAAGATTTTATATATTATTGCAATTAAAAAGAATGGGACCACCAGGTTTTTCACCTCGCGGAGATAGAGGAGGATTTCGTGGACGAAACAGCGGTGGTGGAGGATTTCGCGGCCGAAATAGCGGTAGCAGCCCTGGAGGATTTCGTGGAGGTCGAGGTGGTGGTGGCGACCGAGGTGGATTTCGTGGAGGCCGAGGAGGTGATCGCGGTGGATTTCGGGGTGGAAGAGGTGGTTTTGGTGGACGAGGTGGTGGATTTCGTGGTGGACGAGGTGGCGGAGGACGAGGAAGAGGAGGCACTCCTGGCAGAGGAGGTAAGAAAACCGTTGTCGAACCCCATAGGCATGAAGGAGTCTTCATCTCACGTGGAGCAACAGACACTCTTCTGACTCTTAATCTTGTTCCTGGAGACACTGTGTATAATGAAAAAAGAATAACTGTTGAAGAAAATGGTGAAAAAATTGAGTACCGTGCTTGGAATCCATTCAGGTCTAAATTAGCTGCAGCTATCATGGGTGGCGTTGGTAACATTCACATGAAAAGAGGCAGTCGTGTTTTGTATTTAGGTGCTGCATCAGGAACTACAGTATCGCATGTCTCGGATCTTGTTGGCCCTGAAGGTATAGTTTATGCTGTTGAGTTCTCACATCGTTCTGGAAGAGATCTCCTCAATGTTGCTCAGAAGAGATCAAATATAGTACCTATAATCGATGATGCTAGACTTCCTTTACGATATCGAATGCTTGTCGGAATGGTTGATGTCATTTTCTCTGATGTCGCTCAACCTGATCAAGCTAGGATTCTGGCTTTGAATGCCCATGAGTTTTTGAAAGAGGGAGGACATTATATTATTTCCATTAAGGCTAATTGCATTGATTCCACTGCATCTGCTGAAGCTGTAGTCACAGCTGAATTAGATAAACTTCGTGCAGAATATTTGAAACCCGGTGAATCAGTGACTTTAGAACCATACGAAAGGGATCACACTGTTATTGTTGGAACTTATCGACCAAGACCCGATGATGAAGGAAACAAAATGCAAACTGAATAAAATTGTTATTTGTATGCAATGTTAATTATTTTTTCTTTTAATAAATAATTAAAAACTATTTGTTAAGTCTTATTTATTAGTCTTTAAATGTTTTGCCTTAAATTAATTGCTTTATATTTATACAGATCTTCAAAAATGCTTTTAGAATTATAAGAAATATTTATGTTTAATAATATAAATTCATTGATGTATTGGGCATTATGAAAATGCTTTCTTTACATCATTCAAATAAATTCTTGAATTTCCATTTACTGTAATAATTAGAAGTACATAAATATTTACTTTAATAGTTTCGAGTAAATATTTGGGAAAATGAGTGTATAATTTTACTAAAATAGGTATGCATATTAAATGTTAATAAAGAGCAAATAATTATTTATAAGTTTTATTAGGTTCTCTTTAAAACAGCCTAATTTTTCAGCGTTGTTTCCACAGTTCCTACCTTTGGTAATGGATGCATATAGTAGTTCTGCCTTAAAGGTATAAATTTTTATTTTATCTTGCACTTGTGTACAAAACTCAGCATACACATATTTTGTCATTCTAGATATTTAACTTGAAGTTCTGGTGAATAGTGAGTTCTAATTATATATATATTAAAAAATGAAAAAAGGGTTCTTTTTGCTCAATTCAATAATTTTTCTATGGAATGATATCTATTCCTATTAGAAGGATAACTGGCATAATTTTTATCACTATATCAAATTTTTATGAAATTTAAAGTGTTTTTCTGATGTTTTACTGTTTTAATTTATTTTCATGGGCCAAAACTGTTAACTTGTAGTTTATTATATTAAAATATTATACTTTCTGAAGCATTTTTGCTATTTGAACTCTATAAGGCAAGATTCAATTCATTGGTATGCCAAAATTATATTTTCTTGCTTCATATAAAAGATTGATCAAATAAGTATAATTTAATAACTTTTGTTATTATCCGTAAGTAGTTACTTTTTTACTGGCTCCAGGAAAGGAATTAGTATTCATGTATTAACATCACTACAGCCAATTTTGCAATAAGCTGAATTTACACCATAAGAATTGCACTTAGATATTAGATTGTTAAATAGGTCCCATACAAAAAAGTAGGATGTTTGCGAATTATGACATTAATGCTAATTCATGTGACCATAACAGTAGAAGGTGGTTTCGACTTTAATTTAAAGTCAATATTGACTCTATTTCCACCTACAAATCAATCATTTTTTTTGTTTAAAAAAAGGACTAACCTCTTGGTACCCCTTATTTTTGTTTTAATATATTGGTGTGATTTCTATGGCACCAGTTTAGTGCAAAATTGGCTTTGGTGACACTAAGACATAAATACCAAATAAACAATTACCCATTTTTTGTTATTTTAATGTAAACATTCAAAATCTTATTAGTTAAGTAATATCTTGCTCTTGAAACTCGGTATTTTGTATTTTTACTTCTGAGCAATATATTTTTAAAATTTAAGTTTATACACAACAATGAATAAATTTTAAACAGTTCATAATTATATAGTATGTGGAAAAAAAAATTATAGTTAAAATACATTTCATATATTTCAAAATTATAATGTTTTTAATACTGAAAATCTGTTGGAAGAAATGAGTTTTTTCAAAGCTGTATTGTAAATTAATTATAAATTGAAGTTGTCCATAGTTAAATTTGAAATTATGTATAGGATACAATTGACATAAAATAATTAGTGTCTTAGAAATATACATTAAAGCATCCACAGTTGAGTATAAGTTAGTAATTTTTTTATGTATAAGTGAATAGAAAAATATTTTGTTAAGAGGAAATATAGGGCTTAGGCCTCTTTCACACTAGACGACTTTTATTGTATGATTAAAAATATCGTCTGAAATTTTATGTGAGAAGTTATATTAAAATACCACACAATGTCGCTTCCCGTTCAGTGTGAAAGAGAGCAAGTAATTCATTATCTATAAAAATACATGCTAACTATTAAAAAATTGAAAACATTGTATATGAAATATCAGTCACCTGAAATATATTTCAATTATTTAAAGGATAATAATTATAAAATATTTACATGTAGTGCCACATTGAATTTTATGTAAGTTGGAGAAATCATTCATATTTTTAAATATAACAAAGTGTTAAATGTATTATAATTTATATATGTGCTAATAATATGTTAACTAGTTTTTAGTTCCTTTCAACAATTTCAAAGAATTCTCACCATTTTCACAGTATAATTTTGCAGTCATTTAATCTGCAAATTGTTGTTTACTAAATTTTAGTATTGATATTTATATGGATGCATAATATTTTAATGTAGTTGAGGGAAATGTTACACAAGAAAAATTTTGGGCCCATTTTAATCAGATTCTAAATGTAATTTCATAAAACTAATGAATTAAAAAAATATTACTAATTTTTTAATAAAAATTATTTGGAGTAGATGTGCAACTAATTTACGTGAAAGTTATGGAGATCATGACATTTTTTTTATTTACATTTCAGTATTGTTTACAAATATTTCTGGTATTTGAGGAAGTTATTGTAGTTAACCTAGAAAAGATTTTTCACAATTTCTTCAATTTAAATATTATTTTGATTGGTAAAAAATATTATTTCTGTTAATTAGTTATATGTAATTTTAAATAATTAATAGAAAAAATGATTTGCACATATCCTTTTAGAAATTTATGGATTGTTGAAATAAACAGCGATCCATTTTTTAAAAAGTGAAATATCCTACAATGAATGCTAAATTCAGTGTAAATTTTATTTATATAAATAAACATTTATTATAAAAATACCAATGCTTTATACATTTTATAACTGGACAATAAGTGAAATTGCACGACTCTTATAACTTGCTTTATTTCAAATTTCCAAAATAGTCTCCATATTAAATCTATTATTTAATGTATTACTTGCATAAAATCTAAAAAAGATAAATGCCAAGTTCAGATTCAACATAAGTCCATAGTTAAAGTGTTATTTTTGGAATTTTTCTTGTTTGCATTTCACTTATTAAGCATCATTGAATAAAAGTTTGCAATCTAAATATTACTATTGTAACTAATGTGCTAATTTTATTATGTATTTCAAGTTTTAATTACAATTAATAGTAGAAAGTTATTCCTTTATTTATGAAAATATTACAGTTGAAACAATGTTATGAATTAAATTATTTTCACATTTAAAAATTTATTGATTTTTTAAAGAAATATATTTGCTTTAGTAAACATAAATTATATCATTCTCAAGCTTAAAAACTTATTTGTAATAGTCATAAATTGTTGATAGATTTAAAATCAATATTTAACTCACAAGTTTCAAAATATTTAAAGTTGCAGAGTGTGTATCTATATTTTATGAAATATTACAAATTTGTGAAATAGAAGCAATATATTTTAATTAAACTAATTATAACCTGTACAAAACTGAATTCATTGAATAATTTGGAAAATTTAAGAAAAACGAAGAGGAATCGAGTGAGCTTTCTAATTAGTTTTTGAAAACTCATATTTTTATTGCAATGTTTATTGTCATCCACTTTCTCAACCTTAGATGCCAAAATAGTGGTACCAAGTTTAAGTTCTCATTTAAATTTTAGGAAATTTTCAAAATAATATAATATTGACTATAAATAAGAATTAGTAAACATATTCTTATTTCGTTACCGCTTCTAGCATAAATTTGCAGTAATATATTGTGAAAATCAACAGTATTGGCTTAAATATCTAATGCATAATATTAAATTAAGAATCAATTATTTATTTTCTTGTGTAAAACTGTGGAATTTTTGAACTTTAGTACAATTAAATATTTAAATTATTAATTTAAACTATGTATACACAATTCAATAAAAGGTTAAAATATTACCAAATTTTAGGTCATTGATATTCAGTAAAAAAATTTTCAGAAATTATCAAAGACAATGTTGAGGTTGTTACTTAACTTTTAGCTGTGTCTGACAAAGTCAGACGATACCCATCATGTTGCTGACCCTAAAGAAGTCAAGGACAAAAAATGGGGTGAATATATGTCCTTTCTGGTTTTATTATTCATAATATCTGTTGCACAATGGTCTGGCCTGAAACATGTCTACATAGTAATTCAAAAGATGATGGAGGTTCCAGATGGTATTTGAGAATTTTTTCAAAAGGATTTGACACCGAATTAATTTTAGTGGGAAAATCGAAAGCCCGCCACACACGATAGGATTTTTCCTATGGATTTGTTGGACGTGAACAAGTTGTACCGTGTGTGGGGAAGTTGGACAGGTTCAAGAAAATTCAAACAAGGTCTGATTTTTCTTCCAACACAGGAAGTAAGCAATTGCTTCCCGTTGTCGCGTGTCTGTCTCGCAGGGTTGCAAATTATTTCTTGGCGATACTTGGGGAAACTAATATTTGAAATTTCTCATTTACTGAAACTTAGATTCACGTTTTACAAAACGTCACGAACATTAGACACCTTTTTTAAAAATGTCCATGAAGCAAATATTGCAGGAATTTATTGAAGTCTATAAAGATGAGCCTTGTTTGTGGCAAATAATGAGTGTCGATTACACAAATAAAATAAAAAGAAAGTTAGCTTATGAAAAATTATTGGAAATATACAAAAAGATAAATGATAAGGCCTCAATTAACGAAGTAAAGGAAAAAATTAATGCCCACTGTAGAACCTATAAAAGAGAAAAATCAATGAATCGAAACAAAGTGGTGTAAGCACGGAGGATGCATATGTGTGCCGACTTTCTGGTACTTTAAATATATATCATTTCTGGGCGAAACTGCAATTCCACGAATTTGGACACAAGTTTTGTTGAGAATGGTGATGAAATAAGTAAAATAATTTATTTTGTAAAATTATTCTCTATCTGAATGAATATATATATATAATTACACATTTAACGTAAAATTTAACTACGAATTATTATAATAAGATTTATTAGAAAACAATATATTTTTATTTCAGAATGCTTACAAATCTTCAAAATAAACATTTTAAAATTTTAATTTTCTATATTTTTAAATATGAATTAAGTTTAAACAATAATATAAAGGTATTAGTTGAGATTATTCTGTTGTTTTCTTTAAATCTTCTTTATACAATTAAACAATAATAAAATTAGGTAATTAAAAATAATAAATTGATTAATAATATCAAAAGAAAATTATTCACCTTTAAGCAAAATTGAAATGAAATGAAATTTCAGTTATTATTTATCATTTGGTAAATGTAAATTTGTTTCCCTTTTATTTAAAAATCATTTAAGAAAATATTATAAAATCTAAGAATACTTGGATAATAAATAACAAATTAATAACTGATTTTATATCTACTAATAAATAATAATAATTAATACTCGATATATAAACTTTTTGATGTACTAATGGGGCTCTTTAATTAATACCGCTTGTCAGAAAGCGCTAAGTTGCCCTTAATGGTTCATGAGAGCGCATGGATGTATCTTTTCCTACAATGAAAGGTGTTACCTAATCCAACAATGCTGCATACAATTTTTCATTCATCCTCATGTAAGTAAAGAAATCTTTATCTTCCGACTGTATTTCTGTAATCAAATTTAGATGTGAAAGAGTTTCACGCTGGAGCAACCAATTTTTTGCCCATTTTTTTATTATTTGTTTTTCACCATCATCACAGTCCAAAGCAACAGCCAATAATAATTCTGTGCCTAATTTACTCATGTTACTTAACTTCCTATGATAACATTCAATGGTAGATGTTACAAGCAGACAAATGAATACAACAATAAAAACTAAAAAGACACATAAATACGTCAAGTCATAAAAGTAACTGAACAACTCTTTTAAATGATTGAAATTTTTGGCGATTTTCGATTTCCATTTACAATGCACACATTTTAAGCCAAAAGCAATAAATGTTGAAAAATGGCACCTTAAAAATAACTTCCCACTCCAGATGTGCCTCCCCTACTGTGGTCAGCAGAGTTTGAGGGAAGTGAGTGCTTAATTACTCTCTACCCCCTCCAACAAATCCTATGGAAAAATCCTATCGTGTGTGGCGGGCTTAAGTAAATCACAATCTATAAAAAAATAGTATAATTTATTGCTTTCCAAAGGCTGTATACTACTTTTTCCAAATGCAAGAAATGGTTTATTTTCAATTTGCTGAAAAACAGAAGGGACTTAAATTTGGCTTCCAATTGGAATTATTTTAACCTGATTTAATTTTAAGGAAATAAATAAATTTTTCGGCAAAATAAATTGACATAAATATTTTCCTCAAATATTTTAGTAAATAACATACAAAATGAGTTTTTATTCATTCTATTGCAATACAAAATATGACTAGGTTTGCAAAATTTATTTTATATAAAATCACTATATATTGAATTTCAACGACCATTCTCTTTCTGAAGCTATGCATTAAGAAGAAAATTTTTTATCCAAAATTTATATTTGTTATCAAATGATAATTTTTTTAAAATAATCCCAAGAAAATTTTCTTGTTCTAATTGTATAGAAATTATGTGTAGCATTTTAATAAACTCTTGATTGATAAACATTTTAATTCACTATTGAAGATGGCAATTTTTTTAAAATAACCAATGAAATATTTCTTTGCACACCTTTTTGGTTTTAAAAATATAAATGAAAATATTTATATATTCCTGCAAATTTTCATATTGATAAAACATTTTTTTTTCCTCATTTAGTTATATTAAAGCAACAGGAATATGCAAATTTTAAAGTATCTTTTCAACAGGATTAAATCATTAACATATTTTTCTCTTGTATATATATTCTTACTGGTATTTATTTTTTAATTACTTCTGTTAATCAAATGTGTGATATAGAACATTTAAATGCTGAATAAATGTTGATTAATTTATGTTTAATTGATAACAAGATTGATAAGTGTGAAAATTTAAATGTGATTGCTTAGGAGTCTATTTAAAAACATATTGAAATAACTAATATGAATAATTAAAATAAGTATTCAATTTTTTAAGGTTTAATTTGTAAGAAACTCTTCTATTTAGCAATCAATTGCTTTTTTTAAATTTGAATGTGGAACTCAAATATTAGGATATAAGATTTTCATGGTTATATATACATTAAGTCACAAATATACTTTTTTGAAAATGAAAGTGTAAGTTCATATTTATAAATACATTAGTTTATTACTTAAAAATAGTATTCAAATCACAAAATAAAAATACACTTTTAATATTTTAAAATGTATTCATGAACCTTTTAATGCATCACAAATATTTAATTTTCATATTTTACAAAATAAAATCAAACCTAGTGTTTGAAATAAATATTTTGAAAAAAAGAAACATTTAAATAATTTTGACCAAAATTTTTGTTTCAAAATTGAATAGATCAATCACTTGAATCTTCAAAATTACAAAAATATATTTATAACATTACCAAGCTATATTAAATGTGTAGAGATTTAAATTTTATTTTTTAAATAGTTTTGTGTGTAGAATATTGTTCACATTAATAATAAAAGTTCATAAGTAACTTTTTCTATTTTTTAAATTTGCAATATTAATAATTAAAAAATATATTTAAGGTGTCAGAAGATATCTAACACTCATTAAATTTATTGAAAGCAAAATTTAGTTTGATATGTATGTTTCATGAACATTATAAAACCTTTTTTAATAACTTTTGGATACCTAACATACATCTGAAAATTATTCCATATTTTAGATATATATTCAAAAAAATAGCTTAATGTCAAAATTCAATAGGCAACCATTAAGAATGAAATTTTAAAAACGTTCTAAGAATGTAAAGCCTATAATGCTCTAAGAATGTAAAATGCTATAAAAATGTCCAGCCTACTATCTCTAAAGTTTAGGTTGCAATGTTTTAAGGCCTTTTCTTAGTTAATTATAAACAAAGAAAAAGTAGCAAGCAAAACAATTTATATTATATATTTAATTATATGGTTACTAAAGTTATCTTGAAGCTGCAATAATTGTCATACATAAAGGTAAATGATTTTCAATATTCTGTGGCAACTGCATGAATTTTATTGAAACACTGTCTAAATGGATAATTTAAACTCATATTTTATGTGTTCAATAGAAAAAAAAATCCTTACAGTGCACGCCAAAAATCTTTAATTTTGATGGATTCCGGGAGACTGAAATAAATTTGAGTACCAATTGACATGCATACCTGCCAACCTTGCAGGAAAAAAAATCAAGAGACATTACTAACAACACTATCAGAAGATCATACATTGGGATACATATACATTATTGAGAGAAATGAAAAACAGGAGTTCCAATGAAATCAGTAGTTTAGGACATCTATTGGTAATTTGAAATTAATCTTAGAAGTGTTCTAAACTGACCTACTAAATTGATGGCATGTTGAATTCTTTCCTTAAATTCCATTATGCCCAAAATACTAAAATATTTTTATAACACATTGTGTAACTATTTAGATCTTTTAGACTTATGTATTGACCCAAGAAGAAAGTTATAAAACAAATCATGATAATATAAACAAAATCATAAAAAATCATAGTGTATTGTTATTAAAAAAATAAAATATAACAGTAGGATATTATTTTAGTTGCAAAAGGATAATAATACCTCATTTGTAGATCAAACAGCTAATACTGTATACTTGATTCTGAAGGAAACTTCATTAATTTCAAAATTATCTGTATTTAAACATTTGTATTATAGTATTCATTATTAACATCAGTTATTACAATATCGAAAAAATTATATTAAATATTATGATATATATATATGCATATAACAAATAGGTTGTTTTATTAATTCTTGTTGTGGCAAAATATATTATGAAATTATCTTAACATGCAATATTCAAAACTTCCAGGTTGATCTATTATCGACAGAAAAATAATAAATGGTTACAAAATAAAGAGAAATTTAAAAATTTGATTTATTGAACTGGAAATATTATAAGTTCCACTTATGTGACTGACTACATTACGCGATTTTATTCTTTCAAATAAACGTTGTCTACGAGCAAAATTTTTTTAACTTTTTAAATCAGATCATTTGATAAATCTAACTTTAGGTTTTCAAAGTCAATATAATACATTATTTATGAAACTTAAAATCTGATAATGTTGATTTTGTTTTGATTATTTGAACAGTTTAGTTAATTGTTAAATTAAGCTTAAAATTTTGTGTAATAAGTTTTTGAAAAAAAATCAAGCTTGAAGAGACACAAAAATTAAACAACATGCTTTAATATTTTATCACAGATGATAAGTACAAATAAACATATTGCATTAAATAAGTATTTATTTAAAATTGTACAGTAAAAAAATAATTACAAATTTTATGCTTGTGCAGCTAATTCAGCCTCTACAAGGTTTCTATAATGTGAAAATCCTCCTGACATAGCTGTTACAGTACCATTTTTACAAATCCATAATTCTTGGCAGACCATTTCTATAAGCTGTTCATCGTGAGACACTAATACTACACCTCCCTAAAATAAAATTCAATTTAATATGAAATTTACAATTTTTCTCATTGTAAAATGTAAGGCTTGTATGACAAAAGAATAATTCTTACTGTAAAATTATGAAGAGCTGTTCCTAAGGCTTCAACTGTTTCAACATCTAAATGATTTGTAGGTTCATCAAGGATCAGAAAATGTGGACTGAAACATGAGACAATCTTATTATAATGAAATATTTTTAACTGCAAATTCATGTTTCACTTTGTCATCATAATCAAAATTTTTATAAGAAATGTGAATATAACATTATGAGTAAGATATATGAACTAATATTTCATTAATAAAATGCAAGCTACAAAATTAATTTAAAAAAAAAAACAATTTTATAATTTAAAAATAATTGGAAAATATCGATTTTGAGTAATATTTTTTAATTGTAGGAGATTTGAAATAAATGATGTTAAATAAATGCAGAACATTAAAAAATGCAAAAGTAAAATAACTGAATTTTCTAAAATTATGTTGTATCAAGAAAACGTTTAGAAACAAGGAAATAAAAACTTTAGAAATATCTTTACATTCAAAGTTATGTAGTGACAAGCAATATATGAATGAAATTTTGCAAAAAATTAATAAATAGTATTAGTTTACTTTTTTACTAGTTTTCTTAAGAAATATTTGATAAATAGTTAAAAATATAGAAGGAAAAAGATGCAGTTCCTTACAAAGCTGCTTGAGTTTTTAGTATTTGTCATTTAACTTATATATTTTATAATATTTCTTATTTAGCATTAACATTTATATTAATGTTTTAATGATGTTAGAATTTTTAGAAAAATAATTATTCTTTATTAAATAAGTAAAGTCGCTTCCAAGGAACCAGTTCGAGGGCTGGGCAAGGTCAACTCAGTCTTTCATCCTTTCAGTGGGTTGATAAACTGAGTACCAAGCATGCTTGGGAACTAAACACTGGGCGTACGCATTAGGCTGACCACCTAATCAGGGCATATGCTCCCGCACCCCAGGCCCTCTCGGTCAAAAGAACAGGGATGGGCACTGTAGGCTTTGGCCCACATGAGCAGTCGTGCCACACAGTTTAGTTTAAATATGTAAAGAATAATAAAAGTTAAAAGTAATTTTAAAAAATATTAACAGAGAGTATGCTATTTATCTGAATATGTAATTTATGAAATTGCTTTATCCACATAAATATACCTTTGTACTATTGAAAAATTTTAAAAAATGGGTAATATATTATGTAAATACTGATAAGAAAACTTAATTAAACAAATTTATTGAACTGGAAACTTATTAAACACAAAAGTAATTTTTAAAATAATTTTGAAAACAATCCTGAATTTCTTAATAGTTGTTATAAATGCTTTCACTACTAATTTGTTATCCAGAAATAAATGAATATTAAGCAAAATGTATTACATATTAGAATCAGTAGACTATCCATGTGAAATATATATCTTAATTCTAGCTTTGTGGAGAATGCTTGTTTTCATTTAAGTTAACTAAGCAATAATGTTATTTCTATGTATTCACTAAATTGTATATAAAAATTTTTGAGGTAGTTATAAAATAGAAAATGAAATATTGTACAAAACTTCATCTTTTATATTCTCTCAAAACCACCAGATTGCTCACAATTCTAGGCTATTATATTAGGCAATTTCTGCTAAAATTACTGAATATCTAGGAGAAAAAAATAACTCTTCCCAAAAATGTTTAATCACTATCCATTATCCTTTCACATTTTAATATACTAGAAACACGAAACTTGTGTACCACTTTTCAACTCAATAAGTTAATCCTAAGTTAAGACCATGCAAAGAGCATTATTAAAGCCCAATATCATCTTTGAAATCAAAAAGAAGAATTGATTTCATAATGATCATGAATATTTAATTAACATTTTCAAGGAAATATTGTTTAAAGATATACAAATTTTAACAATAGTCAAATTATACTAATTTTTTTGCTCATGGAAGATTATACTCTATTTAGCACAATCGTTTATACAAATTAAAATTGAAAATATTCGTTTATACAAATTAAAATTGAAAATATAACACTTACTATAGCATTGCCATTGCTGCAAATGCTACTCTACTTTTTTGACCACCTGAAAGGCTTGCAACAGATTGCAGAGCAAGGTCACCCGTCACACCGAAACAACCAAGCTGCCTTCTATATTCTTCAGATGATTTACCTAAATAAACATTACTATTAAATAACATTGATGTCACATATTTCTGTTAAAAACGAGTCTATTAAAAATACTCAATTTTGATAATTACCGGGAAATCTTTTTGCAAGGAATTCCAATGAACTCATATTCATATCAAGCTGATCAACATGATGTTGAGTAAAATATCCTATGACTAAATTTCTATGAGCATGACGTATCCCTTTTGTAGGATCAAGCTCGCCTATTAGTAACTTTAACAAAGTTGTTTTACCAGATCCATTATCACCAACCTAAAACAAAAGCAGAATAATTTTAGTCTTAGACAGGATAGAATTTGGATAAGTGCATTTTAAAACTAAATAAAAGAAATTTTTAACATAGCTCTGTGTGAATTTTAAGTTTAATTTCACCAACTCTATTGGTAATTTTACATAATTTTTATTCAGTCTACTTGACATATTATATGGAAAGCATTAATGTCACTTTAATATATTCATTTGGTGAAATATTCTAAATATAAATGCTGTTAAATTAATTTTCTCTTATGATAATAGTTTTGAATTATTGATTGAAATAGACTATTTGAAAAATTGAATTTTAGAAATTGTATATAAAAAAATACATAAACTATGTCATAAGACTTTCAGAAATTTAATAAGTAAATTTTTTTAGAGCATGGCATTCATATCTGCTAATTTTGAAGGGTTTAAAAACTGAAACTTTGAATTTCTATGCCCTTTTCCTTAATTTTTTTCGATTCTCTAATTAAATATCATGATTTTAACTAAAATTTTGATATAAAAAAAAAACTTTTGATGTTATTCAACAAAATTGCTTATTAAAAAGATGGTACTGTTAACTTAATTATTAAATAAAAATTACAGCGATCAAAATATTAACTTGATATAAACTAGTGCATCACTGCATGGTGATTCTGAATACATAAAAAACAAAGGACTATACATTTTATGATTCTATTAAGATTTGAAATTAATAAGTGTGAAAACTTCATAAACATATTTAAAAATCCACAGTTTAATATTCCCAATTTCTAGCATTAATACAAAAAATAATATGGTGATAAATATCTGCTACCTTTTCTTATATGAATATAATCAAGTATGATCCTTAAATATAGAAATTTGTAACACTATATTTCTTAAATATAATGTCTCTTGAATGTATTTCTACTATTTGTTGCAAGTTGAAGTTTGCATACATTTTTTATTTAAAGAGATAAAACAGCAATCCCATCTCTGTAATAAAAACCAATTATTCTGAGATGATTTTTGAGCAATGTAATCTATAATTTATAGTAATTTAAATTATCTAAATTTCCACCCAATAATTTGAGTTATTAAATTTGTTGAGTTAAAAACACTGCTTACAAAAAAAAAAAAAAAAAATGAAAACCACTATTTACAAGAGAGTATGTATTATTAAAGTTCCACTAAGTTTCTATTTTGCCTTATAATGGTCAACCATATATCTTCATACATTAATTAAGAAATGATTTTTTGGCTTAGTTTAAAAGTTGTAAGCATCTGCATTTTTAGAAAATTTTAGTTTCCTAAAGATAGTTGACAATAAGATATTGTTTATGATTTACATACTTGTTGTACTAATTGCAGTTTATTAAATATACAATAAACCCCTAAATCATTTGAAACAATATTTGGAAATACATATAAACCATACTAAAGTACAATATATTTAAAAATATTTTTACTTTTCCTGAAATAATGATACTTGAAGATATAAAACCTAAATATAACTCACAAAAATATGAGTTTAGTTTGTAAATGAGCTAAACAAGGAAATATTAAAATTGTACCAATAGTTTAGTAGCAGTTTTTTATTCATTACAAAAATACATGCACTTTATATCAGAATAGCTTTATTAAATTCATTTCTGTTTAGTATTTCAAGAACAAAGAATCAATTTAAGTAATTATACATTTATTTTCTCTGGTTAAGAAAGTAATAATTATAAGAAATTTAGTACAGGGTTTGCACAGATTTCTAAGATCGTTATAGGGAGTTTTCCAAGAGAGTCAAATCAAAAATTTCTGGAGTGTATTGACACATTTATGCTAAATAATTTTTTTATTTTATGTAAAAAAATTGTTTTTAGCCAAATATGCATACATTTATGTACATGCAACATTTCTCAATTATATTTGTAAATAATAAAAATAACTGCAAAAAATGAGAATATTTTTAAGTTAGATTTATATTTAATGATTATTTCAAAAGCTTTCAAAGAAATTACAGCTATAACAGAATTTTTTTTTCATTTAAATAATCAACATTCTTTATATTACTGGATTATACATTGTATATAAAAAATAATAAGGGTAATTTTAGAGTTTTGAAATATCATCAATAAATTTCTATTTATTAATTTATTCAGTATTTCAAGAAGTGCATAACTATCTCTTTCCAAAAATACTTACTCAGAACAACATAAATACAACAATAAGATAAAGTTTCAGGGATGTGACTTTTTCCCCCAATTATTATTTAAAATATAAAAACATTTCTAAGTTTTTCTTATGCCTACTTTTAAAAATATACAGTTTCACATCCATATTCTAGGCTTTTCTATTTCTTTAATCATTCAATAGATTTTCACATTGCTTGGTTATTTACAAAATAAAGGAAATATATAAATATATGGCTTTTCTAGAATCAACTAGTCATTGAAAAGGCATTTTCCACCAGGCATATTAAATAATTTATTTCAGCCTTTATTTTAAATAAATGAAGTCATACTGATTCACTGAAATTATATACAATTTTCATCAAGGAAGATACAGAAAGTATATTTTAATTAAAAAATTTTATATTTAAATATTTGTAAATAAAAAACTTGGTAATATTCAGTAAATTTTAGCGATTCAGTGAATTTTATACAATACATCGAAAACAAAAACAAATGGAAAAAGAATCAATTAAAATTGCTCTCTGATTACACCACATGATCTCATGAGTGATTACTTCACTTTTCTTCACACACATAAATCTAAATACTATATTGGCTAGTGGATAAACTGGATTATCACAAAATTGTTATGGCAAAACAGGATCTTTGTTTTAATCAACAATTATGAATACAGCAATCTAATATTGATCATGCCACCATCTAGTGGTAACATTAAAATATAATACCTAATTAGGTTTTCAAACAATTTCATTGATAATTTTTAAATATTAAAACAAAAAAACTCAGAAAAATGTATAAATTTTTCTCACAAAAAATAAATGCAGGACAGTAAATAAAATTTCCAGAAGTAATTCATGATTTTCAAGGATTAAAGTCAAAATTCCAGGAGTTTCAAGGGTCTTTAAAATATTTTTTCAAATTCCAGGAGTTGTTTGAACTCTGTTAGTAATTTCAAATATAATTTATATAAAATTATTTTTATTATTTGAAAATATTCTTTTTTATATTATTTTCACCACAAAGGTATCAAACTTCTGAACATCTAGATTTTTCAAAGAGATTTACGGTAATTTAGAAGTTTGTATCTTGCATTTTAGGGTTCAGAACAATTCATAAATTGTAACATAGATTGATTAAAACTAAAAAATTATCACTTAAATAGACAGTTAGAAATAAGTAATTATTTCTTATTTTTAATAAATGTTTTACATTACATACAAATAAATAATTAACATTTATTTTGCAGGAAAATTTACTTTAAAGGGGGAAAAGTAATGCAATATAGAAAAAATAAATGTTATGAAATATTTATCCTATATATTGGAATATGATAAATTGAAATTAGTGAAGTTCAAATTAGGTCTAAAAATATACTTAAAAGCAGAAATATAAAATGCAATATTTTATTTTTAAGAAATTTTAAGCAAAATTCATTAAAAAATGTTAGTAAAAATATGTACTATAAGAGTATTATGAATAACATTGACTTTTTGAATGTATTTAAACACAACTTTTTTAACACTATTTTTTAATTAAATAAATATCACTACTTTTTTAGTTGTTTCTTCTTTGGTAGAAATTCATAGTTGGTTTTAGAGATATATACCATGGATACAAAACAATGATTTCTCATATTTCAGAAATTTTTGACACTAATAAAAAGAATTAACTTTTTATTATACCTATATATACAGTGCTTATATAAATCAATTCTACAGTAAATAAATATAGCTATATTAAAATAATAAATGGAATTTATTGAGACATTTAAAGTAACATGTTTCAGCATAAACGAAGATAAATGAATGTTAAAAGAGAGAGGAATAGATTACTTCAAACTTTGCATTCATCATTCCTTTTGAAGCAAATAAATTTTACAACCTAATTAAGTTCACTTTTACACAAGCCTTTCTTTTTACTGATGAAATTTATTTCATCAAATTAGCTCCTACATTAACTTAAAATATTACATCCTATCTTAATTACAATACAAGTTCAAAATTTGTTTCTTTTTTCTGTAATATATATAGCTGAATCACAACAGTAAATTATCTTTGTTGCTAAAAACCAATCTTATGTTTATATTTGCATTATTTCTATAAATTTATTACAAATAAAAAGGGTAATTTTATTTAAGACTGACAATATGACTTTTAAATTCATAAAATAAATTTTTGAAATATAGCTTTCTGTAATATCCATGCAATTTTTATTTAAACTTCAAAATATCAAAGTATTTTTTAAATTTATTATTGATACATATTATAACTTTTAGAATAAATTTTTTTGAAATTTTTTAACACAAAATTAAAAACAGAGGTGCTCAATGACATACAAACCCAACTCTAAGAAGAAGAACAAAAAATTTAACTTGATATTTACACCAACATTTTTAACAAAATATTTAACACTTTACATGTTATATGATATCACACATTTTATATCAAATTATGCATAAATTAAATAGAAATGTAAACGAAATTGAGTTTCAGAAATTTCTGAAAAATGAATTTTTTGTATCTGAATTAAACATACTATACAAATTCTGGATCCCATATTAGCAGAAAGATTGACATTACACAAGACCGGATTAGATGCAGTATATGAAAATGACACTTCATCCAGCTGGAGTACAGGTGGCTGCAAGAACTCGGGATTAGGAAAACGAAAAGAAACAGCAGTTTCTTTTTCAACTGGTTTTAGTTCGGGTCTACAAGGAATAAAAAGAATATAAAAAGAGTGCCTTTAAATAAAATTATAAAATTTTTCATTAAGTAATTAGAGCTACAAAAGCATGCAAATGTAAACTTCTAATTTATCTTATGTTTTCTGCACTTTATAACACACACACTAAATGATAAAAAAAACATTCAATAATAATTTATGAAATAAAATTATAAATTTAAAAGCCTCTCTTTCATCATACATTTTTAAAACTAACTCAATGTAACAAAAACATTTATATCAAAATGTGTAACCATTCATAAGCAAAATATACAATTTCAATGATGTTAAATAACTGCAGAATTAAGTGCTTATTTTTCAAAGCTTAAAAAAAATTTTTTAATTTAAATAAAATATTTTGTAGTGTAGAAAATACATTTTTGGTGATTACATCTTTACTGTAAAATATTTAAAATTTGTAATTTGTTTTTCAAATTGTTAGAAATGATATGAAAAATTAATTATGGAAGAAGATGAAATAAAAATAGCTTATATACAAAAGAAAAAGCTGTGGTGAATTGATAGAAAAAAGTATTGCTTACAACAGTATTTTTTTAATTTATTATAATAACTTTCATTTATTGAAAATTAAAGCTAAAAGAGACAGAAAATTAGAAGATAAAAATATTAAAAAAATATAAAAAAAAACATTTTATACCGATAACAAGTTAGATATATGATAACAAAGAAATTTTATTTATTTGATTCTTTTACATGTCAATAAAAATTGGTCAATTGCATATCTTAATTTAATTCTGGAAATATTTGAAAGACTGATTTACATCCTGGATAGAAAATTTACAATGTTGGTTTGTTTGTCGCTCAACGGTCATTTTTTGCACACAAGGGCTAATTAAACCGAGACCAACGGTTTAAAGTGGATTCCGAACCACTACAAACATTCATGTCCAAGGTAAGATTCGAACCCACGAACTGTTGAACCGAATGTAAGAGCGATAACCATTCCACTGCCAAATCGGCTAGAAAATTTACAAATATGGGAAGAATTAAAACTGCCATTACTAGTTGCCTCAGGTAAAAAAAAAAATCAAAATTAATTGCATTTTTATCATTTTCCTTAGAAATAAAAGATAATTTGTTCTTTGTTAGTCAGGAAAAAACTAAAAAATTTCTTTTCTTTAAAATTTTTTGATCCTGACTGCATTTTTAAATTCTTTAAAACATGGATTTCTTTACCCTTTGTGGACAAAAAACTCTCATTTATATTTTTAATAGATTCATCAAGATTATATATATACACACACACTTTAGTTATAATATAATCTAAATAACATGCACTAAAACATTAAAAAAAAATACTTACAATTTTTCAAGCATTTTTATTTTGCTTTGAACTAATGAAGCACGTTTTGCATTATACCTAAATTTATCAATAAAAATCTGTAAAGTAAAATAACATTATATAAGATAAGAAAAAAAATAAACACATTTTTCTCAAAATTTTATGATAAACAATTTCCCAGAAAATTCAGAATTAAGTAACATAAGACATTTTTAAAAAATAAAAATAATTACATAGTCACACATGTAAACAGTAGGAAAAATATTTTCAACTAAGTAGGTAAAGATATCAAAATGATAACTGAAATAATTAACTAAGAATTTGCTTACAAAAGATTTTAATTCTTATCAAAAAACAAAGTCCAATATTTAATTACCATTTTTTTTTCTACATATGAAGTTTTATGAACTATTCTTTGAAAAATATCATTAAAAATTATTTTCATTAAGATTTAAAAAAAAATTTAATTTAGTTGGTTGGATTTTTGTTCAACAATCATTTTATGCATATGACAGTAAATAAGACCAGCACCTACAGCTTAAAATGGATTCCTCAAATACAAGATTCCTTAAGATTGGAACATTGTGAGAACATATATTTAAGCCCAAGATTGGATTCCAACTCATAATGTCAGATCACTCAGCTAACCATTAAATTGCAAATTCCACTGGTGAAATTTTGGAGATTCAAGTCATTTTGGAGAATTTAAATCTTTACAATAATGTATTTATAAAAAAGTTTGGATATTATATAATTGGAATAAATTTGATTTTAATAAGGTGAAAAATAAATTGGAACTACCAAGTAGTTAAGTAAAGTTAATAAATAAGAATATTAAGTAAATTTAAATTAGCTTTACTTCATATACTAAATAAAAAAGTTTTCAGAATTTGATTTATTTTGATAAAATTTCAAATGTTAGTGAGGCCATAAAAAATTCATTTCCTTATTTAGGAGAGAAAAAATAACAACTATGGAAAACATGCAAAAATATATAAATTCACAGGTATATAAATATAGAAAGTTTAAAGATAAACCACTAAATGCAACTTACTTGTACATGAGCTCTGTATTGCATTTGCGCTTCATATTCCCTTTGTTGATGTTTTAATTTTTCAGTCATAGTTTTTACAAAGTTTTCATAATTGCCCCTATAAGCTTCAATATGATGTGAATGAAAATGTAAAATATCTGTTGCAACAGTATCAAGAAACCTACGATCATGGGAAACTACAAGAAGGGTAGATTCCCAAGTCTTAAAAAAAGTACAGAAAAATCAAATTCAGTAAACATAGTTGTCAAGTAAAAAAACTTATAAAACATTATAGCTAATTTATAATAAAATAAGATTTTATAAGTAATTATATAAAGTGCATAAAAATTATTTAATCATTTATTTAATATAAAAGGAAACATTGCCATTTGCAAGAGATAAAATGCATGTTTATCTAAACACAGATAAATATATATAATCAAGCATCAGAAAATTGATACAGCCAAATAAAGGAGCTTTACAACCATTCAATGATGTAATGAATTAAACAGTGCTTATATATAAAAAACAAATGTTTGAGAAAGATGTCAGATCAATTTTTAAAACTACAATCGTAAATTATCATAATTTAGGTGATTTCAAACCTGGTCACTATTTACAAAATATAATAGACTCACATTACAAGAAACACTATGTTATCCTTTAGAAATTCACTAAATAATTTCAACTTCAAGTCATAAAATCTAATCTAAAAATTCATTATTTTTTGGCAAATACGAAAAAATTTAAAATTAATGAAGAAAGAAAATAAAAAAAATTCATTTTAATTCCAAAGTGTATAAATAAATTTCAATCTTTTCTAACAGTTTTCCAAATGCTATGTCTTGAAAACACATTTTAATTCCCCAAACATGTAAACAGATTATACATAAAATTTAGATGCTATAAAAAATTAATTCTTGATGAAAAACATGCAATACTGATTCAGAAAACTATACATTAAAAGTAAAAAATTAAACTAAAATTTTAATTGTTTTCACTGGATGTTTTCACAATAATAAATTCTCTGAATGAAGTATTTCTTTTATAACAAAATTCACTAGCCTTAGAGTACCTACCAAAATCCACAAGTAACTTTGAATAAAGTACTTTGGAAACATTAATAATAATAAAAATAATTTTACAATAATAAAAATATAACAATAAAATGTCCTTTATTAGGTATATTTAAAAATATGCATGTTAAAAGAGGTTCATATAATTTAAAATTAATATTTAGAAATTAAGGAATTTCTCTGGAATAAATATTTTCTCCTTGGAATAATTATAGCAATGAAATAGAATAATAATTGTGCTGTTTTCATAGCTTAAATATAGCTAGGAATGTTTAAAAAATAAAACAACTAATTGTTAATGTGTGCTTGTGTGAAACTACTGAACATACGTTAAGAAATACTTAATCTCATTTAATAAGGATAAAGAAGTTATGTTAAAACAAAGTTTTTATAGCATGTACACCATAATTTACTCAATGTTTCAACTTTATAATAAGAAATAAGATAGTATTTTAATCACGTTACTCAATATCTCTAGTACATAGATTTTTTCACTTACTTAGAATTCTATACCAGGATAATAAGACAAATAACATCAATGTATTTTAAACTCGTAAAAAATTGCAACACTAAATAAATATTTTATTAGAAAAATTTATTATCAACCAGAATGGGAAAAAATTATTTTTCATATTTGTGTAATTATTTTAAGCACTTCAGAAATATAATAAATGAATACATATTTGAATAAGATTACAAACCTGCAAATAATTTTCAAGCCAAATAATGGCTTTCATATCCAACATGTTAGTAGGTTCTAAAAGATGAAGTGGAAAGAAAATTAAAAAGTATACATAAAATTTTTACTAATATTTAAAATTTATTTTCAATAAAGTTTCAAATATTTTGTTAATCTAGTAAATGTTTCATAACATATAAATAGAAGCAAATACCAAGTTTTTTATAAACTTTTAAATTCTTGTCATTATAAAAATTTATCACATAACAGATTTGTAATAAAAATATTTATCAAAACAGAATTATTTTTGTAAAAATTAACAAACAATGCTACAAGTAATGGTTGAAATAATGGAAACATATAAATAAATTTTTAATGCACTTTGTAAGCATTAAAATAAAAAAGATACCAGTTTTTCATATATGAAAAGAAATATATATTAAGGTAGTATGTGGTAGCTTTACTAAAATTGTATGAGTCTTGGATTTTTTCATATGTATAAAATGCCAAACTCGTCAGATTTTCAAGGGGCTATTGTAGGAGCCTGTCCAGTTGGAGAAAGTGTAACTGAAACATCCCAACTCTTAGGCATTTTTAGAAGTAAGGAGTCTTAATTTATGACAGCATACACACAATATGGCAAGACAAACTCTACAAAACAAAACATTGCACAAAAAAAGAAGCTTGGTGAAAGAGGCAGATGAGTATCAAAGCAGTCTGCTATGTCTTAAAAGCAAATAACTGTAATGAAAATGACAGCAAAGCTCAATCAGCATTTGGATTTTCAATGTCAATGTTAGAAGTTAGAAGGCACTTTCATAAATAAAGTATTTATAGCAAATCTGAATTTATGGCAATTCTTGTCATATATTATTAACAAATGTCCCTCACAAAATCTATTTGATTGATAAATCAAAGAAAGTAAAACGGTTTGACTAATAGTCTTTCACACTTTGTCCTACAACAGGATAGGTGCACATTTGGAGAACACCTACAGAAACATATGACTATGATTGTAACCTTCCCTGTGTCCAACGTGGAGATGGGTCTGTCATCATTTGGGAAACAGTGTCATGATTTTCTGCTGAACTAATTATAAACATAATAAAGATAATTATGGTGAAGTATAGAGAAATTTTAGCTGATCAGGTCCATCCTAAAATGCAAACATTGTTTCCAGCAGGACATGAATTTTTTGTATACATTATTGAATAAAATAATGAACAGCAAAAGGAATTTCTGTAAAAAATATTAATTCAAATTTGGTATTAATTTGTGGCTATTTAATTTTGGATTGAATATTTTTTACAATTGAAAATTTAATAATAGAAAACTTTAAAAGATATATTTCATTTAAAAGAATTGTTGTTTTAATGTGTTAAGTAGAAGAAATTTAAACACCTTATTTCAAAGGTTATAATTATTTTCTCCATTTCTTTTACAATTTTAATACTAAATATTGACAGTTTTGGTAGACAAAAATACGTAATGTATCCCTATCCACACTTTTGAAAATATTTGATAATTAAGAATTTTAAAGAATTAAATGTTACACTTAAAACTTATAACAGCATTAATAATGGATTTTTTCAAACAGTAAATGGTTTATAATTCACTAAAAAAATAATGTAATAACAATTATAACATATGCATGAAATACATGTAAAAGTACTGAGAAAAAAAAACATTCTTAAATTTTTTATAAGGATGTAATAAGAAATATTGTAGAAGAATAACATATCTAATAAAAAAGTGCAAGTATATCTTATATGATTGTATGTAAATAATATACACAAGTGTTCCAAAAAACAAACTTCAAAATATTTTTCTTTAATATTCTACCTCTTACATTTAAAATTTACCTCTTAAAATTTTTTTGGTAAGCTTAAAATCTCCTCTTAAATGTATGCTTTAAATTAAGATATAAAAGTAACTAAATGCATTCAAGGAAAAATAAGAAAATAATTTTTAATATACCTTACATAATAAAAGTATTATCTAAATATATGTATTTCAGGTATCTCAGTATTTTCTAAAAGAAAATGCAATCTATTTAAATGCAATTTTTGCTTCTTATACTAAAAAACAGATATTTAGTAGTATTGAATTATACTAAAAAACAGACTTTAGACAAGTATTGAATTCATAATTTTGGGAGTTTTTTCTAAAATATGATTTAATTATTCAATAAATGAATGCCTCTCCTTTCACTTTCTTTTTTTTGATTTCTAGTTTTTAAGTTTCTTAAAATCATAACATTTAAATTCATTTTTCACTTGACTTCTAAAAATAATTTCACACTTTTATTTAAAAAAGTAATCGTATAGATAAAATTTAAAAGTTTCAGAATTTAAGGAGGAACTGCGGTTAAGAATATCCTGTACAAATTATGAAAAAAGAAAAAATTTCAGTAGATGTTCATTTTTAAGAATCTCTAATTTTATAAACACTAACATTTTAACTAACTAGTGGTTAGTCTCTACTATCTATATCTGACAGCATAGATACAATGATTTTAATTCCCATTTACAATCAAAAATTTTGAAATTCTCCTTTTTGAAAAGTTTTATTTCTGAAAAATAATGTAATAAATGTTTTTTTATTTCTTATGATCTGATATTTTTTCAATTTTTATTTGAATTCTCTTTTATATGTTTGAGAACTTGATTTATTTTTGAACAATGAAGTGACATTGAAGACATGGATATCAGACATAACAGCAAAGAACTGAGATGTCAAACTCCTCTCCTTCCTCAGGTGGCTGGGGTATGTTAAATTAGTCATCGCAATGACCAAGTGGAATAACACGTTTGGGATGGCAGGTTAAGTCTTGGGGATCTTCTGCTAAGTCCCTGTTTCTAAATTATGTAGATTCTCACTCGGTTACTTCCACCTAACTGGTAGAATCTATGTCTGGGCTGAAAAGCTTGCAGGTGCAATATAACTCCTCTCCTCGCCATACATGAGAACACAGAAATAGAGAAACTCTTTAAAAATTTCAGCTTTATTGTTCTGTAATTGATTTTGTTTCGTTTGAAAGAGTGAATTTTTGATGATTTTTTTGTAAAGACAGAGAGAGATCAGGTCTGTTCCATTCAGGAATTTCAATAATGTTGCAATCCCAGATGTGTCACTATCCAAAAGAAATGAACCCATTTATAAATCAGAGTAAAAAGATTTGAAAAATATTAAATGAAACAAAAATATGGAATGAAGAACAACCTTTCGACAATTTTAGAAACCTAGAAAAAATCCTTAGGAAATGAAGGAGTACCAGCAAAAGTGAACCCTTTTTAAAATATTGTAGAGAACCAAAATATTGTAAACTTGGAAAAGCTTTGCTTGTTTGGTAATGAAAAATTAGAGGAATAAACATACCTCTCTATTGATGGTAATGTCATCAAAACAACCAACTGTGTTGCTATGAGGCTAAAATAAAATTTCAAAGCATCAAATGGTTGGCTCCAAAAATTTTAAATCAAAACACTGTATTAGCTTTAGAAAAATGTGTGGCAAAAATGAAGCTGCAAATAAAATTTCAGAAATTGATTGGAACAAAGGAGCATTGAAATCACTACTTTCCAAACACACCATGAAGGATGATTTCAATGCACACAAGACAGATTTATTTTTTAACCTCTTAGCCATAAGCTTAACTTACTAAGCTTCAAGTGTAGTAAATGTAATGGGGGTAGAAAAACAAGGAAAAGAATAACAGTATCGCTCACAACCAACATGAATAGAAGCAAATAATTTCTTTTCCTTTTCGTAAGAAAATATATAAATAATAAAATTGAGAATATAATGAATGAGAATTAAAAAGAGCTTTCAGATATCAAACAAAAGAATAATGTAATGCAAAGACAATCAGTAAAACAAGCAGCTGCATTGTTAACAAGACTAAAAATTTTTTTTCTTTGAAGGGGGAAAAACAACAAAAGGATGGAAGAATACAATTTTCCATTTTTTTCACCTTTTCTAAAATGAAAGAATGGAAAAATGTATTTTTAAAAATGGAAAATTTAAACAGAAAAAGAAATGATTATTTAGCCTGATTTTTCATCAATACAATGAAAGTAAGTTGTTTTTAAGTAAATCTTTAATAACCAATTATAAATAGATAAAAATCTTTATTTATATAAAAAAAGAACAGTTTAGTAAAAAATATTTTAAAAAATCAGATTTTAGATGATACTTTTATTTTAAGAACTGTTCTACCAATCCCTATGAGTTTTGTAAAATCTACCTCTCTGTAATCTTTTTAAGAGGTACTGAACATAAAACGAATTCTTAACTTTTAGTCATGGTAAAACTGTTATTATTTAACAGTACACTCTTAAAACAATGAAAATGTACCTACATCAATACTTAAAACTTATCAGATTTTCTGATAGTGAGTAATAAAAAATGAATGTTAAAAAGAGAAAATTAAAATTATATTTCACAAGGTACCTAGAGACAAAAAAAGAAAATGCTTTATTAGCATACTATACAATTTTTTTTAAAAAAAGATTTATTTATAATATGTAAAATGAACATAGAGAGTATAAAATACTATCGTGTATAAACATATAAAAATAATATTATACAGTTGGTAATCTGAAATAAATGTCATCAATATTAAAAAAATTGTACTAATAGAAAGTGACAAAAGATCATGATAAACTGCAATTTGCTAATTTATTTTTTGATGCTTGTTTATTTTTCTCTAATGTGTAAAATATAAATATGAAAATGAAATACAGTTGTACAATTTAATATGAAATATTAATTCACAATCAACTCTCATTAACACATATTCTATTTAATGCAGATTTTGAAATATATAAAATTTTATGTTTGATAATTGATTTAATGCATTAGCTCACATTGTATATTATAAATATCATGCAAATTATTTAAAAAAAAATTTCACTGGAAAAAGAAACCATTTCTAATATAATTTCAAGAATAAATTTACTGGTCAGCATTCTTGGAAAAATCAATTGGCAACTCATGTAAGAAAAATTTTTTTTAAATCTGCATAATTTTTTAATGCATAATCTTTGCATCAATTATTATTCTGCTCAACTTTTTTGTCACCAGGGACTTGCTTAACATAGTTCTGTTAAGTATTAAATTTTAGCATTATAAATAATACTCCTCATAATACAAAATCAAATTTGTGAAGAAAAACTAGAAAATTCTAGATACTAGCCTAAACAAGTTGTATAATTCAAAAATAAATTAAAGAATTAAATAATACTTAAATAATTCTCTTTCTTTTCTCTAAAAACACAAAACTTGTTTAAATAACAAGAAAATAAATTCATCAAAAATAAGAATGCAATTTTAATTTAAAATTAAGAATAATTCATGGCATTTCACATAAAACTTTTTTACTTTGCAAGTTTAATGAGTTTTGAATATAATACACATAATTTAAAGATAGCTAATAATAATACAATTTACATTTTGAAAAAAAAATTTTACATATTAGTACAATAAAACAAAAAGTTCCCTTTCTTACCATCAAGTAACAATAAATCAGGCCTGAAAATAAAATAAAAAGACATGTGTGAGAAAAATATAAATAAACAATATAAATTGTTATTGTAAATTGAATTAGAAAATTAATCTTTAGAAGACTAAAATAATTTGATTTCAACAAAGTGTTAATATAGATTCTCAAAGAAAAATATTACAGGACTTCCAAGGAGTTTTCTAGAAATCATAATCAACTTTTTAAGAGATGCCATACTTTGAATAAACTGCACTAATTATTTTTAACCAAATACGTATGTATTTATGCATGCTCGATAGTTATGCTCTCAGTAATCAAAATTTCTTACACAATTGATTAAATATTACATGTAGATAATAAATATTTTTATTAATATACTTTTTTTTACAGGGCTTCCTTCTAATAATTTATTATGGGCTCAAAAGACTAATGAAAAAAGCTGCTACACAAAATTGAGATAATTAAAAGAAAAAAACTAAATTTAATTATTATTAGTCACAATTTAAATAATTTCTCTAATTTCTTTTTAATCAAAGTACTTTAATAAAAAAAGCGTGGTTTCCCCAACTGTTTATTTTTAAATGGTTTAACACTATTTCAACATCATGCGTGTATATTATCCAATCATTTAATCATTCAATAGACTATTATATTTTAACAGTAATTTTTGTTTTCCAAAAGCTCCACATATTTTATTTCATTTGCATTCAAGTATACATTTCAGCCAATAAAGTAATTAATAAAACAAGATAAAGAAAGAGTACACATATGTATCTCTATTATTATTACTTAATTTAAAGTAATGCATGATAAAATGAAAATATGATGCTTAGATATAAAATTAAAAGAAAGAAAAAGTAAATAGCTTTATATTCATTTATTCAGGAAAACAAAAGTCACTTTCTGCACATCATATTTTTACAGAGATATACAAGAAAACTACTGAATATGTTTCTTTAATTCTGTGAAAGATTATCAATGATTTATTTTTAATTGCTGTAAAAAATGTCTTCATTAACAATTTCTAGTTATGATTACATTCTTTTTCTTAAAGCTAACAAAATTGTTTTTTACATTTCTATTAGAGTTGTGAGATTGTGTTATAAATTTAAACACACAACATAGGTTATCAAGTTCTCAAATAATTAGTTAAAATTTGAATATTTACATTAATTTTGAATTATTCATTAATTTATTGCTGAATTAAAATTTAATGGATTGCATAAAAATTATAAGATATGAACATACAAAAGAACTAACATTAAGGATATAAAAAATTAGAACTTTATAATTTTCCAAAATGTAAACTGCTTTCGCATGTAAAATTATAATTCAAAATAAAAAATAGATAATAATTGCAACATTTTGAATCTTGTATTAATATACTAATTTTATTATCAAAATAAATTCCTAAATTAGAATTATGCATGAATTCAATTTTCTTTTGAGAAAGTTTAACACAAAAAGTAAATTTCTATTTAACATTTTGCAGTAATTGTGAAAACTCTGATAACAGTACAAGTAAAATGAGCAAAAAAATATACTTAAAATTATAGATGATAAATTTTAAATGATTTAAAAACTAGTTATAAAAATCAAATATTTTCATTTATCACATTTGAATACTCAGAAATAGGATTTGAAAAAAAAATTTAGAACATTCTATATATTTTAAGTCTTTCCTTAAAAATAATTTCAAATTTATGTTTTTTTCTTGTAAAAACTATAATTAATTTTTCTATTATATTTAATACTATTTACTGATATTATGTTATAATACTCCATGTGTAACTTACATTTTATAAATGTTTAAACTAAATGCTAATTATCACTAGTTATGTAATAACAACTGGATAAAATAAGATTTTTTTTATTTTTCAATTCAGTTAATAATTTTTATCTTGAATGAACTCAAAAAAAGATTACTAATCATGATTACAGCTTGGTATAAGACAATAAAACACACTTAATCCATTTTAAATTCTAAAAGAAAACCTATTTATATTTCTCTCTTTTATTTTTGCTGAATTACCAGTTGAATGATTAGGGCCTAGGCTATCAGCTCAGTTCTTGTTCAGGATTTCACTCATATTTCAAATGGTGGTATTTTTAAGGCTAGGAATCAATTTGAAACATGGTTGAATGAGCCCTTGTAGCTAAAATAGTCAGAGAGCAATGAAAAGAGAGAAGCCCTTTTCTCATACAAATATTCTATATTTTTAAAATTTAGTATGTAGTTTAATGTATAGAGTTCCTCTTAAAATAAAGCAAAATTTTAAGTGGAAGCAGTTTGCTACATTATTTTTTTATAATAGACTGAAAACATTATCAGAAAATGTGAATACCATTTTATCAACAACTTTCATTTAAAATTTATACTCAAAATCTACAATAAACTTTTTTCAGCTGGTTAGATAAATATAAATTAAGTTTCCTTTATCTTTATGAACAGAACACAAGATTTACTTTGACTAACAAAATATAACCCAGACAATTTAAATTAATTTATAAAGTGGCTTTTTTAAGAGCAATGTTTCCCAAAGTGGGGAACAATAAGAGTTTGATGGAAGAACAGCTGAAATTAAAGTCAGCTTCCAGAAAACTATGTGAACCTGTCCAAAATGAAAGAAGGCTCAGTCATCAAAAAGAAAGCAAAAAAGTGTTGGTAGTGGAGAAATAAACTTGTTTCCCTCTCATCATGAGTTTATAACAAGTTTGACTCTTAAAATTGAGGCTGATACTCTGAACAGCATACAGTATTAACACAGCATTTGGAGAATTTGCAAAAAGGCTTGCCCTGATTTAAACAAAAATATTGAATGGATAAGTGATCTGTTTAATATTAACTCAATACCTATGTTAGAAGATTAGAGGCATGCAGAAAATCAATTGTTGAAATTGGCTTCAGATGGAAATATTAAAATTTACACATAAGGACCTTAACATCATTCTAGCTACAAATGCAATACGTGTAAGCAGTCTTAACAGAACAATTCCGAGATAATCTTGCTTTTTTGTCTTCATATTTATATGAAGTTGCTTTTTCAACATTTGTAGAGATTAAGTCGAAAAAAGGGAACAGACTATTGGATGTAGAATTGCACCTGAGATTAAAATTAACAAAGAGAGAACCAAATTATGATCTGTAATCTCAGCACAATTTCATCCTTTTCATTGATAAAAAATTAAATATTAATGACAATATAACTTTTATTTATATATTATTATGAATAACTTTATTTCTCTTTTCTTATTATTTAGTTTGTCATAAAAAAGAATAAATGAATTTTTGATTGCTATTAAAATACATCTATTTTTTTGATTAGGGATACTTAGTGTTATGAAAATTATGGAAGGATAAGTATTACAGAAATATATATGTGTCAAAAGATTGGGAAATACTTGTTTTAGAGAAATTCTTGCAAAAATTTTATGCACATTCTGTAAATCTTTTATTTTTCATTAACTTTTAAACTTTTAAAAAATTTTTGTTATCATTATGAAATGGATACATATTAAACATTTTTAAACTTCGCAAACTTTTTTAAAAAAAAACAATAAAAAATTAATTAACCATTTTGCAAAACAAACTTTTTGTAAATTGCTATTAAAAAGGACTAATAGTTTCTTATATTTCAATTTAAAGAAAAACTTTTTTTCTTAGGAACTTAATTATAAATACATGTTAACATAATTTTTTATTATACATATTTTGATTAAATTTTCTCTAAAAAGTTATTTTTTAATAAAATATATTAATTAGAAATTCTATACATTATTCTTGAATATTAAGTTCAGAAAAGATAAAAACAATAATCAATAGAAAACATGGTAGTTGGTCTTTCCTCTAACTAAAGTAGATAAAAAATTAGGACACTATTCAAAACAAAAAGATAATTTACTTCAGCTAGATAAATTCAAATGATTCTTACTTAGAAAACAAAGCTCTAGCTAATGCAATTCTCATCCTCCATCCACCAGAGAATTCTCTGTAAAATTAAATACATATATAAGTACAAATGTGTGTGTGCATATAAACATTGAAATTAGCATATCAAGAAAAAAGGTATAGCATAAAAATATCTTCATTGCATTACTTATTTCTAATCATAATTCTAAATAGTACATTTGTTATTTCTCTCCATATTACATCAGTGCATTTTATAATGAATATTTTATGTTAGTTTAGGTTTTACAATTAGTTATGTTTAATATCAAGTGGAATACTTTTTACAGAAAAAAAAAAGATATTTTTAATGGAAAAACGACTACATAAGTTAATAAGATTATTTTTCTTACCCCCATAAGTAACTTTTACAATGTATTGAAATTATTTATAATGAAACATTTTCATAAAGTTTAAAAAGTTTAACTAATAAAAACCAAATTTTTTTTTCATTTAAAATTTAATTATTTATTTTAATTAGATAGGTATTAATAAATATACAACAATAATTTTTGTAGGATGATTAAACATATTCACTAAATAATAAAATACCTAAAATTAGAATAAAAGTTGAAAAAAATGCAAATTGAAACATTGTAAAAACAAAATAGCAACTACACACAAAATGCAGGTTTGTAGACATATTCATACAATTAAATCATAATTTTAAAAAGTATTTTTAAGAGGCAACTTCAATTTTCCCAGTAAGAATCACTATTGTGACATCAATTAAAATTATTATCCAATATATTACAGTTCTAATCATGTTAAGATTTGTCCCAAATATATCTTTAAAGGAGCAGGTGCGAATGCTATGGAATGTTCCCCTAAATACCAAATTAAATTAGTTTGAAAATAAATAATACATTGTCGTTATTATCCATATGTAGTTACCTAATTTTAAACTTTTAAAATTAACAAAAAAGAACTGATAAATACTATTTCACACATCTGGATAAATCAAGAATTTTATTTTAATGATTTTGACATTCACATATAAACATGAAACATATAGAATGATGACAACACATTTCAAAATATTGTAATAAACCACATCAAAAAATTTTGTGCAAAAATTTAGTTGTGAGAAAAGCCAATTTACTTTTTTCAGCAATTATATTTTTCAAAAACTATAAACCTAAAGATGTAAATAAACTGTAAAGATGTAAACACTAAAATAAAAATATTTTTACTTAGTTGGTTTCCTTTGCATTTCAGGAGAAAAACCTAGACCAGCTAATATAACTGATGCTATTGCAGGAGCTTTATCAGCTTCAATGTGTTGTAATTCAGCATAAATTTCTTGTAATCGACCACTTAAGTTACTGTCATCATTAATAGGACTAAAAAAGAAGCAAAAAATTTTATTTTACATAATTGCTTTTAAAAACCACTAAGACAATATTTAAAAAAGTTACATTAATACATATTTTTTATTCTATGAAACATACCCATTATTGTTCATTAAATGAAGAAGTTTTTTTTCTTCATTGATCAAACCTTGCCTCTTCTCATCACATTCCAAAACACTATCTAGAGCTATTGTATCATTTCCAACTACTTCTTGCTCAACATGCAACACAGATATATGAGATGGAATTTTTAATTGGCCACTATGAATAAAAAATAAAAATATCACTTTTTCATTTTTTATCACACAATTTTATCCATAAATGTTAATTTTTTAGTTCACAAAACAAAATTTTCTAGTAAAAAATAGATACATATTATAAACTATAAATTGAATAAAACATTCTCTACATAATAGAATAAATAAATAATATACTGAGGGTCAAAAAGTTTGATTGGTCTAAACTTAGATTCCAGCAATATGAAATAAGTAGATAAAAAATCAATCCTTAGTTCCGTAAGTTTCTCAGTGATCATGTGAAACAAAGACTGAAAGGAAGATATTATGATGTAGTTGTTCCTGGTGACATAACCTATATTGATCCTCTGGATAAAAGCATAAATTATCCAATAAAATTTTAAGATAGTTCAAAAGAAATTACAGAATGAACAAATCAATTTCAATACCAAGACACTGTTGCAATGCTTTTGAATCAAAAATTAGCTGTGGCATTTTAGCTGCTTGGAACTCAATAATGAAAGAAATAGTCATGAAAAATAAAAATTGAGACTGCATTACACCAAAGAGGCTCATCATCAGTCCTGATAGAACTGATGCATTCTAATCAGCATTCTGGATCATCTATAAAAAAGTTAGAATCATGTTAATGGTTAAGATGGTAGAAAGTGATAATGCTTGATTATTTGTGCAGAAACATAATGCTTGATTATGTGTGCAAGGTTTCCAAATATATTTTAGTAAGTCTTTGGTAATTTGCAAAAGAAACAGCAGCAAGCTATAATATTGATTACAAACCACAAGATACATGTACATGTAATTTTGAAATCAACAATTTATGATCTGAGGAGGAAAGGCCTCATTATAATTTTGCAAGGAAAAATTAATATTAAAAAGTGTTCTATACTGGTGCAAATACAGCAATTAGGAAAAAAAATTTCACTTTCAAAAAAAGAAAAAAGCATTTTTATATTTACTCCAAAGAAAATAAAATATAAAATTACAATTTTAAGCTAATTTTATTAATATATTTTTATAGATATTCAAAAAATTATACCTTGAAATCATTTTTAACAGTGTACTTTTTCCTATACCATTTCTACCAACCATACCATATCTTCTTCCATAAACTAATGTAATATCAGCACCAGTTAACAAAGTTCTAAATAATAGAAACATTTTTAAAAAATTTATAATTTTCAAAATTAAACAACACAAAAATAATTGATGACATTTTACATAAAATATTTTACAAATTAAGTAATTCTAGATTCCTAACTATCTTCCATTAGCTTTGAAAAAATTATTAAATAAAGTCAAACTCATAGCTTTTTAATTTGAAAATATAAAATAAAACTGTAATTTACTTTACATACCTTAATTCAGCAAACATTAATAACATGTCAGTTTAAAAATTTTAATATTAAAAATATCAGGATGTACTGTTTTTTTCCAAAGATACAAAATTTTATTTTGTAATTTATATGATCATTTTGAATAAATTGATCGAATTAAAGGAATAAGAACAGTACAATTGTTTTTTAGTAATTACACTTATATACCACAAGAATGAATCTATAACAGTGTGTGTAATTCATGATAAATAAAAATTGATTGTTACCTTTGCCTTTAAGTTTAACATTTTAAAACAGCAAATTTCAATAATTCAAGATTAAGATTTTTAGGTTAAAATGGTTCAAGCTACAAAAATTATATCTATTTGCAAGATTTAAAATGCAGATCATAAAAAAATTCAGAAATTTAGATTGTTAATATTCTAGAATTTATGTATTGATCTTGTTTAAAGTTTTAAACAAGATCATTATATAAATTCTCTTGATTTATATAAGTTTGCAATCATGATAACTCTATTTTTTTGCAAATTAAAAATAGAATTATATTTACTAGGAATTTTCATTGCTTGTTTTAATAACATAAAATCTAAAAGAGGAAAAGGTGCACCAAACTAAGATAATCACTCACTAGTTCTTTAAGAAAGAATTTACAAAGCAGCAAAAAGTAAATGTGATAGCTTATGTAATTAAAATAATGAAAATGAATAAGAAATAGCTAAAGATTAGCAAAAATTTATATTATTAAATTCAGATCAAGGCAAAAAATCAATTACATATAAAAATATGAAAAGATAAATAAGATAGGGAAGTTCACCAATCAGGTCTAGCAATGATAAAATGTTGCTCTTAAAAAAATAATCATTCACAATTAAAAAACAGACAAAAAATGAAAATGTTATAAACTGTTAAGGATTTGTCTCGTGTCTGGGAGGCATATCGGGTAAAAAATAAGTACTTATGAGTAAAACATTGGAGCATTCCAAATGTTATATTTATATATGAAAAGGAATAATGTTTCTAGATGTAACAGTTTTTAAATGAATGGTTAGTTAAATGAAAAGAATTTCAAAACAGTTGGCAAAATGCTTAACAAAAAGAATTTGATCATCATTGATTCTTATGTTAATTTTGGAATGAGAAAATTTAGCAATAGAATGGACAACAAATTATTGAATCTTCTTGTCAGAGCAATTTGCAAACTGTGATAAAAAATGCAATGATGAAATCATTGATTCTTATATTAAAGTGGGGTTGAGAAAATTCAGCAGCAGAATCAACAAAGGGCAGCAACTCATTAATCATTTATCTAAAACCAATAAAGGTAGAAATACATATTATTTTAACTTTATTACATAAGCTTCACAAGCATATTTAAGCATATAATGTGTGAAAAAAATGCAATTGACACCTTGGTTTTTGAGTAAAATTTTAAAATTAAATTTCTTTAATTTTAAAAAATTGATTATTTGAACATTTACAATAATTCAAATAATTCTGTTAATCAATAATTCCGTTTAATAATTAACAATAGCTCATTGTAAAATCGTCCCTTTTATTCTGTATATACAGAATATAAAATACTTTAGAATAAATCTTGATTTTAAATTAATTTTTTAATGAATGAAAATTTTAGTAGATAAATAGAATAAACATTTTGAGATTCAAAATTAATGAATTAATGAACTTTATCAAATAAATATATATTGATGTTTCTCTGACTATAAACTTAATACTGTAAATAAAGTAAAATATTAGATAAATTAGTAAAGTATATTGGAAAATAATTTTTTTAAAGCACACAACACAAAAAAAGAATTAAAACTTAACCTAATAAAATGTACATAACATGAAATATATAACACTAAAATTTATTTTAAAAAATATTCTAAATTACTTTAAGTGAACAATACTTTCAAAAATTTCCTTTTTGATAAAAAAAAAACATTCAGATTATGAAATAAATCATATCCTAAATAAATCACAGCAAATCATGTGACATATTATTTTGTTACTAAATTAATTTAATAATAAAATTAACTTAAAATGAAACCTACTTATCCCCAAATGCAATATCAAAATTTTCTATTTTAATGTCCATGCTCCTGTTAGTTCCTTTGGAATCCATTTTTGATTCTTTTTTATTTGTAGCTTGCACAGCTGTTGCTTCTTTATTAATAATAGCACTATAATAAATTTATAAATATAATATCTTTATAAAATGCAAATTTATGAACAAGTTATTAAATGTCATTTATAAGATAAGAGCATAATTTTTAAAAATTCAATTAAAAATATAAGAAAATACATTATATAAATTTTTTAAATATATAACTATTTTAATTTCAACAAGAAAAAATTAATCTTATTATTCATTTTAGAATGTAATTTTAATAAATGTAGCTAAATTGTAAACAGAAGAATTCTTTTTTATCAGCAGAATACACAGCTATAAAAAGCTACAAATGCAAAATTTTCATTTTTAATAAATATGAATAAATATTATAATTCTTTTAATAGAAAAGAGCTTTTTTATTTCATCAACTTTTTTATACAACTAATACCAATAATTTAAGAAAATAACTCAAAAATTAAATTGAATATAAAGCTATTATTTCTTAAAATATCGGACATGTGTTAGATATATATCTTTTCATAAAAAAATGTTTTAATGAAATTTAAACATTATAATTGCAAAAGTATAAAACTGCATAGAAATATTGATTTTGTAGAAATATTTCTTATTTGTTATATTTGACTTAAATAACAAAATTAACTTATATTTAAAACATTAACTACTAAATATATCACTATTACTTACTTGGAAACAGGTTTCTCAAATGTGTCTCTTTTTTCTTGTTTAGATTTTAATCTTGCTTCAGCTTTTTCTAGTTTCCGTTGATCTACACACTGAAAATTGATGAATGTCACAGTAAAAATATCATATATTAAAACAAAGATATCAATAAAAAAATCACAACCTATCTGATAGTATAAAATTGTAAACAGGAGAAATACAAAGGAATAAAATTTATGTGAAAAAATAATTTTTGATTATAGTAAATTCAAATATATGATAATTAGCACATATTTGCATTATAGAAAAACAATGGATTCTTAAAATATAATGTTGCTTGTTTATGAATATTTCATGCAGAATATTCATATGTTAGAAAAATAGTTATACATTACATATACATCTGTAAAATAAAAACATTATTTCATACTAAAGCGGTGATGAATTTTTAACTTTTCTTATTAATATGGTATTTTTTATGGGTAAAGTTGTCATTTGCTTAAAAACTTTAGAAAAGCAAATTAAAAATTTCTGAACATTATATTTTAATACAATTATACAACACAGGTTCAAATAATTTTTTTTAAAAAAACTGCTCAGAATGTATAATTTTATAGATCTTTCCTTTCATTGTTATCAGAAAAATTAATCACTTTCATCTTTCTCAATAATTTTTACTATTTCAACTTCATTCTATAAACAGAAATGTTAATATCAATTTTTTTCTTTTTGAATACTGTACAGCTCTGGGTGACTAACCCTTCACCACAACAAGTCCGGAAACTGCTACTCATATATCGTTACCTGGGGGAGCCCCTGTGAATCAAATCATGGTGGTGAATAGCATTATCTACGCCATACCACCACAAACCTGTTTATAGGGTGAGCCACATTTATACATCATGTCGGAAGAAAGGACAGAGAAACATAAATAGAAAGTAACATCCATGTCCAAACCAGGATTCGCAGGGACCCATAGCTCATAGAGTGTGCCACTCAGCCATTGGTCAACTACTATCCAAAATTGTCAAACATGTCTGAAAATCTTAATATCACCTTTGAAATATTTTAAAATTTGATTTTCTTGAAAGGACTGTTTGTCAATACACATTGTCCAAATCATTTAGTTATTTTCTAAATTCATTTCAATATTTAGCTTTGATCATTAAAATTAACTATGATAAAATAGTTTTATTTTTTAATATATATTTTAAATATTGGGAATTATAAATTGCATTTAGGACTTTAGTTTTTTAAAAAGTTTTAGTGCTTTCTAAAGTTTCTCTAGTAATTTTTAAAATATTTAGTTAAATACTAGAAGTAAATTTAAATGCATAAATAAATTGGTTACAGTTTCAAACTTTTAAAGTTTCATATAATATCAAGACAGACATTATATTTTAATGCCTATTTAAAAAGCAAGATTTTAACAATCACAACTTTACCTTTTAAATAATTTGATAAAGTATTAAAATCCTCAATAAATATGATATTTTTTAATAAATAAAACAAATAAAAGTAACATTTGATGATAAACATTAAGAAATCTCCAAAAATTTTATAATTTGTGAAGCTTTATGTGCATTTTATATGTGAAAACTTATTCTAAAAAACCATCAATACTTTTTAGATTTCACGAGATTCAAAGATTGAAAAGATTGATCATGAAAAGAAGGAAGTTTCACAATTAAGGTAAAGGAAGTTAGCAATATCTAATGTTTTCATGTAGTAGATAAATGTAATATTAAATTTAACTTGTTTTGCTGTTTTATTTCCCTCTTTAAGAGAAGCAATAATCATTCCGCAAATACTGTAACAGCATTCATTTACGAAATGTTTAACAGCTCTTTTGTTTTCATTAATTAGAGTAACACCTTTTAACTACTATCTAAAATTTTGATTCATTCAAACTTTCTCCATAAACATTTCACTATATCTTTTTTTTACTCATCTGTATCTGATTTTGTGTTTATTATTTTTAAGTTCTTTGGAAATATTCAGATTTACATTGCAACATTTATTTACTGATAGATATACATGATTTTTAAGAAATAAATTCAAGACTTTCAAGGTCATATTAAATCAATATTCATATATTTTGAGAAATCATTAAATTTTACTTGGATGGAACAGAGCCTTTTTAAGCACAGCTGCATTAATTATAGCTAACTAAATTCAGTAATATGGCAGTCCCGTGGGGTCAAGGCCTACAATGCTAATATCTGTTTTTGTGACCAAAGGCCCAGGGATGTAAAGCGTGTGCCCCAGTTAGGGGGTCAGCCTAACGGAAAACCTCCTGTGTTTAGTTAAAAAGCATGCTTAGCATTCAGTTTTATCAACTCACTAAAGGGATGAAGGGCTGAGACAATCTTGCCTAGCCAAAGGACAGAACCTTGGATCTGTGCATCGGGAGCATGAAGCACTATCACTGTGCCACCAGGCATGTTATTCTAACTATTATTTTTATTATCTAGTTTCTATTATTTTATTTCCATTTTTTTTATATCGATTATTTTTGATTATGTACACCTCTCATCATGTATATACCATATTTTTCAATGATGAAAGACACACATAAATGTTTCTAAAAATAAATATATTTTATTTTAATTATATTTAAAATTAATAATTATTTCAAAAAATAATTAAGTCTAAGGCAAGATAGGAATCAATTTCATTAAAATGTTAGATATCATATACAATAATGGATATTTTTAATTTCTTCTAAGATTTTTTTTACAAATTTATAATAAAATTAAAGTATGCATAAAAATAATATCTGTTAGTATAAGAATAATTAAATCCAAGTTATGAAAAAAGTTTAAACAAAATAAGTACAATCACTGCTTGAATAAAGTTTCAATTGAAATGATTTTCTTTTAATTATTACAAGAGTTATTCACTATTTTTCACCAGACAGTTCAAAATTCTAAGAACTTTCAGGAGTCTTGTAAAATAAATAAATTGCAGGACTTAACAGAATTTCCTGTTCAACTGATAATATATATGATTGTCTTCTTAGATTTATAATAGTCAATGGAGAGCAATAAAATCTTATGGAAAAAATACAAATCATTATAAGTACCATTCAAATAGTAGATAATTTTTTTCAGTGTCCCTGGTTCACAGAGATGTAAACTGATGTTGCAGAATAATTGTTATTCTTTGCCCATCCAAAGTGATTGAATAAATAATTCATCACATTCAATTGCATTCATTTTTTATTTATTGGCCAGTGGTCTCCAGCTCTAAACTAAGTAATATTTAATTATTTTAAATTTGTTTTGCAATATGTAATCTTTGTGAAATGCAAATATCATAAGGTATTTCCTTCTAAGGCATTTAAGAGCAAATATAATGTACTTTTACAAGGAGTGGTCATGGTTTGCCACATGGAGAGAACGACTGACAACTGATGTACAAAATATTTTTTAAAGATCAGTGTCAAGATCAGAGAAAAAAAGAAAGACCAAGGAAATGATAACTCAAAGAGATGGAAAAGGATCTCAAGAACTTGAAAAAAGTAATAAGAAAACTTAGGCATGCTAAACTAAGGCAACTAATTGCTTGGAGTAAAATTGTCAGGACGGCTATGGTCCAACATGGGCTATAGTGACGGGGAATTAGTTAAGTCACTTTTTGGAATCATCTAATTAAATTGACATTTTAAGGACAATATATTTTTCAATCTAAGCTTGAAATGAAACTGCAGAAGAATATCCTAGTCATTTTGACATGCAGGCTTCATTAAATATCATAAGTAATGAAAGCCAAGTACAATTACATGACAACTTCAGGAAAGAGAGTTACTTATCCATGAATTTCAATAAAGAAACTGACAGCTGCCTAAAGTTTCCAGATTTTGTAAGTAGATTTAGTTTCCTGTGCGATTTCTACAAAGAAGTATTAGATTATTAAATGACTAATAAGAAAATTTAGACACTATAGTAACTTTCATGGTACAATAGTTGTACCACCATAATGAAAAGGTTAAATATCACTTTATTTAGAAATTTTTCCATTATTTTGATAACAATCTGCATATACTTTTCTTACATCAAATAAAAAATGAATATCCATCAGACAATAATGAATTAAAATGCAACTCACAGATGCAGATTCTCGTTGCTTCATCCATATACTAGTCACTTCTTCTGCCTCATTCTCAAAGTTTTCAGCTAAGCTTCCAAGACAGACAGGTGCACTTAGTATTTTATTTTCTTTATGATTATTTTCAATACCTGGGTCACTAAAAGTAAACACAAGTATAAAAAATTATACGATTTATCAAAAATATAGTTTAGAAAAAATTTTTAAGTTTAAAAAATTCTCCAATCATCTTTTTAAGAATCCATTAATTGAACTTTAATTGCCTAATAGTATAATTTTTTTAATAGGATGAGCATTATAGCCAATCAATATAAGCATCAATAATAACAAATGGTCTAGAACTAAAGAAAATAAATAAATTAATTTAATAAGCAACTTTTTAAATACTTAAATACAATAAGTTTTACATTAATAAGAATCAAATTGAAAAATGATCTTCAATTATATTTTAAATTTTGGAAATTTAAAGTTGAAAATGCTTAGAAACTGTAAAAATAAAAAAGTTGGAAGAACTGAATACTATAATTCATATAAAAAGTTAACATTTTCAATTGCCTCTCTGAAATACCAGATTTTTTAATAAAGACGCAATGTATTCATAATAAAAAGATTTCATTCTTTTGTATATATTGCATAATTTTTTTACAAATAAACACTGCACTCGACAGTGATAACTTGTAAACAATATTAGTTTGAGTGAGAACCTGACTGTTTTATGTCTATAAATGTTGACTATATAATCTGATAGCTAATTTTAACTTTTGAGGGAAATACTATAAGTTAGTAGCAATTTCTTAATTTTTTTTTTTAATACTTCCTATAACATGTAAAAAAATGTTAAAGCTTAAAAACTTAATTTTAGTATTAAAAAAATGCAAGCTAAATATTTATAAAAACAGTAACAAAGATAATTAAAGAAAGTAGATAATAGAATATTAATTCAAAGAATTATAATTTGACAAGGCTGAAATCCTGCTTGTTATTCAAACTCACTTTTAATTTAATCACAATAGTTAAACTTTATTGAATTCATTTTGTTTGGTTGTTGCTCTACATTCACATTTTGCATGCAAGAGTTAATTGAACCGGGACTTAAAAGTTTTAAGTGAATTCCCTACTTTACAAACATTTATACTTAAGGTAGTAGTTGAACTGAAGATTAGAGATACTCATTCAGTTGTCAGTTTAGCCATTATTGAACAGGATTATTTAACAAACAAATGCTACCTCTAAGTACCTATTTAAGAAGTCGGGACAAAATGGCTTCTTTAAAGAGTAAGATGAATGCAAAAAGGTCTAAGAAAATACAGAACTTTAATTCTTTATAACAACTTTAAAATCAAAGATGATTATTTCTCTGACATTCTTGAAAATTTTATTTAGTGGTGTAAGATAAAGTAATTAAGTAAGCTATAAAATAAATTAGATATTACAGATGAATGCACTTTTTCAATTTTAAGAGATCAATGAAATTGCTGTGTTTTCTTGTATATAATCTGCTGATTATGTGTTAAAAAATTTTTTAATTCTGTTATGCGTAGTATATGCTGTTGCAGATAATATGATAGAAAATCGCAGGGTTCATACAGATTTCCTAGAATCAATTCTAGTAGTTTTTTAGGAGTTAAATCAAAAATTTTCAGGAGGTATCGACATTCACGTTAAATAATTTTTTATTTTAAAAATTGTTCTTAACCAAATATGCATATAATTATGTACATGCAATATTTTTCATTCATTTCTGTAAGTAATAAAAATAAATAATTACAAACATTAATGAGATTACTTTTATTTAAGTTAAAATAACTAATGATTACTTCAAAAGCCTTCAATAAATTTACAGCTATAACAGTAAAATTTTAATTAAATAATCTATTTTCTATATAATACTGGATTACACATTGTATAAAATAAAAAGTCATTTTAGACTTTTTAGACATTTCAAATGGATTCCTGTCTATTAATTTATTGAGTATTTCAAGATGTGTATGACAATTTCTTTTCAAATATAAATAAACTTACTCAAAACAAATAAAACTATTAGATATAGTTTCAAGAGTTCATTGGTCATTGAAAAGACACCAGACATATTAAATAATTTTTATTTCAGTCTTTATTTCCCTAATAAACAAATTTATCCCGATTCAATTGAATTATATGTAATTTGGTACTTACGTATTATCGCAACCATGCTAACCTCCAGGATAACTTGCCAAATTGGCAACCCTAATGTCGCATGCATCTAAAGCACTGAATTGGCAACCATGTGCTTTTTTCAAATTTCCCTACTTGCCACCTTTCTCAGCCTAACTGTTCTTTGAAAATGGCAAGGTAGAATATTAAAATGCGAATCTGGGATTTTACCGAAAAAGATGCTGTTACACTTTTATAGAAATATAACATTTTATCAGACATTAGGAAAAGTACCACCTCTCACCCGATAAGGCTTTATTTTGGAAAACAGATTTTTTGGAAGTGCAACGTTGCAACCTGTAATCATGGGAATAAGTGGTAATTGGTTTGAGAAAAGCCGTATCCCAATATTAACAGCAGTAAGATTCATGTATTGCTGGTGCAAAAAAATTAACAACAGTCAAATTTTGTGACGAAGAACTTAAGACTGATAAAACAGTCATAGACTGAAATAATTATATGAGAGAGATTTGTGTTCGCCATATGTAAAAGAAAATAAATCACTACATTTAATTATTCAAGAGTAAAACACAAATGTAATTTTGTCGAGCCAGAAACGGATGCGCATACCCAAACAATTAAAAGAATGCGAGGTTCTGCAAACAAGGGACAACGGGTTACAGAAAAGAAACAAGGGACAACGAGTTACAGCAAGACACCATCTTGAGTGTTACTTGGAAGAATTCATATGGCCACAAGACCAAGTAAAGGATAAAAAAATTTTTTTGATTCTATTCTAAAAAACAATTTGCAATATTTTCCACCAAAACGTAATTGATATATTGTTAAATAAAGGTATAAGAGTTATACAAATAAAAAAATTACTTATTATTTTTCTTCATATATTATTTATTATTTTCTTACATGCTGTTTCTATCACATAGTACTTTTCAACTACGTGCTCCATGTCCCGTCAGCGTATTCCGTTTTTAGAATTGGCCCGGTCTTATATAATGCCACCAATATGGTTGCGATTATATGTAAGTACCCGTAATTTTCATCAAAGGAAACATGGGAAATATGTTTTAACTCAAAAATTTTAGATTTAAATATTAATATTCAAAGAATATTACACAATACAAGAAAAACAGCAGCAAATAGAAAAAGAATCAATTAAAATCACCAGTCTTAATTGCACAATACATCTATTTTTAAATGGTAATTACTTCACTTCACATAAAGTTACACTTCCCTTTATTTTACATAAATCTAAATGCTACTAAACCGAGTTATCATGCAATTATTGTAGCTGAACTAGATCCTAAAATGTTTATACAAGTCAACAGTTAAAAATACAAAATAATTTATATCGCCATCTAGTGACAATATTAAAAACTAATACTAAATTAAGTTTTCCGACAATTTTATTAAAAATATTAAATAAAAAAATTCAAAAAATTATAATATTTTGTAGAAAAAAATATAAAATTCCAGGAGTTTCAAGGGCCTTTAATTCTTTTTTTTTTTTTTTTAAATTTAAGGAGTTTTCAGGAGTTATGCAAACCCTGAAACAGTCTCCATCAGAAAAACTTACAATAAAGTTTTGAAAGAAATGTTGTTTATGGTTCATAAAATAAATAAAAGGTGCCACAACTTAGCTGGCTTGCTTTAACTATAATCAGCATGGTCCAATAACATTCAAGAACAAATTCTACTCCTTGGAATGATCTAAAAGTTGCAACTGCTAATGCCACTTTACTATCTATCTTAACATGAGAGGTTTCACCCTGGAAACATTCAAATTTGTATATAATCACGAGGAATGAAAATGTTTAAGTTACACAGCAAATTTTAAACTAAAAGCTATAGGGAAAAAAATTTAAAAAAACAGTAACAAACAGGTTAATGTAAGGTGAAAAACAAAGCATGTGCGGTAAAAAAGAAAAAATATCCAATGTGCAGTTCGAAAATAATCCGTTTCTTTAATTTAATTATTAATGAAACAAATATATTTTAATTTTAAAACATGTCTAACTTTGTTTTAAAAGTTGTTAAAAACTAAATATCGATATGTTTTACAAGAATCTTCTAGGATCTTGATCAAAGAAGATTCTAGTTACGCTTTCATCTCAATTTATCGCAATTTAAGATGAGGTGGATCCATACAGGTCTTTTTCATTAATTATTTTTTTCTGTACAATTTATTATATTTTTAACCATACTGTGTATTTTTTTATTTTTCACCACACTATCACCAGTAAATATGTTCGAATATTCAGCGAAAAACTGAATGGATTATAAGCCTCTGTGGATTATATGCAGTAATTAATTATGAGCTTCAAAACTTACACTATACTAGAAATTATACTTTGAAAAAGGAATCTAAGCCATTATAAATATTCTCATTCAAGATGGAAGTTGAATCATAAACATATAAACTGAAAGATAGATTACTAGCCTCTCAGTTGCTATGTAGACTACATATGAGGGCTAATTAGACTGAGATCTATAGTTTAAAATGGACTGTTAAGCCACTGCAAATATCTGTGCACAAAGTAAGGATCAAATCTGTAGACTAATTAACTGAAAGTTAGAGCGACAACCATTCAACTGCCAGTTCGGCGTTCAAAAAAAAAAAAAAAAGCACGAAGACAAATTTAGTTTAACAGAAAAACCATACATAAAAAACAAAAATGGAATTTTTAAACGATGTTTGATGCAGAATATTTACAATTCAGTGCAACAGGTAGCATTAAGAAATTGATAAGTGTAGTGACCTTTTTAAGGCATTTAATAATTTACAACAAATTTCTTTTATTTCTTTTTCATCTTTACTATCCCCAGCAACTTCATGTAGCATGTCTCCAATAGCTTCATAAACATGATCTGAAGATTCAAATTCACTTTTATTATCATCAAGAACACCTGCAATATAAAAATAGTTTTAGATATTTAACAAATAATTATAAAATATTCCATAAATATTATTAAAAAAACACTGGCTTTTTAAGAATTTAGATGATTAAATTTATTTTAGAAAATGTGAAATAAAAAAATTTTCAAAAAACCACATTAATAATTTTTAATAAGTTTAGAACCAGATAAATATCCTATAGAAAAAATATAAATTTGCTATTGAGAACAACAAAAATGCTAAGCAAATAATTTATATATTATTTTAATGAGTGCAACACAAACAGAAAACATTGAGTAATTCATTGAATAACTTTTGTCATAATTAAGCAAAATACGACTTTTTAAATTGAAATTTCCTCATCAATAAAAATTTTAAATTACTTAACATACTATTTATATTTATCATAATATAGAATTATTATACTTATTGTGATATTTATTATAATTAGGAATATTATACAAATATCAAAATATTTTTGGAGATTCCTTGGAAAAAAATGGACAAGATATAAAGATAAGTAATATATATAAATTTTAATTCATGTATTAATCAATATATATAGATATATTTTAATTATATATAAATAGTAAACGTAATATAAATTTTTACAAAAAACATATTCTACTCTGTTTCGATGATTAAAAAAATAATAAAATCAATTAGTAATAATTTTATTTCTGTTTCAAAAAAAATTATTTAAATATGTCATAATATATTAACTACATGTGTGATTTACATGAATGAATGAATTAAACATACAGTATAGAATTGCATTCAAATTGCAATACTTTAATTTAATCAGCCCATAATCTTATACCAAAATAAATAACAAAATGTGGTACTTTTCTGTTAATAAGTTCAAATAATATGACTTATTAACATAATGATTAGTAAGTTTAGAAAATTTCAGTTTATCATGAAGATTATGAGAAGTTTGTTCTCATATCAATTAGTGTTTAATTCAGGTGAAAACTATTTTCTTGTTGCACTTATAATGGAGTCAAAATAACCTCTTTAACAATTTTTGATTTTAAATACATTTCTTCCATTAATAACTTAAGGAGATGCAATTGCCTTATACAAACTTCTTAAATTGTTACCTTTTTGATTTTGCTAGCACAGGTCTTAGGAAATTTTACAGACTTAAATTTCTTATTTACATATAATTTCAATACTCTCTCACTTCATTTTAGAAATAAAGCATCTCACTTAAATTAAAAATTTTACCCAGAAAGTAAAAATAATAAGTAATTAATCTTCTAGTTTTCCCCATCAAAAGAATTTTTTAATTTTCAATTTATATAAGTTGTTTTAAAATTCTTTAAGGTTTGGATGAACAATTGGGTATTAGTATCAAGAATATTTTGCAATTTTAATTCCCCATATAATTTTATCACACATTTAATTTTTTAAAAATAAAATATTCAATATCTACAATGTAATACTGTTTAATTAATTCAGGATCTCATTTGAGTAATTGAAAATATTAAACATTTTATTAATTGACAACCATTTTCTATCCTTCCTAAAAAAACAATTAAAATATGCTTTATTGAAATTATTTTAAGTTAAAAACATTCTAGAAAATAAAAATAAAAACTGTTAACAAAATATATATACAAAATTGCAACCTAATGCATTTAATAATAATACAATATATTTACAGATTACAAACAAATAAATCATAATTATCTTGAAAAACATACTGTAATTATTCTAAATTAACTATAACTATTACTGTAATTATTCTAAAAATATTTTAGATTTTTGAAACAATGAAAATTAAAGAATAATTTAGGTATAAATAAAGGTATTAATATAAAATATCTTCCATTGTTTTCACAATAAAACATGAGATTTAAAGGAAAATGTTGACACAGTAATATAATGTTTAAAACTGTTAATTTTAAAAACTACAATAAAATTTTTAGAGAATTTAACAGAATTTTTTACAATAACAATTTTAACCCTGAAATATGATTTTTAAAATATAAAACATAAAATATAATAAAAGTATTTGTGTACTATAAACTGATCCACAATAACTTATTTTTAGAAATGGCATACAGGCACAAATTTTTCAAAATCAGTAAGAAAACAATTTGTTCATTTTATGTAAAAATTAATTTTTCAGTAAGAAATTTAAAATATGTAACAAAAGAATCAATGCAAAAAAAGCGCAGATTTATATTAATGCATAATGCACTGAAGAATTCAGATAATTTGTTAAAATAAATACATAAAAGTAACAAAATCTAATAATCCTGAGTAAGTGACACATATGATTTTGTCAAAATTAGTACATTAGATACCTTCAATGTAATCAAATAGTTCAGTATCGATGCTTGGAAAAGCTGATGTTAATATAGAATTTGTTGCTGTCTCTGCCATTTCATATAAGGTAATAATGAGAACATAAACATTCGAGAAATATTAGAACTGTCTGATTTTCAATGCAAAAAGTAAAAATTTTAACAAAAAAAGGATGTTGCCAATTTGAAGTAGATCTAAAACCATTTAGGCCAAATAAAAATCAAAGATTTTTAAATAAATGGCAACGCAGTTTCTAAGAGTAGGTGACGGTGAGGCTCCCATGAAGAACGAAACAATTTGATAGAATTTCCGTAAATATATGCAAATATTTTTTTATATTAAATCCATAGTAATCTTCTAACCTTTTGACAAAGGTCATTAAAACCAAGTACTTATCTGAGGATAAGTGCTAGAAAAATATGTTATCCATTTTGAATTAATTATTTGCAAACACGTACTTTTAAAATCCTCATCTTCTTCGTCCATGGTCCGCGGCAAGATTATGGATAATTTAAAACGTGATAGAATACTATTATGCTGAAAGAAGTGGAAATTATTCTAAGAAATGAAGTGGTGAGTAAGATTGAATTGATACATGTCTTCAATATTTTTAATGACAAAACTAACAGATTATTTCAATCAGATGAAAAAATTAAAGTCATATGGCTAGAAATAGAAAATCTTAATGATAAAGAATTTTCTAATTAAGTAGATTTAAGGGGAATGTATCGCAATCACTGAATAAATTTACAGTTAATTTGACGTTATTAACCACCGAAAAAATGGTGATTTCAAGTGTAGTATATGAAACTAAACGAAATTCCCATCTTCCTAAGTTAGAATTAAATATTTTGATGGTAATATTAAGAATTGATGAGGATTGTGGGAACTATTTAGGAAAATTCTTGATTTTCGTGACATTGATGCAGAAGACAAATTTCAGTATCTTTTGCAAGCAACAAAAGAAGGGTTTCCACAAGAGAAGTTGCAAGTTTTCCTTCATTTGGAGACAATTATTATTATGCTATTGACCAACTGAAACTTGTTTTGCTAATTCAAATTTATGTTCATGAATATTTATGTCTAGCTTTAACATCAGCAAAAAGTGCTGAAATTTTTACTTTGCGTGCTCTTTATGGTAAATTAGGAATTCAACTACGAATATTTAGATACTTTAATGATAACGTCTGAAAAATATAAAAAAGGAAATATTCGTTAGTAGAATCAGCTTTGCCAGAGGTTCTTATCAAGGAATGGGAACGCTCGCTTAATCGAGTAGAAAATAAAGACTAGATGAATGTGTTGGGAAATTTATTAGAATTTCTATGTTTTGAAGTCGAAAGTAACAACGCATTACAACTTGCTGGACTAGGTAGCGTATTATGATAAGTTTAAAAGTTTTAAAGTGAACGAAAGATTTTCTACTACGGCTTGTATTGCATCTACTGAAAAGCAGAGAACTAAGAAAAATAGTAAGTATTATTTTTTTTGTAATAAATTATCTCCTAATATTTCAGAATGCTTTAAGGTTGGTGAAATGACACTGGAGGCAAAAAAAGAGAGAGAAAATGAGTGCTTGTTTCGTCTACGTGAAACCAATACACAATTTTAAGAACTGCAAAGCTTATTTAATAGCATTATGTGCCCGAATATAAATCAATTGAAACCATGCAAACAGTTTGAATAAAATGCACAGGTCTTCGTCACCAAAAATTTCGAGATTATTATATTGAATTTATTAGTGAAAATCATCAATGGAAACGGAGGAATATTTGATACTAGTGCTCAAATATCTTTCAAATTAAAAAAAAAGATATTGTGGGGAGACTGTGATTACAATCTGCTTATCAAGACATTATGAATCATGGACTTTTTGGATGCACTGAAATTAAACAAGAATCCTACAATGTCAATAACATTACATTACCAAGTTTGTGTTCAAACTTCAAGTACATTATATCAGTTTTTGATTAAAAGAAGATATGTGGCGTAATTCCACGTGAAGAATATTGATATTTATTAAATTTTGAAAAAAAAATTATATATTTAAATGATAAAGGATAAATGGTGTTGAAATAGGTTTATTAATAAATGCAGATTATCTTGGCACATTATTGACTGAGAAAATAGAACCCAATTGTAAATTTAGTTGTTGTTGTTGTTTATGACACTTGGACAAGATATTAAAACGAAACTTGCGTGAAATCTTCAAGATAAACAAAGAAATTACTCAAAATCTTTGGAGAGTATTATATATGCTACTAATTTAGATATGACGAAATTATGGAGCTTAGATGCAATCAGTATAAGATGTTGTGCATAAGTAAAATTCAAGCAAGTAATCGATGAAGAAACAGTAGATTTTTTCGTAAATCTATTAAAAGATAAAATATATGAAGTATGTTTTCCAGAGAAAATTGAAAGTCCAGCAAAAGCAGGACATTTAATCCATCACAACTGATTATAAGTATATGAAATTTAACTACAAAGTCATTAAGGAGTAATCCAAAGATGACAATTTATTTTTCATGTTGTTGTTGCTAATCTTAGATGCTCCAATTCCAATACTAGATCAACTCCACAAATCCATAAGCAGCCAAGAAATCCAAAAACATAAGGTTCTTTGAAAAAGCCTCTTCCAAGTCAAAATTCAAGCAGCTCAAGATATGCTCAGGCGATGTTTGTTCAGCTTTACATTTAGTGCACACTAAAAGTCTTTTGACCCTGCACACATAAAACTGGACTTATGATAAAGGGAAAGAGTTACAGCTTCTGAGGTTCGCAAAGACCTAGAGCTCCATAGACAAGCTAGAGGTTGAAGTCTGTAAAAGAAACAAATGAAAGATTCATGTCAATTCTAAGTCTTTCTTGTGACAAGGATATCGATGATCTTTTTTTTTTTGCTTCAGTATTGTAAAAATTCCAGAGAAAAAGGTTACTAAAGAGTTGGGAAGCTGTACAAAGACTATTTGACCCTATAGGAATGACGTGTCCCACTTAATCGATACCTAAATTATTGCTTCGAAATGTCTTTAAAAGAAAAATTAATTGCGAAGATGTATTCTCACCAAATACATAATTAAAGTTTTTAGCCGGTATTAAGGAATTATCTTCAATGGCAAAATGCCAAATAAATGCCAAATGTTGATATGTTGATATTGAATAATATTATATAATATTTAAAAAATTTATTCGATTCAGATAGTGTATAAATTGCATTTACTTGAATTATTTTAGAAGACTATGATTTGAAACTCGTTTTTAAAACTTACTAAAATTAATGAATGATGCATACATTTTCCCTAGAAATTCTTTGAATATTGAATAACATTGTATAATATCTAATTTACAATATTACTCTGCGAACATTATTAAATATTTTTAAATATTCTTGTTACAATTTGAAGTTTACTGGAAACGAAGTGAAGATAAATGAGCAGTGAATTTTGAATTGTTAATTGTTGACTAAACAACCAAAGGAATAAAGTTCCTTTGGTAGTTTAGTCTCATCATTAGTAGCGTTATTTGTTGTGTGCAATATTTTGTTATAATTTAAACTCTCTTTATTATAACTGTTTTACAAGAAATTAGTTTCTTACAATTTAATTGGTTAATACAAGAAATTATATAGCATGCCAGGTAGTAAGTTTAAATCTTTTAAACGTAACATAACAAGTACGCTGCACGATTTGTTCACTTTTTCCCAAGCCTTACGCTAGATTTCGATTAGATTTTGAACGTGAGTTTGAATATGGACGATAAAAATTTATGTAAATCTAGGTATTGTGCAGCGTATGGGTGTAAAAATGCCAAGTATAAGGTTGATTACCTAGAAAAATCGTTTTTTAGATTTCCCTTAAGGAATCAAAAACTACTAAAAGAATGGCTGATTAAGTTACGACGAGAAGAATTTTCCCCCTCACCATGGCCAGTTTTGTGCTCAGATCATTTTGAAGAGACAGATTTTAGGTATGAAAACTTCGAGTCGGCGTTTATTGAAACAAGATGCTCTTCCAAGCAAAATTGTTTTCCCGAAGCCAAAAAGTGAACTGCGTATGCTTCGGCGCCAGCTTCCAGAACAAGGGAATGATGAAACTAGAATTTTTGTACAACAGAGTAAGTAATTTTGTTTTGCCAGTTTATTTTCTCTATGAAATTAAGTGTTATAAAAATTTGCTATATTAAATTAAACAAATATTATATTTTGAAACTTGATATGAATCTAATGTAATTTGAGTTTATTATCAAATATTTTTAAGAAATTTAAGTATGATTAATGGGTTTAACATATTTTATGTATACTACTTTAAATGTGAATGAAAAAATTATCATTATCAAAATTAAAATTTATATTAAAAATTGATAAATGCATTACAAATTGCTGAAATTAATTTTAATTAATAAAATTGCTTACTGTAATATAATAATACAATACTCACACAATATATATAATGAATGCACATATTCTACTTATAAATTATTATTCAAAATATAAATCATGTAAAAGATAAATGAATCCTCACAAGGAAATAATAACAATATAAAAAATATTACTTAAGGTTCTTTCTTTGGTGGTGATAGCTTTAAATGAATAAGTAATATAGTTTTTTATTTGCTAAAATTTAAAAAAAATTTTTCCTCAGTGAAGAAAAAAATTGAATTGTTAATTTTCTAGTCTTTAACTCGACGGTTTATTTGTATGACATTTAAGTGTGGATTTGCATTTTTTTGAAATCAGTTTTAAAATATGTTTTCTGTACTTCATAATTACTGATTGAGAATGAATAACTGAATTAAACTCCTTATATAATTATACAACTATCAATTTGTCTTCGATTTGAATACAATAAAGTTAATTTATTTCTGTAAGCTTGATACCAGACAAATTCCTGCTGTATTATCTTCAAATTTACACAAACTATTAATTTTCAATTTAATTATTTTCTAATATGTCTTGATTCTAAATAACACTTAATTTGACCTTAAGTAACTCTGAGCATCAGAAACCTTATCTTGTGCTTGCATCTAAATGAATAAAAAAATTTTGTTTAGCTTCTTTTTCAGGCACAAATATTGATAATAGTTCAGATTGTACTTTAAATGTAGGTTAAATTAGTAGAGTGCAAAGTATGAAGAAATGAACAAATCAAATATTTCAATATTACTAAAATGAAATGAATTATTTAACTAAGCATTTTTTATTCTGAAATTGAAAAAAAGGAAAATATTGTCCTGTATATATTGTCCTTGTGCACTTATTCAAGATTGCTATGATTTAAGTGATTGATTCTTAGTGCATTTAAGTGTTAATTAAGCTGTTTATAAAATATGTGTCTCCAATTTCTGGAGTTTAAGAAAATAAAACAAAGAATAATAAGTCTCGAGATTTTAATGACAACATTATAGAAATTTCATAAATTATCAGTGTGTTGCACGAAAAGTAAAACTACTCTAAATACAGTTGCTTCTATGTAAAGATAAATTTGTTTTGCAAGATTTATTTAATTTCAAGTGTTGAGTATTTTTTTTTACTTATCTTATTCCCTCTATTAAAACTTCTTCATTGTGTACTTGATGTAGATAATTCTTTCTCTGGTGATTTTATTTTTTTCATTTAAGAGTGTCAATGTATAAAAAAAATTTTCCAATATTTTTAGCTGCTGTTGCTTTGAAGTACAAGGAGAACAGTTGTGAAGAGCTGGCAGAAATGTTTAGCAAAAATTTAGCTGCTGCTGACTGGAATGGCAGAAAAATACGGCAGTCCGATATAGCAATTGAATGTGAAGCTGATACTTTAGTTTGGTCAATAAATACTTCTTATAACAATTAGTTATTTTTTTGTATCAAACTAGAATACATAAATGATTTAAAAACACATGTAAAATTTATTTATTTTCTTTAACTTGGCAATTCCATTTTCAATGCAACTTTTCTTTCCCAAATTTTAAATAAACATCTTGAAATATTTATAATTATTTATTTTAGCTGTTTCTGTTATAAAGAATTTAATAATTAAAAAATGAAACAGGTGTTTTATAAAAATTTTGCTACAGATTTTAATGAAAGAAAAATTCTAACTTACTGATATAAAAGATAGGCTTGATAATTTTTTATTTAAATATTTCAGTAAAATTATCTTTTATGAATTCTTTCTTGATGCAAAAGTAAGACTATAACTATTAAACATACATTTAGCTATACTACTAATATTAATTTAATGCCATTTGTGCTATGAAGAAAATTTATTTTTTCAATTAACAATAGAATTTATTTTTTTTAAATGATATGTAATTCTAGTTATTTCTACTAAACATTCTCTTAACAAGATACTACTGATTCCCTTAAAATTATTACAAATTTTATCTTGTGCATATATTATCTTAAACAAGTGAGATGGATCAGTAAGGAAAACCAACTGGCTTGTGGGAATTTGAAATAAGAAAATCCATCTAGGAAGTGGTTTGTTATTCATCTCAGTACAATATTTCAAAATTATGGAAAGTACAGAGTTTTAATACTTGTGTAAAATAGAGTGCATAAAAGAAACTTATATGGTGTTTTAAACTCATGAATATTCACATTTTAATAAATTTGTTAAACTATTCTGTACTTGTGTTTTCAATTACAGCATACCATTAAATCTGATGTATGTGTAAGTTTAGGTGGGTTTTTAATGCTCAATAAAAAAATTTAAATGGATACTTGATTTTAAAGTGTTTTGTTTCATAATTAGTTTTTGATTTAAAAAGTTTATTGTATTGAATGTAAGCAAACTGTTAATAACAATTACATCTGTTTAAATTGAAATAATATTGAGAATTTTGATTGTATATCATAGTCATTTTCTTTGCACTATAAAATCATGAATAATCAATCCAAGATTATGAAAAATGTTTTAGAAATTCGAAATTACAATATTACACATCTTGCTCTTTTAATGTAGATTCCGGTTCTAACAAACTATATGTATGATATAAGTCTGAAGCTCGGATTTTGTCACAATAAATTGACTGGCATTTATAAACCAAAATGTAGTTAAATATTTTTTAAATTACTTGCTTAATGCTTATTTAATTTTAAAAGAAAATTTGCACGTGGAGACTTATCTTGCTGAGTAGATATATTTTAACAATTTTTTTATAGTAAAATTGAAATCTATATAATGTATGAGATTTAATATATATATTTAATAATTACAATTATGAGCATACTGAAATATTGATCACTATCAGGCACATACTTGTAAAAAAAATAATAAAAGTATTGAAATATTTAACTGCAAAACTGAGGATGAAATAAGAAATCTCAAAAGCTTATGCATTTAATCATACTGATGACTGAAGAATGAATTTGTAAATATCACTTCCATTTGTGCTTCACATTTTCTCATTATGAAAAAAATATGAGAAATTTAATATTAACACTTAAAAAAAAGTTTTACCGAAAAGAATATTTAAAATATGTATTCATATAAATTCTAATAACATGTTCAATATTTAATTAATAAATGCAGGAAAAAATTACTGTTTCTTACAATAATATTCTATTTAAAAGTAACAAAATTCTATTTAATAGTCACATCAGAATAGAATATTATTCAGTACCAGAAGGAATTACTTCTTGATATTTAAATTAAACAATAAATAACACTATAAAGGAATATTATCTAACGTCAAAATTAAATATTATTTAACGTCGAAATTGAATGTTTCATAATATTTAAATATAATGTCAAATAACATTATCAAGGAATATTATTTAACGTTGAAATGGAATACTTTTCGACATTCAAATACAATGTCAAATAACATTTTCGCGGAATATTATTTAACGTCGAAATGGAATATCAAATAATATTATATAATATCAAACAATATTATTTAATATTTAAATACAATATTATATAATATTATCTAGGTGGGGTCATTTTAATATTTTATAATATTGTCAGACAATATTTTATAATATTTATTTACAATATTGGCCGATTAACATTTGCTACTTGGGAATTCCACGAAGGATTCCACGCCTCAAGTCCATCTAATAACTGCAAAAAATTGTTTACTCTTTCTGTGAGGCCACTGAAGTATTTTATGCAGCTTGCAGAAATAAGAAAGAATACCAATTCGAAGGATAGATAATTTATGACAAGTTGCGGTGCTAAGAATTTATTGAGAAGCAAATGATGTGATGGTTCAGAATTGTTATGGAAACCACAAGAATTCAGGATATTAATTGAAAAACAAGTCACTAATAAAAGTTTAGTTAGATAGGGATAGATCAGTTAGCATAGATTAGGGATAGATTGGTTAGATAGCATAGATCAGTTAACTTCACTGACAATTTTCTTTATTTCTTGAAATAAACGAAGATTCTTAGAATGTTAACATGGATACTTCATTTCATTAAAAACTGCCAACGTATGGAAAAAAATAACAAACCTGAACTAACTCACGAAGAAGTTCAAATAGCTGAAAACTCTTTGCCAAAATTAATGCAGCGTTAAAGCTTTGCCGCAAGAAGAACGAAAATTTTTAAAGACATACAAATATTCAGAGATGAAAATGATATTTTTCGACTTAAAAAAAGGCCTCTCTTGGAAAACTAAGAGGAAAATTTCAAGTTTTCCATATTGTTTCCTGGAAGCTGAGATTATTCATCGACAAATAATCAAAAGCTTTAGGAACTATAAAATGCAGGATTTCGATCTCGGATTGCCAATTTAAGAGAACATTACAAGATTATTTGAAACAACAAGTTAGAGAAATAAGTTAGCTCTAATTGCATTTCATGTAAAAGAATCAAAGCCAAACCAATAAAACAGCATTTTGCACCTCTTCCTAAGGACAGCTGCAGTTTTCGAAATTTCAGAAATTGATCTAGCAGACCTTTTTTATTTGAGCACTGTAGACAGGACATAAATTATACTTTTTACCAGCGCCATTTATAGGGTTGTCTATCTTGAATTAGTTAACTCCTTATCTACAAAGGCTTTTATTATGACTTTAAGAAGATTCTTTGCTTAAAGAGGTAGAGTAAATATAATCAGCACTGACAACGGTACAAACTTCGTTGGTTCAAATAATGCTCTAAGAAATTTAGATTGGGAGAAGATCATGTCGTTTTCCTCTATCAAGAAAATTAAGTGGAAATTTAACCCTCTAACAGCCACCTGGTGGAGAGGATGGGAGTATATGATTAGTATGTTGAAAGAGACGCGCTAAAAAGAATTAAGAGCAGAAGAAGTCTTAAGTATGAAGATTTGAAAAGCATTCCATATGACTGCAAAAAAGCTATAATAAACTCCAGGTCACTTACATGCATTGAAGATTATTTGGAAGGTCTGAAGCCATTAACTCCAGCTTATTTCTTACAAAGTAGTCATAGCAGTGAAACAACTGATTTATACGAAATTGACAGTAAAATCTTTCACATAAGACTACGTTTCTTACAAAAATTAAGACAGAATTTAAAAACGATATTCGGAATGATTATTTATCCATCTTAATTCATAAATGTAAGAACCTAAAATAAACCTTAGGAGTTATGAAGGTCGTTCTCTTATAAACTAATGGCAAGTGTACCAACTGGCGTTTATAATTTGTCACTGAAATCATTTGTGAAACACGTCACAAGTTACAGAGCTCATGAATATAACTTAGATCAATCATATTTAATATTTATACCAACTCTTCTCTCACTCAAAGTACAACATTTAAAAAATATTTTCTGCGTAATCTATAAAATCATATTTATGTTGGGAATTACATAGTAACTGTTTCTAGAATGGTGCTAAGTACCTTACATTTGTAACTCCTGGGTGAATCACATAAATTTTTGTTTATTTCCATCTTACACTGTCTGAACTTTGAGTAGTACTTTTGACTTCTACTTTATAAAGAATAATAAATTAATAAAACTTATTTAGTATTCAAACTGCTTTTAATTTTTGTATTGTTTTAGAAGTTCCATTCTGATTTATAAATTACTCTTAAATATTCAAAACAACTATCAAATATCTGCAGCCATAGTTATCAGTAATTTTTAATTAGTATTTCTATTGAAAATGATAAAAATTAGAATAGTTTTTTTTACATTTTTAACAGAAATTTGAAGCCAATGTAAATTATTCCTTTCCAAACTGTATAAAATTTTTTCTGATATGGCTTGAGTCGCAGTATTCTATTCAGTAAATGTACATCAATAGATCAGTTTTGTAATTTACTTATTATGATAAATTATTACCTAAAAATAGAACTAATGGTAGTTTTGTATTTCTCTACTAACATATCATAAAGACATATCTTAATGAACATTTGAATGTTCGAACCCTACATGAAATATTGCATTTTTTATTTTGTTTTATCTTTAACCATGCAATAAAAGAACACTATCTCTATACATGGAGCTTGTTAAACATGAATCTAAGCCCTTCATAACATTTATGCTAAATTTTAAGCAATCACCAAGTCAAAATACAATACTTAAAAAATTCTTATAGTTGTGTTGAACATTAATTTGATAACCGTTCTATAATAATGCTGAAATTGTTCAAAAGTCTTCCTCGTCGAATGTCTTTCTTTCAAACTATTCAGTTCAGTAATAATTTTTTTGGCAACAAATATTATGGAAACGAACAGTTACGATAATGTTATATAATATTTCTTAATATGATAAGATGATATACTTCTAGCTGAAAGAGTCAACAATTGATGTTATATCCAAAAGTTTAAACTTTAAATTGAAACTTTTTAAATTATATTTGAGTTAGAACAGTACTTTGATTACTTGGATTGAAAAAATATTGTTTATTCTAGTAATTTTTTTGTTAAATTTATAAATGTTGTTCTAGTCTTGACCAATTATAATGAAGAGTCAGCTTTAGCAACATCATCTAGGGGGTGTTGGCTTTGGTGATTATAATGAAGAACAACATTTAAAGCTGAATTTTAGAAATGTAAAAAAATAACATGTATATCTAAATTGCAAAAATATATGCATTTTGTATGTGAAATAAAAATTTTAGAATAAACTGTTCTACTGTCTGGTTAATACTTTCAGGATAGAATATTTCTGCACCTGAGCAACATTTGTTCAAAATTAATGTTAAATTATTAACAAATAAGGCATGAGTTTGTTCCTATTTATGTTGCTTCTGATGTAAAGAAAAAAATAATATTTAAAAATTTGACAGGCAGATGTAAACAAAAGTTAAAAGATTCAGAAGCAATTAATAGTTAACACATCACTTAATATTTTTGAATAAGTGTAATAGAAATTTTGATTATTTTCGGTTAGAGATACAGCAATTCATGATAAGTTGGAAATATTAAAAAAAATGAAGAATTTTTTCCTTTTCATTAAAAACATAAGTAAAAAAGATGATTTTAAGTGTATAAATTCTCAATTTAGTTTCATGCAGAAAACAAAATTTATATTTTAATTTAACTGGAATTTACTTAAGAGAAAGGAACCATTTATTTAGCAAAATAAAAAGTGTAAAATATAAAATTATGATTATACACAAAAATTGACAGTTTGAGTTAATGAGTGTTAAGCAATGTAGAACCGTGATTCTCTTTTAATTTTAAGCAAATCAAATTAATATATTGCTAATATGATTATTTGAAGTATAGCATGCACAATAATTAGATTTATATGTTAAATTGTTCATATATGCACAATTGGTACGTTGTGAACATTTACTTGTTTTTTACTTCACTTTTGATTACATTTAAATTTTGAGAACTATTGTATACCACACCAAAAGTTTGTGTTTGAAAGATACAATTTTTTTCCTGCTCATAGAAAGAAAGTCAAAGTTTAGATGCCGAGGAAGAAGAATCACTGAATAGAGATAGAGTTGTGCTACTGATCTGAGATTCTTCTCTATAAGATTGACTGTTGAGAGATCCACATATATCTCTGAAAAATGCTGCATAATTTATTGAAGCTTTTGAATTTAGTAAGGAACAGCTTAAAACCATCAAGAAACAGGTAAGTATCTTGGTTGACATAGATTCTATGAATCCAAAACGACATCAGAGAAATGATAACAAGAAACTGGTGATAATTGTATTGTGGTAGATGTTGTTGTTGCATCAGCATGCTTCCCAGTACCCAGCACTGAGTTGGACTCTACCAGTTAGATAGAAGCAGCAGGTTGGAGTCTTCGTGGTCTTAAAGCAGGGACCAGGCAGAAGACCCTTAATAATTGGCTTGCCGTCCCCAGAGGTATAATTTCACTTGGAAGACATTGCGACCACACCCAACTTTAACGTGCCCCAGTCGCCATTAGTGAACTCGGTGGATCTTCTGTTAAGCCCAGATTCGAACTCACTACCTTCCGATAGTAAGAACGACGCCTTAACCAACCAGGTCACCGTGGCCTCTTGTGGTAGATAAGGAAGTCATAAGAGAGTGTCCTGCTTGTAATAAATTATGAAATATTTATAAGCAAAAAAATGTTTCGATGTGGAAATCCAATAGAAAACGAAAAAGGGCTTATCAAAATAAAATTATAGATGAAGTGATAAATGAAGACCATGAAAATACACCTGGTTTGTATATTGATTCTGTGGGAAACGAAGAAACAAATGAAAAATCATGGCATAAGCCATATATGTTTATAAATCAAGATATAAATTTTAAACTTGTTACAGCAGCGTAGGTCAATATTTTGCCTTTAATTATTTATAATAAGTGTAAACTATATAGAATGTGTAATTTAGTTTACTAATGTAATGTTAATAACATACGGTAATCATAAATTGAAACCTGAGGGACAAGTAAATCTTGAAAGTAGAACAGATAAATGTTGTTCTGTGAAATTACCATTTGTTATAGCAAATGTCTCATCGAAACTAGTTTTAGGATTAGATGCATGTAAAAAGTTAAATTTGGTTCAACGTATTGATGAAATAAAAATTCATGATAAACTATGTAGTTTGAGTAAATGCCATGAAGTCTTTGAAGGGTTAGGTCGCATTCCTGTTGAACCCTACCGCATAGTTTTAAAGGAAAATGTGAAACTTGTAATTAATTCTCCTAGGAGAGTACCTTTAGCATAATATAAAGAATTAAAATTAACATTATCAGACCTTGAGAAAAGACAAATACTTTTACTGACAAATAAACCAACAGACTAGGGTGAATAGTTGAGAAATCAAATAGTAAATTAGGAATAATTATATGTGATAATGATTCATGGTAATTTGTTCTTAATCTCCAGCTATAATCTAATGTCCTTAATCTTTTGCTAAATATTAACTGTGCAAAAGACAATCTTAACCCAGAAATAGTATTTTGATACTCTAACAATCCTACAAAAGAACGTTTGTTATCCTCATAAGCTTTCTTAAAAAATATCTTTTATAATTCCTACAGCTTTCTCAACCATTCCATTTGATTGAGAATGATGTGGATTAACAAATTGGCATTCTATATCTCATTTTTTTAGAAATTTCTTAAGCTCAAAACTATTAAATGGATTTGAGAGACTGTTATCATTACTATATTGGGCAAAAATTTTGCTTTATTTCTTAATAGCCCTTACATAATTTGGGTCAGCTTTGATATCCTCTCTAGAAATTATTAATAGTATATATTTAACCTCATTTATTCTGAACTGAAATTTATCTGTGGATTTAATTTTGATTTATTTAATTTTTCCAATTCATTACCCCAATTAATATTTCATCATGCTCTTCTTCACAAGTCCTAGCAATAGTTATGTCATTTCAACCCCTTTTATATCCCTAAAAAGTTCTTGGTTACGTTTTTAAAAAACTTCAAGTGCGGAAGATGAAAGAAAAATGTGAACTGCAGAATGGAAGGAAATTGTCTTTATTGACAAGTCACGCTTCTGTCTACAACACCACTATATTCGCATTCGAGTTTGGAGACACCATGAAGAGAGGATGATGAGAAGCTGCATTATGCACCGCTACGCTGGTCCTGCATCAGGTATGATGGTATGGGGAGGTATTGGATATCACTCTCGCACTCCTCTAGTACGCATTGCCGGTACTTTAAACAGCCAGCGCTTATCTCTGGGGTGTTGGAGCCAGTTGTCCTTCCTTACCTTCAGGGCTTGCCCACAGCCCTATTTCAACAGGATAATGCGAGACCACTCGTGGCACGCATTGTCCAAGCGTTCTTCATCAACTGTCAGATTGAATTGCTTTCCCGGCCTGCTCGCTCTCCGGATCTTTCGCCAATAGAAAACATTTGCTCCATGGTTGCTCAACGATTGACCCAGATTAGACCAGATTCAACGATTGACCAGAACAATATAGCTTTAAATGAAAAAAGGTGAACTTATTGCAGTAATTTAAAAGAGCTTAACTTCTAATTTAGTAATTCAAAATAAAATCCTTTGTTATCAATATGAGCTACATATAATGTTGACAAACTTAGAACGCAAGATGTCCTACCTTGGCTACCCACATTGATCTTATGTAACAAAATGTAGACCATCCTGGATTGGAATAACATTGGCCGCCAATAATAAACCTACACAATCATGATTAGCCAAATGTAGAGCACAGCTATTTTGCTGCCTGAGGATAGCCCCTCAAGAGACACCAAAATAAGAATAGCTAATGAGGAGATTATTCCAGAAATTTATCCTTTGGAAATAAGAAGTTTGGGAAAACTGTTAACCGTTGCGCAAAATGCGCAAAAGAATGAAAATAAAACGCGTCTCCGCCCTGTAGCCAATGATTTAGAGTCCAGTGCAGATTATGATTCTTCACCCAAAGTCCCAGATTTCATCAGTCGAGTTGGTAAAAGTGTTAGAATTTCCAGTAGACTTAATTTATAACTTTTGTTAAAATTTAGTATCCTACAATTCCAAGGTGAGAAGTTGTTTCAGTAATACCAGCTGCAATTCATCTTTAATATATAAATTATGCTGTGTTTTTGAAAATATACCGCTTCTAATAGAATATCTGTAAATATCTGCAAATAAGGTGTTTTTTCATATTAAATCCATAGTATTCTTTGATCCCTTTAACGAAACTCATTTAAATCATACTATTAACCTCTGAGGTTAAGAACTTGAAATATTTGTTGTTCATTCTATATTAGTTATTTGAGAAAATGTATTTTTAAATTCCTTACGCTCTTCTTTATTTTGAAGCTTAAACCACAATTTTTTAAAATTTCTTATCATAGACGATGCAAACTTCACATTTCTCTTTTAACTTGAGTAATACTTCTAGTTTTATCCTAGAAGAACACACACCCTTAGCACGAAATAATTTTGGTCGGCGATAATTGTGGCTTGCGATAATCTTGATACACTAAGTCTTCGATATTCTAGATATGGTAAACCAAACTATTTCTAGAAGTTCGTTCTGACTTGGCGTTTTACTTTCAGTTTGTTGCCATGGCTGTGGGCTCTCCTAGGATTTTACCACACTTTTTTTACTAGATTGCTTATTATTAGTTTCCATGTTAAAAAATAGTAGCATATGATTAGTAAAAATAGCAAAGAGCAACAGAGAAAGGACGTAACACACGAAGACAGATAATTAAAAATACGTAACAGTATAAGTTTGCTTTAACTGCGAAAAGATAAGTTTGCGATTGGACACCAAGGTCGTGAACCTTCAAGGTTTTTGAAGTCGCTCTCGTTTGCATTTAATCACCACGGCTATTAGTTGGTGGATAAATTAAAATTCGATTAACAGAATGAAGTTCTCGTTGTCTCGTAAGTGACATCCTTTACACATTTATCTTTTATTTATTTTTGACTATGTATCTGAAGCGTATTTTGATATGATTTGAGTATATAAAGAAATTTGTGCCAGCTTACTTGTAGTATTCGTCAGTTGATATTGGTTCGAAATTCCTAAACGGTTGGCTTCATGTATCAGTCTCAACAAAAATTGAAATGTTTCGTCTACATCAAATAATTTATAAATGAACCGCGCAAGTTTCGGTTGTTTTATAATTGCGCTAATTTTATAATTGCATGCTTACCGTGCTTTTTAATTTAAATTTTGCTGAAAAAGAGTTGTATTGTGTATTAATTCATAGAAATAACATTTTTATGAGTTCTAAAATTTCGATATTTTAATTATTTTTTTATATGCATACAGAATCAAACATGAATGGTTCTAATTTCATGAAAACCTTAAAAGTCCTGGGCTTCCCAGAATACGAAAAATATACTGCTTCTGACTTTGATGAATTTTTCTCTGATCCACAGCTGCAACAATTTCTAGATTACGTTTGTACATTTAATGAAGGAAATGTATTAACGATTGAAGAGTTAAACGCGTAAGTGGTGTTACCTTGGTTTTCAATTAACTGTAGTAAATATTACGTTTGTTTCTGTTGTGCTCTGATGCAAAATTAGTACTTCGGAATCGCTGCCCGTTTTGCTTACATTTTGAAGTCCCGCCAAATCTTGTGTTCTCTTTGCAAACCGAAAGATTTCTCAAAAATGGGCTTGTCATTGATGTTTAAAAGTGCGGATGAACAGTTTGATGGAAAGGAAATGTAAACGAAAACAATGATATAAATACTTATTGATTTAAAAATGGGTGTTGTGAATCAATTAAGTTCAAAATATCAATACATTATACATTTAATTCATGAATTGAAATATTTAAACTCAATGATAATATTTTTTTTGCAGTTGTAGGTTTAATATTATAATTGAAATGGAACTATCATTGCTCTGTAAATGTATGTAATATAAAAATGTTACATTTAAATATTCATTTTTATTTAAATCATTTTAATTTGTTCTTAATTTTTATAATGTTCCCTAAAATTATATTAAAAATATACTTTAAATTTTAAAATAGATACTTGTTTCATATTAAATACTTCTTAGTTATGTGAATTTTGTTAACATATATATTTATTTTTGGAATTAATAATTTTAATTTATTTTTAAAAATTTGATTGATGAAATACAATATGTTCATTAAATTATATCAATTGAAATATGTATCAAAATTGTTTCAGTTATAATATGAATAAAATTAACAATTTATTAGGGTCAAATTTTTATGGATCTTTCTTTTTATTCCTCAATAAGCACTTTTTTATAAACCAAAAGCAAGTATCATTTTTTATATTTTATTACTTTTTCAATCATGGAAACAGTAGCAATATAGTCAATAATCATAAAATTAGTTTAAGAAACAGTAATTATTTCTTTTCATGATTTTAATTTAAAGATATAATTAATTTGTTTCCTTTCATCTAAAACTATCACAAATTACAGCAATTAAAGTTCAATGCATAAAATTATTTTTACAAGGAAGGGATTAGAATTTCAAATAAAGTCAAGAATACTATTTTTATTGCAAAAATATTAGTAAAATAAGATGTCAGTTTGTGGTTTGTTTTAGTGTGTTAGTGTAGAGTATATATGAAATGGGGATCATATATAGAAGAGTCTTTTACTCTGCTTTATGTAAAACATTGTTTAGTCAAAATTGAGAAAATAAATGTGTAATAAAAAAACATGTTAAACTAATAATAACTTTCTAAAAAATATTGTGTTAACAAATGTGTTTAACTTAATCTTTTTAGTTTTCACTAAAATGTAAAATGTTAAGAATTAATAAATATTTAGAATTAATAATGAATTAATAGAGTGGGCAATACCCCATAATTTTTTTAGCAAAACTAAAACAAAATTCAAGTTTAACAAAGTAATAATAAAAAAAAATTGCTACATTTGCTGTGCTCTGATTTATATGCACTGATGACTGAATTTTTATCGTGCTTGTGTTATTGTATTACTTAGTGTCTATCTAACAAAAAAGTTATGTTGTGTATGTTTTTTTTCCTTTTATAAATATTATCTTAACATTTAAATATTGATAATATTGCCACATGTTTCAGTATTTAAGAATCTTTTCCTGCAAAATTTTTTCTTTTTATAATTTAAATGCCTTGTTTTTTTGTAAATTGTGAAAAATTTACAGATTTATCTAGCATTAAATTAATTGCAAAATTGAGATAGAACAATATTGAAGTAAAAGATAATACTAGTGATATATTACTGAAATTAAAAATAATAAAATCAGTATTGATAGAAAAATGTAAGAAAGAAATAAAATATACTTTCTATTTAAAATAAATAAATTTAAGAAATGAAAAAAATAAAGTTTGGATTATTAAATATTGTACTTCATACAGAAGTAAATATTTGGCATATAAACAAATTCTTATTTATTTCATTATAGCTCATTTTTATACATTAAAATAGCCTTTGGTTTAATAGCTCTTGAGTATGAATCCTGTTTAGAGCTTGGGTGTTTGTAGTAGTTTAGAATCCACTTTAAATTGTAGACCCTTGTCTAATTAATTTTTGCATGCAAAAAATGACTGTTGATTGACAACCAAACACATTAGTAAATATTCTATAAACTTATTTATAAAAGATTTATTTGTTAAAATGAAGTGTTAAAAATATATTGCTTACATAGAAATATTAATTAATATGAATGATAAATATTATTATCATAAGACTGCCAGTATTAGAGAACTCTGGTAGGTGCAAAAGATACTATGCAGCTAGGTTCAAATATGATAAAGAACTAAATGAATGCATTATTGCTCATATGAAAACCTGACAGTATTTTTAGTGTTGTCAGTATGGCAAAAAGTACATTTGAACTCCCAAGGATCTCCACTGAAACTGAACATTTTGAGACAAAAATCTCAATGCAATATAACCTGTATTAATTAATGAAAATAATTTATATTTTGTGTCTTTTTTGTTTTTAAATGCTAATATTTAATAATTTCCAAGTTTATATAACTGCTCTTAAAATTTTAAGGATTGGACAGATCTCCTATTAATGGAATTGAAAGTAACTGTCCCAGTAGAGAAATTAACAACTGGAGTGTTTGGACTAATTCATATGAAGGCTAACATAATTGTAACTTTGGCTTGAATTTCTCTACAAGCTTAGTCAGTTTGGACCCTATATTCAGATAGTTTATTCTATTCATATATTGTATAGCTAAATTCAATTTCTATTCTTTAATGTATTTATACCCTAGTCTCTCTTATGATATATAATTCTCATCTAATAATTCTATTGTGATGGTTGTTTATTTATTGCTTTAAGTATTATTTAAATCATTATTTAAGTGTAAAATTGCATCCCCTAATAATTAGTAAAAAAAAATTTTAAAAAATTTGATTCACTCCCTGAAATTTGAATTGTTGCACTCTAACTTTCATTTCAGTAATTCATAGATTCATTCTTACCTTGAACATGAATGTTCATAGTGGTTTGGAATCCACTTTAATTTATAAGTCCCAGTTTACAATCAAGAAGTGTTAAAAAGTGTTAAAAGTGTGATCATAAAGCATCAATCAAACCATAGTTTTATTTTTTTAACTAAATTCAAGCATCGAAAGCAATATTCAACTGTTGATATGTATTTACCGTATTTAACACCTTATAGGAAAATTTATTTCAGTGAGAAACCGCTATCAAATTTATTTTAAATATTAATGTTAACATAATCCATCCTACAAATATAAACTTCTAAATAATAAATTTTTTGTAAGATAATGAGAGAAATTAAAAATATGTAGCACTATAATATATATATATATATATATATATATATATATATATATATATATATATATATATATACTATTTGTAAATTTATCTTTCAATTAAACTTTTGTGGATACATTATATCTTTAAAAGTTAAAATTTTAACTTCATCTTTAGCAGTATTTTTTTAAAGTTATATATATTTATCTCTTAAATTAAAATTGTATACTTTAATAATTTAGTTTCTATTCTTTTGATGAATATAAAATTCAGAAGTCATTATTTTTATCTAAGCTAAATGTGAAATAAAATTTTTAGTTTGTTTTAAAATAAAATAAAATTTTTAGTATTATTTTTTTCAACGATACTAAATCAAATATTTTTTTTCAAATCTTATCATTTGAAATTGTTTTAAACTAATTCATTGGCTCAGTTTTTAAATTAAAATATATAAGGGAATTTTATAAACCAAAAAAGTCCCCAAAGCTTTGTCTTGAAAAATTTTTTATTATGATAATTAAGCTATGTATATATTGAAATCGCATTACCAAGCAACAGGCCCGAAGTTCGACTCAACCTTTCATCCCTTCAGTGAGTTTATAAACTGAGTACCAAGCCTGCTTGTAGACTAAACTTTGGGTTTTGCATTTGGTTGACCCCCTAATCAGGACATATGCTTCGTACCCCATGGCCCTTGGTTCATATATGGGCTGTCATTCCATAGGACTAGGTTTATACATGGAAATTATTTTTTCATAATTATCTATATTAATTTATTCAAAATTATTCTATTATAAGATTAATTTTAGTTGTTGTTGGACAAATATTTTGCTTTCATCACTTAATTCTATTGTTATATTTTCATCAGTTTTTGTGAAATCATTGAAACTATCTTTGTAATCTTTAAAACTGCTTTACATTCATTTTTGTCTTAAGATATATATAATTAAAAGGTTTTTGTAATATTTTATGGCATAATTGTTTTATATTATATAATTCTCAAATGAAAATGCTTGAGAAAATTGTATAAAGAGCCAGAAAACAAACGATGAAAATCACAATGAAGATAATCTGAGCACTGCTGCTATTTATTGTTTGATTAAAATTATTTAGGGGGACAGAGGTATTAAACATTAAGTTCTCTCAATTCAAATATTACTTTTATGTTTTTGCAACTGCTATATCTGTGTTAATTTTATGAACAATTGAAAGTGTTTGAAATTTTATTTTGACTATTTAAGATGTTCTCTTTTAACTGTTAACATAGTTTAAGTATAAAAGATTTATTTATTTGTTATTAGAAGGAAAATTTATTGATATTGCATATTTTGCATTGATAAAAGCTATGATGTTTTATATTGCAAATATATCTACATAAAAATGTTTAACAATATACTTATTTTGCCTTCTGTATTGTGTATATATCCTGAACAGCAATCAGGTCTAGAAAATGGTGGATTCTAAGGTTTTACTTATCCTGTAATACATTCCTGAAGTTATATTTTAAAGAAATAATGCCCATTTACAGATTTTGTTAGGAATATATCAGCCTTTTTGAATCCAATGAGTTTACATTTCCAAATGTCTATATGCTTCTTTCAGTGAATCACTGACATAATTTGAAGATCAATCATACTATTTATTAGCCTTTTTTTTATTTGGATTTTCTGGTCTTGCCTTATAAAAAGTAAAATGAATACTCATGATAAAGAATTTCAAGAGGCAATGGGTAATAGAAAAGCAAGTTTTAGATTCAAATTGTTAAATGTCATAACCTTTTTCTTCAACTTTTGTGGTTGCTTTTTAAAATTTTATTTAAGATTCATATTTTTATTGTATCACAAACTTGTTAAAGTACAAGTGGCTATTGATTGTAGCTTTCACATTTATATCTTTTTATCTATACTGATAATTAAAGTTTGCTTAGAAGTACAATGACAGCATTTTATGCCATTATTTCTTCCATAACTTCTTTTTCTTACTGAAACTTCATTTTGAAAACTTAAGAAAATAATGTTTATAACATTCATTATGAAAAAACTTTTAAAAATTTAAAAAATGATGAATTTTGTAAAATTGAAATTTTTTTTTACCTAGTTGAATTTTTAATCAATTTAAAACTTATTGCTATTGTTTTTTCTACTAGAAGTAAAAATAGACAAAAATTATCCATTTTCAAATGGAATTCCCTTACTATTGTAGAATTTTAAATACTTTTACTTAAAAGTGAAATTTAAAAGTATTTTTCAAGAAAAAAATGCCATGTGAAATCAATAATAAAAAATATTATGCAATTGTGAAAATGAATAATTCCCCCCCCCCAAAAAAAAGATTTTCCTTTTTGAATGGCTAATTGAATTGCCTTGGAATATCTCAGTTTGTTTGGGAAATTAATATTTTTTATTTTAATTGTAAATTCCAATTATTTAGGTTTGAATTTATTTATAATATTAATTAAAATTGATTCAATGTTTTATCTATGTTTGCTTAGGTTAAAAAATATTGAACATATTAATTGACATATTCTTATTTGAAATTTTATAGATATGCAGCAATACCACCAGAGGAATTAGCAGAATTGGAAAAATTAGTGAATGAAGAGAAATCTCATGTTAATAAACAGGCTGAGGATGACAAAGAGTAATAATTTTCCTATTAACAAAATTCACTATTTTATAAATTTAATCACAGCAAAATTCTACGCCAGTCTTAAATATATATTACAATATAAAGTAATTGCTTTATTGTTTTTCTTAATAATGTGCAGTTTGTGAAATTTTTAATTTTATGATTTTAATAATAAATTTTCTATTTTTAAATATAATTTCCATGATTTTGGTAATTTGAGGATTAATTTTTCTTTCTTAAGTCTTGTGTATCTATGAAAATTATTTTCAATATTTACTCATTTCTATTATGTATATTTCTGTTATATATTTTTAACATACTATTAGAAGTCAGTGTTATTTTTTCATTATAATTTATTTGATGTATGACAATTTATAATTGTCTGATAGTTTTTATTTAAGTTTCTTCCTAAAAATAATTTTATAAATGTTTATTAATTTAAATTCAGTTTTTTTTTCCAAAAATCAACATTTTAATTTAACTTAAAAAGATAATTGTATTTGAATATTCATGTTTTAAAAAATAATTAGTGGATGTTATGAATAAATTATCCTTTATCTAATGTAAAATTCAAAAATCTTTATAATTTAAAATTTCTGTAGTTTTTTAAACATTTTATACATGAAAATTAAAAGGTTAATAATTTTTTTTATATTTAATGCTAAAAATTCTTGATTGAATATATTAATAGTGGCATACAATAAAAATACTATTAATGAAGCATATATTGTTTAAAAATATTATTTAAAAGGGTATAAATAAAAGTAATTAAATGAAAGTATAATTGTAAGCTTTCTTTGTATTTGGTAAAAATTTTCTTTTAGAGGGGAAAAAATACTATGGCTTTATGCATGAACTAATTTTATTTATTGGCTCCCTAAAATACTTGCAGTGAGCCAAGACAAAACTTAAATTCTTTGTTGTGAGCACTAATTTATTTTTTAAAATTGTAGAAATTGAGGAAAATAACATGCTATCAACTTCATTTCTAGAATTTCTGACCTGATTTTTTCTACAATGGCAAATATAATCACAGCAGTCAACATGTTCCATAAATTTCTTTCTGATGCAAATGTTCTTAAAGCCCTATTACGTTAGAGTTGCCTCTATTCCCGTTGAAATCACTCTCGTAGACTTAACATTAGGTAATGTCAGAGCTCAAGTTGCAGCAATTCTCTCCCACTGTCCAATGATATTTCAGAATGTTTTCACTGCTGTGCTGCTGAAATTTTAACATTATTAAGTTTTTGCCATTTTTTCATGCCATAAGAAAGTTATTGGTATCATAAATTGCTTAATGTATTCAACATTTTTTATGCATGCACATCAACTCAGGCAACTAATATTACCTATGATTTTTAAAAAACGGATGGAGTTTTGTCTTCTTTTCACCAAGCATACATGAAATGGTTGCTTATTTTCATTATTGTTATAATTCAGTGTTAATGAATGATTGTGTAGTTTTCAATTTTAAAACAGCAAATTTAGATTTAAAATAGTCATATTTCAATACAAAAGAATTTAACTGCTTAAAAAATTGAGTACATTTTAAGGAATATTTTATAATTCAAATAATTTTGTTTGAATAATGTAAAAGTATTTAGGCAGATGTACTTAATAGAATACATTTCAATGTAATAATAATGTCATGTTAATTTTAAAATTTTATTTTTGCTTTATTATAACTTATTTCATATAATAACTTATTTCATGGATATTATACATGATTTTGATACTTAACTTTGTCTTGCATTTGTAATCTATTTCTGTTTTTATCTATTTTTTTTTAAAGAAAGATATCAAAAAGCTTATTTTAATTACTCTGCCACACATTTCCATGAATCATTAAAACTTCCTCCACAAGTATAAATATTTTTTAATGAAAATATTATATTAAGAGTGCTTTGATGGCATTTATTATTTGGATGATTTGTCTCTGCATTCATACACTTAATTGGGAATATCATTTCAAGGTTTGTAAATTTCATCAATACATGCTCCTTTCATTCATTTTAAATGATTAATAGAATGTGTTTATGCAAATGAATTTAATTTGTAGTTCATGTTTGACTAAATATGTAATTGTGTATGTCATCATAAATTTGGGTGTAAGAAATAATTAAATTACCACTTGCAAAAAAAAAAAAAAGTTATTGAAATGAAAAAAATATGTACTGATGTAAATATTTTAATTTTATGTGTTAAAAACTTAAAATTAAATGTAGAATATTTTCATTTTATGTTTAATTTTAAATTCATGAGAAAAAGAATTTTTAACAATAGCAATCAAATTGAAGAAAGTGCTATTTTTTATGTGTGTAAATTACTTTTGAGTAATTTAAATTCATCTGTGTGTGTTCATTGTTATAAAAGTTTTTCTTTTACTTAAAAAGGTGCAGGAGATGTTTGTTATATTTTTCATTTATATTTAATTTATATGTAATTCTAGTTTATTGAAATTTTTTTTCTTGTAGAGAAGAGGCAGAATATTTGAAAGATCAACTAGCTCATATTGATAAACAACACACAGCTATGTTAAAACAGAAAGAATTATTAAAGTTAGTATTTTCACTGATTATATTAATTTTTTTACAATCGGCTAATTTTTTAAATAATGTAATGCTCATTAATATGTGTTTCAATATTTTTAAAAAAAATTTTTCCATGCAGCATAATGTTTTAGACACTTAAAATGTTCTTCCCTAAAAAGTATTTTTATTCTGCATCTTATTTTATAAATAAGGTTACAAATTAAAAAGCAAATTGAAGAGATTAAAGAAATCTTGGAATTTATAGTTAGTATACTTTTAAAAAGTAAATAAAGAAGTATACATCAGACTTTTTTATAGTATAAACATACTCTAATTTTATTAAAACTATTTACAATTTCTTTCCTATATTTTGACTTGAAAAGTCATTATGTGGTATCTAATCAAGAATTTTCACCGGAAATTAGAAATCCCCAATTTCAACAATTGGTTGTCGCTTATTGGTTATTATTTTTTGCATACAAGAGTGAATTAGACCCGAACCTACAGTTTAAAATGGATTCCGAATTACTACAAACATCCATGACCAAGGTGGGATTCAAACCCATGAACTGTTGAACCAAAAGCAAGAATACTAACCATTCGGCTGCCAGCTCAGTTAATAAGTCAAAGATGCAAGCAACACGGGAAGATCCAATTCTAACTTTTTCTTCTAAACAATTTTTCGTTTGATTGTACTAAAGACATGAAAATATTATGTGGTTTACATTGTGGTTATAAAAAGGAAAGTCCAAAACAGTGTATTTTAGCATTAGTTAGGAAGTATCTAATTTCAGCTCTAGCTGACCCTCCTCCTCTAGACATGAATTTATATATACTTGTGAATTTTCTTGATAAATGACATGCAAAAAGTTGGTGGTATAAATTATCTGATCTTTTGTCAAATTTTAAAATCATGTTTTTTTACTTTGTTAAAAAAGTTGATTATGTCTGTTTAAAATTTTAGATATTCATTAAACATTAGTATATTGATGCTGCAAATTTTTTTTCTGTAAGTCTTACCTTTACAAAAGTCTTTGTTAGTTCCCATGCTGTACAAAATAATGTCATTGTTGATCAGAGAATTAATTCTGTGATTGACATAAAATCTAAAGTCAACAAAGGTTAAGCTTTTTGATCATAAATCATGAAAAGCAAATTGGGATTCTGTTTTAACTATTCTTAAACTAAAAGTTGTATAAAAGTAAACACTGAATTTTACATGTTATTTAAAGTAATAATTCAAGCAATGATAATGAACCTGTAATGAAGAAAATATTTAAATAAACAAGTAATAAGGATAGTGATCCAGATACTGAAAACCATTGATTTGTATTTTGTTGTATAACTTTTGCTGTAATTTTTCCCTCTTGTGATTTCTTAATGATTTAGAAAATAATGGAAACCCTTGGTCATTATACCAATAGATATTATGCTTATTACCATAGAGAAAGCCCTGGACTCACTTCCTCGTGGAGCTGAAATTTGGATTTTATCTGATAGTAAAAGCGCAATACAGCATTTGGCCAGATGGCAACAAGTGAGAGACAGGACTGGAGTTTCAATACTTCAAATGTTAAAACGGCTGTCCGTATCGCATCATATTCAACTGCAGTGGATTCCTTTCCACATGGATCTCATAGGGAATGAGATTGCGGGCACTTTGGCCAAAGCTGGTGTGGCTGAGGACGGTATGCCGTCGGCATATCTCACATTTTTAGTAGATTCACTTAAAGTTTAAACACAAGACTAAAACCACTTGGATTGTCCCTCCTAAACATCATTGGTACCGCTGCGCACATCCAGGTGCTTCCTTGGCTACTGGTCTTAATAGACAAGAACAAACTGCTATTGCCCATTTCAGAAGTGGCCATCTTAGTAACTTGAAATTTTTCGAGGGTACGAAGGAATTCGAAATTTGCTCCAAGTGTTTAAATGAACAGGCCTCTCCTGAACATATTCTTCAATGCCTTCATCTCTCTGAGTGAGATCTGATGGAGAATCTACTTATAGTGCTAGACTTTTTGTAGGTGTACGCACTCATGGATCTGGTCTAGTGCTGCTGACCTCGGGGGGCATGCAACAACTACAATAGGTATTATTTCATAACTTATGAATCCTAGGTATTTATGTCTAATGCTATTTTATTACACTGTTTTCCAATGTTTGATTTACTCATAAAACTTATTTTTAAATCACTTGTCAAATAAATAAAATAAAAATTCAAAGCTAAAAGATCCAGAGTTATTATTCCTATATTTTAAGTAAGGAAAATGTTTAAATTTTTATTGCTTATACATGCATTTGTGCCTTCATCTGATAGAAGGAACCTAATATATAATCTTGGAATATAAAAGTAAAATTTTCTGAAGCGCATGTTTAAAATTCACAAAGTAATATATTTTTAAATGCAATTTTTTCTGTTATCACTGAGTTTGTAATTAAAAATAATGATTTTGTTTGAAAAAAAAAAGTAACTCATAATAAATTATCATGCAAAATTCATTCATCTATAATATAGTTTAAATGGATGTATCGAAATTTCTTTCAGTTTTTGTTTTGCACTCTCAGCCTAATTGATGTCATTTAGTGGATTTTTTGTATTTATATGTATATTTACTTATTATAAAAGCTATGGATTATATTTGTCATAAAAAATCTTTATAATAATTTGAAACTTATTATCTTATATCCTTATTTTACAAACAACTATAGAGTATAAATTCTAGTTAAAGCATAAACTTTATTTCATTTTCTATAAAAAGGAGAAAATAATTTCTATTATATGCATACACACTGAGTGACAGTAATTAAAAGATATTTTAAAATTATTTATAGACAAAACTTTTGCTCAGGAAGTTGGACTTTGTAATTATATATTGGAAAGATGAAAATTTCTATCAGAGAATAAAAAAATAGTTAGAACACTTAGTGTGTAATTCATTGACAGTAGTTTTTCAATGAATTACACGCAAGTCATTTTTCTGTCCTTCGAACACATTTCTATCTTTTGAAAATTTTTTGAATTAAACTGTTTATTTCAAAATGTTAATACCAATAATGAAGTATAAAATTTCTATATTTTGAAACAAACTTCAGAAAAATAACCAAAACAATAATGTTAAAATAATTCAATTCCAACAAAGGAATATGTTCAGCTTATTTGTGACATCCATAAAAGAACTATTTATCATTCTCATTGAGTAGTTTTATAAAACTAAGTATTTGATTGAGAAATTGATTATATACATCATTAGAAATTTTCAATCTCATTTCTACCTATAAGGTTGCAACTTTTTAAGATTTATGTGAAATTGAGATACAAAACATGTGCTTTGTTTTTATTTCATAAGGTCTGAGTTTTAAATTTGTGTTTAAAATTATAAAGAATAGAGCATTGTTTGTATTACTTAAAAATGTTAATCTTTTTTGACATCATGGAACATAAATAATGTAAATAATTACAAGAAAGATTACACAGGAACACTGTTCTCCTAAATTTCCTTAAAGTCCTTATTTTTTGCAATGTTTCCTAGAGTTCTTTAAAATTCCAATTAAAATTAGATATTTCCTTTTAAAATGAAGATTCAGAAGATTCTTTAAAAAGTTATATACTCTTTCTGTTTCCCCAACAGTTGTTACACATTTTCTATCATAACAGTTAAATTCAAACAGTGCCCATGTTAATTCTGGGTGTCATTTACTGGAACATTTGTCAGATGATCTTGAGAATTTAAAATTCTACTAATTCAAGAAGTGTGCAGTTAATTCATATAGTTTGGCTGTAAATATAATTGGTTATGACCATATTCAGCCACAATAGTAGGATATCAGTTTCATATAATGAATTTATGTATGAATGATCTGTAAATATGAAATAAAACAGTATCTTATGTATTTCATTTTAAGGAACTGAATGATCAAATCACAAGTGGTAATTTTTTAAATTACCAAAATCTGTTTCCATTTGTTTTCACTTTGGTTTAATTTTGTTTGTGATAACTATTGGTTCAAATCAATTTATATTTATTAATATTTATGGATGATTATTTAATGTAATTCTTAAAATAATTGTAAATAAATGTATCTTTCTAAAAGTGAAAATAAACATGATTGTTTAAGAAATCAATCCATTTTCATAAGAGCAGTTTTTTATTGCTTGCTAAAAATTATTAAAAATTTAAACTTTATTTATCAAATCGGATGTTCATGAAAGGAATTAAAATTAATCCATGATTATAATTTTATATTTCACTTAAAAGTGAAAAAAGATCTTGGATTTTTTAATATTACACACAAATTTCACTTAAAAGTAAAATTTGTGTGCAATAATAAGAAATCTAAGATTTTACAATAATTACTTCATTTACATTTAAAATTATCATTTTAGAAATAAAAGAAATTTACATTTTGCTTCATAATATTTTATGGATTTTAATTATGAAAATAGAATTGATAATTTTTCATCATTCGATTCATGTGACAATTGATTGATTTTTAAATCGGGAACAGATAATTATTTAAATTCTAATTTGTGGTTATAAAGTGTAATATCCTACATTGTGTGCTTAGATTTAGAGCATAACTATTCAGCTCTATCATGCAAATCAAAAGAAATATTTTGTTAATTTACTACTTAGAAAGGATGTCTTTGTATCTTAGGCTTTGTTAAGAACAAAGATATAAATAAGGACCAAATCAATCAATGAAGCTTTTTTGGAATTTGGATATTATGTGTGACCTGTAAAAGGGATAATTGGCAATTTATGGTGTTAAATATTCATTATAAGTTTTATTTAGGTTAATTGAATTATATGCACTAAATCTTTGTAATTTAATTCTTATAATGAAATATATTATTTGAAAAAAATGTTACTTTATTACACTTATATTATTTATTCAAAAAATTACATATATATAAATTCTGTTTCAAGAAAAAATACTACAAAAAGAATGCTTTCTTTTTTATATTTTGTACTTATCATTTTTACTAGCTGTGCCTGCAAATTTGGAATAAATTATGTTTTGCTTTTTCTTTATAAAAATAGAAGTGAATGAACACATTTAGGAAATAAAATATGTGTTTAAACATTCATATCTTGCTTAAATTATTTTATTACTAAGCAATGCTATTGATGTATTTCTAAAAATTGAGTAATAATTATATCTTTGAAATTTGAACATATGAAATTGTGCTTTATTTTTCTTAAAAATTTTTGCAATTTTTTCATTTTTGAATTTTATTCTGTAATTTATTAAGAATAAATATTAGTTGCCTATTGTAATTTGTATATTTATAAATAATATAAATTGTTCGCTTTTAAATTTCATTCAGAATTCTAAAAAATCTACCTTTTGAAAATAATTTATACAGTGAATAATAGGGCTTGTTCATACTTACATGTTTAATTATGATACTGTTTATCGAAAGTTAAACAAAGTGAAATCATATTAATCATACTAGTTTTATTAATATAAATTGTTAAAAAAAATTGGAAAGTTGTTAAATTAAACATCGTACCTGATGTGAAAATTTTTGCTTAGCAGGTAAGAATTTTATTTTATTGTAAACTGGAAAATACTTTTTATTATATTTCCTATTGTACATAGAATTTTCTATTTTATGTATCAAATATATTGTAAAATTTTATAATTTGTATATTGTTTTATTAATATTGCAATTGTAGTATATTATCTTGGTATAAAATTTTTAAGATGTGTTGTGGAACTCTTATGAAATGGGCTATATACTCTAAAAAATCAGTTGCCAAGAGTTTTGAAGAAAAATATTATAAGTAATAGGTTAATCAAATAGTAATAAATAATTAAAAAGGAGTGCAAAACCATTGAAAGATTTCTTACTAATGCTTTCACAGGTTTTGTCAATGTAAAATATTATTATTAAACAAGTTTTGTCAATGTAAAACATGTATTGACATGTCAGAGTTCTTTTAGATTGAAATGTCCAAGTCAATACTATAATAAGTTTATTAAACAGCAAAACTAAAAAACAAAATAAACAACTGCATCTTAAGAAATTTTTTACTAATACAGGTGCACATCTGTACTTGCATATAAATTAATGTTGCGAATATTTTATAATGTTACATAATTTTTAAATATGAATATTTTAACTTTTGTATATTAAAATATGTTTTTAAAATGTTATTTATTTAAAATTTTATAATTATTTCCATTTCTATTTTGATCCTTTTAAGTTCATACTAAATTTATGTGCTTTAATGATATATATTTAATTGCAAAATATTTTCATATTTTGGTCCTTGAAAGTAAACAGTTCAGTCAATAATGTAATGACTTGTCCAAAGTCAAAATAACCAATTTTTTCAGAGTGGACTGCTGCCGGATGGGCAAGAAGAGATTTAATTTGGTGCTTGAAGGTTGTTAATGGGATGTTAAACTATGCAGGCTTGAGTGCCACGGTCAGCCATACTAAGTTACGTGGTTGAAGATCTGTGATGTGAATAACATGATCAAGGTAGTCCCACTTGTTCTCAATTGGGATTAAATCTGGGGAGTTTTGCAAACTATGAGATTACAGTAAACTTATCCTAATGTTCTTCATATTTTGGACATGCATTGTGATCTGCATGATACTTCACACTTTCCTGCTGTTAGGTGACAGGATTTTGAAAAAAAAAAGGATTTACTTGTAGAAGTGGATATGGTTTGCAAGGCCAGATGTCAGCTTGTGATGATACCTTGTACCTCCCACAATAGCAAATGGATAGAATACAGAGAATGACACAGAAACATTTTCCAGACTTTCTTCCAGCGTGGACATTTTTTGGCTATTGTTGTAGTGTGCTTACTTTCAGATATTTTATGCTTATATACATTTTCTGTCTTTCCAATGAAGCATAACATGTGGTTTATTGGAAAAAGCCATCTGTCTGTCTAGTTGCATCGCTAGTATGAAAATTTCAGCTTTTGTTTCCAATTAACAGCATTCAGCATAGATGCATTAACCAGGTAACTGGTATAGAGGCCAATGCACAGTAGCATTACTTAGGGCTAGGTACAGGGAAGCATGCTGATGCAACAACAACACAGTAGCATTCATTTAATCATTGTTGTATAGACACAGTTGGTTCACATCTGGACACTCAATTGTTCAACCATTGCAGGTCTATTAGTCCAAACAAATATCTGCAGCTGTTGTTTGTCTGCTATCTCTAGCCTGCAGTACACCACTTTTTGCCATGTTGCTGATTTTGGATAGTGTCATTTTGTCATGTACAGGCATGCAAAGAATTTATAAAATTAGCTATTTTGGAAATATTTTTATTGTCCTAAAAAGCTAATGATCATACTTTTGAATGCTGTATAAATTGCCCCATTTCTACATCATACTGATATATTTCATATTGGCATTGGAAGCTAGTGGTAGTTGCATTAATGTGAATGAAATATGTATAAATTGTGGGAAAATGACTCATATTTTGCAAAGTTCTTAGTAAAATTAGTTAACTTATAATGAATTTCAGTATTTGTCAATGTTTACATTAAATCACTTTCTTACTTTATGATAAACAAATTTACTAACTGAATTAATACCTCATTCTCTTGAAATTTAAAATTTCTATTGCTTTCAATTGATTTTCCCTTTTTCCAGAGAACATCAGACTGTACTTCTGAATGAAAAAGAAGAATATAAAACTACTATTTTACATTTAAAAAGAAATTATGATGATTACACATTGAACAGAATACCACTAGCTGAAGCAGAGGTAATGCCCTGTGCACTTGATATTTCATGATGTTTATTACTGCATATTGTGTTAAATGTTTGATATCAAATTGTGTTCCTTATGTAGGGTATAGCTTAAATGAAGTAAAATTTTTAAAAATCTTGAAGTTATTAAAATTACACATATTTTGGAAAATGCACTTTTATATTAATTTATGTTTGTACTTATTTGAATTTATTGATATATTTCAGCTTTTTGCAACATTGCAATCGATTTTTGAGGTGATTACAGAGTTAAAAGCTTGGAATAGCATATCTGGTGAAAAAAATTTGTTAACTTGTTTAAGCTCTAATATTGAAGATTATTTTGAAGAAGAGAAAAAAATCATTCATAACATTGAAGCTTTCATGCAAAACAACTTTCAGGTATATTGTGACGAAAACTACTAATTTAATAAATTTTCTTTTCCACTAATAAATTAAAATTTTTTTAACATAATAATTTTTTTTTAAATTTTTGTTTGTATATTTATTTTGAATAGTCATTTATGTTATTTTTAATATTTATTTAAATTAATTAAATATGCAAATTTAAAAAAAATTAACGAGATATTTTATCAGAGTAAATGTTGATAAGAAATAAAAAGTAAAAACTTTTTCTGACTATTGTAAAATGTGAAATATTAAGTGAGACGTTACTGTTCTCAATAAACAAGTGTGTTAACTGATTAATAATTTTAATGTAAAAGCAGTAATGTAACCATAATTCATCTTTATTATAAATATTTTATCATTACCAAATGCTAGCAAGGAAAAGGAATTAAAGTGAAATCAGTCTTACAATAAATCTCATTGTATAATTAAGAAACATTTTTAGAGTGTGAATATTTAATTAAAAGTCATTTTAATATAATTTTACCCTGTATTTTTTTGGGATCAATAAAAGCCATTAACTAAATAAAAGTTTGTATCATAAATTGAAAATATTTTGAATCTATATTTTGAATATTGTAAATATTTTAAATCTACATTAAATATATTTTATAAGAATTGGAATTGTATCTTGGGATGCTTTAAAAATATTTTCTATTACTGTTACATACTTAAGTTATTTAAACAATCACAATAACAATAATAACAATAATAAATAAACAATCAGAATGTTCGTTCAAAATAACAAAAACTACCAGTTTTATAATGTCAAGGTTTAGTCTAATTTCTGACTTTTAGGTAAGTCATATAAAGTCATCATTTTTCATGTATTGAAATTCCTAATATTATATCGAGTACTAAATATTTTAACCTTTCTTAATCAAACTGCAATGCTTTCTACTTTCCATATTTTGTGTGGTTATAGAAAATGTAGTATATTTTCAAGTTTATAAGAATATTAATCTCTTAATCAATTTGCAATGCATTCTAATTTCAGTATTTTGTCTGTTTGAAAAGTATAGTTTATTTTTGAACAATATGTATGCGGTGGCCCTACAGATATACCGTAATCAATAACAATATCTACGCTATAAAAACACGTCGATACTGAATTTAGAATCCTCATTTAGCAGGTACAGTTTTTTTTAAATGTCGATTAGAAAAAAGTTATTTCTTGTGAAACTGTTCAAAGCATCTTTTATCTTTTTGATACATGCATAAACCAACATTGCAAGTTTCACACATGTATCTTGTTCTGTGAGGTTTCTCCTTTGTGCTACAAAATGAGCACCGCCGTGGTTTGCATTTTTATTGGCATGTGTTCAGCATTCTTTAATCTTTTTTGTTCTGGAACATGAGGTTTGTGGCTTTTTATACATGCGGAGCTTGATATTTTTATTTTGGGAACAGATCCTTTATTTCCCATTGAAATCAAACTACTGATGATGTCCATTCTGAATAACTTTAGTATTTTTAAGTTTGGATCACTTTCTGGAAGCATTCGATATATAATAAAGGAATTTACAATAGTGACATCAATAAAATGGAAGAAATTCGATGCCACCATTTTTTACTTTTCCGATCAATTTCATATAAGCTTTTCAATTGATCAAAATAGTCCACATACCCCATATTTTGATTGTAATCCTTTCTTCAAATAAAGGCAATGCTTCAGCTATTCCAAGCCCTTTGCAGACGCATTTTAAATTTGAACAGTAGAAGAAAATATTTACACACAGTTAAAATATACTGCTATTAATTATTTTAAATTTAAATAAAACTTTTAACTTTTAATTTAATTAAAAGGTAAATACTATTTTCGATAAAATATATATATATATATATATATATATTTACATTAAATTTAAAACACACAAAATACTATTAAATAAAAATTTCCGTACTAGCCTGGGAGCAAACGCAACATTCAACGCAAAGAAAAATCTGCAACAGAAATAGCGAAAGCACATGTTCACTGGGGATATAAATGCCACATGTTGTTTACAAGTAAAATGACCCTATGATTTATAGCCACATGTTGTTTACAAGTAAAATGACCCTATGATTTATAGCCACATGTTGTTTACAAGTAAAATGATCATGTGATTCAAATCCCCTTCCCCACACACCTAAACACTCTAATTCCCAATCATAATATGCCGGCGCCATGTTTATGTAGTCTGCTGTTCACGTAAGTCATGTGTTCTAGCTGCGCGGTGGTTGCGGGGTGCAACCACCAGGAATTTCCTCAAAAAAGGAAAGTTTTTTACGTATCAAGTTCAAACTACTGCTGCATTTATATTGTTTAGGACAGACATGACGGTATAGGAAGAAAAAATTTCTGATATTTATTATTATTTATATTAAAAAAGTACGTTATTTTGTGTTGTTAAAAATGAACATTAAATAACGGCATATTTGAAGGAGTCCGACCTGAAATTAATTAAGTGCTGTCATCTGTTAGTGTTATTTAAAAGTAAAAGATATAAAATCTATAAAGTTTAAGTGAAAAATCGTGAAAAGGAATTAAGAAAAATATTGAAAATTGGTGGTTTCATAGCGCGACCACCGCTGCTAAAGGGTTAAAGTTTATCTCATGTTTCTTTTATCAGTAGAGAGTCATTCAAACTAAATCTCTAAATATTATTGATTATTAGTATTATCTTTCAATTCAAACTCATTCCCATTTGTTCTTTCTAACCTTGTCTTTTAAGGAACAAATTATATTCAATATTTATTATTTATATTGGCCACTGCATTGTAGATGTTAAATTAACTTACAATTTAGTTTTTAGACCATCTGTTTATAGTCTTTTAACAAGTCTTTTCAATGATAGGGTTGTATTCACATGTTGCATTTCTGTTTTCTGCATGCATCAATGAAGAATATATTAAAATTTTCTTTGATTCAGTAAAATAGCATAAATACAATGTTTTTTAAACTCTTATTTAAAAAGTTGCATTACAGAACAATGTATTTTATGAATTCCTAATAATCACAAATAAGATTTCAATTACATGTATTCATTATTCCTTTATTATTATTATTTTTATCTTATATTCTTCAGTTCAGAAATAAAGAAAGCTTGGAATTGAATCTACCTATTATTTCAGTAGAAAATCTTCTAAAAGAAGTTTTAATTCTTGAAAATGCGTATGTATCAAATGTTTTTAATTCTTATTAAATAAGGATTTACCACAGATTTTTTACACTTTCTATAATCTATATATGGTTTTTTAGACTAAAGACATCTAAATTATCTGAATTACAACTTCTTTGTGATTATGAAAAAAGGAAAACAGTTAAAAACTTTTTTAAGAATTATGATACAGGAGTATATCCTCAGATTGCAGATGCTTCATCTGCCCTATTAAGGTACATGTATTTCTTATTCTCTTTTGCATTGCATAAATTTTCTTACTTGGTTTTTACTCATTTTAGAATTGTAAAATTTAATTTTCACATAACCATATATAGACACTTTTTTATGCTTAAAATGGAATTAATCTAATGACGTTTCAATATGGGACAGTAAAAGAAATATAAATATGTTGATATATTTTTAGAAACATTCTCTATATAACATAAAATTTCAAAGATATCTGGTCGCATTATGTCCACTTTTAGACCTTGCACCATAAAACCCAATCAACCAAAACCAATAATATCTGTTTTAAGTTTAAATATATTTTGATAATCATAAAATTTTGTTATCAATGAAATAACTTAAATTTATATGGATAGGTAAATAAAATCATGTATACTTAAAAGTTACTTCTTTTTTTACACTAATATATCATAGAATTTTATATTTTATCAATATAATGAGCATTTCTTACTCTTGCAGAAATTATATATTTCTTATAAAAATGTGTTATTTTATCATAACAACTTTCTCATTCGTTTATAATAACTACTATGAAAATTTAGTTTTTGTTTTTATAAAATGATATCATTACTAATCAAGTTCGTTGAAATATTCCTTAACATCTCTTATATTTATGAGTAAAAATAATTTTCCTGTCAGTGTAAGTATGCACTGTAAATAAATTATGCAGGATTCGCACAACTCCTGGAATTTTGACTTGACCCCTTAAAAATTGTGAATTACTCCTGGAATTTTTTCTTACTTTGATGCATTTATTTTTTCTAGAAAATATTATTTTTTGAGTTTTTTTGTTTAAAATTTTCAAAAACCTAATTCAGTATTACTTTTTACTATATGCACTAGATGGCGTCACGATCGATATTAAGTTTGTGCATTCTTAACTGTTGATTTGTATTAATGGTTTTAAGATCTAGTACAGCTACTCATGATATTCGACTTAGAAGTATTTATATTTATTATGTGAAGTGAAGTAATCTCCAATCAAAATTAATATGTTGCGCAATTAAGACGGGCAATTTTAACTGATTATTTTTCTGTTTTATGCTGTTTTTCTTATATCATATAAAATTTTTTGAATATTAATATTTAAAAATAAAATAGAGTTAAAACATACTCTCCATGTCTCTCTTGATGAAAATTTCATATAATTTAGTTAAATCAGGATAAATTTGTTTATTAATGAAATAAAGACTGAAATAAATTTTGTAATATGCCTGGTGGAAAGTGTCTTTTTAATGACCAATGGACTCTGGAAAAGCCATACAAATGTGGCTTTTGCATAGCTAAAAAAAACATAGGCCCATTATCTGTTTTACAAGAAAGTCTTTTGTATTTCAAGTATGGGCAAATCGGCAATTAAATCAAATATTAAAGGAAAAAAGCAATTTATTTATTAGAATAAGCTTTATCTGCAAAAAAATCTACTCATTTAAAAGATTTCTAATGTTTGAAAAATGTTCCAATGGATTACTTAGTACTAAAGCAATAAAGGGCTTCTAATTAAAATTCTTAGAGAATATATTTTTCTGATACACAGTTATAGAAAAACTTGGTACTATTTACCTATAATTATTTGCATAATAAATCTGACAAACTTATAACTATCCTTAGAGATTTAAAAAAAATTATTTTGAGGCAGTTCTTTATTTTTAAGGATTGAATTTTAAAAATAATCAACCTAATATTTTGATTAATTAGTGACTTTTTTTCACCCAGTATTAAATTTTTTCTATTATGGTAAAATTTTCTAGATACTTAAGCAATATTGATTAATAAATAATGTCAAAGAAAAATTCTAAGTATTCTTGTTTCGGTTTATTCAAAGAAACTACAAAATTTATTTATTATTTTTATCTATTAAATTTATTTAATTATCTATTAATAAATTTATGTGTTCAAATTTTATTGCTATATGTTGATACATTTAAATTCAATTATTTTTAAAAATGTATTTTATTTAGTATAAAATTTTGATTTTAGTTTTTAAAGGTTAAGTGATGCTATTTACTCTCATTTCAAATTTTGTTCTTAAATGAATCTAAATACTTTTCCATGCTTTAAAAACATGTAGATTCTATTTTGATGAAAATGTTTTAAAAAGTCAAATAAATCTAAGATTTTAAATGATAATACTTTAAGTTAATTACATTCTTTTTAATAAGTAAAAATTACATTTTAAAATCTTGATCTTCTTTCATTTATTGATACTAATTTTTAACTAAGTTATTTTTTCCTTTTAGTGTGAAGTTAAGTGAGGAATTACAAGAGAATGAAAAACTTAAACAGAAAGAAACACAATTAATTTCATATGTCTCTGATGCAATAAGCGCTTATATAAAAGCTCAGAGTTCTGAAATTATCATTGCTTATTCTTCTGATAGTCTCTCACTTTATAAACATTACATGAAAATAATTGAATTTGTAAGTATTTCATTGGTTTAGTATTTTTATAACATTTGAAGACAAATTAATGCAAAATTTTTATTAATAATCAAAAACAAAATATTTATCTATACATTTTACATATGTAGTACTATAATTAAATTTACATAGTGTTGACTGAGAGCAACCTAAAAGGTTTATTTTATATTACATTAAGTTGAGATGGCAGCAAAATAGTTAATAATCTAGTCTTTCCTTAGTCAGTTATTTTCAAATTACTTTGGGTTGGCTGCTTGTAATGATTTGTAGTACCCTTTAAATTGTAAGTTTCAGTCTAATTAGCCTTTGTGTGTAAAATCAAACAACAAACAGACATTGAGCAACAAACTAATCGTTACATCATATTAATGGAATGTTTTTCTTTATATTCAAAATATGATCATATTTGGAAGTACACTTACATATAGTGAATAATAAATTTGAAACACATTGTTATTGTAAATTCTTGTTTGAAATTTTTTTAAAATTTTGTTTGAATTTTTTTTAGTATATAAGTGTTGTTATGTTTAGCAATTCATCAATTGGAAACTTATTATTTTTTGTGTAAATTTTTAGACATTAAAATATAAGAGATATAAAAAAATAACATGCATTCTATTTTTATTTAGCCTCTGCAGCACATGTTACATCAAAGATCTCGTCTTGAGCTGCTTATCTCAATTATAAGTTCAAATCAAAGGAATTTAAAAAATATGAGATTAACTATAAAAAAAATTGCTGACTTCTTAGCTGTTGAAGAAAAAGAACTATTAGAAAGAAAAGTAAATTAAATTTCTGTTTTGATCTTTCTATGATAATATTATGTATTTCTTATGGACCTAAATATGCGTGGATTCTTAATTGTATTTAATTATTTACAATTTTTTAATTGTTTATTTTTCAGCAAGAAACTTGCTCTTAACCAATTAATGTCTAGATATATGCAAATTAATTTGCTTCAAATTCTATTGTTTAACAAACATAAATATTAAAAGTTAAGTAATATTTTAAAAATATCATCATTAAATCAAAATGCTTCTCATTTTATTTAAATATTTCTCCCCAAATATTTGAGAGCTTTAAATTAATATTTAAAAATTAAAAATAAATTTAAAAAATAAGAAAAATCAAAGTTCCAAACTTAAAATTTTTGTTTTAAAAATGATTTATATTTCAGTTTGAATTTAATCTGTGAAAATTATTTATTATATTTATGAAAAATATTATTTGTTGAATTTGTTATTACTGGTTCAATACTGAACTTATTTATCCTATAAAAACATTTGTTTGCAATCATATGCTTTTATGAAAAGTATCTTGATTATTAAATGAAAAAAAAAATCTCTATTAATTATGGTAAAAAATTTGAATTGTTAGGAATTTGTTACAAATGATATTGTTCAATTATTTCTTTATCCAGTTAAAGATGCCTTATATTTCTACTCAAGTGTTCCGAATTCATAGATTTCTATGAAAAAATAACAACTGATTAAAATTTGTTTCTTTTAAAAATTAAATAAATTTTCAAGTTTAAGCATATCCTATCAATATCAATTTTTAAATTTAAGAGCTTGTTAGACTTGAATGACTTACTAAGTCCATTTTGTTAACACATTATTCAAAAAATTTATTGGGTGACATAGAAAATGTTATCATTAAAATCATATTTAGGAAATACTGACCTTCAAATGACGTATGTCAAGGTTTGTGAAACTGTCACAACAATAAAATATTTAAATTTCATCTATTGATTTTTAATGAGAAAAATATTCAAGCAAAACAGTAAATGTCAAGTAATATTTAGAGACTGATTTACTAAGGCAAAGAACAGAAATGTGATTTAAAGTGTGATCATACAAACATGGATGATGCTGAATATTCTGTCACCTATTTTCTGCATTGTACAAAAAAAAAAAAAAAAAAAAAAAGAAAAATGAAAAGGACTTCAAAATATTTATACTCCACTTTAAACCCTAGGGAGGTAGCTGATACCCCTAAACTATCAGAAGGCAGTGTGCATATCAACTAAAATGTATTTATGAAGGAAATAGTTTATTGGATTAAAACATTAAAACAATATCTTGATTATAGCCCCAATTTATTAAATTGTACATTCTTAACTAATTCAAACAGTTTATTGTTTTCTAATTTAGCTACTTTTAATTTTTTAGGAAGGTTTAAGAGAACTCTGTGAGAAAATTCCATTCAGAGATAACAATTTATCTCAATCTTCTATTCTTTTGCCCTGTGGTAAAATATTAAGTAAGTTGCATTTATATAAAAATGTTGTCATTAGTAATTATATATTTTAAAGATTTTTCTTTTAAAACTTCACTTTTATCTATTCATAATATGGGAGGTTATAGGAAATAAGGATTGATGTTGCACAGTGTTGATGTTTACAGTAAATAATTTAAATTTATCTTTATTAATAATGCCTCAAAACAAGTTTGCTTTTATTATGGATTAACCAATGTAAAATATTTTTGGTTAGCAACATATGTGCATGTTATTCACATATTGGGCTTCAATATAAAGCATTAATCATTTGTGTTTTGTTTGCCCTCAATAAGTATAAGAAAGTGTGAAAATCCTTGTAAATTCAAATTTTTACCTAAATATAATTTTTTTTTAGTGTGGAATGCTTTATCAAACTTTTGATCAATGTAAAGTTAAAAATTTCAATTAAATTTGTAAAACTGTGATAAATGTTATGTTCATTTTATTATATTAAATTTTCCATTCAAAATTTATATTATGATTTTAAATATCAATTGCCAGAATTCCAATAACCTAACAATTAATATCTTATTTCAGACTTGCAGAATAAATTTAATTTCAGTAAGCAAATACATTGGATTTAAAAAATTCAATTATTAAAAACTATTTTTTATCATAAACATTTTTTTATCATTGAATTATTTGTATTTAAATATATGTGTATACATTGAAAAATTTATTATTTGCAAAATTGCTTACACAAAATGCATTTTAAATGTATTTTAATATATTGAAATTACAAAATTATGATATATTATGATCAATAGATGCCCAAAATGGATCTGCAGATCATATTACCTTGGATGAGATTGCATATGAAATTGAACAGTTGTTCAAACAGAAGAGCATTTTTGTAGAACAAAAAGAGGACAAAATCAAGGCCATTAAATCGCTGTAAGTACTTTAATGAAATTAATTTGATTGATTTAAAAATTAAAAAAGAAATTTTCCTGTAAGATATTCCAATATTATAAATTTGATTTCTCCAAACTGTTTCTAGATTGCCAGTTTGATTGCTTTAAACTCTTGATTATAAATTTCCTCTCAATTCTTCAAATATTACGATTTTTCTTCTGCAGTATACTTATTTTCTTGAAAATTTTGCATTCCTAATTGCTTTTAAAAATATAGTCTATTAGTTTCTTGTTTAAAAATTAAAAAAAAAAAAATTCGGTGCATTTATGCATTCCACTTATAAAATTGCCATTTTATTGCTTTTCAATCATTCTTAAGATTTCTTGTTTCGCAAGAGAAAATTTTGATTTTTCTTTTTAAAACATGTAAAGTTTTTTCGATGTGTAGCTAAATCTTTTGACTTTTGATGGAATCCTTGATCCAATTTCACCTTTGGGTTTTATTCTTCAAGCGTCATATGTTTATTCTATTTATTCAAGTCGGTAATAAAAGTTAATTAGTATTTTTAAATAAATACTTCATTTTTTTAAAAATATTTTTGATGTATTTTGTTAAAAATGTTAATTTTTAAATTTTCTTATATTTTTCATTTATAATACTAGAAATAAATGTATATTTATTTATATTATTCACTTTAAAGATGAAGCTGGAAATTTGTTGCAGAGAAAATAATAATGAACTTACAATTGTACCTCGTTTCTTTTACATTTAAATAAATTTAGAACCATCAAAAATGATCATAAGGAAGTATAGGAGTCATGAATAATTAATTTCAGTCCTCACACTCATAATTATTATCCATGTGAGAAAATCAGATTGAGAGCATGGATCTTATTCTACATATTTAATGGTTGAATAAACTTCTACACATGTATTGAGAATCTTTCCGTTAGAAGAGTAGATAAAAATTCAATCAATTTGGACACTTCAACACACTTTTATGCTATAGATAAGTTGTTTACTAACACTTTTATGCTATAAATAGTTGCTTTTTTTTTGCTGAAGCTCCTTGTCTCATCCCCACAAAATTGCTAGAAAATAAAGACCAAAGGGAATCAGAGACAGTTGATTTTAAAATCAGAATAACAAGAAAATCTTTCAGGGTTTTCTTCAGATGAATTTGTTTATTTTTATTTTCATAATGTGAATCCCAGGAACAAAAAATTTCCTAAAAGACTGACCAACACAATTGCGAAATGAAAACTGAAAGCAATTAAAAAAAATACGAAAAATGTTGGTTTTGGAAAGTTTGAAAAAAAGAAGTATAAAAATCTTGCTTAAATATGAGAATGTTGGGATGACAGTTATTTGCTCTTGTGTTGCATATTGAAGCAAATCAAATAACAACTAAGATAAAACCTTTTATTCATAGTTTTAGAAAATGAAGTTATTAACTATGGTTAAAAATATTTCTGAAATAGTACTTGATTAAATAAAAGCTTATTATATTTATTTGCAGTCATCATTATAGGGTTTTTCCACTCAATAAAAATGTTGTTCTTGAGAAAAGAATTAATTGATCAAAAAACAGTATTTTATACAGAATAATGGTAATCGCTAACATAAAAAATGAAATAAAAATTTGTGTCATGTGTTGTAAAATAATTGCTTAACATTTACATGTTAAAATATGAATAGATCTCCTAAAATATACATAAAATAATTAACTTAGGGGTGGAAATATATTTAAAAATATTCTTCCTAATATATATTTGTGTCAATAAATTCTATGTTTACTTTTAAAAACAATTTAAAAAGAAAAAAATATTAAAATACTAAAAACCGGTCTAGAGATTTTTATACTCCACAGATTATTTTCAAAACAGATTTTATGATTGGTATTGAAAATGCATCTATATATATATATTTATTTAACAACTTACAAAAATTTTTTTAGCTGAGTTAAATTTCTTAAAAAATTATAGTTTAATGTCTTCTATATTTCTTAGAACATTTTATGAAGCCATTTTTGCTTTTTTTAGAACATTGCTATAAAAGAATAATTTAGAATATAAAAATAAAATTATTTAAACAAAATATTAATACTAAGAAATTCAGTGGCATAACAACCCATATTAGAAACAATGCCAATATTGCCCATATCTGTTTGTGACCTAGGACCCTGGGATGTAAAGCATGTGTTCCAGTTAATATGAAACCTCCAATCTTTAGTTCCCAAGCATGCTTGGTATACAATTTTATCAATTAACCTCCTGAAGTGATGAAGGGTTGAGTCAACCTTGCCTGACTCGAGGATCTGACTTATGTCTTGGGAGTGTAAAGCTGTACCATTTTGCCGCCGGGCTTCAAAATATTATTGCATTTACAGACATAGTAGAATAGATTACTTCATATGTTAGAATAATTCCGGCCAAAATAAAGTATATTCATTATAGATTATTAATACTTAAAAATTCTTTATTCTTCTATCAATTTGATTTTGTGTTCTAAACGTATATATTAAGTTAAAGAACAGAAACAAATGGATTATTTTCAGTTGAATGGATTTTATCTTTCTCTCTCAAACTTTTTTTGACTGTAATTTTACCAAAATATAATGTATGATAAATTAATATTAATATGATCTTTTGCAGAGAGAATCATTATTTTGATATGACAAAATATGTGTCAAACGGAAAGGAATTTTCTAAATTTATGAAATTAGGGAAAAGTTTCTCATCACAAATGAATCAGTTGGACCTTCTTACTTCAGAAATGCATGCTGTTTTTTCAGAATTCCATAATTACTGGACAGATCAAAATAAGGTTTGTTTAAAGTAAAGTTATTGAATATGATAAAAATATTTTTTTGCAATTAAATTATTTTAATTTGTAGAATTTGAAATTTTTGGTGTGTATTGATTTTTAGAAAACATCAAATTTAATTCTTTTATATAATTGACATTAAGGTAATTACAAAAAAAGATTTGAAAATTAATGATTTAGAAATTTTTAAGAATGGTTTATTAAAATTTGCTAATATTTGGCAGGAATATAAACTGTTCATTTTAGTGTGCTGAAAAAACTTTTTAGAGCAATTTGCAACTAGCATACAAATTTATTGTAAGCATGCAAACTACATTAATGCAATTTTATGGAGCTCTATCAAATTCCTTGATTCTAGAAAATATTGATACATAAAATAAATTATGAGTTTTTGATATGTTATAAACAAAACTGATTTATTTAAACAAATTTAGATTTTTAATAAAAATCATTATGATATCATGTTGCATAATTTAGTAATTTTAATTTATAATAGGAAAAATGTTTATATATATTTGTTTTCCTTTTTATCCAAAAGCTTACTAAGTTAAACGGCATGATAAAATTTAAAATGAATTTTTCAGAACATACATTATACTTTCATGTTTTATTTAAATTATTTTATTTCCTAAAATATCTTAAGCATTCTGTATTCCAAAAATCATTTTAATTAATTTATCCTAAAGTAATAATCATTGTAAGTATTAATAAAAAAATAGTAAAATATTGTCTAGAAATTAATATTAAATATTGAGAGGAAAGATAAAAATCAAATATATGTTTTTATATAAAAATATAGTTAGTATGAACTAATTGGCATGTTAACATAGAATTCAATGAAAATTTAAACATATTTGAATATAAATAAATTGTTTGCATCTTCAATTAAAAATACAAAATGAGAAAGACAATGTAGAAGTTATTTCCCTTTTCATAATTCTTAATAATCAGTATTTTCTAGTAGTATAAGTGAAAGAATGCTAGTACTTAATTTGAATCATTTGTATTTTGAAATTAAAATGAAGAATTTCCTAGCAAAAATAAATATGTTATTATACTTAGTCTACTATTCATTTAAAGTTACTTAATAATATAAAACAAACCCAAATTTATGTAATTATTAATCAGTTTTAAGTTAATTAAGAGTTTTTCTAATAACATTTACTTTTTAGAAATTATTACATGCTAAAAATACTAATAATCAAACTTTTTTTTAAATTTGGAATATCTTAGTAAGTATATGCCTAATTTTTAATTATACGTAATGAGATATATATTGCTTTATCGAATTTTTATTTGATAAAGAGTCCACAGATTGCTAAAAATAATAAAAAATATCAATTATTTCAGTGGGAAAAAGTAAACTTCTAAAATTAGAATTGAAATTAATTTCAATTAAATTATAATTATTTTTTATATTATAAATTATCCTTTTTTATTACTCATGTGCATTATACTATTAATAATTAATATTATTGATTATTAGCTCAGATTTAAAACTTACAGAATTACTAGTAAAAAAAATAATAACCCAACAGAGAAAATACAATCCATTAAAACAGAAAACAAAAAATTACTTTAAAAAATTTTGTATTTAAGTTTTAATTGCTTAACAAAAAGTATCGGAATATTTTTATATACAAATTCAACCTTATTTCAATTATTTAAAGATTTAATTGAATATATTTTAATAAAAAATTAAGTAATTAGTAATTGTAAAAATATATGCTTTTGATAAATAAAATAGAAGACTAAAATCAGAAAAATTGTTTTGCATTATTTTATTTATAAAATACTACTTATATTATTTAAAATATATCTGCATGAAAAAATAAAGATTTATTTTTTCTAATAAAAATATGTAATAATTTTATAAGTCTTAGTTATAATTTTTTCCAACAGCTACTGGAAACAAAAAAGAATTTGAAGCTAATGAGATCTATGTTCATACTTGCTTTGTTAGATAAGAAAAAATTTGAAGATGGAATCAAAAAGATCAAAACAGCTTGTGAAAATTCTGTTGATACTTTTAATAATACATAAATTTTATTTATTTTCAGTTATATTTTGTGATAATTTTATAATGCATTTAAATAAATATTTTTGTTCGATCCAATGCAAAATAAACTTATTTATTTCAAAAATTGTTTACATTTATTAATGTTGGCATTTATATTACAGCAAAATTTCTTTATAACTACATTAAAAGCATTATGAACATAATGTGGAAATACAAACATTTAAAAGATTATTTTTACCTCAAAGTTTTTGAAAAATATTTACTTAAATTATCAAAAAAGAATGGTATGCAGTAAAAGTAACAAAAATATGTGACTTAATTTTCAAATTATAAAAAGTAAGTTGCGTTGTAAAAGGACTAATAACAAATATTTGAAGCAATTATGGGCATGATGCTACAATATTAAATAAATGGAAAGTTAGTGTCAGATATACAAAAGCTATATATATTTTTAGACAATTACATTTCATCATAAAGTAAAGCCATCTGTTTTGGTAATTTTATTTTTACAAGTTATATTTTTAGAAATCTTTTTTATCGTTTGATATTTTTTTATAATTTTTGTTTATAGGCAAAATGTTGCATTTAAAAAATATAAGGGGAAATTCTTCCAAATACTTATCCTAAGAAAAAATACAGTTTTCTTACATTGCAAATAATTATTTCATGCAAAAAATGACAGAGTAATTAATCTCTCAATATTTTTGCATGAAAAAATTAATTTAAAAATGATTTTGGTCTTAAAATAAGTTTAAAAATATTACAGCAAATGGTATGTTTAACAGAATTAGTGATTAAATTTGTTCACTGAAAGAATTCCACGACTTTTGGAACTAGTTTCTTTGTATGACACTCTACATAAAGATTGATGTATAGGTGACAACGTATTTGTAAGGGATGGGAAGCGCAGATGCCCATTGTCTTGTGTAGTACTCCAGGCATATTGATTTTTTGTCCCCGATAAGTGCACATTCTTTGCATTGAAATGAGGTCTGTATTGTCTGGTGGTCATCGCTAGCTTGCTAAAGTATTGCAAGCCCATTTTTGCTGGTTCTGATTCTAGATCACATATTTTTAAATAGTTAAATCTTATTTTAAAATTCCAATAACAAAATTCGTCGTCCTATCCGCTAATGGAGCTGTTATCGCCGCTGTAATAACATTCGCGCCACTTGAAACCATTTTTTGGTTAATTATAGAACCAGTATTTGAGTGACAGTTGGAAGTCTTATTATACATTGGCTAATGGGGATAAATTATTTTTAACACAGCTTCAGTCTTTACATCGAGTGAACTAGTGTTTGGAATTCATCCTTCTTAATCATATAATACTAAGATGCACAATTACAGTCTCAATAAGTTTCATTATTTGAGATATCAATAGTTTTTGTAGTCGTACTCAAAAATTTTGTTGGGTTATATTTGTTAGTTTTGTATTTCATAGTAAAATTTCTTTAACTAAAAATTAGTTATTTTTTGAAAAATAAAATTTAGATTACGATTTGGGAAATAAAAAATGCAGAATATGGCATGTAAAAGCATCCAGTACATTCAATGCATAAAGTAAAGTGTAATGTATTGAATGATTAACCCCCTTCTCTGTATATCAGATAACCCTCTTCTCTCTATACTCATATATCAGATCTTGTGATGTTATTTATGACATCTTGGATCATGATCTTGAGTTAAATTTGTGTATATTTGTTTTGTATAATCTTCCCTTTAACAGTCTCTACAAATAAAAGTAACAAAAGGACAAGTCAAGTTTCCAAAAAGACCACAAGCCTTTGTTGATAGTCTTCACAGATGTAAACATCTCATGCACACGTGACAATTGTAATCTGATCTATGTTGGACCAAATTGCTGAAAGTAACATAACTGAAGCTTTACTCCTGAAAGTTTGAATAAACCTCTTCTGGGATTCCCAAATTAAATCCACTGTGGCCTCTATGAGGCCACAGTAGATTTAATTTCTCTCATTGGTCTCATACTTTGAGACCAAAAATATATGAATATAAATAAATGGTAAAAAAAGCAATATTCTATAATATTACAAAAGGGCCGCTTTTATGTAGTACACTCTTAATTGCATTGAATAAGGAAATACTACATTACTTGAGCATTTCCTTATTAATTTGATATTTTAGCTTTTCTTAATCATGGCTAAAATAAGGACATTTAAAGAAATATAAAAATTTGTAATTAAGTATGTTATCAAATGTACAAAAATTATTGACTTTGAAACTCTTTCTCATTACCTGAAGTTTTTATACTTTATCATCCATTTTAGAATTTATCTCTCCAGTAAATAATTCCAAAATCTTTAAAATAAAGAAAAGAAATTTTTTAACTAAGTATCAGTCTAGAAAATACAAATAGAAAGGACATAATTTTTAAAAAAAATTATTGTATTGGACACATTATTCTCATTTGATTCCAGTGATGTCTATAATTTACTACAGTTTAAAAACATCAAAGAAAATAATGTTATATTTGTATTAATTTTTTTGTAAGCTTAGAATTCTTATATGATCTAGTTTTTTATTTCATTTTTAAAGGTTCTTGTATTTTATTCCTATTGATGTAAATGTAATTTAGAATTTACCACTCATAAAATCATTTTTACACATAACTGTAACTTTACTTATTGAATATACTTCATGTTTTTATTTATTTATTACACACTTTCAAAGTTACTTAAGATTTTAAACTGTAGGAAAGTCGGAACATTCTTACCAAGTGTTTTATTAATACTATTCTATCTCTCTTTAAAACCAGGTTTAATTTTGAGGTTAAAATCCCTTATCTTCGCAAATACAAATATTGTCCTTTTTCCTAAGTTAACCATGGATAAAATAATTTCTGTGATCATATTTTTTTTCTATATAAATCTTCTAACTTAGCACTTCTTAAGTATATTAAAAGTACTTTAAAAGGTGTAAGATAGTCCGATTCAATATTTTTTAAATCGGAAAAAAAAAGAATTGCTCTAATTCTACCATTACTTTCAAATTTTACCAATCATATTTATAAGGAAATGGCAATATTTAAATCTACATTATATCAATAATCAATTGTTATGATTTTATTTCAATCAATAAAGTGCGTAAAACACCTAGCTCAAACGTTTATTCCAAAATTTTTATACCATAAATGCTATTAGAATATTAAATATAAATTAAAATCAATAATTCCATTATAAAATGATAAAGTTAAGATAATTAAGATTTTATTTTTGGGACGATTTATGTTACTTTAACTCTGATCCTGTGTAAATGTTGGAATGAAACATTTATCACAACAACATGTTGTGATAGCTTAAATGATAGGACAATTAGATGGCCATTACTGTTTAATGATATTTGCACTGAAAGATATACATTATGTTACATTACTTCATACTACTCCCTAATGATTCTTTAAAATTGTTACTTGTGCTAATAAGATAATTTTGTAAAAATTGCACAACTTGTGTTTCTTATATTACAACTTAAATGTTTTTAGTAATAAATTATTCTCCAGTGCATTGTTAGAAAAATGAATAATATTAAATATTTTTCATGAATTATAGGATATATCAACAAAATATCCAATTATATATTCATTTGTTTGTGAACTCATGAATTTTATTTTATGTACTAATTTAAGGTTTGATATCCAGAATATTTACAAAATTATATATATATACTATATATATATATATATATATATATAATTATAATATTATATATAATATTAAATATTATATTATTATATATAAATAAATTTAATAATATATATATATATATATTTATTATTGTCTTGCTTTTATTGGGGTTGCATTGTTCATTCTTCAATGACTTTTTTGCACATTAGAGCTAATTCAATCAAGACCTATGGTTTAAAATGGATTCTCAAGTGCTAAAAATATCTAGGCCCAAGGTGGGATTAGAACCCACAAACTCTTGAGCAAAAAGCAAGAGTGCCAACTATGTGCGTATATCTGGAAAAAATGCTAATATTTACATTTTTTCATTAAAAATTTTAATGAATAAAAATTTAAGAAATACAAAACTTCTCTAATATAAAAGTAACTATGTCAAGTAGAAAATTAAAAATTCACAGGAGTCAATTCAAAATTCCATGAGCAGTAGGAAACTTGTACTTTAAAAAATGCAAATTACTTTGTATGAAAATTAATTATACCAAACCAAAAGAATCAATTTGAATTATACCAAAACATTATAATTTGAAATATGTATATATATTTGTTATATTAATAATTCTGTTATATTTATAATTCTTGTTTTAATATAAAAACTAGTACAATACAAAAGGGAATGTTTAAATATATGTCTAGAAACATCACTTTAAAGAAATCATAATTGACTGATAATAATTTTTTATTAAATATAAAAGCTGTAATTCATCTTAAAAAGCAATTCATGACTCAATGGACAGTTTCAATGTCTTAAAAGTCCAAACTTTAAACAATTCACAGTAATAGGAAGTAGATCCTGTCAAAATGAGTCAGTAAAATTCCATTTATAGAGAACTTATCAGCAATATGCCCTAAGAATCATTGTAATTGAAGCTTGGCTAGTTCTGCTTCCAATTCACCAGACTTTTTAATCTTTTCTAACTAAAAAAAGCACATATTTTATTTTAATATAAATTGTAAAATAGAGATAAGTAAAAATATCATTAATTTATTTAAAATTATTCAGATTGAATTATGACAAGTTTTTTTTCTAATGCTGGAAACAATAAGCGAAATTATTTTGAATTAACTAAAAAATTATGAATATCAGATTTCTAAAATAAATAAATAAAAAAGTAAAAATGCGTGGAAAAAATTTCTTTATACTCAAATAATAATCACCAATAAATTATTAAAAATAATTACAAGCAATTTGGAATAATTTTTTGTGAAATTAAAATTTATAATCAGTACATTATTTTCATCTTATCAAAATACACATACAAACTTTAAGCCAACATTTAAATATATCCTTTTGTACTGATATATATATATATATATATATATATATATATATATATATATATATATATATATATATATATATATAAAATCATTAAATGATAATTTAATGAAAGACATTAATACTAAAAAAGATAGAGCAAAAATACCTGAAAATACATTGGGAAAATTATTGAAAATAACTTATTTAATGAATACAGTAAATATTTTATTGAGTGTGGACCATGCTACCTCTTATCACTTATTACTATACATCATTTCTGGCATAGCATTTTTGTAAAATTCCTAAACTTAGCCATTCTTGTGACCATTTTATAAACTTAATAATATATTGATAAAAGTTTGTTTTCCTGCTTCTTTTTTTATATCTGTATAAAAATATTTGATTTGAAAATAAAATGTGTGAAAAAAGATTTTAAAACAGAAATGATACAGTTTTTACATTATATTAAGAATAAAATTTAAGAAAAACTTGGTTAGTATTTTACTGTCTGAAAAAAAGGTTGTAAACAAATCTAGCCTAAAACAATATAGAGTAGATTAAAAAACTCAATTTAGTATTTAAATTAGAAATAGCAAAATGTTGGTTATGGGGAGCTTCAGTAACAGAAAACTTCCTTCCAGGTGATTTAATCCCAGAGGAAGATAATAGAACAAAAATAAATAAATAGAACATTTTTCTATTAATTTTTTTTAACTTCTTTCATTCTGTCATTTTATACCAACATATATCCTTGTAGTCAACTGGTGATCAACATTGCAAAATAATAAAATACTTAATTCTGGCAATATAGTGGACTTACTTTTAGTACATTTAATATTTTTAAACATAATATTTTTTCAACTTTCTTGTACATTTTACAAATTTAATTTTTATTTTCCAGTAGGAAGTTACTTTATTCTTCTATAAAAGCATTAGGACAGTAAGCAATCAAAGCAATTTGTTGCTTAGTTATACATTAATTTAGTTATACATTGAATGTGAAAAATGACAAATATCTAGTAATATTACTGGAAAATTTCATAATTACATTAATACAACCAAAGTTTTTGCTTGTATCTTAAATAATTAATAAAAGATTTAAGTTAACCAACTTAAACTGTGGTTCTAGGTTTACATATATATATATATATATATATATATATATATATATATATATATATATATATATATGAGGATAAATGAAATCCATTTATTGGTGAAATTGATGTCACATTTGTCATGAAATTGATGTCAAGTATTACATACAGAGTTTTTTTCAACATTATTTGTGCATATATCAATGTTCGAAAAACATTGCAAAAAAGTTTTAATGAAAAACTCAAACCAAAATTTTTGCAGTATTTTAACCTTTTATCGCAGATAAGAAAACCTACAGATTTAAAAATGTCTGATGATTAACAAAAACTTGCAGAGTCAATTAATCACTGCCAAAAATCTTAAAATTATTGCATTCCTGCTAACATTTATTAACTTGATAAAACAGATAATTAAACAGTATACAATAGGGATTAAATAGTTTTCATAACACTTTCAGCAATCAGTTGTTATCTTTTTGTAAATAACATGCTCTGTAAGAAAATGAACTTAATTCATTCTCATAGACTTAACAGACATTTTTTCTTAACTTTAAATCTTTATGAATGATTTTATTTACCATTATTTCAAGATAAAAATGATTACATTCTTTATATTTACCTGTGTTAAAACAGTTTTAAAAAAAGTTTAATGTCAGTTTTTACGGTCACTTAAATTATTATTTTTCCTTTTCAAATTTATTATTATATAAATATTTTTCTATTAAAAAAAGAAATTCTATAACCTTTAATCATTTGCTAATTTTAGGCGGAACTTTTTAAAAAAATCTTTTATTTTACTGTATTTACGCGAATCTAATGTGCATGGTTATTGGCCAAATGTAGTATTCAAAATTGGGTTGCGCATTAGATTCGAGTGCAAGGTCAACAGTTCGCCGATGTCAATCAAACTTAAATCGTTACAATGGATTACTGTATTTCCCCACTACATTTACCGTTGACACATTATTGCATAGAGGATACAAACTGCAGAGTACGTAGTCACGAAACGGAGGGCAAACAAAGAAGAATGTCATATAACGCTACTTTCAAACGTAAATTAATTTTTTATACTGAAAAAATAGCAATAGAAAGGCAGAGAGAGAGAGTTCAAAATAGCTGAGAGCAATGTTCGCTTGTGGCGGCAACAGAAATTGGTACTTTGCAACTAAAGCTAGTAGAAAGAAATTCACTGCCCCTCGCAAAGGAAGACACCCTAAAATTCAAGAAATAGTACTGGAATTTGTACGTGAATGGAAAACCTGTGACTAATGACGGCATAAAAAATAAAACAAAAGAGGAGTCTGAAGTTCTTATTATACCGAAACAAGAGTTTAGTGCTAGCTGTGGATTGGTGGATCGGTTTATGAAGCAGATGAGCTTACCTCTAAGACACTGTACAACAATATACCAAAAGCTTCCAGTAGATTTTGAGGGGAAAATACTAACATTTCAGCGGTATGTTATCACACTTCAGAAGGAAAAGAATTTTCAATGGGGAAAATTAGCAACGCTGATAAGACGACAATTTGATTTGATATGACTCGTAACTACACCATTACGGAGAAGGGGACTAAGGAAATTATCCTCAAAATTTTGGGATGTGAAAAACAATACGTAACAATGATGCTGCAAATAACAGCAGACTGATGCAAACTTCCCCCTTTCTTGATCTTCAAACGAAAAGCATCCCCTATATCCTCTAAGAATGAAAAGTTGTTCCCAGATGATGTCCCGATTCAAAACAAAGAGAAGGGGTGGATGATGGAATCAATAATGCTTGATTAGCTCCGAAATGTATGGGAACGCTATCCGGTGGGCTCTTTAATCCACCATAAATGTTTTGGACATATTTCGTGGTCATCTCACCGACGACATAAAAAAGAAGATGCACACCCTAGGCAGTGATCTTGTTAATATTCCTGGAGGTGTTGTATTCACTGGCTGGATAATTTTTATAAATTAAACTACCCATTTTTTTCTGGCTGGAAGTCCTTTTTTTTATTATTTAATTCTATACCCCATTTCCCCCATTTTGACGAAGTGGAATGCCCTAACGTGGGACTTGGAGAAAACCGGTCCTGCAAGGGAAAAGCGAGGGGAGGAAGAAGAGAAGTGAAGGGGAGAGGAAAAAAAGACAGAGGAGCTGCAGGACATCGCCGGAACAGGAGACCCGGTTGGTTTGGGGAGTTCGACGCTTTATTGGAGACTTCGAAAAGTAAAGTTGAAGTTTATAAAAAAGGAAAAAAGCTAATTGAAAGAAGTACAGCCTTCTCAAATTGTGAAATTAGGAGATGCCTGAATGTCAGCATTTACATCCAAGTTGTCGTCAACCCAAGGCGTTTGCCATACTATTAAAGAAGAACGCTGGACTATTGTGATCAACCAAATTTGTGAACCCCTCTAAATAGGCCGGCCTATACCATCGACTGTTTATATATGTAAGTGAATGTTTTTTTTATTTATTTAATTATCCAGCCAGATTTTTTTTTGTGTGGTACCACCATTTACGTAACATTATTTAATAATTAATCTCACTAGAACAGGCAATCTAGGGTAACTTAATCACTCCACGTGAGTGAATTATCATTTTAATAGCAAAGTTGTAATAAAAGAAATAATACAAATAATTGAATTCATATTATTGTAAATAGGTGTGTTATTTTATTTTGTGAATTAAAAGAAGTTTTGATTACTAAAACAAAGCCAGTTTCTGCTTCTGTTCTTTCAGGTTAGAATCTGGGTATAAATAAAGACTTGAATAAATACACAACGCAATATTAAAAAAAAATAATGCCTTATTTTAATATAAATTATCATAAGTGATCGTTTTATAATAATTGTAATTTTCTACACAACAAAATGGTGCCGTTTAAAGTGGATTTTGAAAAACTGAAAACGGAATAAGATTCTGGCTTAGTTTTAAACATGGCTGACTATTAAAAGATTGCACGTGGTACATCTCCTTATTTAATTATTTACAGTAATCTTATTGTGTTTATTTTATATTAAGTGGAACATTGTAACTGTTGTGAAAATTGTTGTAAATACTTATTTGAATTTCATATATTTACATTAATATTTGCTAAAGTAAATTATTTTTTGAAGGTAAATATTTTTAATTAATGTAATTATGAATAGTGAGACTCAAACCGCTTCGTGTGTTGTGTCAGTAGACACTCCTAATATTGGTGAATTCTTAAATAATATTCCTGTGTTTGATGGTAGTTGTAAAGACGTTTCACTATCACAATTTTTGGATAGAATAGATGAAATTGGTGACCATTGTTCATGGCGCCCGAAAGATAAATTATTAGCTTTAAAATTGAGAATTTCTGGAGAAGCGGAGGAATTTTTATCAAGTCAGGGTGACCTTAAAAAACACGGTTCATATGTAGATGTCTGCACGGCGCTTCGTGATAGGTTTAACTTCTGTCACTCTATGACAACATATATCTCTCGGTTAACTACGAGTTATCAGTTACCGTCGGAATCAGCACGAAGATATTTTTCACGAATCGAGGGCTTATCGTATAAATGCGTTCCTAGTGAACGAAGTAGTGAATTCGAGCAATATAGATTGGATTTATTATTGTCCACGGCAAAAAATGGCCTTAAGCCTGAACTTTTAAGAGGAATAACGCCTTTAGCTCTCACGGACTATAGTGAATTTAAGAAACAAGTCATTCTCTTAGAGGAATGCATTCCATTGAATAGACCGCCAACTACACAGTTTGAAACAGTTCACGCTGTGACTCAAATAAATGAGATAAGTGAACTAAAATCATTAATCAAACATAACACAGAAAAAAACTCAGAAATGCAGGGCATGTTCATAAAACAAATTAGTGACCTACAAGCTCAAATAGCTGAATTAAAAGTAAGCCAAATACCAACACAAGATAGAAACCAAAGAATACCTAATTTGTTTTGCGTCAGGTGTAAAAAACATGGGCATGAAGAAGCTACATGCAGAATACCATTTTGTTCCTTCTGCCGTAAAATTGGACACGAAACGCAAAGATGTTGGTATTCCAACAAGCATAACAATTTCCATAAAGGTAGAGATAATAGAAGAAATCATTTAAACTAGCAATAGGGGGAGAGACGGCTGCACCTCGCTACTCCAAAAATAAACCCACACAGGTGCCTTTATTTGTTACATCCACAATAAATGATAAATTGCCAGTAATTCAAATCACAATAAATAATGTAAAAGTAAATGCTCTCTTAGATACAGGCGCATCTTGTAACCTAATCGAACGAAATTTTTTTGAAACTATAGCTTATCAAAGTAGTGTAATGCTCTCACAATGTAAACTCCAAATTAAAGGTATTTCAGACCATGTGCTAGAAATTGAAGAAAAAGTAACTTTAAAAATTAAAATAAATAATACTGAATTTCAAAGCGATTTCTATATTACTAAAGATAGTATTTCAAAAAAATATAAATTAATACTAAGTAGTGATTTTTTTGTACAACATAAAATGATAATTGATTATAGGCAAAAACTATTACATAATACAACTACTTCAATTAAATGGAATTACCAAAATCCTGACTGTGACAAATTAAAAGCTAATGTCGTGAACATAGAAGATAACAATAGTTGTATTTTTGGATTTTCCGTTACCAAAATAACTATTTTTCCTGGAACCGAAAAAATTATAGAGATCAAAACAAAAGAAAAATTAAATTCAAATTTAGATTCGGTTTTAATAGAGCCTGCAAATGATCATGCGGGTGATAGAGTATGGGTTGCTCGCTCCGTAAACCCAGTATCTAAGGAGGGAAATTATAAAATAAGGGTTGCAAATACATCAAAAAATACTATACACATAAACAAAGGTTCAAAATTAGTTTCCATTGAACCTTTACAAGTAACAAAAATTGATACTAAAGAGTGTAATACATTTTCCCATGAAGAAATAGGTGATGATTTTGAAGCTTGGGGAGGAAAACTAGATTTATCGCACCTATCCGAAGATAAGAAAAGAAAATTACTTCCCCTGCTTGAAGAATTTAAACATGTGTTTGCCCATTCTATTCAAGATTTGGAGGGTTGTAATACTATACAACATGAAGTTAATTTGACAGATGATATTCCAGTTAGGCAAAAATTTTATAGGCCTCCTCATCACCTAAAAGAGGAATTAAATAGACAGGTCAACGAATTACTAGACATAGGGATTATTAAAGAAAGCAGTTCCCCTTATAGCGCACCAGTACTTCTTGTCAAAAAGAAGGATGGTTCTTTCAGACTTTGTACCGACTTCAGGAAACTAAATGAAAAAACTGTACCAGACTCTTTTCCTATTCCTAATATAACGGACTTAGTGGACAATTTAGGAAATGCTACTCTATTTTCTTGTATGGATTTATGTAGCGGGTTTTTCCAAATGAAAATTGATCCTAAGGACACCTATAAAGCAGCGTTTGCAACTGAGCATGGTTTATATGAATGGAATAGAGTACCATTTGGTATGCGCAATTCGCCAAATAGTTTTCAAAGATTAATGGAAATAGTACTGTCTGGATTAAAACCTCTTCAAATAGCAGTATATTTAGATGATATCATAATTGCTTCTTCTGACTCAATAGATGAACATTTAAATAAATTACGGTTAGTTTTTAAGAGATTAGAAGAACATAAATTGAAAGTTAAACCTTCTAAATGCTGTTTTTTAAAGGAAACTATAAACTATTTGGGTTTCACTGTTTCAAAGGGGACAGTTTATCCCGATAAGAAAAACATACAAGCTGTGTTAGATTTCAAGGTCCCAACCACTCGTAAACAAGTTAGAGGATTTCTTGGATTGACAGGGTTTTACCGAAGGTTTATAGAAAATTATGCTGAAATAGCATTACCTCTAACAAACTTGACGAAAAATGATGTTAGATTCAGTTGGGATGATTCAGCTCAGCATGCTTTTGACACTTTGAAAAACTGCTTGATTTCTGAACCTTGTTTGAAACTACCAGATTTTTCAAAGGAATTTACATTAAGTACTGACGCTTCAAAATACGCTTTAGGAGCTGTTCTTTGCCAAAACGATGAAAATGGCTTCCCACATCCTGTTGCATACGCCAGTAAAAAACTAAAAGATGCAGAAATTCGATATAGTACAGTAGAAAAAGAAATGCTCGGAGCGGTATTCGGCGTTACCCATTTTAAACAATATTTGTACGGAAAAAAATTTATCATCTATTGCGATCAAGCAAGTCTTTCCTTCGCACTCAAAGTGCGAGATCCAACTTCTAGAATAGCCCGATGGGTAATGACTCTGCAACAATATGATTATACCATTGTACATAAACCGGGAAAATTAAATATAACAGCTGATTACTTGTCTAGGGGTGTAAACGCAGTAGAAGTAATAGCTTCCAACTACGATTCTGATTCCACAATGAAACATCGAATTAAAATTCATCAGGAACAGGACCCAAAATGCCAACAAATTATTAATTATCTAAAAAATAAGGAGACACCATCACCTACTCATATGTTATTTTTTGAAAAAAATGATCTTCTTTACTGTATACCAAAAAATGCCCCCAAACATCGTGGTGACACCAAAGATAAATTAGTGGTACCCCTAACTTTAGTATCAGAAATAATGCGTCAGTGTCATGATTCCCCAGTAGCAACCCATCAGGGATTTCAAAAGACTCTGAACAGAATTAGAGAAAACTTCTATTGGGGTAATATGTATAAACATGTTTTAAACTACGTTAAATCGTGTACTTCTTGTGTTGAAAAGAGAGGTCATAAGCCCGAAAAACTAGCTCCATTACAGCGCGTTCCAGTCACACAACGACCAATGGAATGCATAGCTATGGATGCCCTGGGTCCACTTCCTCTAACTTATTCAGGAAATAAATATATCTTGGTGATTTCTGATTATTTTACACGCTGGCCGGAAGCATATCCGACACCCGATATAAAAAGTGAAACCGTTGCTAGAGTATTAGAAGATTTTATTAGTCGACATGGTGTACCTTCTCGTCTAATTTCCGATAGAGGCTCTAACTTTATCTCAAAATCCATCTCTGAGGTGTATTCGAAATTAGGTATTGAAAAACACACTACTACTTCATATCACCCTCAGAGTGATGGAATGGTAGAAAAACTTAACTCGACTTTAATTAATTCATTAAGTCACTTAGTAAATTCTACTCAAACAGACTGGGACCGGCATGTACCTTTCGCCTTGCTAGCTCATAGATCGGCTCGACATTGTACAACAAGCGAAACACCATCATATCTCTTGTATGGCAGGGATATCCAGTTACCGTATTCTGTTATGTCTCAACCTATAGCTCATAACTATGCGGATGTCCGAGAGTACGCTGGAGATCTAGTTGTACGTTTACAAAATGCTTTTCAAATTGTCAAAAATAATTTAATAGCTGCAGCAGAAAAACAGGAGACGTATCGCCGTAAGACCGCAGTTGATAAACAAATAGATATAGGAGATGTCGTATACCTATATCTTCCCGAAACAAGAGCAGGGATTTCAAGGAAATTAATGAGACCAAATGTAGGCCCTTTTAGAGTTCTGAATAAACAATCACCAGTAAATTACGAGATAGCTTGCGTAAAAGAACCTTCAAAAACCCAAATAGTTCATGTAGATCGACTTTCAAAAATTAATGATAGAATTGTATTCCCGACTTTACACGAAATTAATCCTACACCTCAGCAATCTACTGATTCGAATAGGGAAAGTAAAAATAGTTACTTCGGGGTTAACGATAGCGTGCAAAGAAAAGGTAAAAAGGCGTTTGTTCTTAGCCCTGTAATTAATCCTCAGAGCAAAAGCTCAACGTCAATTCCAAATAAAGGAGTCTCATCTGTCCCAAAATGTGATGGTGGAATATCTCGAACAATAAAACATAATTATAATACTCGTTTCGCTCGAAAGAACTGTAGCACATAATTGACTGATTAAATGAATAATACAAACATTAACAAATGATTGTGTAGAGTGTATGTATAGCAATAAATAGTTTTGTAAATATATATATATATGTTTTTATATCTTGAATTACTTATGTAACTGCTGACTAAAGTTCTTAATTCTAGCAGTCTGTAAGAAGTTTATATTTTAAATTAGCCAAGATTACATTGTGTGGTAAATAAATGTATACTTTATGTGCTATTTCTAATTGGAAATCTTATTAATTATCACTTTATGTATGATTTTAAGTAGAAAAAAATGTATTGAACAAATCAGATCCATGCAAAATAAGTGCAAATGTGTGAATGTGCAAATATGTGAAGAAAAAAATCTTCGATTTTTTTTTCCAGGTAGATTATTGGTGTTGTATTCACTGGCTGGATAATTTTTATAAATTAAACTACCCATTTTTTTTCTGGCTGGAAGTCCTTTTTTTATTATTTAATTCTATACCCCATTTCCCCCATTTTGACGAAGTGGAATGCCCTAACGTGGGACTTGGAGAAAACCGGTCCTGCAAGGGAAAAGCGAGGGGAGGAAGAAGAGAAGTGAAGGGGAGAGGAAAAAAAGACAGAGGAGCTGCAGGACATCGCCGGAACAGGAGACCCGGTTGGTTTGGGGAGTTCGACGCTTTATTGGAGACTTCGAAAAGTAAAGTTGAAGTTTATAAAAAAGGAAAAAAGCTAATTGAAAGAAGTACAGCCTTCTCAAATTGTGAAATTAGGAGATGCCTGAATGTCAGCATTTACATCCAAGTTGTCGTCAACCCAAGGCGTTTGCCATACTATTAAAGAAGAACGCTGGACTATTGTGATCAACCAAATTTGTGAACCCCTCTAAATAGGCCGGCCTATACCATCGACTGTTTATATATGTAAGTGAATGTTTTTTTTATTTATTTAATTATCCAGCCAGATTTTTTTTTGTGTGGTACCACCATTTACGTAACATTATTTAATAATTAATCTCACTAGAACAGGCAATCTAGGGTAACTTAATCACTCCACGTGAGTGAATTATCATTTTAATAGCAAAGTTGTAATAAAAGAAATAATACAAATAATTGAATTCATATTATTGTAAATAGGTGTGTTATTTTATTTTGTGAATTAAAAGAAGTTTTGATTACTAAAACAAAGCCAGTTTCTGCTTCTGTTCTTTCAGGTTAGAATCTGGGTATAAATAAAGACTTGAATAAATACACAACGCAATATTAAAAAAAAATAATGCCTTATTTTAATATAAATTATCATAAGTGATCGTTTTATAATAATTGGATGATGTCTGTGTTACAACCCCTGGATGTCAGTATCAATAAACCTTTTAATGGGTACAGTCAGGCAAAGAACGAAAAATGGTTTTGTCAGCCAAACTGTGAATTGACCCCAACAGGGAAAATTAAGCATACTGCACAGCACATTGTTGCACACTGGATTTTTGCTGCCTGAAAAAGCAGCGAAGCACCAATGATTGTGAAATCTTTCAAGAAATGCTGCATTTCAAATCCATTGAATGGCAGTGAAGATGAAGAACGCTGAGAATGACGATGATGATGAAAAAAGAAGAAATGAATCTGCTTCTGATGAAAAGAGCTGCGAGGATTCCAGTGATGAAAACTGTAGTGAACAAAGACGTTTACTATTAATCACTGATTCTAGAAACTCTTAGCTAGATAGAAATGCTACGATTTATTTCAGGTTCACATTTTATGATAGATACCGTATATACGGTAGTGGTGATTAACAATGATTGTTTCACATAATAGCCCACTAGGTTAATCCTATGATCTGCTACTTTATGTATTAAACCAGTGTTAAAATATGATATCTAAATTTAAATAAAATTATCATACCATTGATTGATAGTTTATATACAAATCCATTGTTGTATAAAATAAGATTCAATAAATTCCTCATACCATTGATGCACATTACATTTGTAGTCTAACAATTTTTTTATTATTTAAAGTTTTAAAATGGGGATGCGCATTAGATTCGATGGCGCATTAGATTTGCATAAATACGGTATATTTCAATCCAAAGAAAATAGTAAACAATTAATTTGAAATTGGTGAATTTTTATCTCAAAATACAAGACATAAAAGTAAATTCAAAATTGATTTTTATAACATAAAAATAACATATTCCAAAAAATAAAATATTTTTAATCATCATATTTAGAGCTTTCAAAACAATAAATTAAGCCATTGAAAATATATCTTACTTGATTTAATTCTAATGTTTTCCCAGCAGCTTGATCTTTTTTTAACTTTTCGATTTGATCTAATTTCTGCAACAAATAATTTCATAAGATATTATATTTTAACTGCAATAATACCATACAAAAAAATGCCAGGACAAGTGAATAAATTGAATATAGCAAAATGGATATAATTGCACAAGAATGACAGCACAAATGGATATAATGAAAGTTATCTCCAAGTAATTAAAATTATCTTACAATATTGATATTAAGAAATCAAGTTTTATAAAGATTCAAACACAATTTAAATGCTTTTGTTTAATGCAATATAGAAAGGATTACATTGTACTGCAGAGAATAATTTGCACTAGAGTTATATAATTGATAATATATTTTAAATATATGCCTAAAATTCTATATCAAATAAATTTGTTAGGCTATAATATAATTTTCACATTACAATTATTTTTATTTTATTAACATTTTAGAAAAAATCTCGAAATTTCCTTTATTTTAATTTAAAAGCATAATTTAATCTTTTTCAATGCTGCTTGATTTCTAACAACTGGTGTATTTGGTACATTTCATGTTAGTTATGTATTAAATTACGATTTAAAAAAATAATAAGGAAAATAAGAATAAATAATCAGATAAGTGTGAAAAAGCTTAGTAATCTAAGTGAAGACATTTAAATTAAAACTTAATACAAAGTGTGATTACATCAACAGCATGTTATTTATAATCAACATTTTTAGCAGTTAGTGGCTAATGATTAATGATTTTATACAACTAAACTTTGGATGCTATTTAAAAAATAATTTATTAAATGCAATGTAAACATACTTTACATTTACTATTTTCTTGTGACAACTTTTTTAATTATTCATTGACAGTATTCTAATTTCTAACTACTGAATTTAAATCATTATAATTATTTAAGAATATATCACAAAATATTAGATTTTATATTATTTATAATTAAGTGTAAAAATAAGAAATTTTATAGATTTCACTTAGAAACTTTGATAGTTTATAATTTTTGAAATCCCACACAATTAAAGAATTATTTTTATTTAAACAAAAAATAAAGCCCCTCTTGCAGAAGCTTTAAGCTCTTCCATTCAAAAACAAGCACAAAATTAGCAATAACTAAAAAAAGTAAATTTGATAGTACAATTAATCATATTTGTATTATAAAATTGGTAATATAAACATTAAATTAACAAATGAACATTAATTTAGTATTTTATTTGTAAATGTTTGTAAGGTTGACATGTTTGAAAAATCACCTTCAAAATATTTTTAATTTTCTTGTCTTTTTCAGGATCTCCAGTCAGCTCATTTAATTGAGATGGCTCTTGCTTTTCAGGAACTTCAGTGTCAGCTTTAATTATCTTAAAAAAAATTAAATTTTAATTCCCCTGAAAACATCTTTGAAAATTTAATCATAAAATAAAGTTCCATCAAATCATGGATAATATTAGAAACCTATAAATGCATAAAACATTTTCACTTTTGTGTGTGAGTGTTTATTTTAATTTCATTTAGAAAAAGTAAAATCTTCATTAGTAATTTTAACATTAGTACATGAAGATCCCTTTTTGTCTAATCCACTAAATTTATCTTATAGTAGGGAAAAAGAGAATTTACATAATTAAAGGCATTATGTTATACAAAGTAATGCAGTTGCTAAAAAGTTAAATTCGATAAAAAAAATGAGTGATTAAAAGTTTTTATACAGTTGCTTATTGCAAATGGAAGGTTTTATATATAAATATAAATATATAATACAGTCTTTACTATATTAGAAAAAACAAAAACTGTATCAATAGCATTTTATTTTATGAGTATGTTCGTACAAAATAAACAAGAACATTTTAAAATTTATTACGGTTGTTTTTAAACAAATAATATTATTTCTTTAAAAATACATTATTTTATTTAACAAAGTATTCATTAAACCATTATTTTTTGAATTACAGCTAACAGTAACAAAATCTTATATTAATGTATTTCACAGTATATGTTCTACATACCATATTAATCAACATATAAATTCATTTAAACTTTCTAAGAAATTCTAAAACTTTTCTGGATATTTTCTTTTATTAATATTAAACTGATCAATTAATATTAGTGAATAAATAAATAAATTTAACATTAATAAAGCAAACATAAAACCACTAAACACTGATTTTGAAATTATCGATCATTTTTTTGTTATTTATAATAAAAACTAAAATGGAATGAATAATTTGTAATATTTTCCTATTTTTCATTAGCTTTTTAGAAATTTTATTATGAAAATAGTAGAAATAAAAGAAAACTGTCTAACTTTTATAAATGAATTAGATTGAAATGATTTACATATCTGTGAAGAAAGAAAACTTAAATTTGAAATAAGAAATATTTCAAACACATTTAATGCAAATATATAATAATATACATAAAAACAAGATCAATTCAGCTGCAATCATGTTTAAGTGGAAATTTATAATGCACCTTTATCTTTTGTTAAATGCTATGACTATTTTATAAAAATAAAATAGTATATAATTATTTTTCAAATAGTATACCAACCGATTTCTCTGCTTCTTTCTTTGTTTTCCTGGCCAGATTTTTCTTTTGATTTTTAGTCATAGCTACACTTGAGGAATCTATGAAAATTTTTGAAATTTTCATAAATTAATTTTAAATATCAGATTTAAGATATTTATTGAGACAATTTATTTTAAATTTTATACACATTAATTTTCAACAACTTTAATCCAGATTTGATGAAAATGAGTACCATCATATAATCAATAACTTGGATAGATTTTTTTCATTCAGTAATCACTGCATCAAACACATATCCAAATACCTGTTTCTTCGCTTCAAATGTACTCAAAAGCATATTCATTAGTAGACCAAAAATGGAATTATGTATGTAAGCTTATGAAAATTATCCTTCACAATTTAAGTTTTGTATTTTATTTACTACAGCAAAAGTAAAATAATTTATTTCTGCAAAGCAAAAAATCGATAGGAGTATATATAATGGAAATTATTGTAGCCTTTGTGATAAAAATTATGTATCTAAAGTCTTACTTAGCAACAAAGTAAACATTTAGTTTTTTGGAGATAAAAAAAATACCATATGTTTCCATGTTTTAAATATAGTGTAAAGATATTTTATAGAGTGTAATATAATTAGCTATAACTTTTTGAAGTTTTAATGTTTCAATATTACATTTCTTTAAAGGTTACTTTTTACTTTTGCTCTTAAATAATTAATAAGTATTAATTTATTATAAGCTTAACTTAATTTACTCTAGAGTAAATAAATTTTATTAGTTTAAATATGTTATGACAACAATTAATTGTGAGAAAAAATTTAATTAATCTTCACACATTACTTACTCTTTACTTATATAAGATTATAATAACTTTTTTTATTCTTTAGATCTTATTATAATGAGATATGTAAATAATATCCATAACTTAAATTTAAGATACTGAAATGAATATTTTAATGCAATTATAAATATTTACAATCATTTCTTAAAATGGCCTTTTTTGTAGCTTACTAAAATATTGTATACTTTTCCCTAGTAATAATTTTGTGATATAATCACAACATTTATTATCCACAGCTTGAAAAAAATCTAATTTAATAAATTTTTACATTCTTAGACTGCATTAATATGATTCAATTAGTAATATATTATTTGAGCAAAACAAGAAACTAAGTTTTATTTTTTGAAAATTTTAGATTCAGAATAAGAGCTTATGTAAAATAGATTAGTCTTTCATATTGAGATGCTAATAACTTTTTAATAAATAAATTAAATATAACCCTATTTGCAAAATAGAGATTACATAATTAAAAAAATGTCTTTTAGAAAGCAATTTCTATAAAATAATATTGTTAAAAATATATATGAAGAAACTTTTTTTTAATTTAAATATGCAAAAAGTAAGCAAATAATTATATAATCTCTTACCATTTGCTGCATTCTTCACAGGTTCATCATCATGGAGTTTGAAACTAGCTTTTTTACCTTGAGCACCAGGAGGTCTATATACTTCTTTAGAAACTAAATTTGAAAATAAAAATGCATAAATTTAAAGAAATGAATATAATTAGCAGCTCAACATTTTTTACAGTAAACTTACCTTGAGGTGTAGCTGATTTAATGCCAGGCACTGGTGTAAATGTAGTAGGTTTTACTTTGAATTGTCCTTCAGGAACAGGAACCCATCTAATATCATACAATTCATCATTCATTCCTAAGAATATTTCTTCTTGCAAACTACCAGTGTAATGCCATATACGGTATCTAAAGAAAAATTATATTTTTAGAAAGTAAAATAAAAAACATAAGATGAAAGATTTATAAATTAAGATAAAGGAATAATTAGCATAAATATTATATATAAAATTAGTTTTCGCTAGAACCTATCTATATGAATTAACTTGAGTGATAGTTTCAAGTAGATTTTGAACCAACTTACATAACCATGTTTAAAGTAGGAAGTGAGATCAAAGTTAGTACTGAAATCAAGAACAATTATTCACCTGCTGGCTTACTAAATAATTTGATAAAATAGTATCAATTTTACTTTATTACCAACTACAATTATTTTTTGCCAACATTCTTATTGTATCTTGCCAAAATGGTAGATACCTATGTTATGATACTACAATAATCACTAAACTTATTCATAATTCAAAGTCTTCCATGAAGAAATAGATCTTCGTTTTTGAAAACCCCTTACTCTTTAGCAAATTCTAAGGGAAGACAATTATTTCTCTAGAATTCTGAGGATGAAATTGGTTTTTTAGTTGCCACAAAATAAATAAAAATAGAAAAGTATTTTAATGGGGAATTTTTCAATATTTGAAATGACTTGCTGATCAATGGACAGTAATAAGGCCTTAAAGTAATAGGGTAGGAACAAAAATTTGATGGATTTAAATTTTTCAAAGTGGGAAACTTCTAGGCAGAGAAGATGCACCTGACTCGTATTCTTGATTTTAAATTTATATCATGCAATTATTTTTTATAAAAAGATAAAAAAAAATCTCTCACTGAAGAGCTTTAAGTAAGCCAAGATTCATTGATTCTATTTGCAAGTTATGGGTTTTACAACTCTCTTTTTTAACCTTTGCATGTCATTTAGTCTTATCTTTTGAATTTTAATTATTTCTCAAAAACGATTATCCAATTAATAAATTTGTTTAACTTTTAAATCATTTGCATTTGTACAAAGCAACAGCTTGAGATGAATTTCCATTGACATATGGCTTAATAATATTTTCTGCTTTGCTGATATTTAATTGGCACATTTTTTCCAGAAAGCGATTAGTTTCATCACACTTGAAAATCCAGACAAGCCTATGAAAAGTTTTCAGCCCTCTTTCATCGGAGTTCAGTACTTTGCAGCATTATAGATTATGATCCTTCTCTAAAGCTTATTACATAACCTATATTTTGCTTTGATTTCTTATTTGTCTGTTGATAGCTCTTGAATCTTCTAATTGAAGTTGTCATGGATTAGTTTCACTTTCTCAGAAATCATATTTTTGTAAATATTTATCAACCTTCTTGTATTTGCTTCCCATTGATCCATTTGAGAAGCATTTCTTAAACATTGCTGAGAACAGTCTATTTCATAAAATTTTTTTACAACATTTATTAAGACATCACATTTTTTTAAATCTTATTATTATACTAGATATAAAGTAAACTGTATGATGTAAATATGAACCCTTTTGAGACTATTTTTGTTTCCTACCAATGCAATATTCAAGCGAGTTTTATTAATTCAAGTTCTAAGATTAAGATTATTGGCATTAAAGATAATGGTTATGGCAAAAATGAAACATTTAATTGAAAAAATCCTTTATCAACAAAACATTGAAATATTATGACCATTGTAATGCTAAATTAAGAAAAAATTAAAGTGGATACAAATAGAACACAAAATGTAATATAAAAACCATTTTGTAGGGATAACAAAATTAAAAAAAAAATGCATTTTATTCCATAAAAAATGTTTCATTAATTCTTTTTCATTGTTAATAAGGTTATGTATAATCTTATTTAAAATAATAAAAAGAATGTAGAATCACCCTAAGAGAGATTTCAATATTTTTAGAATCTAAACAAAAATAAAGCGGACTTTAAAGGATATTTTTTACAATGAAAAAAATAATAAATATAACGGTAATAATGCACACATTTCACGTACTAAAATAAAAAGTTAGTATTTTGTTGTTGGTTGTTTAGAGTATTTGTTGAATAGCACAACTGTCAAAATAATCACAATATTGCAAAAACAGTTTTTCTCCCAGATACCTTATTTAAAAAATTTAATTCTAAAGAATCTGCACTTTTACCCATTTCCAATTCTTAATCTAGGTGATGTAGTAGCCGTCAATAGGAATTCTCCATTGTAACTCCATTCTATAAGAGTTGAATCTTGAGCTTGAAACTTACATATTAGTTTCTTAGTTTTCAAGTCCCAAACTTCAATTTGGCCTTGAAGATTGCCAAAACCTGACAAAGACAATCGTTTCTAGGAGTTCAGGAGATTTTTTTATTCTTTAAAACTGATAATTATATTTTCAAACTTTAGAAAACATATTACTAACTGGGAAGATTAAATATAAATTTCTGCAAAAATAATTCAATAAAGACATAAAAATAAAAGAGAATGTGAAAAGAGTTTGATAAGATAAATATTTTCAATGTTTTTTTAAGCATACAATTAAAAAATAATAATAAAATCAGCTTATAGAAATCATATTTTTATAATCATAATGAATGATGTTGACATTAATGAAATTTATAGAAATTTGCAATCGATTAAAGATTTTTCAATCACAGAATTCCACTATTTTCCATAATTTAAAAAATATATATAAAGGATATTATCTCCAATTGGGGAATATGTAACTTCATTTCGTGGACCTGAACCAAAATCAAATACTGGTTCACATTTTAAATTGTAAATTGTAGCTTTAGCAGGCATATCTGATTATGTTAAGGGAAAAATATTCAACAACTTTTAAAATGATTATTATAAACTGAAATCAAACATCAACATAAAATAATCAGCTGTATCAGAAAGAAATCAGAAGTACAGATAAATACTTTGATACAGTTACAAATATTATTCATAAATCTTAATTTTTTAAAAAACATAATTTAATTATTCTAAAAGTTATTAAATTAACATTTTTTATAGAAATATATTTTTCAAAATTACAATGTCAGTATAATAATACCAATAAAATTTGATAAACACAAGTACAAATTTAAACATACTTGTTGATTTACATTTTCCTAATTTAAGTACAATTTTAAATTAAAAGTTAAAAATCAATAAAATCAAAATATGTTAAAATTATAATACATTCTACTTCAAACAACCCATGTCTCTCAGCAGAATAATGCAAAATTGTGTAAGAAAATTAATAAAAATTCTGTACATTTTTTGAATATACATAAACAAGCGATTTTTGTCAATAATACAAAGTTAGTTCAAAGATTAATATATTTTTGCCAAGGGAATTGCTGCAAGGTAGGATGCCAAGTTATTTTGTTGTAAAACTAATATATGTATAACAACATTTTATTCTCAGAAATCTATGTATGTAAATTAACAAAAATAAAATCTTACTTTACAAGAATTAAATTTAATGAGTTTTGAAAAAATATAGAGCAAATGTCTAAAATAGCTGTTTAAGGCAATTAAGTGATAAATTTGATTACATATACTTATATAATAAAATTTTAATAATTTTTTCCTTCCTACTATTAGCACTTTTCCTTTACTTTAAAATAAGAAATTACTGGTTCCTAGTTTACTTTACAGAATGATGGGTAAAATAGAATTATAAATATTTATAATATTAGAAAAAGATATGGATGAAAGGAAATAAATAATTGATTGCACTAAATAGTATATTTAAAGTTTTAATATTCAAAAACAATTTCCATAGAATGAGGAATTAAGACAATAAATGGTACAAGAAGATGTGCAGAACACAAATTTCTTGTTTATATTATGAAATAGTACAGTGCATGATAATTGCAGAAAAAAGATGTATATTAAGTCTCACTATTATTAAAAAATTTCTTATAGAATTAGAATACAAGAAATTTCAAATGTTTAGTAATAAAATAAATGTCACTAGTAAAGTGACATTAATATAATTGAATGATTGAATTTTAATGAAAAAATTGCTAAAGAAAACAAAATAATATTGATGAAATAATTTTCACCAAAAGGATACAACCATATACAACACAAAATTCAGTTGAATTAGGACTCCATTTTACAGAATAAACTGGCCCATCTTTGCCTGAAAAATAACGATATAAATAAAAGAATTATGAAATATAAAATGGCCTTTCAAACATACACACACAGATATATAGAATATTAAATTTTTACTAAAATTCAAAAAAGAAATTATAAAAATTTCTTATGTTTATGCAACAAATTATAAAAACACACAAGAAATGAATTATTTATTATAAAATAACTTATTCATTATAATATAAACTAGAAGTGTCCATAAGTAATATTTTGAAGAACTACACAATTTATAAACCATATTCCCAGCTAATTTAAAATCTCCATCTACTACCAAAAAAAAAATTTCTTTGCAGAAATGTTTATTATAACTATTTTGTAATCTATAATGGTTGGGTCAAATGGAAAGTTTATTACTTGACAAATATTAAGTGCATGAATATTTGTAAAATAATAAACTGTTCATTTAAAGTACATTTAAATTAATTTTACCTTAGCATATATATTTTCTGCAATTGATAAATTCTCTCTTTTAAAAAATAAAGTAAAGTAATCAATATATCTTATCAAAAATTAACATTATTTAAGTCCATTTTATTTCCAGTTTTATCAATATTTAATGGAAAAAATTATTCAACTTGCTCACAAGACTCCTTCATGTTTTTTAGCCACACCACAAATTGTTAATACATGTCCTGCAAATTTTTACCATCTTTAGTCTGGACATTAATTTATTAGCAGCTAATCTCTGCATGAGATTAATAATTAAAGTAAAAATGTTTTCACTAAAAAAATGCAGTAATAATTGCTTTGTATTCTTGATTCCATAAAACTTTCTAATTTCTAAGTGTAACATCATAACTAGTCTTATCACAGTGGTACTCAGATTGTGTAATGAGAATAATACACTTCACTCTGAAGACATTTAAATTATGGATAAAACTAATCTCAAAAGCTCTTATTAATTGAATTATTTTATATATGAACTGATAGGAGACTTAAGACTAAATTGAAAATTTCTCTTAAAACACAGTTTTTGAATTAAAATCTCAACTTTTATATTTTTAAAAGACGGAAACCTGTCTCCAGAATGGAAAAGAGGTACCCCTGTATAAGTATTGCTTACATATAAATTAGTTAAAAATTGTACATGCCTTACATTATATATTTATATTATAAACATAAATAATGTAAATATTTTTAACTAATTCATTTAGTTAATTTAATGATAAAAAATGTAAAACATTTTTGCCATTTAAAAATTTTAATGTCTATATAAACAGTATAAATAAAAATCTACTTTATTACAACGAATTTACAAAAAGGATCTTAAATTTCCATATACAGATTAGATTTGTTTTGATAATAAGAGTTCCAAGGTATAAAATGACTTTTATAAAGTAACAAAAATAGACTGAATGTATTAAAAATAATGGAAGTAAAAATATTCTAAGATGATTAAAAAAAACTGTTTAATTTCATAATAAACTGTTTAAAAATATTTCAAAGCCAAAGAAATGCGAAAGTTTGTGTATAATTGTCTTATAAAGTAGGAAACTGTTTACAATCTCAATAAAAATAAAATTTCCTAAATATGAAAACCATATATATAATTACATATTTTAATTAATTAAACGCAGTATATAAATAGATTTTCTTGAATAATAAAAGTTTAAAATATTTGAAGCAAAATGAAATGTATAAAAAATGTACAGTAGATAGATACTTGGTTTTACGAACTTCTAATATACAAACACTCAAGATTTCATAAATTAGTGGTTAGTTCCTAACTTGGTCCCATAGATGTAATAATAACTTAAATTCTCATTGATGAATTAGAATTTTAAAAAATCCTTTTTGTGAACACATTTTCCTACCTCTTTTGATGGCATTTAATTATTATAAAAAAAATTTTCTCAATTTTTTTTATTTTATGATTGAAATTTGCTTCAATTATTTGATTGAAGAATTATAGTCTCCATATACTGTATTACAAATGTTGAAATTTCAGAATTTTTTAAGCAATTTATGTGAAATGTCTCCCATTAAATTGAATTCCAACTTTCTAGTCAATGAGGCAGAGCATAAATAGCTTCAGTATTATTATAGCAACTAAGAGCTTTAAATGCCAATATAATTAAGTACTTTAGCAGGCATGGCTTAGCATACACCTTATGAAATTGATATGCATTTATCAATTTATGCTTAGAACGATGCTGCAGAACAAAACGATATTCAGGTTATTTTGATATACAGGCTTTAATAACACTGTAATTGACAAAAGAAAGAACATTTATGTGATGATTTAAGAGAAGACAAGTTACTTATTCATGAACTTTGACAAATAAACCTAATGTTGCCCTATTTCAAGATTTTTTGAATGTGTAATCTGGTGTAATATTTATGTATAAGTATCACTGGATGAACAAATGATTGGGAACATAATGACTAAGAGAGAAAAGGAAAAAGTTTCAGGTACCAAACAAGCAAAGGTTAGTGCTTGTGCAAAGGTTAGTAATAGTGCTGCAATCATTTTCAAAACAGATGGATGGCTTACTAAATGAAGGTAATTTTTTTTTGAGAAAAAAAACAGTGAAATGAAAAAAGTGACACTGAAATGTGTTTTTTTTAAAAAAACACACTTTTGAAACAGAAAAATAAGAATTTTTGTAATTTTTTATCAATAAAATGAAAAAGAAATTACTTTTAAATATAAATTTAGTTTGCATGAGTTTCTTACATATCAAATAATTTTTACTAATAGTAATTTATTTATAAAAGGAGAACAGTGAGAGAAAAAAATAATTTTATGATCTAACAATTATTTTTTTATTTTAAACTATCATTTTTATGAACGATTTCACTGGTTCCAACAAGTTTGCAAAAAGGAGGGTCTTTATGTATACATAATTAAAAATTTATTAGAATGAATTTGTAAAACAGGATCCCAAAATTCCAAATATAGTTTAATAATTCTAAAAATAATTCCAGAGTATAAAATGATTATGCATTAAAACATTTACTTGAATTATATGAATTAAATTTAATATACTTGAAGAAGAATCAAATGAATTCTTTAATTATTTAGTAGTTGGAAATAACTTGATTTAAGAATTTATTCAACATTAAAATAAATCATTAATATATATATATTACATACATTATTAAAGTTTATGAACACTATAAACAGATAAAATTATAAAAATACCTAACGATAATATTCTATAAGCAACTGCATTTCTTAAATCAAAATGGAAAAGCTTAAATATGGAATCTATCTAGAAATAAAATATCTTTCATTGTAAATTTTCAAAAATAGCAAATTATGAAACAGTTAGATGAAACACATAATAACCTTTAAACTACACAAATTTGTACAAATTTATAGTCAAGTATATGGAATGTTGCCTGAATAAGTTTTTATAAACATAAATAAATTTAACAAACAAAAAATGTATTGATGTGAACATACCTACACTTATATAAAATTAATAATAAAGTTACAGAATTGTTTAAGTTTATTATTGTTATTGCACTAAGATAACATTTTACTGACTTAACATTCTTGCTATGACAACAGAATATAATGCAATTATAAATAAAATTTGTAGAGATCAGATTATTGGAGGGAAAATTAAAGAATAAGCTCATACCAAGTTTTATTTTAGCCGTTTCTCCTTTAACTGAAGCATAATATAGATTTAGTTCTCCATAGTAAGATGCTCCACTTTTATCAACATCAACAGAAGTTAAGAATATGCAGTCCTTTCCTGGAAAAAATATCATTTCTTACATTAAATGTGAACAAATTTAGTGCAGAATTTAGAGGTAGTAATTTAAACTTTTACATTGACACATAAAATGTTATTTCCAACCTACACTAAAGAATTAATATCACATAAAGTGCAATTATAATACAAAGTGACATTTTTTGTTTAAAATAAAGACAATAATTAGTAAAATACTTAGAGATAATTATATATTCAAGGTCTAATAAAATAATAACACAAATGACTTTTCTAATGTTTTTATGAACTACAATTTTTATATAATTTGATATAATTTCCGGTCAGAAATTATATGTATTATTTAATGCAACTCTATTAAAATTTTAACTGTTTAAGAAAAAATTATCTTTAAAATTAAGTATTTGAATATTTTTATTGGGTTTTAAAATGAAAATAATGATAAGTGAAACATCAGTAGAAATGTTATCATTCAGCATACAATCAAAAGAAAAATATTTCATGAGTAATACACAAACATCAACTGAAAATTGTCAAACTATTTATATTTTCCTAACTATTTGACACAAATGATAACCTTTTTTGGTTTTAATTCTTAAAAACTGAGACTATTTTAAGTAACACAATGTATTCTGTTACGAAATTTGTAATTTAAATGTTTATTAATAAAAGAAAACTATTTTATTATTTAATTATTAATATCTAATTAACTTGGTTTTTTTGGTTGAGGCTTTAGTTACTTTTTGTATATAAGTGCTAATATAACTAGTTTTAGTCCTTATTTTAAATGGAAATTTTAGTTTTTCAAATGAATTTTGAACCCCTCTAAGCATCTACATCCAAATTGGAAATTATAGCCATGAACTCTTGAGCTGAATGCCAATCTGAAGGCTAGTTGCCAGCTCAATTTAAACAATTATACATTGTAATTAAAACAGAAAGAGCTATTTGAAAAATAATACAACTCATATTTGTACTTGCAGTGATGATAAAAAATGTTGATATAAGGCCAATTTAACAAATTATTACTATAAAAGATTACTATAAATTTAACATATTATTACTATAAAGGCCAATTTAACAAAAATTATTAAAGATCAAAGTATCTGTACAGCTCTAAATGACTCTTCACAAAACATTCGTTACTAAATAACTGACAAAATAATAAAAAAGAGTTTGATACAACATAATGTGTAGGAGAGTTCATAAATTGAAAGAAAAAAAAAACCCATTAAAAATAATAAAACATCTGTTTTTCAATTTTACCATACGTGGCCTTTAAAATTTTGTAAAAACTTATTAAACAACAAACACAGAAAATTAATGTCTTGTTTTAAGTAAATTTAATAAAAACGAGAAATAACATACAAGAGAAATTTTACAAGACATAATGGGAACCACAGCATTATAGCAGGTTAAATTTTGTTGCCTGTTGAACTCTTAGTAAAAATTTTCTAACTAATGGAATCTTTAGCTAATTTAAAATATTTCATTCAATTAAAAGAATATAACTGCAGTAAATGGTTTTTAAAATAGAAGTTAGCAATTTTTTTCAATGTATTACTTACTGTATTCTCAATATTTTTTTACTAATTAAAATGTGCAACATTTCAATTCTTGATTCATAATCTTAATAGATAAAGATCAATGATGAATAATATATTCCTTTACTTGACTTATCATCGAAAACTTTTTAATTGTTATAATAATAAATTAAATAAACCTATGAGGAAGTCTTGCTAATTTAAAATAAAATTGTTACATTTTTTTTATTTATAGGAAAAATGAAGTAATTGATTTCTGTTAAATCAGCTCAAACTTTTCAACATTGAAAATCTTTTTAGTTTCAAGAATTACACAAGTGCAAAAATATGAAATAATATAAAAAGCCCATAAGTTTTTAGAAAAAATAAATTAATTTGCAATGATCAAAATTTTTAAGTGATGAACTTATATTTCTTGGTCCAAAATAAGAAAAATACAAAATTTTGTATGAAAAACAAATAAAGTAAAGTTACAATTTTGAATTTTAATTATTTAAATTAAAATACACACCACAAAATATTTAACATCTAACAAACAAAATGTGTTACACACACTTTTTTTATATTCTTTTTATATTCTATAAATCCTTCAGTGTTATTAAAAAAATAGCACAAAAAATTATTGTTTTTGAATTGCTTTTTGTATTTCATATAAAATTATACTAGATACAATTATTTTAATAAAAATGCTTCAATTGTAAATGTACATTTGGCAACTTCCATGGCAATATATCTCTGAGGTCTTTATTTTTAAAGCAATTAAGGCCATAGCTAACAATAATTGATTGATTAAAAAACAACATATTCTATGAAAGGAATACATTCTATTGTGAAATACTGATTAAACAATGTATGGAAAATTTACAATTATATAAATACCTGTTTTATTCCAGTAAAAATCTGTTCTTTCTGCTTTGAAAAAGCTTTTTTGTGCAATGATAGAATTAGGTCCTTCAAAAATGGGATATTTGAATAACCTAACAAATGATGGCTGACCCTGGTGAAAGTTATAAAATTTTAACAGAAATAAGGTAAATTAACAAAGTTGTAAAGCATCTTTTAACAAAATAATATTAAATCCTAAATTAAATAGATATCAGTACCTTAACACCTGGCACATAACAGGCAACATGATAAGGAGAGTTTCCAGGAGCCAAGCTGAAATAGGCAACCTTTTGCATAAATATTTTCTTTGCAATAGTATCTGCAATAAGGACATACAGTTACAAGAAATACAATATACATTTGATTTTAAAACAAATTATTAGAAAAAAGTAAAATAAAATGCTTTAACACAGAGCAATTTGCAATAAATCACTCAATTTTAAATTGGACAATTTTTAAATTTTAACTTATTAATTATATAATTATTTGGTATTGACTAGCAGAACAAATTTCTAAATGTCATAATCATTTTAAAATAGTTAATATATGTCTAGGAAAGAAAAAAATTATACTATATCACACACACACACATATATATACATACATCAGTAGAAAACAATTTAGACAAAAATAAGTTATTTTTTATATTTTCACAAGTAATAAGAGAAATCACAAAAAGTGCTTGCAGAATTAGTTAATGCCAAAGAAAATCTAATAATTTAATTTCATGTTAGGCTTAGAAACTTGGAAGAATTTTATTTGGGTGAGAAAAGTATTTTGATTCATAACTATTAAACACAACATAGCTTTTATCACAGAAAATTCTGCTATACTATTCATTTTGTTAAGAGGTTAAAATATTGGAAATATAATGCTGTGATAGATAAACAAATAATGATAAGATGCTTGTGGCCGGAGATAACAAATTGAAAAGGAAGATCCATGATTAAATTATTTTGGTTTAGGAAATAAAAATCAGTTATGCTAAAATTATCAAATTAAGAAACCTATTTTGGCATATAAATTAAACATAGTAATTATTTTTAAATATTATACAAAATAATTTCAAGGAGGAGACTAAAGTGTAAAATATATATTTATAAATCTGGTAAAAAATAAACATCAAAATAATATCAATGACTCATAAATAAAATTTCAATAATAATTGATTTTTCAGATACATACAAACCTTGAGATAATAATGTGTACTTCCTTTAATTGAGTTTGATATATTTTGCTCTGAAAGAAAATTATTGAGTCAATCCTATCTGTTGCCTACCACTGCTAAATTACAGTCATGGTATAATTGCTATATTAATAAAAGATAAATATATGTACAGCAATCTCTAGATTATCACAGAACTAGAGAACAAGAAAACTTTACAAAAAATATTATAAAACATTAGCCCCTCATTGTAAAATGATAAGTATGGCTCATTGGCTTTTCATGAAATACAGCACAGTGACAAACTATTCTCATCATAAAGTTACTGTAGAATGATAATAAATTTGGTTTAAAAATTCAAGTGATTGAAAGTCTGGTAGTAGTTTCATAACCTCTATTTAAAGTGTTGCTTTGTTACTTTATAATATTACCATTTTTGATAAGTTATATAAAATTACAACTATATCCATATCAATCAATAAAATAATTTTAGTAAAAAATTGTAAATTTAAAGTGAGAAATAGTTTTTTTTAAAATAAAATTATATATATCGTATTTTCTTGTATATAATCTGCAGATTATGTGCTAAAAAAGTTCCGAATTTAGTTGTGCGTATTATACACAGCCGCGGATAATCTGATAAAAAATATTTTTCACCAGGAAAGCTTACTATAAAGCTTTGAAAGAGATGTCGTTTATGTTTCATAAAATAAATAACAGATGATGCTACAACTCAGTTGACTTATTTTAACTATAATCAACTATTGTCCAATTATGTTCAAGAAAAAATTCAGTTCTTCTGAACGATATTAAAATTTCAATTCATTAGCATTATTTCGCATTTTATCTTGACAGGAACTTATTTGCTCTGAAAACATTCAAATTTGTTTATCTTCATAGTGAAGTGAAAATTAAGTTACTGAGCAAATTTTAAACTGAAAGCGAAGGCAAATGAAAAAAATGTCAACAAACGTGTAACATAAGATGAAAAACAAAGCATGCAATGTACAAAAGAAAAAATTTATTCCATTCGCAGTTAGAAAATAATCCATTTCTTTTATTTAACTATTAACCAAACTAATATAGTTTATTTTTAAAATATATCTAACCTCATTTTAAAAGTTATTAAAATCTAAAAATCAATAAGATTTACTAGAATCTTTTCAGATCTTGATCGATGTCATGCTTTCATATCAGTTAATCGCACTTTTCGTTGAGGTGGATTCAAACTTTATCACTATAAATATTTTTCCTGTAGAATTTACTATATTTCTAATCACAATGTGATTTTTTTATTTTATTTGACACCAAATTATCTGCAGTATAAGTTTTCGACTATTCGACAAAAATCTGCCACAGACTATATGCCGCTGCTGATTATGCAACGTTTGTATTTCTTTGTTCGAAAAACGGGGCTTGCGGATAATACGCCGCTATGGATTATATACAGGAAAATATGGTATATACATAAAAAATTATGTATCATTTCTTTTGAACAATTTTTCATAGTTAAATCTTAACAGAAAAGACTAATTATATGACTTCACAGATAGATAAAAGGACTTTATATAACATTTCATAATCTCACTACTGTATTTTAAGCCATAATAAGACAAAATAATATAATCTAACAATTGAGATAGATTTTTATGGTTCACACAATCAGATGCATGCTTCATTCCCATAATCTTAGATAGTCAATCAATAATAAAGCAAAGCACGCAACTTTAGCACAGGACAAAGTAGAGCTATATGTTCAGTTTAGAGAAGAATCAAGGTTTTGTACACAAAGCAATTTAACCAACACAAAACAACTTGGAAAACATTATAATAAAGGATCATGTTGGATAAGGATACAAATTACATCAATGGAAGTATTACACATAAAAGAAATGCAATATTATAGTTTTCTCAAGGAACTGTCAAAATAAAATTGGTTCCTATAAATAGTATTTCATTAAAATAATTTTAATTGGATGCAATCCATAAGAACTAATTTTGTTTTTTTATGAAGAATATCTTATTAGTTGATTTATTTATTTGATTTATGCATGTAATGTTAAAATTCTTTAGGTGAAAACAAAAAAAATATCAGACATTAAATGTTTGGTGAAAATATAAACATGAAAGTCAATTTTAAAACAAAAACACAATTTGTAAACTTAATAAAATATCAAAACTATTACTAAAAATAAACAAAAGTCTAAAATAACTTAATATTAAAATAATGACTAACATTAATATACATGTGGGGAAAAAAAGATACACACCAAAATCTGCATTTTCAAAAAAGTGCACTTCATTACTAACATTTCTGGCACACAAACTCTCATCATCAGACCACTGAGGATTCCTAGACACATTAAATTATTAAATGAAACTTATACTTTATTCTGAAAATGTAATTATTACAAAAGAACTTAAAAAATATACCATCCTACTTGTTTCTTTTGTATGAATGATTTGATAGATTTTCCTGTACTAATGTTCCATACATGAAGATTGCAACTTTCTTGAGGATTTTCTTTAACTATGAAAATTTATGAGATAAAATTAATAAAAAAAGGTGTAAACAAATTTATAATCTCAAACATACAATTATTTTTCCAAACACATAATAATTTTTTCAATAATTAATATATATATATATATATATATATATATATATATATATATATATATATATATATATATATATATATATATATATATATATACATATATATATATATATATATACATATATATACATATATATATACACACAAATGCAAATAAACAAGCACCAGATTAATTACGATTTAAAATTTTTGAAGCATTTCAAAATTTATTTTTAGATTTTTTTTTAAAGGAAATTAGAAAAAGCTTTAGTTTAAAAGCTAACATTAACAAAAATTAGTTATATTTCTTGGAGAAATTAAAATTTTTATCAGAAGGAACATTAAAAAAATCTTTAAATAGGAAAGAATGATAAATGGAAAACATTATAATTAAGTTTAAATAATTAAACACCATAATTAACAGGTAAAAATTACATTCATATTAATACTGGCATGCATGATTGTAGAAGATTTGATCAAACTTGATAAAATGAAGTTATGGTTTAAATACAAATAAGAGGGTGGGAAAATATCAAAATTACAAACCAAGTAATGATTTAATTTGCATAAATACCTAATAGTATAGTTACTATAAATAGAAACAGCATTACATACTTCCCAACAAAAAAATGATTTACATAATTATTGGTCATTTTATAATTTTATATGAATGTTTTAATTCTAAACATGCTTTTAATCAGGTCAAATAGTACCAACACATATATTTACTGGTACTAATAAATTCAGCATTGTATATTTTATATTTTTTATTAAAAACTCTTGGATAAAATTAAATACAAAAAACACTTTCTTTAAAAATATTAATACATTAAAAGATCAACATTTGCTTTAATAATACTTCAACAATGGGATTAAAAGAATAATATTAAATCAGAAAGCTATTTAATTGTAAACATTTAAAATATAAAAAAAATCAATTACTTTTCTAACACTAAATAAAAGAATAAAATTTTGCGACATATACCTGAATATGGAGTCCAAGTAGACAAATAATTTCCTTTAGGAGAAAAATGAATCTGAGATATACGAGGATTTTCAACCTTACAAAGAGTTTTATAATTCTTGTTTTCAATAACATATGTACTAAGAAAAAAAAATAATTTTTAAAAAATGCAAAGAGGCAAAACTATAAAATCACTTTTTAAGACAACAAACTCATTATTATTAAAAAATACTTCTTGACAAATTAAGTAAAATAGCAAAAATGTTAATAAAAGTTAAAGAAAACAAATGATAAAGCATATCTAATATATGGAAACCAAATGTAAATAAACCAATATAAAATATTTGAAAAATTAGTTACATACCCTTGATTAGAACACCAAGCCATTGAACTGCCATCAGGTGTAAAAGTCATATCTCGGCAAGATGGATTTTCTACTCTAAAGAAAAGGTTTTATTAAAAATCATTAATAATAATAATAATAAATGTAGCAAAATCTTCTAAGTAACTAAGAATTTTAATCTTAAAGAAAAAATCATTTTGGATCTATTAAAAAAATATCATTTTATAATATAATTTTAATAAAAAATTTAAATTATTCTATAAGAAATAAAAATTTAGAGGAAATTAATGAGTACATGTACTTTCTCTCACACACACATATGTGTTTTAAATAGAAAATAAACACTAAATTATAGATATATTTAATATTATTTTTAAACTCTAAGAAGAAGAAACTGAAGTTGTATTTCCTCAATTTCTTTAACTAAAATAAAAGTATTTGACTTTATTGTTTTACATGATGTACATTATTTAAACTGTCTTTATTATTATCAGCTTTAAAAAGATTTTGATAAAAAAAATTCAAAATTTTAAAAATCTTTAATTTCACAAAATATGAAGCATTTTTGGGAAAAAACGATGGAACGGTATAGGTTTGGCACAGTTTCCAATTTTCATACTAAGCACAGCACAGCTATCTCGCCAACCTAAATTACAACACTATGTGCAATATCCACTTACTAAATACTGATCGTGTTTGAACTTCAAATTTGAAATCGCGAGCTATTTCGAATTCCAAATATCAAAATTTCAAATATTTCATTATAATTACATATTATAGAAGGATTGAAATTCTAATAACTAGAAACAAATCGCTTATTAAAACTTGAATTTTAAAATACCGGACAGTTGTGCTCACCTTAAAAAAAACTTCAGTGTAGTGCTACTTACCACAGTGACAATTGGGCAATAAAACTAAATTTCTAATGTTAACAAATTGCATCTTCCATAGAACATGAATTTTAATTAAATGGGCGTGCAACACCCACCTTAAAAAATTTCAGTTTGGTACAATCTAACACTAACGTGAAAACATGTAATAAAGCTTATTTCAGAATATATTTACTTATGTAAACATACATTTTTATAAAAACTAGAAATTACCACTATGAACGAAATTTTAACAAAAAAAATTCATCTAATCATCAGAGTTTGGCAGTCATAACCTGTTGGAGAATAAATAGCTTTTATAGCTTTAAATGAATCTTCTACAATGTTTTTATGATTTCCTCATCATACATACTTCACGAAATAGGAATCAAGTTGACCATGCATATGATTAGTACCCTGCACAGATCTTTTAATGGCCAACTAAACAATAATTCAAAACACTGTTTCAAAAATTCTAAATAATATAACTTTAAAAAAATTAAGTCCAATAACGGGAACATTAATGTAACAAATTCTTAAATTATAAACAAATAAAATTAAATAAATATTATAAGGGTTGTACACAAAATGAATTTCATGCATGTCATACGATCATCTTACATTATAAAACGAAAATCACATCATGTAAACTCATTCCGAAAAGTTAAGCCAGTTTGGTGTACTTAACCGCAAGCTTAGCACATTTTACCCACTGTACAGTTCTCAACATTTAGACTGCATTTTTTAATGAATTTATACTTGTTATAAGCCCATTTTAAAGCACTCATTTATAATATGAAAATGCTAAATGCACGGTCCAGTCATATTAATATGACCATCTATCAAAAGCCAGAATAACCATCTTTAGCAAAGCCAATTGCTGTGAGACATACAGGAAGAGAATCAATTATATTTCTGAAAGTGTTCACTGGGATATTGAGCCATGCTGACACAATATCCCAGTGAACACTTGGATAGTCAGCTGCGCAAGATTACACAGGTGAGGCTCCATGCCACTCACAATCCAATAAAGATGGTTTCACAGATTCTCTATTGGATTTAAGTCAGGTGAGTTTTGCTGGATTTAAGTCAGGGGAGAAGGGTAAACTCATCTTGGTGCTCTTTGAATCATACACGTACACTGACAGCTTTATGACAACTCACATTGTCTTGCTGATACATGCCATGATCCTGAGAAAAAACATTGCACATATACAGATGTACATGGTTTGCAAAGACACATGTGTACTTGTATTGATCCATTGTGCCTTCTACAATTATGAATTAACCCACAGAATGCCAGGAAAACATTCCCCAGGCCATAATGCTCCAGCCTGATTGTTCTGGAAATGGTTGTAAGGTATTTGCTTTCAGAAGTTTCACGTTGTTGTGCCAACATGCTTCCCTGTACCTAACCTTGGAATTGGTTCTACCAATTAGATAGTAGCAGCTGAGTGGAGTCTTTATGATTTTGAAGCACACACACACAGGGACCAAGCATAAGACTCCAAGTGAATTGATATCTCTGGGCCTGTCACCCCCAGAGATATTTCACTTGGAGAACATTGCGACCACAGCTAGTTTTAAGATGCCCCAGACGGCTTTAGCGAACACAGCAGACCTTCGTTTAAGCAGGGATTCAAACTCACTACTTTCCAATAATGAAAACAATGCCCTAACCAACTATGCCACTGCGGCCTCAATTTTCATGTTGTATATATCAAAGTCTAATTGTCTGATGGGACATAGAAAAACACTACCTATCGCCATTCAGTAGATGTACTTTTGCGGTACACGTGTGCAAGTTCTAGCCTTTATTGCCGATGAACAGCAGTCAGCATAGTCACATGAATAAGGCATCTGTTTTAAAGACCCAGGCACAGGCAGCAACATTCGCACAATAGTAATTTGGAAGACACTGTTGGTAGTAGTTTGGTTCACCTGGATGGTCAATAGCTCAATAGTAGCATGTTTATTTGCCCAAACATGTCTCTGCATCTGTTGTCCACCTCTGTCACCTATGTTCTGTGGTGCATCACATCAGCCATGTTGCTGATTTTGGACAGTTCTATTTTGCAATGCATAGTATACTTAACTTCAACGGCATGCAAACAGTTCACAAACTTAGCCATTTTGAAATGCTGCTACTTTAGGGCCAAAAGCCAATAATCATTACCTTTTAGACGTTGGATAAATCAATCCATTTCTGCAATACACCAACAACTGCAATTTCTGAAGCCCTCACATTCCCTTCATATACGCTCAACTGCATTATGCTGCCACCTGCATTCTGTGATTGGTTATTTAATGTTGACATTAAAAGAGAAGGTTATAACATTAAAGAAGATTGGACTATGTATTTAATAAATTTTAAAAATGAAGAATTTTATTAAAAATCATTTTTGGAATGTAATATAGGAATAAGAAGAAAATTATTCACATTACTATTACATCAAATAAAATCAAATTTAAAAAATTACGGTGTAAATTACAATACCATTAACTACAAATTAGAGATTTTTTATATATTTTTTCAACTTTAAAATTCATATAATTTAACATTGGATTCAAAATTTTGTAAAACAGAAAACCCAGAACATACATTCAAATTAGTTTGTAAATCATTTAAATACTCTGTTATTTTATTTCATAATAAAAAATAGTCTTCTTAAATTAGAAATCAATGCAACTGTAAAAATATAAAAAAGTATAATGAAAAAACTTAGAATAACACCTATTTAAAAATAAAAGCAAACCCTTATTACTTTTTCAAATATATATATATGCACAAAACAATTACTTCTATGAATGAATAAAAATTGATTATGATTGATTTATCATGTAATTGATTTAACATGATAGATTGAGAAAATAATGTAAGATTGTAAACTTCCTTGAAATGAAATTGATACTAATGAAGAAATTAAGTACTTAAACATTAATGCCAAAAACATTAAGAACATTAAAGAAATTGTGGAAAATCAAATATCAGGAATTATTCTGTCTTACAAAATTGGAAAATTCTAAGAATTTTTTTTTGATTTCGCTAAAGACATAATTGACAACAAAAATAAGCAGTGAAATTTATTATTCAAACAAATAATTATATAAGAAAACACACCAATATTGATATTTTTAGACTGAGGGTCATTGAAGTATTAAGCTGGCTGTTCCTTCATTTATGAAGCCCATTAAAAATATTTCATTACATACGCATTTCTGTGCTGTGTTTAAATTCATTTACTGTAAAATGTTTAACTAATATAGAGGTAATAATGTTCTCCTTTGCAAAATTACTTTTTTTAATGTATTTTTTATTATAATTCTTATTTGTAAAGTTACCTTGGAAATGATTTATATTCACCAGTCAGAGGTGGTCCATTGTAAAGTTTTATACCTTTTGAGTCTCGCACTAAAAACAATAAAGAAAAATTTACAATGTGATTATAAATATAATATTTCTAGAAAATATTTTAACAAATCATACAATCTGTAATGATTCAAACTATAAAATTATTTTACTTAAAAAGCTATAAGGGGATATAAATTATATATAAAAATCCTCTTTACATAAAATAAATCATAAAATTTTTAATTAAAAATTTGATGAAGGCATTTTTATTAAATTTTATACAAATTAAAAAATGTTTGTATTTTAATGTAAAAAATTAGAGAAGATTACTAATATTTTAACACTATATAGTTATACACATACTACAAAGCATTTAGTTAAAAATGTTCAAAAGAAATAATTTATTTCATATAAAAGTATCAAATACTTTAAAAATTAATATTTCATCAAGTTGATCAACAGTAATATGAGGATAGAAATATTTTTCATATCTTAAAAGTCATTCTAGGACAACTTTCATTATAATTGATAAATACTTTTAACAAGAAATGTTTATGAGTCAACTTCAGAAGGGATTCCAACATTAATTTATAAAATACAATGCTATATATTGGAAAAAATAATTTTATCTGTTATGAATATTATGATTTATCATGAAAATTGTTTTCTTTGAGATATTTAACAATGTTTAACTATAATTTTCTATATATAAAAATAGATCTTCAAGCAAAAGTTTTTATTTTGCTAACTACAAAGTTATAATATATACTAACTTTAAAATATTAAATTTTTTAACTACTAAAAATTATTTTGTAAAAAATTTTCTTTATATGAAAATAATTACTATTTTATTACAAGATATAAATTATTAAACCAAAAGCAATCATTCAAATGAATAACATTTACTTTCTGTTTATGAAAAGTGCCCCTAGTGATAAACATAATGCTTTTCTGAATATTAATTACTCATATTGATTAATTAAAATTCAAAATTATGAAAGATATATATCTAATTTGTTTATAGCTCTGTGGTAATTTCTTACATAAGAAAATTTAATTAGGTCAATTCTTAATGCATTGTTGATTTACCATATAAATCAAAAATTGAGTTAAAATACAGCAATATCATCACTCACAACTATGCAGACTAGCTTTAATGAATTTGTTCACTATAAACATAAGTTTGCACCTATGGATATATATAATTTAGTTGAATAACATACAAGAATCTTATTGGTTAGAAAGAATTATGACTAATACATTCATTAAAATATGATTGATTTAGGAACAACATATACCAGAAATTAAAATTAATTACTATGAAATAGCTCTTTAAGGTTTTTTATAAATTACTTCAATATGATTACGATTGAATCTTTTGGGTTAAATAAAAAATCATCCAGGAGATTAAATTTGACATATTATGTTCCATTTTCCACATCATTTCAACAAGTGATAAATAGTACGTTACAAGAATATTGTAAGAATTTTACCAAATATACATTTAATCTAGCTTAGATAAGTTGATATTTTTATGGTAGGTTTTTGCATAGGGATTAATAGTTGGTTGGTCAAGTCAATATTAAATCAAGTCAATATTGCTCAGTTTCCTAAACTTATGTGGATTTAAAAATACCAAACTATATCTAACTTTTCATTTCATGGTAATAAATTTTTAGAATGTTTATTTTGTTTAATCTAGAAAACTAGAGTAAAATAAGCATTTCAGAATTTAATTTTCATAAAATGAATATATTGGTACATAGTTTTACATTCTTAAATCATAATTTTAAAAATTGCAGAATTAGCTATTAATTTTTCTTAATTTAATTATTTTGAATTAAAAATTTTTATGCAATGAAATATATCAATATTTAAATAAAATTTTCCTATTTAACTTCAATTTTATTTTGATTTATTAATGGTTTACATTCTATTTGTAAAAAAATTACATAAATTTAATGATAAAAATCAAAATTCATTATTTTCACAAATATAAGCAATTTTTCTTCTTAAACTATATTAGTAATATTTGTTGAATAAAACATTTATTAATTACATTTATGACAACACTAAAATATTAAGAATGACACTACAATTCATAGAATAAGATCTTTGAAATTTAAGCAAATTTTAAAATTAATTCGACACAGAAAATTTCATAAAATAGCCATACACATTACATATTCAATAAAATTTTCCGGCAAATTATCTAAATTTTTTATTAAAGTGGATTACAAAACACAACAAACATCCAAATTCAAGATGAAATATGAATCCATGAACTGTTGAACTACAGGCAAGAGTGCTAATCAATGAACTGATAGCTGGGATTATTTTATATTGAGTTATAATATATTTAACTAACTTTTGTTTTTTTTTCTCTAATATCATATAAATAAAAGGCACAGGTGCTGTATAATCCAGGATGCCAAATTCTGAGTTTGATGATTATTTAGGCAGATTTTCTTATGTATCTGGCAACCTCGTTTTTATAACATCATAAATATGGAGACCTAAAAGAACTATGCAGATAATTCTATTTTGATAATCCTAGTATTTACGCCATCTTGACAATATTTTTTTACAGCCAAAAAAAGTCAGAATTTGGAATCCTGGATTATATGGCACCTATGCCAAATAAATATATATGATTATTATTGTAACAAAAAACAACTAAATAATTTAATTCTTATTTTTATTTATAATCAATACTCTAATTAGAAATATTAAAACCTTTTTAAAATATTAAATTAATATGAACTTATAAATATTGCAAAAGACACAATGTTCTATAAGACAAAGCAGAATACAGCATCTTTGCAGTAAATATATATGCACACCATTTTTCAATCTTTCGTTCATTGCCATTGTTTCTTGTAAGGTCAATAGTGAAACTAATGACATGTATTTATAACCTTTAAAATGATTAAGGTTAAAAATGTGCAATGTTTTTGATATGGAAGTGTATTATTTTTTCCTTAAAGATTATTTGTATTGTAACTCACGATGAAATATTTTGCTTTGGTTTATCTACAAGTGTATTAGAAATAAGTATTAATGTTTTGTGAAAAAAAGGCCCAAATCAATATTCTAAAAGTGAATAAAGAACACTATTATTAAAAACTTTAAAAAAATGACAATATTGTTAATAGATTAGCATTAATACTTTTAATATTTAAGAAATAATTAATAATCCTAAAATGATTGTTAATTTTAAAATTTCATTTTAAAAGATTGTGTGATTTTAACTTTCGGACACATAAGTGGAAAAATAGTTCGATCAAGATAAATCTTCTTGATATAGGTAAAGTAAATGATATTAAATTAAAGTGGCTTTTAATAATTTTGACCATTATAAATAGTAATGTTCAATTTAAGTCCACATCACAACATTATTTTATTTTCAAGAGGAGGATATTCCACCACCACAAAAATGATATTCAAGCACCAAATAAATTCATGCAAAATTTATTTACATAGAATATAATTCATTGATCAAAATTCTTTTGTTCTTAATTGACGTATGATTAATTAGTTTTCAAGAAACACTGAAAAATATAAAAAAAATATGATATCCAAAAATATTTTATGAAATACAAAAACAAAATAACACATCATGTATTTAACATTACAACTTACAGGCTAGTAACTGCTCACTAGAAGCCATTATTTAAACTTAAAAATAATTCAATAATATTGAGTAATAAAACAAATATAGCAGACAGGAGTTTTAAAATTGCAAACTAATTCACAAACTTCCCACGGAATTCGGAAATCGACAGCATGTCTTAATGATGATTTCATGAAATACTAATTTATTGACTTGCTGATGTCTACTTCGTTATAATTTAGGTTAAAATTTAGGAATTTCTGAATGAGGTTAAGGCAAATATGAGATAAACTTAGCTGAACTAAATAATAAGTAGCTTAGTTAAATTATATAAGCTGTCGTAAATTTTCTAAAATAAAATTCATAGGAGATATCAAGAAACAATATTTAAAAACGAAAAGAATATAATATAGGTTTAAAATCTATCTTTCTCTTATGAAATGATTGCAGATTTATTATATTTAAAGCTAATTTTTTATATTGTCAAAAATCTTCACATTAAGAGTGTTAAAATAATGTATGTTATTTTGTAAAAAGAAAATTACCACATGATGACAAAGAAGTCATTTCTCACTAAAATGAATGAGTATCAGACTACTCATTGCACTCTTCCTCTGGAATTCTACCACAGCTGCTGTTCTCCTCTTCATAATGTTATCACCAGCTAAAAGTGATAATATTACTTATAAAAAAAGATACAAGCTTGAAAGGAAAGGGCGAGAACCCGAAACAAATAATTTTGAACACATTCTCTATTAATAATATACTTTTCTCAAAACATTAGAATGAGACTATAGTGCTCTGCCTGTTCAGAATTTTACTATTCACTTTCCATAAAATTATCCCCTTCATTAAAGTTAATTTTTCGTGAAAAATTAAAGCTCCTATTACATTCGAGTGGCCGAGATTTCAGTTTGATTAACTTTAGGAGACTTTACATTACGTGACGTCTTAACTCAAATTTCAGCAATTCCTTCTATTCATCCAATAATATTACATATATTTTTAACAGCTGCGCAGACGAAATTTGTGCATTATTTTGTTTTCCCTAAGTTTCATGCCAAATGAAAGTTACTGGTGTTATAACCAGCTACTTTTTTGTGCATGCAGCAGCAACTCATATCTGCAATGATTTAAAAAACTGATCAAGTTTTGCTTTCTTTTCGCTAAACTGATATAGTACAAGAAAAGGCTGTTTATTTTCATTTTCGTTATCATAATTCAGTGTTAACGAACTAACTTGAAGTTGTAAATTTTTAAACAACAAATTAAATTTAGAATGGGCATATTAATTTCAGTATAAAAGAAATTATTGCTTAAAAATTTGATTTCATTTTAACGAATATTTTATAATTCAAATTATTTTGTTTAAATAATTTGAAAGTGTTTCCAAATATTTATGCAGATATTCTTAATAGGATGTATTTTTATATAATAAAAATGTTATGCGAAATTTAAAACTTGATTATCAAATATAATGAAAAAAATATTAAAATTTAGTATTCTTAAAGTATGGTATATTTGTTCTTCTTCTTCTTCTTAGAATTGGGTTTGTATGTCATTGGGCACCTCTGCTTTTATCAGCATTTTGTACCATTAACTCCAAACCCAATGCTTCCTAGTTCCATTTGCTCGGGTCACCCACTTTATTAATAAAGTCCGATAACCCTTTAATGGAGTCTAGGTGTAACTCTCTAGTATGGATGACGCCTAAAGAAGTTAATCTAGGGAGGGCAAGAGCCTCACATTCATAAATGATATGCTCTGCCATTTCCCCTTGCGCATGACATTTCCAGCAGATAAGGTCTTGCTGAAACAGTCCCATCTGGTCAGAAAGTCAGACATGCTAGAGATAGCTTCCCGACTTTCACCAGAAGAAGATGGTTTAGAGGTCATTTCTACCTCAAGCGAAGGATTTATAACTGCCCCTTTACAAGATTGCCTCTGAGTTCCCTTGTCTTTTTCAGGAAGGTCTACTTCAGAGGCATCACCTGCAAATGCAGAAAGGTTTGTTATTACTTGTGTCTTTTCAGACACAAGATAACAATTAAAAAGCTCAGGTAATATAAGTCCATCCAGCATTGCCTGAGTTACTGGGCAAGGCAAATTACTCTAGAAGTTCGCCAGGCAACTAGAGGCTCCGTTAAGACACCAATACCGCGGTGCCAATTAGCCCTAGGCACGGAACGCATAACACCAGGGTTTACGGGAGCTGGTTCGCGGCCTCTTATTCAATATTCGAGGCTATCCTGTTATTCCTACAGGACTTTCGGCTATCCACCACCTGCCTACGCGCCTGGTGGCTAGCTCAAGCCCCAGAGGGGTACGCATACCCCCTGGTTCCAGGATGGTATATTTGTTACTTCACATTATTTTTAATTAACTTAATTTAAAATTTTATACAATTTGAAATCTAGAAATTTAAATTTAAAAATGTAAAAAATAACATTTTTATAAAAGATGTACTATTTATTTGGATTTTGCTTACATTTTTAGTTTTGATAGATACTTTTAAATAGAATTACTACAAAACCATGTTAATTTTTAATCTAAAAATCTGGATAACTAAAATAAAGTTGAAACATTATACTGACCTGACTTCTGGGGAAAATTTCCATTAAAAAAATACTTAATTAAGACTTTTGGAATTTCTATTTTATTAAGTACTTAATTTTTTACCCTCTTTAAGAGCTTAAAATTAAAAAAATTGCTTTGTTTAAAATACGCACATTTTAAAATCTCATTAAGTACTGAATGTTCAATAGTTAGATATAGATATCTTATTAAACACTTAAAAATGTTTATTAACAAAAAAATCCGCAGTAACACTTTTCTTTTCATAGCATAAAAATATTAATATTATTATATAAAGCTTGACTACACTCAAGGCTTATATGTTGTACCGCGCTTCGGGGTTCGTGTCGATTGAGAGTTGAATAAAGCAACCAATTAACGAACACAAGACTTTTATTCGTAAAAATTCCACTAGATATAAGAAATTCCAGCTGTAATAATCACAATTATACAGCTACAATTCGTCAGACACAATAACAGTTTCCAATAACAGGTCTCAAATACCTCAGACAGAAAACAGCTTCTCTAGACTAGCAGTCACGACTAATCGTCTTCACTCACTGACTGTCTTCACTAAACGCCTGACTTCTATGCCGGGCAGCGGTATTTATACCTGACTTGTGTGGGGGAGAAATCTACCAGTTTCGCCAAGGTTCTGGGGGATATACGGGTACTCGTGTTGCCTCCGCCAAATGACACATTTCATCGCCTTCTTCGCCAAATCTAAGCGATTACAGTCACAGCATGGTAACCCAGCTACGATGAGCTGTAGGCGGAGCTATCGTTGCCCGGGGAAAATGTGATTGGGTGAAATATAAGGTGGAGAAATAAACATCATTATGACATGTGAGTGAACGTAGTATATTTAGCAGCGTTTTTCTTGTTCTAAGGTATTTCGTTCATAATTATATTAGGATTTTTCTGATAATTTTATTAAGCGATTGTCTTATTATATAATGGAAAATGATTCAAAAAATAATTCTTTGCAATTTTGCACTTCAAATATTAAAAGTATTTCATCGGCATTAATAGACGTTCATTTACAAATATAAAAATCAAAAACATTTATTGTTAGTAAAAATAACTAAAAATAAAAGAGTTTTTGATTTTTATATTTGTAAATAACATAACACAATAAGTAACTATAAATATGATACAACAAAAACATAGACAACAATCTATCATATTTTACATCCAAGCGTACATGATGTAAAGAACTTAAATAAATACTTTTCTTGTTGGTGTAACTCATGTTTTTGAAACAATGATTTTATCAATGCATTTGGTACCAGTGGTTATGACATTTCAATATTAGTACTTGGACCTTTAAATGAAAAAGTTAAATGTAACATAACCAATAGTATTACTTATCTTCTATAAATAAAATTATTCCATCAAAACTCATCATTTGCTTTTAAAAGCAATGAAAAGAGAAATTAGATAATTTAAATTGAAGCTTGCATGGTAGTTTAAGTACTTATTGATGATTTTCCCTATTTTTTCAGCAATTAAATTTAAAATTGTTTTTGCCATATTATATCTGATAATCATAAATTAGATGAATAAAAATTAGCATATTTATACTTTATATCTTTTATCTGAAAGTATATAACATATTACATAAGTATCATTAAATACTATAATTTACATATGTATTCTCCTACTTACCAAAATTAAATATGTGTAATAAAGGAATAAATTTTTTTGAATTAAACCTGTGAATTAAATATATTTATTGTGTATATTTGTATGTTGAAGTTACTAATCACTAATTTTTTGCAATAGCATATTCAGCATTTCTCATTATTCAAACTCCAAATCATTCAAATATAAGATATTAACTCTTGTTAATGCAATAAAACCACATATTTTGTAACATTTGCTGAGCTTATAATTTAATCTCCAAGTTTTTTGCCCAGATCACATAAATCTCGACACATAAGTATATATTTATTTAACTGATTTTTAATTATTTCATTTATACAGTTTGTTTTGCAAGTTCATAAGATTATATAAGTAGTTACAAATATGCAAAAGAAACTAAAGGGTTGTAACAACTAAAAATCAATTTATAAAAAACTATTATCAATAATTATGGATATTTGTCTTCAACTCTTATTACTAACATCCGTGCAATTTGTAGGTTTATTCTTGTGCATAAGAATTAATTTTGACAAGAGATTTTCCCATGCTTTCTTGAGAAATTTTGATCTGAAAACTCAGCAAACTGAGTCAGAATTAAGGCATTATCACTCTTTCTTGCAAATCTCTTTAAATTAATTCACATTCATTACTACTTGCATCTAAATGTATGTGCAGAGCAGTACTGACCATTACTGTAAATATTGTCAAAAATGTGTGTATAAGTATTTATATTACTAATCTAATCTAGAAAATGTGGGAACAAGTGTATGGAAAAAAAAGAAATTTTTACTTATATCAATTTATGAAATAATATTTACTGTTTGTGTATACTTTATAATTAAAATAATCTAGAAATATTTTCCGCAAATAAACTCTACTAAATGTATGGATTATTCAAGAATATGCATGCAAGATATCTGACCTTGTAAATAGTCCCTATTTATTTTTATTTATAAAGAATATGAATGAGTGTGATGTCACGCGGCTTGGCCATACCAGATGAAAATACATGGCTCGACGATTAACCAAATGATAGGTAAATGGAAATAATTGTTATATCCTCATTAAAATCTTTCCCTGTGACTAATAATTACACCCCATTGGCAGTCAAAGCAAATAAATTGGTGGTGAGCGCCTGGAGCACTGGAACTCGGTCATCCAAAGTGGCAAGAAGAAGTGGATCTAGTGTTTGTTAGGTTCCTAGCCTAAATGGCCATGTACCTTCTGTTCCTAAGAAATTTTTCTACACCTAACTTTAGTTGAGATTAACATAAGGATTTCAAAACATAAGGTTATTTAAACACAAAAGATTAAGAAAATATTTTGCTTAGGTTAAAGTGCTCCCAACGAGAGTTCTTTGCATGATATTGAATAAACATAAAAAAGAAAAATTGGCAACCAAAGTGGCAACCAGCCTCCCTTGAGAAATTTTGAGTACAAATACCACAGGAAGTTAAACTGCTTTTCCCACATCTGGTAATAATTTAAAATCGATCAACAAACTAGGGGAGATAACACTTTTCCATGAACCAGAATATCTCCTGTCAATAAAGTAAGCAATTATAAAATGATCTATCGAGACAGATGCTGTTTGCGTTTTACCCAGTTCATGGGAATTTGAAGGATATCTATTTTGGTGCTCTCGCACAATAAGTAGTAATATAATATAAACTCATAAAGATATTATAATGCAAATAATAAAAGCATTTTCTTTAAAATAATTCAAGTTGTAAATAGTTCTGAAGATTTAGATTATGCTTTTAAATTTGAAACAACAAAAATCGAATAAAAAATAATCAGAACTCTAGAATTGGATTCAGAAATGTAACAAGAGAATAATAAGACTTGCTATAATTTATAAATAATTTAAAATAATTATTAATTTTGCATATTAATATAATTATTTTCAAAAATGTATATTTTACAGCAGTGAATGATGTTAATATATAATATATATAGATTAAATGTATTTATAAATAACAGTGAGTTAGGATAAATTAATTAGTTATGTATACATTTCATTTGCCATTAATGATGAATTTGATTAATTACTTCATCAGTGTTGATCACTTCAAGTTTTTCAAATTCGCCGCTTAAAAATGCTAAGTCACTCCAATTATTTTGTCCCATGGTTGATCGTATATGTCAGAATTATTTTTAATTTACAGCTAACAATTGACGTTGAAATAGTAAAAATTGTCTGTACGCTCATAATTTTAATAACATCTTCACCATACTAGATTATGCAAGTTAAAAGCTTCAATGGAGTTTAAGATTTAATTTCTTTGGAGCATTGAATTATATACTTATATATTTTTTATAATAAAATCATAAATATTCTCAGCCAAAACATGTAAATTTGTAATATTTTTTATTTTTCAAAAACTGATACACTCAGTATTTAAGTTTTCTATTGAATAAAATTCTTATTGGGAATTAGACTTTTAATTGTTGTTCCCGATCTAATTAGACCTCGTGTAAAGAAGATCGTTTAAGGACAAACAAATCAATACAGGTATTCATACTAGACAAGAGTTTTAACATTCTTATCTCATGATTATGCGAAATTTTCTCAGTCGTTTACTTTACCAATGATGAATGTCTACTTATTTTTAATTTTTAATTGGACATTCTTACGATTTTAAAATATTTTTTTACGATTTTAAAATATTTTTTTTATTCAAAAGAGTTTGTTTTTGTTTTTTCATATTGTTTTACGCAATGGCATATTTTCTTTTTCATTCAATAATTTATACATTAAGATCTTTTTAATTTTTTACAGTGCAGAATCGGCATAAATCGAACATTATTTTTTACAATAATTATGCCCGATTTTATAACATTCCTCCAGAATGATTTCTCTTAAGCTAAAACAGGTTTTTGTTATAAATTGTAATAATTAAAAACAGGTTTTAAATAAGTAAATGTAAAGAATACGAGCTAGACAGAAAACGAAATTCGATATTTTTTTTTTTGTTCCAAAAATCAAGATTTTTAAAAGTCAAAATTTTCGAACCAAGTTCATCGTTTTTAACAGAACCATATTACTTAAGAATATTTAATCCTTGTGATTTCTAGGTTTTTAATTAATTTTACATTAAATCTAATTTTAATATAAAAATTGAATAGCTTACTCGTAGAATTATCATTTTAAATACTTATATAATTTTATAAATGATCGACAAAAAATGGAAAATCTTAGTTTTAAAAGATATGTTCTTAGGTAAATAAAATAATATAGGTTACATGAATTTTTGTTGAACGTTAAAAAATAACTTTGTAAAATTAATTTAATTCGATCAAACTTGATTTTAAAACGAATCATAAAACTTTTAATAAAATTTTAACATTCACAACTGTAATTAATATTTTTAAATTTTTCTTCATAATGAAATTATTTTCATAGAAAAATTATACTTATGTCAGTATCATGCTAATACCTGAGCTTCGTTTACCTTTACTGATGAATATATATCTTGTGACAAGATTATATTTATCTGAAAATGGAAACAAAGCTTAGGTATTATTAGCATTATGCATACTTTTACTGAAGACACAAATGTTTTAAATGTAAATATTTGCAAATTAATGTTATAATTATTCTTTCAAGGTTTATCTATTACATTTATCTATAAAAACTAACTAAAAATATGTAAATATATCGAGAGATATAAAATAATCAAAAACAAATCTTAACAAGATGAAATTAATTTTAATTCTATATCGTAATATTTGGTTAATAATTTTTGATTGGAATCAAATATTCAAATTTAAAAAATAAGGTTTTAAAACAATATTAATTTTCTAAAATGTATAGAATTTTCGCCACTTAGTAACCACTTGTTCCAACAGATGTTTACAAAATGCACATCTGTTTCAGAAACATAATAAAATGATGTTACCATAAATTAATGATCAAATTTAAATATATAAAAAGTGTTTGTATTTCGTAATAATAAACGTTATTTTGTATAAGGAAAATAGCAGAGAACAAGATAAATTATTTAATTTCTTAACTGTGAGGTTCAAAATTATTTTAATAAATGTTTATGTAAGTTTTAGGATATTTTAAACTAATATTCCCTAAATATAATCATTGATTAAAAGTTTATGCTTCTTACAAATTCCGGAAAATATTAAATTTCCTTCATCAGTAAAAGAAATATTTTCATTTAATGATTTAAGAACTATATTTTAAATATTACTTTTTAATTTTCAAGCACTTCAATAAATTATTTATTGAAGTGCTTCAATGAGTAAATTCTGATATTAAGCTAAAAATTTGAGTTTGAATAAAATATCTCTAATATAAGAAATAAATTTTATAGTTGTGGTAAGATAATAAATTAAGATACTTGTTTTTAATAGTTTAACATTAAAGCAAAATCAATGTTGTCGAAACTAGGTAGAGTATTTATTTCCGATTAGTGAATTTATACTCACAAAAATGTATTTTATGAATATTTAGTACTTTAATCAAAACTATTTAAAAAATATTTGATGCAATCAAGTGAAACAAAATATTTATATTTCATAACTATCAAATGAAGAAGGAAGTTAAAACATTATTTTACAAAATTATTTTTTAAACAATCCTTCTCGAAATTTACTACTTCTGATCTTTTGCATCTCAAGGTAGATATAGTTCGGTGAAGGGAAAAATATTTAATGTAGGATAAATTTGAATATATGTGAAAAAATGTGTGATATTAACAGTTTTATATAAAATATTTAATAACTAAATTATTATTCTAAATAGTAGCGTTAAGATTTCCCCATTTTTATTTTTGCTTTTATTCTCCTTCTAAAAACAATTTTCATGCGTGAGATATATTTATTTTAATATTTAGGCTTAACAATTCAAGAAATACTAAAATAAATATAATAACAACATAGATTCCAGTAAGGAACGATATTTTTAACAAAATTATAGAAACAGAAATCATTCGGAACATGAAAAACTTACAATCAACATTTTTTCCCAATATTTAAACTGAAGTCAGTAGCTTACTATTTCCCCTAAAAGCTATTGCTAGGCAATTAAGTTAGTTTATTATTTTTTCTAATTATTAAAAATATACAATTTTGTCAAAATTCTTCAGTTTGTAAGTATTAAAGCATTCAAACCACTTCTTTTAATGATTTTGAAAATTATTTGATGATTTTAGAAATATAATATTGATGTAGCACGGATTAAAGCTAATTATCAATTAAACAATGAATTAACTAGTTACTACAGATATTTAAAGGTTTTTCTGATTTTTTTGTTTAAAAGATATGATGCATTTAACTACTTTAGAGCAATGATAAAAATCATTTGATCCAATCTAATATTTTTTATTTTTTATATCAGAAGAAAATTATATATATATATATATATATATATATATATATATATATATATATATATATATATATATATATATATATATATATATATATATATATATATATATATATATATATATATATATAATATATATATATATATATATATATATATATATATATATATATATATATATATATATATATATATATATATATATATATATATATATATATATTTACTTTAGAATTTAAATACAAAAACTGCTTAGTAATAAATTTCCAGATAATATTTTCTAAATAAAGAAAATTCATATTTAGTGTTGCAAAAAATTATAACAGGAACTTGTAGAAATTTTCTAGCCGGACATTCACAAAGCAAACCACTAACACATGTTGGTTTCTTCAGCTGACAACGATTGATGGACTTCCCCGCTGTAAGTCATTACAATGAAATTATTTTGAGATGGTCTAGTGTAATTTTGAGAAGGTCAAATAAAGTCGAGTACCTCGGTCTTACGTTAGATAAAAAACTTACCTGGAAAGCCCATATTAATAAAATTAAGAGTAAATTTATTTTTGCCAAAACTTCACTCTACCCCTTAATTGCCTACAAATCAAAGCTCTCCATGGCTAACAAGCTATTGATTTATAAATCATACCTTCGCCCTATTATCACCTATGCAGCCCCAATCTGGGGTGGTGCTGCAGAAACGAACCTGAAACTTCTTGAGGGTCAGCAAAGTAAATTTCTTAGACTGATCACTCAATCAGACTTCTACATCAGAAACGAACACATCAGAAGCAATTTGGGTGTCCTTCCCCTATCAAGATACGTCCAATTCCTTGCTTTTCGCTTCTACAACAATCTTTATGAAATTGATAACTCTGAAATTCAAGCAATTGAAAACTACAGTCCCTATGATCTTTCCAATTTCCACAGACCAAGGGCGGTTCTGCGGGCTAAGCCACATTCAAACTTATCTATTTGCCTCCCAAAAAGTAGAAATTAATAATTTCTTCTTCTTATTCTTAAAAAATATATATATATATAAAATAAAATACAGAAAAGGAAAAAAATTGTATTTATATATATGCATATATAATAGAATAAAAAAAATATTTTGTAATATCAATACTGTTACTATGTATATAACTGTAATTTTATTTTATTTTATTTTATTTTTTTCACTCTTGTTTGTAATGTGTATTCAAATTTTTCTTTTTATGTTTATTCAATATCATGCAAAGAACTCTCGTTGGGAGCACTTTAACCTAAGAGTCAAAATATTTTCTTAATCTTTTGTGTTTAAATAACCTTATGTTTTGAAATCATTATGTTAATCTCAACTAAAGTTAGGTGTAGAAAAATTTCTTAGGAACAGAAGGTACATGGCCATTTAGGCTAGGAACCTAACAAACACTAGATCCACTTCTTTTAGTGTAAAGCCGGAAATACGTCCCATCAATAATTAGAGGCTTTTGTATTCTTGACAAGAGCTAATGGGGGTGTTATACAGAGTGTTATATCTGTTTCTTATTGATTAGTAAGGATGCAAATTTTAAGGACATCTAACGCAATTCTTTTATTTGTAATTTAATTTTAAGAATTTTTCATTAATGATATTTTAATTTTATGAAATTTCCCCTTTCTTTTGAGAGCTATATCTCATCATGCTATTGTTGTTAAAATACAATTAAAAGTTAACATTTTATATTTACAAAAGAAAATATAAAATTTTAATAAAATATTGTTTGTTAAATAAAAGGATCTAATCTCTTATAAACAATTAATAGAATGTTCAGAAAATATTTCAGAAAATTAAAATATTTAAAAAAATTTTCATTTTGATTTTTTTTAAATAGTAAATAATTACATCCAGAGAGAAGTGCTGATAACATATTTATCAGCCGAAACAATATTAATTAGATATTATATTCTTTATTTGGAATAGAAAAGATTTATTTGATTAATCAATATTATAATTTTTTATAGACATGTAACTTGACTTCGGCTATATAACTTGACTATATAACTTTAATAGAAGACATTTCAATTAACTAAAATATAAGACATTTTAACTAAAATAGAAGACATTTCAAATGTTTAAATTTATAACTGCAAAAAGTATAAAAAATAAAGTTTCTTTTCATTAACTTTCCTCCTTTTCCATAATCATTTGCATATTTTTAGTACAGTTTTTATTATTTTTGAGGTATTTTGTAAATTACTAGAGGTAATATTTTAACTAAGGACGCTTTGTTTCTTATTAAGAAAAAGCAATTTGGACAGTACATTTCGGGGATAATATTTTTAAGTAACATTTGTTATATATATATATATAGTTTAATTGTAGGTATATTACATTTACAGTTTTTCTGATAAAGAAGCATTACTTCTTTATCAGATAATGTGCAAACGTGATATACTCTTCTCTTTTACTATAAATTTTTGAAATTAAATTCCTGAAACTATTAAATTTTTGCAAAATAATTACAATGTATTAATAAATCGCAATTTATATTTAGGTTATTGAAATTCATTTAATTGTATAAATATTTAAATTCTGTTCTTGGATAACTATTGAAAATTACAACATTAATGAATCTTGAAAATTAATTTTTTAGTTAGTTAAATAATCAGCTATAATTTTGGGAAAAATTTAATGTCTTTTAAATTTTAAACGATATATCTACTGAAAGAAAAATAATTTTATTTTATTCAGTATTTGTGATTTGGCTCATATTTTATACACTCTTTGAAAATAATGGAAAAATTATATTTGGTTACTAGCTGAAGGTAAATACTTTTATAACAAGCAACTTTTGAATAATTTATATCATTGAGAATTTCTCTTTGAATATATATTTCCTAAAATGAGTATTTTTCTTTTGAAGGAAAAATTTTAAATAAGGCAAAAACATTGCTTATTCAAAAGGAAATTTTAATTTTTAGATTTAAGAAAATTACATTAATCTTATAATACTCTATAAAGATATAAATACCATAAGCAAGAAACATTAAATTATTAACTATGACCATCAGATCTGACAATAGTTTTTTTCCAGTCCAAGGACATTAACAATTTTTAAATATTTGATCAAATTTGAACTTCAAAATCTGCCTTATTTTTCTGTAAACTTATGCGTAAAAGATACGATTAAAAATAGATACATAAAACTACTGTTTTCTAGAATGAGTATTAATAATATATTTTCATTTTTGTGTAATAGATGGAGTAATAAAGAAATAATTTTGCTCACTTCTAATCAATAAATGGTGATTATCAAAAAAATAATTTTCTATTCTTTGGATGAGTACAAATCTTTAAACATTTATTCCAATTATAAGTTTCATTTTATTACATAGTTAATTCCACACTTTTAAAGGATTTGAAATTAAATACTCAATTTAAATTCTGAAGCTTCAAATAAATGGCAAATTAAATTGATAAAATAAAAATTTATTATTAACATGGTTTTAGATAAAGTAAATTGAATTGTAAAATAAGATTAGAAATTTAATTTTAGAAATAATTAGATAAATGACCTATTTTGTTTACAGAATTTATTCCATACACATTTTATGCAATTTAAAAGAAAGATAAATTTTACAATTATTCTGTGATTAACAATTTATGATTCAAAAATATTTAATTTCTTTTATTAAAGAGAAAAAAATTGAATACATGTATCATTATTGAAAGCGATTTTAAACATTATTGCATTCATTTGCTTTTCGATTCATAAAATTTCTGTTAGAGTTTTCCTCATTTGCTTACATTATTACAACCGCCCTACTAGGTAACGCCATTCACCACACCCCTTTTCAGACTACCTCTTTAGGTTTGTATTAAATAAGAAAAGTCGCCAAAATATACCAAGTACGGTTACAGTTTACCTTGCCAACACGACTTCGGAAAAACTCTCGGTTCTGGAAGCTTCTGGGCTATATCTCTAAATATTGGTCCTAGATTAGGTGATGGATGTTTCCAAAAGTATTTATTTCTCGCCAAGCCGCCAAGAATACCGCCAACTGTCGCCAAGTTTTATCGTTAAAACTTTGCCAAGTCACCAAATTATTAGAAAACCCGTTTTTAAGGTACAACTCGTCTAAATATCGCAATTTTTGCCCAAAATGTGAGTATTTCCGATCTGTCTGAGATATTTTAAGACGAATACAATTATTATTTATAAATTTGTAATAATATGTAGTGTAATCATCAATGTTTCTTACCCAAGGACTGGCCAAAATTAAGGAATGCCGATAGAAGTCTAATTCTAATTTTTTAAATCATACAATCGTATCCTGTCAGAAAATGAAATAATGCCATGCCATTACTTTATCATCTGTCCACTTCTACTTCCTTTTGCATTGTTTTATACAACGTCTGTATGAAATAATTCTAAAGGAAATAGAAAACGGAAAATATAAAATAATTGGGAAAGTCAATTATAAAATGTTAATTCAAGAATATCTTTACATTTCCAAAAAATTATAATGAAGATGATGATAAATTTAGTAAATAAATACAGTAATATATTGAAGAACTTTTTTTAATTTTCTTAATAAACTGTGAAGGTTACAGAAAAGGAAAATTTTTAAACATTGATATATTTAAGTAAAATATTTTTACAAAAATGACATAAGAAAAATATCAAAATTAAAGAGTGAAATTGATTCAAACAAAACAAAGAAAATCCATTTTAAATGTTCATATGAATTAATTAGCCTTTTAAAAACTTGGCTATTAAAAATTCCAAAATATGAATTTATCATGATATCTAGAATCTACATGTTAAAATATGGTATCCTTTAAAATTGTTTCCAGAAAAGCGATCTATTATTAAATATAGTAAAACAGTTATTTTCTTACAGCAAACCTGAAAGAAATCTCAAGCATTACCATTTCGCCGATGCAGGTGGTAATATTACCAAATGGAATAAAATATCACAAATCCTTTTTTTTTATCATTATTTTTTATAAATATTTTAAATAATAAAAATAATTCTTTTTATCTAAAAGTTACTCTTTCTTTATCTGTTTTCCGCTAGTTGTCTCAAAAATTTCAACACAGCAAGATTGTATCAAAATGTTAAATAATAATGTTAATGAGATCAATAGCATAAAATTTATAGTTAACTTATTTAGTGTAACAATGCCACTTAGCAGATTAATGTATACCGATTGGTTCCTCAGCATGAATATACGTACATAGCGGTGCCGGTAATCCCCGGTTAACGGGTTTGGAATATTCGCCCATTACCAAGTGCCTCGTAATTTTGAACCACGGTCAGGTGACGGGGTCACACCTGAGCTGGCACTCTCCTCTCCACAGCATGAATATATAATTTTTACGCCAACAGGTTATAATTATGTTTATATAAGATTACTGTATGATTCATTTGTTGTAATAATGTCGTAATTATTCAATCCACCATAATATTGGAATTTTCCTTTCGTATGTTATTTAGCATAAATAGATAGCATATTTGCTTAGTTTATATCAGGAATTGGCCTTATTAATTCCTTGGCGAAAATTGAAGTTTAGCAGAAAAATAAGCATTTGTAAAGAAAGACAAAATTATAAAATTTAAAATAAAGTATTTTTCCCAAATTTTTGCCCACAGATATCAATTTAAAAAAGCTATTTAAAAATGAGATATATGAAGTCAAGTCAAATAGTTATCATGTCATATAAGCAAGACTATGTCTGGCGACATCTTATCTAGGGACGTTGATCTTATCCAGTTACGTACAAGAGCTCGTCAAATCGCTAATTTTATATAGGGAGAAAGTGTGAAAATTACTTTAAAAAATGATGGTTATATGTTCATCATTTGATTTCATTGATCTTTTAAAATCCAATATCAAATTAATTAGAAATCATTCTTTAAACTATTTTTAAAGAAGGTGAATAATATTATGAAATTTTTATCTGAAAATAAAAATATTACTTTCTTTTGTCGACTGAAACAATGAACAAAAAGTGTCTTCGATAAGTGAAGTACTTAACTAAGATTTACTAAATCATTAAAATAAAATCAAAATCTTTATTGTTGGCGAAGATGAAATTTAATTTTCTGTGTGGATAATCTGTTGAAATTTACCATAACGTATCGTAAATAAAAATTAAATGAAACTTAAATCTAATTGACTATTTACGTAACAAAATTTCAAAATTTTTCATTGACTCATATTTAAATTCATGAGAGCGAGAGATTATGTAAAATTCTCAGCTGTGTATATAAAATCAGTAACATTTATTATAATTTGACAATACTAAATTTCGAGAGCCAATTTTCAAGCTTAAATGTTGCCTTGATTTCAAAAGAAAGCATGACTTATTTCCAAATTTTTCAATGAGGAGTGAAAAATTACTTATGAGAAATCTGTGAGCAATTATCCTATTTAACTTTACATTATATATCTGTGCCAAATTATTTAATATAACAATATCTTACATGGTAAAATTTTATCAAATCAAAGGAAAAGAATTATTATTTATTTTTTGATTAACAATACTCAAACGATTTTAAGTCCATTTAGGTTAACTTTATTTTATCATTTATTTTTGACCATGGTGATGATTTGACCATAGTGATATATATGCAAATTGAAAATGTTCTATGGTTGGATGTTTTAAAATAAAGAAAGAAAATTCTTTGTAAAAAGTAATTTGTTCTAGAGAGTTTTAGCTCACAGATTAGTCACTTTAGTCAAACGAAAGTGTGATTCCTATTTATCTCCCAATACAGAATTAGACTCAATGTAATAGATTTAATCTCAATATTTTTTAATATATTTTTTAGTTGCATACAATATTTGTAATAATGACCAGCAGTATGTCTAGCTTTATACCTTAACAGTACTTTGCCTCTTGAAGACTTTATGTCTTAGTAAAGATTGAAAACTTTTTGATTAAAATTTGCAGGAGTTATTAATTTGATTTTGATTGAATTTTCACATACGATTTCTTAATTAGTGATGTAATAATAAATATTTGCAGTAAGTGAAGAGACTTGAAAGTTTTAGAAAATAAAATCAGAATTTAAAGAAGATTTTTTTTTTCTCTTTCTTCGTAAATAATGCACCACTTAATCGGTTACTTGCGAATAAAATTGAAATAAAATGATGACTTTGTCTTTTATGAACTTTATAGAGAATGTGTTAATATTTATGAAATTGAAATTGAGAAAACTCAGTTATTGTTATAATATCATGAACATTAAGGATATGAATTCTAATTTTTTATGGATAAAAGGAACAAAATTCTCAGTAAAAAATAAATAAATAAATAAATAAAAACACTACACATTTGTGAAAATTCATAGTAAATAATTATATGATTTCCTTTTAACACCATAATTTCCACTAGATCTCATGATTAAACTAGAAAATAAATGATTACTATTCTATGAATTATCCCTCATTTCTCACGTTATCTATTTTAAATGATTTTCCTTGATGTTGATTTTGCATTTTTTATGCCAATTTACTCGCAGTTTTGTAATCGAAGAATAATTTAAATTTTAAAGATAATTAGGATATTTTCTATTCACTATCTAATACATAATGATATAATGGTTTTCTATTCATTATCTAATACATAATGATATAATTCATTATCTAATACATGTTTATTTACAGCTTAAGAAAAAATATGCTTCATGAAATTTGCATATTAGAAAAAATTCAAAAAGAGTTGAATATTTTATTTTGCATTATTTTGCCTAGATTATAAAAAATAGGAGCTTAAAAATAAAAAGATTTGTTTCCAATATTATAAGTAAAAAACCAAAATTATCAAAAAATCCAAAATTAAAAAAAAAATATTTAAAAACAATAATACCAAAAATAGAACCCAAAAATACATTCAATGTTTTAATAATTAATTAATGTTTCTTTTAAAAATAATGCAATGCATTTTCAATATTTTTTTATAAAACGTTATATAATTGATATTTTAGCTTAAATTTGCAATGGAGATCATTATTTACATTTAAAAGAATGAGAAAAATAACTTAAATGTTCAATAATTTTATTGTGTGCATGCTTTCTTTAGATGATTGATATGGAAGAAATATTCGATTTTGAGGCAGCTGAAACGGCTACTCCAGAAATAGCAAAGAAGCACCTCAAAGTCATCAAACATTACGCTAGAGAGATATTTGGGGATGAAGGGGTCAACCAGAATGTTCGAGACTTCCTCATGTCGTTGAAGTCTGAGCCAGAGTCACCCTATGCGGTGATGGGGATATACAAGTTCGCTCTAGAATTGCTGCGTTTGGGACATAAATGCAGTGGAAGAGAATGCGTTCGGAAATCATTAAAACGAAAGGCACTGAGTAAAAATGAATGTGAAGAAATTTTGACGCAGCGTAAGAAAAAAACTGTGGATAAAAAAGTGAAACCAAAGAATAAGAAGATAACAAGAAAAAAAGTCTCTCTCCAACCATCTTATTTCATCTAAAATTAAATATTAACCTCTTTGTTGTTGCTTATAATTAAACTATAACGGGGCTACTTTGTAACCAGAAAAATAAAATAGATATTTAATTAAAAAAAAGATTTTAATCTAAATTTAAAATTTAATTTTTTTTTCTAATTTTAGAATTTGAATTTTTAGGCTTCGCAAAAGAAATTAGTTTGAGAAAATTTGTTTTGAAGGAATTCTTTTTTATCTTTTGAATTTTTCTCTAACATACTTAATAAAATTGTAAATTAATATGGAAAATAAAAAGTTGCTTAGCTATTAATAAAGAAGTTTTTTTAAATTTTAAACTATATTTTCAAATTAACAATGAATTAATGTTTGTCATCAGTCTTGTAATTGAAATTTTATTATGAATATTATATGCTGTCTAAATTATATAAAGAAGCGATTATTTTTGAGTCGTCAAAATAAATTTCAATGGATGTAATAATTTATTATTGTAATCCATGTTCGTTCATTTAAATATTTAATATTTTTTATATTAAGCATGTTAGGAATCATTAAATTATTTTATTAAAGGCAATTTTAAATTTTACCTCCCTTTTCTCAAAACAATATACGTTCATTATTACCCTTTGAAATTATTGATTACATTTGATCATTTCATTTTATTTAGAAATTTGAATCAATTTCATAAAATCTCGTTTCTCTTCTATCCATGTTTACGTTATTTTAGTTACGCTAAAAGATGAAAGAAAAATATTAAAAAAAGCTTGAAAATCGTTAGGTATTGGATTAATGCGGCGGTTTGTTGAATATAAAGTGATTCGTATTAAAAACCTAAATGCTAACTTTTATCATGTTTATTTTAAAATTATTTCAATAAACATGATAACAGTTGCGGTGGTTTGTTGAATATAAAGTGATTCGTATTAAAAACCTAAATGCTAACTTTTATCATGTTTATTTTAAAATTATTTCACTGTATCTTTATGAATTAATTAAATAAACAAAATGCGTTAATACATTTTTAGTATCGAAATAGTTTAACATTTTTCTATCAAGATTGAGAAAAAGGGTGTTATATTTCAATTCTTTTTTTTTTTCCTTATTGCATATTTATAAAAGTGATTCTTATTTTTTGTTAGTAAAAAATGTAAAGCAACAATATTGCAGTTTTAAATTTTTATATTTCCAAACCAGTTTTCACACGATTTCGTGAAGTGAGTGATTATGGGGGAAAAAGAATTATGTCAAATATTGTTTTTACTTAATTAATCAACATTTTTCAAATATATTTAACAAAATATAGGACGTATTATGTATACTTATAACTAGCAGCCAAATTTAAATAATGTACATTTTATACAAATCCTCTAATTAATTTTTAAAATTGTTATAACTTTTCAGAATCCCAAAGATTTTAAACTTTTAATTTTTATTATAAATAATAATATTTTATACAATTAAAGAATATCAACACGATTGCATTAATATGGTATTTGGAGAAGGTATTTATTTTCTTATAATCAAAAAAAAAAATTATTTTGATTTGAAAATTTAGTGTGTTTTGTCCGTCTATTAGGGATGGGGAAAAGTACCTGTAATCCCTAGTTTGTAATCATTATTTCCTTGTAATTTTCTGCAATCAGTACTTTTTCCCCAAATACCAGTTAATTCAAGTAATTAAATTTATGGAATGTTAGAAAGTTGTATCCTGCTATTGGTAAAACTTGAATCAGTACATATACAAAGTAATCAGTGCATGTATTCGATTGAAAGCAAAAGATTCATTTACAACATACTCAAATCACTGACAGTATATTCGCGGCTACAAAAAAGCCAATGGTAAAGTGAGCATAGTCTCCGATCATATAAACAATATCAGTATATCGATACAGATCGATGGAAAAACCCATGTCATCGATATATCGAAGCAGAAGAGAAAGTAAATTGAAATGCTGAATATTGAAATCGAAACTTCGAGTTTAGTTCGAGAGAGGAAATAAGTGGATACAATGATTAAGGAAACTTCTATTACGCAATAAAAATAAGACTATGAATAAAATAATATAATGTTCATGAATAAAAATAAGCACGTCTATTTGTTATTCACTTCATTTTAGTAAATGAAATAAATAAGCTGAGAAAATTTATAATCGTTGTATATAAATTATGAATTCATTATTCTTTCTCAAAACCAGTGCTTTTTTTGAATGTTAAAAAAGTCTGATATTTTGTTTTTCATCAAGTATTTTTATTGTATTTTATTTTTTATATTACTATTTTTTATAAGTATTTATTGTTTTATAAATTAAATATTTAAAATGATTAATGTTTCCCAAATTACTTTTCTTAGTTGAACAAAGAACAAATGAAATTTTTTTATTGTATTTCAGTTTCGAAATTGATTTTATTATTCTCCTTAATAAATATTTTTATATTAACAAAAATAACTTTATACTTTTTTTCCTTCAAAACCGTTTTTTGCCCTTAAAAAATTATGGACTTAAATAATAAAACTACTATTCTGAGAATAAGAAGACAGAAATAGGAGATTAAGTGTTTCTGTTTAAATAAGATTACATATTTTTATGTACATAGCTGTAATTTAAATCTGATTTGACTGAGTGATAGTTATATAGAAGTATGCGTTCAGGTGTATTTTCAGATGATCTCGTCACACTTGAAAATAACTAAGAAATATTTTCAATCCATATCATAATATATTTAAAAAAATTTTTCTTCTAGGAAAAGATACTGTGATTCTGTAGCTATTCATTTCTTATTTTTTCAAGTATTTTTAGTCACATCATCCTTTTTCTCATGCTCTTTATTATTATTTTTTTTATAATTTTAAGGAAGAAAGTAAGTTTTATTTTTTAAGAAAAAAAAAGGTTTTATTGAAGTAAAGTTTTATTATTTTAAGAAAAAAGTGATATCAGTTTCTGTCGTTGCCTTTATTTAATATAATATATATATTCTTTTATGTGGTTTTACGTAAAATATGCATTTTGTTACTTTATTTTATTTTATTTCACAATATCTTACGTTAAAATATAATTTGAAACAAAAAATATGGTAAGTTTTGGGAATAAAATTGTTTTACAATATTTTTAACAAATAACAAATTTAAATACAACTATAAAAGTTATTTTAATATAGGATGAACACATAATTGTTTCAACTTTATTTGTTTTAAGTCAACAAATATACTTTACTTTAGTTTTTATTTTTATGTATCAAAAATAGAATATTAAATTAATATTTACTTCCATCCTTGCTTAATAACTCGCGTTTTTTATTGCAGTTTTATATAAATATTTTTTATTCTCCCTCTGCAGTTTCGCCGTATATTTTGCAGTTTCGCCATATTTTCGCCAACCACTGCCCGCGGCAAATGATGCTTCACTTTGCTGAGCATACGGGAAGCGGCGTAAAGCTACTGAGCCACTGGAGCTCGTTTTAGTTTGTTATCCGATTTTGTGTTTGTAGTCCAATCAGTTCACAGTTCGAACTGCTCGTTAACCGATCACCCACTCTAAATTAAAGTCTTTCATAAAAGGAAAATTTATTATAATATCGAGAAAATATAAGCATGATTGTTAATTAATATTTTATTTCAGGATAATATAAGAAATTTGAATGAAAAGTTAATGCAATTTAGTTAATTGCATTACTTTTGAAAGCAAAAATTTAAAAAATTCTCTGAAATTGATTAATTCTCTTTGATTACAAGTCTTAACAAACTATTTACCTATTAATTATAATATTTTATTAATAAAATTGGAATATTTTACTGACAAATTAATGAATTCAAAAAAAGAAAAATAATAAATAAATAAATAAACTGATTAAGTTGAAAATTAGATATAATTTTCTTATATTATGTAATTTTATTCTTTTAAAATTAACTTTGGAAATCTTTGGGTACTGGGAAAGAAGAATCAAACTGAGAAGGAAGTCGGACTTTCTGCCTGTAATGGGTATCTGTTTCAAAAGAAAGCAGTGCACCGTCTTGTTCCTGTCTGGAGTCAAAAAGCTTCTTCAACAATAAAAAATTAAAAAATACACTTTATTATTTCAAAGATAAATAATTAAATTTTAGTACCTAAATCAATTTCTTATATAGACTTCGGGAGTAAGGCAGTGTGAATGATATATACAGCGTGGTTTTAAATTAAATTTAATTTAATTTTAAACTGATTTTAAAAAAAGTGTAATGTGAACGGGATATAAATATGCCCCAAGCCTGCTGTATATCACAAGAATAGTTTCATCTATTGTATTCACTGGCTGGATTATTTTTCTAAATTATCTAAATTATCCATTTTTTTCCTGGTTGGAAGTCCCTTTTTACATTTCATTCTCCCGTAAGATTGTATCCCGTATTATCCCCCCATTTTCCCTTCAAAGAAGAGAGGACTGCATTCACGCAGGACTTTTGTGGGAAACCGGTTCCAGAGAGAGAGAGAGAGAGAGAGAGAGAGGAAAGGAAAAGATTGAAGATATATGGGAATTGGAAAAACAGTTACAGAGAGAAAATGCAAAAGTGAGGGCCTTAATTCCATTCTGTAAGAAAGAAAAAAATGCTCATAATGCAAGTTTGACGTTCTACTGAATCATAGAGACTGCAAAATCACAAAGTTGTAATAATGAAATTTATGATCTCTTAAACCGGAAAAAAATGATATATAACAAAAAGTTAAAAAATGATAACTTGTTTAAATTCAAAGGATTATTTGTAAACATTATATAATAATGGTATTTAACTACCCAGCTCTACTAAATAGTGTGATTAGTAACTATTTTATAACTACAAGGTAAATAAGAAAGCTCTTGCCGTTTTCATGTTACCATTGGATGAAGTGCGAATAAGTATGAAAATTAGTGCATGACGGTTGAGTCATCATTCAGTCTAGAGTAGGAATATCAGTCGTTATAAAAACAGGTTCACCACGCACATTCATCAATCGTAACTCATACAGTAGGGAAGAGAAATTAACGTGTTGAAGGCGCTCGTTTGGTGATTGTTTTTTGATTTCAAAGTTTATTTATCAGATACTGCATCAAGTGTCATCTCAAGTCTTAGGAGATAGTGTTGGGAATGAAAGTACGGCATGCACGGATTTCACAAATTCAAGTAGGGAAATTTGTCCCTCTTTGATGAATCTCACAGTAGATAACCACAGGACTTGGATAACGAAGACCTGCTGGTGGCGATTAAGAAGGACAATTGTCAAACATATGGTGAACTTGTCAGACAATTTAACCTTTCCGTTGAAACGGTTAGACAAAATCTGCTCCGCTTACGTAAGAAGTACAGGTTGAACAAGAGGGTTCCTCACATAATGTTAGAAGTCCACAAGTAACAACGAGTGGCAGCCTGTTTATCGTTGCCTTTTCGCCATCGTAATGCAACCATATTCAATCTAGTGCTGACCAGTGACGAAAAGTAAGTATTGTATCACACTCTCAAGAGTTCCAAACATTGTTTGTTACCCAAGCATACTGTCCCGCACAGCGCAAGATATTCTATGAACCCATGCTAGATTATGCTTTGTGTCTGCTGGATTAGCTATCAAGTGGTACATTATGAGCAGATATCATCTGGTCAAATGATCAGAGCGGGCCTGTACTCGCAGCAATTGGAACGTGTGTAACAGGCATCATAACTGGTTAATTGCATTATAAATTTTCGCAAGGGTGTCGCTAAGGTATACTGTTCTTGGACAATAACACGAAGCCGCATGTCCCACAGGTGGCCAGGAATACTATATAGCGAAATGATTGTGCCATCCTCTTTACTAAGGCAGCCGTGGTCTGGTTGGTTAGAGAGTCGTTCTCATTATCGGAAGTAGTGAGTTCGAATCCCGGCTTAACAAAAGATACGTCGTGTTGGCTAATGGCAGTTGGGGCATGTTAAATATGTCATGGTTGCAATGTCTTTCAAATGAAATGATACCTGTAGGTTTGTAGGCCAAGTATTGAGAGTCTTCTGCTTGGTCCTGCTACAAAATCATGAAGACTCCTCCCGGATGCTTCTATCTAATTGGTAGAGTCCAACTAAGGGCTAGGTACAGGGAAACACGCTGGTGCCACAGAAAACAACATTTTCTTTATTCATCTGACCTTCCATCATCAGATTACAATCTCTTCCACTCCCTGGATAATCATCATCGTAGAAAATCTTTCCCCAATGAAGCAGACTTGCACCAAATAATCACGGATTTCTATGCATCCGAGTTTTGCCTGAAGGGGATTACACAAATAGAGGCACCTTGGCAGAAGGCACTAGATGCTGATGATGATTACTTCGAGGACTAACAATAGGCCTCTTTCTGTAAGTCATGTTCTTTTTGGGTTACTAAAAACAGCAAGAACTTTCGTGTTCGGTAGCTATAGTGACAAGAACTGTTCATCTCTAATGGGGATTAAGGCTCTTATGAATTGGCGGTATTAAGAGGATAGTAACTAATGTTGTTCTCAAAGAATTCATTAAGAGAAATTTAATGATTTTTTTGTTGAAAATAGAGCATGTCTTGTTTTCACAGCAATAGACAGACACTGACAAATTGGCAAAATATATTCTCATGTAAGATAGGAAGTATTTCTCATTATTTTTACGCATACCCATTTGTGTAATAGTGTGTCTGTCGTGTGTAATAATATCGTATTAACTAGAAGATTCAACGTTGTGATTAAAAATGTTTAAGGCTTTTTGAGAATCATTTATGGAAAATGATTATTAAACTTTATTAGTTATATCTTTTTCACTTGGTGATGTGAAACCACTATCGCATTTTTTTTCTTCTCCGAAGCTGATTTAGCATTTCCAATCATTTTTTTTTTATCTTGTTTCAAATCAGAATGTTGCATTTCTCACAGGGTTTGTTCTTAGTTTCAGTAAAGCTGCTTACAAAAAAGGTGAAACTGAAGAAACATTTAGATGGGTAAAATACAGGAATAACGGCAAACTGAAAAGCGTATTTTCTACTCCAAAATATGTTATTTAGTGAAAGAAGACTGTTGAGTTCTAGTTTTTGCTTATGGTGGCAAATAGTTTGAAAATAATTTTGCACCAATTAATTTAGCAGCTCTTGTTTCTAGTTTTTTCTTCTTGTCAAGTAAATTATATTATTTCAGATATAAGCACTGCTTGAAAATAGGATTTATTTGACTGCTTAATCAGCATATTACACACATTTCATGAACTTAAGTTCATCATGAAATGAACTTAAAAGATGCGATTTTGGGAATTTCACCTTAAGAATATGGAAAAAGTAATTAAAGTATTTTTAGAAATAAATTAATTTCTAAAAATATTTTTTTCAAAGCAAATCTTAAAAATTCCTGTTGTTGTGTTGTGGTTTATCCTCCAAATATCTGACGAAAGAATATCCTTTTATAAATAATTAAAAGAAATTCATTTAACGCACTACATTATTGATAGCCTAACAGATGAAAGAGAGCAGTTGTAAAAGATAAAGGAGAGGTCATAAAATGTCCAAGCACCAACTGCGTCATTCGTATATTCAGAAAGTTGTAGGAAACAAAGAATGAATGCGTCAAGAGGAAGTTGAAATTCTTACATAACGAAAGGTGAAATTCTACCAGCAATCCAAGATAAACCTTATTTAAAAATATTAAAAAATTCTAAAAATATATTAGAAATTCAATAGTTAAAAAATTGTGTTATATGAAGAAATGTATACATGTCATAAATATATATAATGTAGTATAGTAAAACTGGAAAAGTAACGCTTTTTTTCTTAAAGAATATTTTTTGTTAATATTTAAATTCAGAATTGTTTAGGTAGATTTTTTGTTTTCTGATTTGTGATGAGGAAAATTTCTTGAACTGTGGATTAATTTTTTTCTGTGTGTGAATGCTTACTCTGTTAAATTAGATGTGATTGAGTGAAAACATTTTTTATTAGGATCCTGAATTATATTACATAATACCAACTATTGTTATTAACTTTAAACTTCCTTTCTATTTCAGGATGTATCAGCTGTATTTCAATAAAAGAAAATATTTCTTTTTCCGTACTTTTATGAGCATATTTTCTAGTAAACAAAAAACTGTTTTTCATTATTGTTTTAGATGTATAAACATTATATATATATATATATATATATATATATATATATATATATATATATATATATATATATATATATATATATATATATATATATATATATATATATATATATATAATCTTAACTAATATATAAAAATATAGTTTAATAAAATTTATATTGAATATTTTGTTTATGGAAAGCCAGCATTATCTCAGCAAAGTATTTTTTATTATTTTAATGCATGTGAGCTTATATTCCGATTTAGATATTATTAAAACTTATTATGTTGAACTTTTTACAATATATCTTATTCAAAAGTTTATTTTTTATAATTTTAGATATTAAAAGATTTTTATGAAAATTATATTTATTTATTTTTATTTAAGTATTGAAGTGTATTAAAAAAACACTGAAGTAGTAAAAAAAATTATTTTTATTGTTTTCTGAAAGCACTATAGATGGCAGCACTAGCAATCAATAAATTAAGCAAATTTTTAAAAGTGATTTTGGAATATTAGCTTCAAATTCAATAACAGTAAATTTTTTTAAATGAAATTTTAAGAGAAAAGCTACTTAAATTGTTAAGTAGCTTTTCTTTTAATGTAATGTAAGGTTAACAAAATTAAAGTTAAATTTTTCAAAATATTTTTATTTTTTCCAAATGTAGACTAGACATTCAGAGCAGATGCACAAAATAAAATTTTTTATTTACGATAGTTATCAAGAAATTATTATGATAATTAAAAACAGATTAAGAAAGATCAATATTTAAAGTCATATATAACTTTTATATCTTTTCTTATTATTATAAATAAATTTACCAACCTTTCTTAAATTAAGGCAAAAAGAATCCATAAAATTTATCAATAAAAATTTTAGTTATTTAAATATTTTGCTATTGAAAACCAAATGTTTTTTCTCACTCTTAGTATTTAAGATGTTTCAATGTTAATCAGCCTCAGCTGAAATAAATAAGCCATATTGTATGTTAAGTTTTTCGATTCGATTTTATTTTAGCTTAATAATGTTTATAATATTTAGAGGAATTAGCATTTAATATTTTTTAATATATTTATAAATGTTTCTGCAACTTAAACTGTTCTTAATGCTATTATGCCTTAACAAATTCGTTTAAAAAGAGATTATTTGCACTGGTGAAAATATGGTCAAATATGGTGAGAAACTAGATTATGCGTAAAATGTAATCCATTATAGAAGCGTTTCGAGGTCATTCACGCTTGCTTTTGATCTTTCATGGGAAAGTCAATTTGTCTCCCACCACTTTTTTTAAAGCATTCAAAATATCCGCATCGGGAAGAAGAAAAGAATCCAGCAGAGAAAGAACGCATGAGTTAGCATACAAACTGAAAATAGCATCTTACCAATTTTAGTGAATATTTTTATCGTTTAACAATTGAAATTCCTATGCAAAAATTTTAAAATCAAATAAAATAAATTTTCGATTAGATTTTATTTTAGTTTAATTTCCCTCCTCGTTTATGTTAAAAGTTTACGTATGTATGTGCTTCAAAGTAAGAACAGCCTATGGTTGTTTTTCACAGATAAACAATTCTTTCCATAAATTCATATGGTTATGCATTTAATATTTCATTACAAAAATTTATTTTACATTTAATGTGGTAATATTTTCTTTTGTGTGTAATTAATGAAAATGAAAACAACATTTTGTACTGCCTATTTTCATAGGTGTAATCATTTACATTTTTGAAAAATGCAACAATTTTTTTCCGTGGCTTTTTATTACGAAGTTATTAAGTAATAAAGTTGGAATTTCTTTCATTCACGTTCCAATGTGTTATATTGGCGTATAATAAGAAGAGTGGAAAACCGACTACTGCAATGCACAAAAACAATACTTTTCTAATAAAATCGAAAAAGAAGAAAATACAAGTTTTTTTAACAGATTATTTTATCGGAAAGGATAAAGAAGGGAAGCTCCGGTATTGCGCATGTGTTTCCTCTTATTCTTGCTGGTACTCATCGAAAACAGTTTTAAAAGGATGGACAGAATACCCCACGCCTCTGTCCCTAGAAACGAGCAGAATTCCGAGGCAGAAACATTACCGGTTAGCACTTACACAAAGTTTAAATCAGCGTTAATTACAATCGCTGTTGTCAAAATTTTAAAATGAAACGTAGATTTAAGTTAAATCTTTGGTTCAGGTGAGCCAGAGATAAACATCTTGACATACATATCATCAGTATACATAATAATCATATAATAAATATATATAATCAATGTAAAGAGTAGTAAAACAATATAAATATAGTTTACGAAAGTTTATAAAATCAAAAAATAAAATATAGTAACAATAAATATAAATTTAACATCATAACCAGCGCAAAAGCAGCTGAGATAGATGTCCGAAGAATGTAAATAAGGTGAGATGTAATTTGAAAACCATTAATACAAATATGAAAAAATAAGAAAATTGAGGACAAATGAGAAAAAATTTTGCAAATCAAAGATTAAGAAATTAAAAAGCATAAGATCTTTATCAGGTTGGTTGGTTGGGTTTTATGGCGCAAGGTCCAAAATTGGACATGCTGCGCCAAGATCTTTATCAGGAGAAAGATGGTCAAAGTTAGACAAACTCTTTTCTGACATTCACGAAGGACAAAGGTCTTAAAATTTTCTTGCAGCTTCCCCAAAGAGTAAAGATTAGTAAGTAAAGATTTTAATTTCTTAATCTTTGATCTGCAAATTTTCTCGTTTCTGCTATTGAATTTTAAGTTGTGTCAAATCTTATATATATATATATATATTACTGTTTATTATGACTATTTGTAGCTCCTTTTTCACACAGTGAACCTTTTTTTATTCGTTTCCATCTAAAGCGTTGGTAACAGCAAAGTCTTTTTTTAGAGAGTTCCTGTTCTCTTCTATTACAGTAATACATCTTTCCAATTTTGTTCATTAAAAATTATTGTATACAAATTTTGATAGTTTGAGATGATTAGTTATTTTTCTATACTTATAGTTTCGGAATTTTCCAACTCATTTTCATCATACAGTTTGAGCTTTCGCTATTTCTTTAAAAAAATTTAGACTAAATTTTACAAGCGGTAAAGCAGTTATTATTTAAAAAGGATTATAAGTATTACTAAGTATAGTAAAATGAACAGAATTTAAAATTTATGTACAAATTAACTTGGGTAAGAACTTTTGTTCAATATGATAGATTATGAATGCTCAGAATTTAGAGTATAGCACATTTTTTATACAAATTATTAAAAGACAAAGCATAAAAATTAAAGATTATTTAATTAATTCTAGAAAATTTGTGTTATAATTCTAATTAAATTATTAATTTATTTTGAGATATGACATACATTTTTCCAGTTCTCTATCTTTTACACACATCCACACACGCATATATGTCAGTGCCTTATTCTATATAAAATAAATTTTAATATTTCAAAAAAATATAAAATTTTTAAATACAAATATTTTTAAAAAGATTATTAGCTATCTTTTTCCATAAAAATATAAAAGTAGATAGATAAAATCTAATCACACAAGAACCATCTAATCACACAAGATCAAACTATATAAGAAAATAATAGTAAAAAAGGACTTCTAAAAAGTTATTGAAAAGGCAACATATGAAGTATAGATTTAACGTCAGCAATTTGTAAAGGTTTCCATGTGACAAAATCTATCATTTACCTTTCTGTAATTAAAACTGTCACAATCCATCTTAATTGCAATCCCATTCCTTACTTGATACGCCTGTGGCCTCCAGGAATTGTTGCAACTTCATGTTGAGAAAGGATTAGCCTTGCGCGTGATACGGCATCCATAATGAAACTCATTTTAATCAATATCCAATAACCGATTGTCGTTGTGAAATATGATAATAACCTGCGTCGATACAGTGTTCCTTTTCAAACTCCGCTGTCTATGTCAACAAGTTTTCATTGCAGTTCTACCTTGGGGATAGTTTCGAATAAATATAGATCAATACAAACAACATGATTTTTTATTTATGTAAATGTATCAAAAATTTAATAGAAAATCGCTATAATATAATAAATATTAAATTATAAGCACATAAGTTATGAATACACAAGAACACTGAACATTATAAAGAACAAGTATGCTTAATAGAAATATGATTATAATACGCAATGCATTTGTTTATATTGGATAAACATATACAAAATATAGACACATAGTTTCAAGTTAACACGTGGTTTATCAGAAAAATCTCTTATTACAAATTATCGAAACAATTTGAGAAGAATTGTAAATTAAATATAAATTTTTTATTTATTATATATGTTTCTTTATCTGAAAAATTATTTCGAGTAAATATAAATATATTAGAAATTTATAGTTGCGTATAAATAAAATAATTTAAAACAATGTAAATAATGAATTGATAAACAGTTAGAGTTGATGTTGAAATTGTTTTTTGGAGAAAATAATCTCAAGTTATCATCTTTAAATCGGAAATCATCAGAGAATTTTCTTGTGAATGTTTCGAAATTTTTAAATTGTGCATGCCTTATATTTTACTTTTTATATGAATAAGTGTTGCATATTTTCAAGGAATAATTCTTGAAAGAAAGACATAGAGGAACTTTTGTCAAAACAAGCTTGGGCAAGTTCATCTTTTTAAACCCGTGTTGCAATAGGTTCGTCGTGATCTAGTGGTAGTGGTTGGATGGCGTCTCTTTTGAATGGAATGTTCTTAACTTAATTCAAGCCACTGTTAAGCAACGAAAGATAAATATTGCGATTTTTGCATAGTAATTTGCTTGGGAGTTTCTGGGTCTCTTCACTTTGCACATGCGAATACTACACATTGTCAATGAAAAGTCCTCCCAGAAAATAGTAAGCAGGAAATTTCCAAGTTTCAAACAGCAGCTTTTTGCTGTTAGGTAATATGTTACGTATTTGTTAGCATGTAGGATTGAACCAAAATATTAATTTTTTACATTGGGCAATTACTATATAATGAAAATGAGCCATCTATATGAACTCCAAAGCAGCATGAAAAGCTATTAATGGAGACATCGCCAATACTGAGAGGTAAAAAATTTGTATAATGATTGAAGAAATCGCTCTCTTTTTTAAAAATAGATTATCTTATGGTGAAAATTTAAAGGCACTCAAATATTACAGTATTTAAAATAAATATTAAATTTTATGTGAACATGGATAAAATCGTGGCACATTTCAGCGATTCTAAAACAAATAAATGTTTACCATTTACTTTTCTCACTTTTCTAAAAAGAAATACACTAAAAATTTAAAAAAAATTACTCTAGTTTTTATATTTTTTTAAGTTATTAAAAGCAATCGTTAGAAATTCTAATAGGACATAAAAAATAATCCGTTCAAAAAATAATCCGTTCATAAAAAATAATCCGTTCAATAAATGTAGGAAGGATTGAATACCACACTTACATCATTAATAAAGATCTGAAATTTTTCTGAGGTATTTTTCATTAATTTTAATGTTACTAAACAATTTGAAGTGCTGTGTTAGTATTCAAAATAAAACCAGGAAAATAAAAAGAACTAAATTTATTTTACACCCAATTGAATTTTTCTGCACATAATAATAGCACATTAGTTGGAATTTTTATTATTTTCATTCAATATTTGATTATTAAATAAATTACTATCAAGTTTATATTCGATATAGAAAGCTCAAATTTTGCGTTTTTGTTTTCCTTATTTAAAAATTATGTTTTTATCGAAGGTTATTTGCAATGTGTAAATGTTTTTTATAAATATTTTCAATGAATCAATCCATAGATGAATATTTTTAACGTTTCTTTTTACTTTTAATGACAATCAATATAAAAAATATATAAATGAAATAAGTTATGCTATAAGGCACATTATAATTTTTTAAATAAAATTTGAATGAGGCTTCGAATTAATGCATTTAAAAATAATCTTATTTATTAATTCTACAAAATATTTATAAACTTTTCCCATGACAAGTTTTTTTTATGACTTAAACATTCTCAGTTTGCTTTCAAGGATGATGAAATTCTTTCAAAATTTTAATTTTCTTTGCCTTTATTTTAACATTATTAACTACAGAAATTATGTATGCATATATTTTATGTAGTACTATGTTTTTTTTCAGGAACTTCATATAGCAAGAGCGCTTTCTGGCCCAAAGGACACTGATAAGATGCTATACTTATAAATTTTTCACCAAGTTTCAAACTTTTTGAATGATCCCGTAACCATTATCGTTTTTTATATACAGAAATCGATTTAAAATATTCAAACTTAACATCATTATGTTAGGTAGATTAATTTTTTTAACAAAAAATTGCAATTTCTTGATTTTATTCCAACAGAAATAGTTTTTTTCTTTCTTAAGGAATCTTAACGAGAAAATAAAAAATTAAAGTATGAAGATTTTAACTATCATAAAATTTTTATTAACGTCTACTTTTTAATGAAAAATTATAGTCTACACTTTCTCTATACTTTTTCAATATGTTTACTAAGAAATCTTAAATTGATTATTCTGTATATAATCATGCTTTTAAAATATGTTACAATATTTTTGTTTGGTAAAATTCAAAGTATCTATTCGTTTCTTTTTTGAAGAAAAAATCTTTTAATTAAATAATATCTCCATTAATTTTGAACATAGCCACAGAAATTTTAAATAAAAGTAATTTTTTTAAGAATATTTATATTATCTTACGGATTTTTTACATTTTAGAAGCTGATTTTTGGGTATTATTGTAAAAAATTTCATAAAAATTATTTGATTAAAGATTTTTCAACTCCGACGATAGGATTTCAGGATAATATAAACAGAAATTAAAGAACAAAATTTTTAAACAAGGATTGTTTTTTGTAATTGAAACTAGTTTTCATATTTTTAAAGCAAATTTTAGTCACTTAAAATTTTTTCAATAGGGGAGCTAATTTGGTGCAACTACACATTTCAAAATATTCTCTAGCCAATTCAAATTCGAATTCAAAATATTCTTTTCCAATTTTAAAGTAACCTAGTTATCTTACTTTAAAATTGGAAAATTGTTTTCTGCTATATTGAAATTCTTTACTGAATTACATTTTCTGTAGGTGAATTTTGCAATGTCAAAAGTATTAAAACTGTAGTATTCATAAATTAATTTTTATCGATAAAAATTTTGCTCTTTTAATTGAAATAAATGTACTTCATACCACATAATGGTAGTCAGTCTCATTGATTTTAAGACAGTTGTACAATTTTTAAAGAACAACAACTATTAGTTATTCTTTAAATTCAAGTAATTAAGAAAAATGACCTTCTCTTTTTGCTCTTTTATATCAGGCATGAAAGATTATAAGTTAATTACAATATAAATATTTTAGTCATTTCCTTTTTATCAATATAAATAGCTTAACTGTGTGTTAGTTTCCTATCACTCTTATTTACAGAAATTTTTGTTTTTGGAGTTGATTTTATTTACATATTCATACATTGGTAGTTCCTTCCCATTCTGCAAAGATTTTTTAATTATTTCCTTTACAGTTTTGTTATTCCTAATAATGCTCATGTAAAACTGTACCAATTATTGTTCCTTATTAATAACATATAAAGAATGATTACAAAAAAATTTTAAACTTAATAATTTTCTTATGAATGGGATGAATAGGAACAGCAGTACTACGTGAACATATAATCTTTTCTTATATTTGAAATTATAATTTACACACGGTAAACAGAGTTATTCAACTAAACTTTTGCTTCAGCTGACAAAAAATTTTAATTTATTCTGAATATGTGCTTTATAAGTAGAATATCCACCTGAAAAATTATAGTTACAATGAAATTTTTTAAGATAATTATGCATTTATGAACTATCTTTTTTAGATATGGAAATGAATTATAGAGCAAAATTAAATATTGTGCTACGTAAACTATAGTAAATTAGATACAGTTTGCTGTTCAAGCATACAGTAATTACTTTTTATCACAAGTGTTAAGATCGGAGTATTGTGAAAATTAGAAAACGAAAATGAATTTAAATTTAAAAAAAATGGATAAGTGTCACTTCATCAAATTTTTCCATTATTAATCAGGCACTTAAAAAAATTATATTATATACTAACGTAACATAACCAGTATTAATAAATAAAAAGTAGAAAAAGTTGGTTGTTTTTCATATAATTAATTAGGGAAAATTATTTTAATTCATGAAATGTAATGTTATTTCATATCTGTGAAGTTCATGCATACAAATATAATGTGTTTCTTGACATGATTATTTACCATGAAAGGTGTCATGAATTTATTAAATAAGGACAGAGTCTCCGAATATGTTAGATGTGTTATATTTTTGATATTTTAAGAATTATTAAACAAAAGGAGTCTGAATAAAATGCTGATTATCACATAATAATAATAATTTTTTTGCTGGAACGACTATCCATAGTTAATCAGTTAAAAAAAAATACAATTTATTTCCTCTTTTTTTCTGACGTCTTGTATAATTAAGCATTCGTTTTCGAAAGAGTATATGTGCGTAGAAAAATTGCATTGGAAAAATTAATTAAGAAATATATTTATAAGTGTAAAATGTCTACAATTTTCAATAATTTGGTTGAGATTATGAAAAAAAATTGCAATATGGTACAGCGTTATTGTTAAAAATGACGGCAGAAAACTACAAGATGTAAAAAAAATACGGTAAATATTAATTAGTATCTATTGTATTCGTTTCATATTATTTTTTAATAATTTGAAAGTTTTGATGCCATTGTTACTCAACCTTCTTAGACTATATTTTTTATACCTCTGCTTGCACATTCAATTTGATGAATTTTTCGACAGCATACTTTTATCTTCGAAAATTAAATTCCTATATATTTTAGCTTATTGAAAAATTATTACTTTAAATTTCATTCCAAATCAAGTTTCAAATTAAATTTCATATTTTATTAAATTTTATAAAGTTTATTATTTACAATTTTATATTTTCTTCATTTTTATATTTTTTTCTAATCTATGACAGATGGCTTATACAAAGGCTGAGTGAGTCTTAAAATAAAAGCTTTATTTTTTTTTAAGTGTCTTATGAGTTATTCAAATTCTGCGCATACATTTCTACGCATGCCTTTTGATTTAAATTTAAATACAAAGTTGCTTACTATCTTTGTTATACAGTGAGTGTAACATTCAATTAAAATTTTCTTCTATAATATTAAAATATTTACTTATTAAATACATTTTATTTTAAAATTTGAAAACATTTTTATAATATCAAAAATTTATGTAATGATCTTTGCATATACTATACATTAACGTATGTTGCAAGGAATTAAAAAAAATTAAAATTCAATAAAAATCGTAAAAAAAGAACTTAGAAATAAATTAGATTCTTATAACACTTCTAAGAAATTCTCGGATAGTTTTTTGCGTTGTGTGTGGTGAGATAGTGACTCACACTAATTGTGTATCACTAATGCCTTAACTGAACGAATAAGAAACAAGAATTATATCCATCATATATAGAAAGAAATTTATCTCTTTTCTCTGATTCGTCTCTATTTTTTTCTTGATTTCCTTGAAGATTTTATCTGAGTTACTCGAAAAAATTAAATGCAAACTTAATTTATCGTCACATGTATTTTCGTATTTTTTAGAGATATTAATCAAGACTGAAAGAAATTAGGATGAATCCAATTGATTTATCAAAATCACATTCTGTTTTTTTATCAAAGGCAAAATTATTTAAAATATATTTTTTAAAAGTAGGTTTTGTTTGTACTATTAAAAATTATTTTCCTGTTTTTAAACATATTTTCTAATATATTAATTCTTTTCAATAGTTTCAGAAATATCATGTTTTACAGAAAGTGCATTTTCATTGTGTTACTAATATTTCCAAAAGTGAAAAGCACATAAAAATTATAAATTTTTAGATAAATGGGATCAAATTGCTTAACCATTGTAATATAAGATGTAAGAATACATATCTGTTATGAATATACTTCTATTAGAATAAATTTCACTTACGATCTCTCTTCAGATCAATGTCAAAATTGAGAGTGTGGATCCTCTGGTGGTGCCATCTATCGGAGGAGTTTAGAGCAAAGTCATACTTTCACCTTCGTGGTACTCTGGTTAAACAAAAAGATGCACCCTATTGACTTAAATTCATAGCCAACGCCATAGCGAGCTTGTCTTGCCCAAGTATCATAAGTAACAACAACAACACTTACGAAAGATAAATTTGAGTCGTTATTTAGATAACTGTGTGTAGATATGGACAAGATAATTGTTTATATCTGCATATAATTAAATACTATACAATTATTGTTTATTTATAAACAAGTGATAGTGTAAAAATAAGAGACTTGTGCATTTGAATTTCAGATATAGTAAACCCAAATATTTCTGTAATGTTTTGTTTGCATGCATAAAAAGTGAAAATAAACTCCAGTTTACGGATGTGCTTAATTCTTTTACATTTATTATAGTGAATGGAAAATATGGGAATATACTTTTTGAATTTCCAATAATTTATTTCTATCCCAATATAGCGGAAAGCAATAGTGTAAAGCATATTATTGGAATTGGGGGCCAAACGAGATCGACTTTCTTCTTTGCGATGATTAATTTAAACATCCAATATGAATATAATTTTTCGCGATATAGCTGCGCGGAAGATGGTAGACTTGAAATGGGTCAAACCGCACTGGCGAGAAAGCAGTCGGTCAGCATAAGGTCGAGGTCACTCGTGTAGAAGCTTTCTATCAGCAATTCAAACACCCCGAGCAATGTGTGTTTGCATCGATAAGACGATCGAAGAATATTTTATCACTCGGGAGAACGCTAAGTGGGAAAAAAATGCGTGTTGAAATAATTAAGTCTTCAAGTTAATTTCATGTATGGTATTCGCGAACCATGATTAAAAAAATCTTTCATAATCATTTATAGGTCGCCATTATGGATTTATGAAAGTTCAGGGATTTTTTTTTTGTTTGAAGTCTTGTAATATGAATTATATTCATCATGAAAGTTTTATATGTTGATAAGAAGTTTCTTAATTTTTTTTTATAAAAATGTTCGACACTATTTTTATTGCAAATATGCTTTTGCAGGTGTAAAAAATATCTAAAGCTGAAGATGCTTTTTTTTTCCTTTAAAAGCTTTGTAAGCCGAGAGATTCCTAAATACCTGTTACCGAAAATGCTTCAGGAATTGAGAGTTATTTTAAAAAAAGAAATGGGTTGTATAAAGCCAGCTTTATTTAAACCACTTTTAAAAACAATTCTCAATTACTAATATAATCAACAATAAATAAATAAAATATAATTTCAAATATAAAGCTATTTATTGAATATTTAGAGTAATATACTTTATACAATGAATTATTCGTAACATTTTATTAAAAGATAACTGGATGTTATTCTTAATCCAGTATTCTCAAATTGAAATGCTTAGTAACTGAAAAGAAAGTAATGATGTAGAAATAGTAATGAATAAATTGTGAAGTTATAATTGTATTTAATAAATTGTATACTATAGTTGCGGAGTGTTAATTATACGGTTGAGTCAGATGAAAAATTATTGAATTCAAAGAAATAATATGTTTGATGGGAGATTTAAGAACGTGAAAGCAGTAAAAAAACTTTAAAATACTTAAAAAAAGGAAAATAAATAGTATGTCTAAAATACGTAAATTTTTATCGTTAAGAAATGTGTTATAATCTGATCTTTGAATTTTATTGATTTTAATTTAACTCACATAAATTTCAGTTTATTCATCAAGATAGCCGAAAACCACAGTTGATAAGTTTAAATACACAGATGGCTGTGTCAGATCAGTGATAAAATCCTTTCGTAAAATATGAATGAGGAGTTAATCACAAATTCCCAAATAATAATGATAAACTCAAAGTATTTTTGCTTAGATATGGCGTTGTTAAATACATAAATTTTCAAGAAGATAAATGTAAAGAATCCTGAACAGAAATATTTTCATTTGCCAAATTTTGAATTTTACTGACATTTAAATGTTTTCTACGGGAAGCGTCTTGAAAAAATGTACTTCCAGACGTCTATATTACGTCGAGCTTTCCAGACGTGTTCGAACACGCAGTAAAGTGTTGAGAGATTACAAAGAACTTGTAGGAAATTCAGTAAATGCAAAACAGTCAGACACCAGCAATATAAAATGGAAGTAAAAAGTAAGAGACTTGTTTAAAATGCATTTTTTTTTATAAAAGTGAATAAAATATGTGAGATATAAATGAAGCTAGAAATCTCAAAATTTGACAATTGATGATCAATTTTAGGTTTTATTTTCGGAAAACGCATAAATAAATTTCTTTGGAGCAGATAGAATAAAAACATACAATGAAAGTTGTGCCTTGGCATTAGTAAGGCATTTTCCATGTTTTAAATAAAAAATCGCATTACTTTTCGATAAGTTGAAAAAACTATTCTAATGAAAATCTCAGTAAATACCCAAAAATTATGTTATTATAAAAAAAAGGCCATAACCCTAGTATTTCAGAAATTACAGAGAAACTTGCAAAAAATAAATTAAGAGAAACAATGCATTTTGTTATACAACTGATGCTTAGAAAATTAAAATAATAAACTTTTTTTTAAACGACAAGTAACAGACTATTTTATCAATAATTTTAACTTTATTATTTAAAAGATGTCATTTTTTTTAAATGTGCTCTGTTTGTATTATAATAATAATTGAAAATACTTAATTCAATTTAAATTTCTGTTTGAAATATGTTTGTCCATAACATATGGGTGTCACACTGAAATTTTTGAAGTATGCAAAGTGGCATAAAATATTAAATGTTAGATTTGAAAATATAAATTATTTTATCTCTGCAGATGATTTTTTCGTTAACCAATCTTAATGATTTGGTACATAAGTTTTAAATAGAAAGAAATAAATGATTTACTGTCAGATTATTAATATGCTTTGATTTCAAAGTATGAGAAAATATACATAATTAAAATATTTGAAAATAAAGATCTATTTCAAGCGATGTATTTAGATGACTTACAGAATTTCACAACGATTTCAATATTCTTCAGAAGAAAGAACACAGAATAAAGTCTCTGTAAGCTGTAATTGTGAATAATGTACTTGCCACTCGGAAAATATTCATCGTTGAGAAAAGTAATTATCAAATGACACAGAAAAAATTTCACATTGTATCCCCCACCTCACCACACATGAAATTATTCATGAAAAGTTGCATAGAAAAAATAATTTTATGACAGGTTTCTTCTAATTTAAATAAGCTCTAGAAAAGCGAAGCATTTTAGATTTAGTGAGAAAATCTTTACATTACTTAAAAATAACGGCCAAAACATCATTTCTAAAGTTCGCGATTGCTGAGGAAATGTACAAACTACTTTTCGACATTTCAACACGTTAAGAAATAAGGTATGAGTCTTAGAAGATGATTCCCCATTTACAGAGGTGAAAAGACATTATACCATGAAAAACATTGCTGTTTCTTCCAGAAGTACAGGCAATCAAGCAGGAAGAACAGGTAATAGCCTTATTAATATATATTAATAAATATTTTCCAGAAATCCTTCGAAATATGGATATTAGAGGATTCATGAAACATCAGGACAATGTCTTCTCTCATTCAATAAGATTGGTAATTGAATTTTTTGAATAAAAACACAACAAAATGAAAGAACAAAAACCATTTTTATTTACCTGATCTAGCTTTGCCAGATTTTTGTATATACTAATGGCGTACATATTAATTTAGAAAAAGTTTACTACTCATCATTATCATTTTTAAGACTTGATTGATGGAATTATTAAAGCATGCTTTTCGTTGATTTCAAGAAATTAATGGCCAAAATCATTTTACTTTTTGAAAGTTTGCTTACAGAAGAGCATATATGTTGGGCATATTGGTTCAAATGCTTCTAAAATTTCGTAATTATAACCTTTAAAACTAGGTGCAGCTTAAAAATTTTAGAAAGACAATGATAATATATTTTCTTAATTATGATTTCGGATATGAAGAATTGCTGAGAAACATTGGCTTGTGTGTATGATGATTCATTATAAGTAAAATGATTACCCGTTAATTCCAGGATACATAGTTTCTTTATTCCATACAAAAATATCATAAATATGTGTTCATTTCTTTTAAATTAAATTTTACTATTATGTGAACAGCTCGAACAGATATTAGCAATCATACGATATATTATAAGCTAAATGATTCCTACTGTAATAATACTAAAAAGAATGTAAATTTTTGAATAATAGCTCGAAATAAAATAAATAACCAATAAAAATATAATAGCTAATAAACAGAGTATGTGTTATTTGGGATTTTTTTGTCAAATTGCAAACTTAAGTTGAAATAAAATATCTCGATATTAAGAAATGTTTGATATTTTTTAAAATATTTTTGTCAAAAATTTGCTTTGTACAAATCTTTGTTTTTGATTACCCCATTTTATAGAGAATGCAGTTATTTCTTGACTTAAAAAAATTTTTTTAAACAATAAGGTTTAACATAAAATTCATATTCACAGTAGATTTGATATTGTGTTTTGACTTAAAATTAATATTTACAGTATAACGTTTAAATAATAACACAAAAATAATTTGCGATAATCTTAAAATTTTCCAAAACCAAAAATATAGTTTTTTTTTTATTTTTACAAAACTGCATTCATTAGCAATAAATTTTGATAGCAATTTTACTTTTTAAAGACTTTTGTAAAATTTCATTAGCCTTTAAGAAATATTTTATCAATTTTTTTCAAAATAAATTTTCTACTCTTATTAAATGTTTATCTGTTAAAAGTTTGGTATATTTTTCTGTATTAGAGTGAAACCTATTAACACTGGTTAATGATTAATTTCATTTAAGAAGAATTTAAGACGTTTTGTTGAAAATGAAATTTGCTCTTCGTATGAATTTCATATGTGAAAGGGGAAAACTTAGGAATTGTTTGTAACTAACGAATTTATTGACACTATCAGCTGAAACCCTTCTCTGTTTCAGAAAAACTAATTTTACAGTATTGAATTAAATATATGCTGGTAAGATAAAACATCCCTGAAAATTTCCAAATGATTGAATAATCAACAAGGCTATTCTAAGTTTTATTTTTTTCGTTACTGAGTTATTGAATAGTAACATTTAATTTTAAAAGAGAGTCTTTTTAACTATTAAGCAAGAATGAGCCATGCAATTTAATTATTTTAATTGTGTGCACTGAGATAATTCTTTTATTCAAAACACTTAACGACCCCTTCCAATCACTGATAATTACCTAATGTCGTTTCTATGCACTTAAAACAACTTTTTACTCCGTTTCTTCTCATTCTAATATTTACAAGATTATCGGGTGTGTTTTATTACATGCTTTGATTATTACTCTTCTCAAATCAATTATTAGTTTCACAATATGCTAATTGATTTCGAAATTAGGACTAGATCTTGATTAAGGTTACATAAGATCTCATGATGAGAATCTGTTTATCCCCACTTTCTTTCCTTTTCATTGAAATAAGTAATATATTTTAAGAAAATATATGCAATAAACAATGAAAATATAACATTTTAAAATTTTGAAACGTTATTTTTTTGTGAGCTATGAATTATTTATCTTACTGTATATGTGGACCTTAATAATCACATATTATGCATATGTGATTATTAATGTCCTTATTAAAATATAGTATCACATTTTTAAGTTTTTTATTGTATTCTGACTTTCAATTATATTTTAAAAAATGTGTTTAAAATACAAAAAAATAAATAAATAAAAACAAAAATTTTATTCATTTTAAAAGCACATTAAATTATTCATTGCAGATTATTTGATGCTACTGCAAGGTATTAGAAACTAATTATTTTTTTCAAAATATTCTAATGTGTTATGGATTTACATCAATAGAGAGTATGCATATTGTAAATACATATTATTATAAATTATGTAATTATTATATTTCTGAACAGTTTGAATTCCCTTAAATCATATTGAAGTCAACAATCGTCGTATATATTTTTGAATGTGTAAAATGATGTCAAATATTGAGTACTTTACCTGAGCATATTGGTAAGTTTAAAAGATCTTAAGATCAAAAATATGTTGCTTTATTATTAGAAAATTTGCTTCCTAAATAAAGCAATAGGAAACAAAATAAATCAGTGAATAAATATAATTTCAACAATAAAATTCTATTTCAATATTTCTTTTTTTCCTGTAGGAAGTAAATATTTCTTTAACTACGAGTAAATTAATTTCACTATTTTCTAAGCGTTTTAAAATTTTCCTTCCGACATGAAAGGTTGTTAAATATATAATAAGTCTGTGTTGCATTATAAATTCTCTCTCTCTCTCTCTCACACACACACACATGCATATATATGGGAATTAAAATTTGTTTTATAAAGACTATATATATCAGTTGATTACTCCTGAATGTGCAGTCGAAATTTATGAACTCATATGTAGTATTATACGTGATTATTACAATTTTAAGAATAGGATATTTTATTTTAGGAAAAATTGGGAGATAAAATGGTGAAAAATAAATACAATATTTATTATTTCAATTTATATTCAAGTACAATCAATAACACAAGAATTTCTTAATAAAATCAAAATACAACTAAGAAACATTTGGATATGTTTACTATTTTAAAGGTAATTATGTTTCTCCTTATTTTTGTCTAATTTTTGCACTTAATCGATTTTCGCGGAAATTATTTTATCTGTTGAGACAATAAACAGTTTTATCTAGCCTTTAAAATATTTTCATCAAAATTGCAGAAAATTTCAACAGAGAACATTTAATAGAACAGCGAGACGAATAGTACGCTTTCCATCTCTATTAACAGACCTCATTTCTTCTAACACCTGCTATGTTCTGCAATAATCCATTAAAACCACATTTGAGTATGTTTCTTACACTCCTTTAAAATATTCGAATTTCATTGGATACATAATAAACATATGCTTTTCCTTTTAAATTTAAACTTTTCTCTTTATATATTGTATTCTTCCTTTCTTTTTTATGAGGCTTCAACTAAGACTAAATAAGTCTTAGAATTTGACGCATGAATGAATTAAAAACAACAATGATAAATTGTTTTCATTTTTTGCAAATATATGCTTGTCTATAAAAGAAAACGTATGAAATAATAAATTAATTATGAATTTCTACAAAAATAATATTCTAACATGACAAAATATAATTTGGTATCCTTATATAACTTTGTTTTATGTATTTATATATTGATACGAATTAAGTTTTACAAAGAATACATATGTAAGTATGTGCTTTACATGTTTTTAAGAAGTATTCTTGACGCAATTTTTGAAAGTGTCCGTCTACTCTGATAATTATAAAAAATATTTATAATAGTTCACTAGTTACATATATGATAATTAATGTTACTGATAAAAAAATTCTTTTGTCTTCTCGGACATCACCCGTTAACCACAGGTAAAGACCGGGATCCCACGACATCGCTATTTCTGTCTTCTCGGACATCAATGTCTTTCAGTCCAGTATAATTCAGAAATACAGCTTGCAGGAGCAATGACTCCAAAGTCATCTTGAGAGAACATGAAAAAAGGTGTAACTAAAAAGATGTTCCCCAGTCATCAAGAATATAATTAGATTTAGATATCAGGGCAGAGGAGAATTTTTGAACCTGTGCAGTTAGACATGTAAGGTGATAACACGCCATTCCTTTCAACCAAGGGAGGAAAAAAGTTGCTCACGTCTCCTGATTGCTATCATAGATTTCAGGATAAAACTGCAAAAAACAAAATTAAAAATGAAAACATTATTGAATATATTGATATTTTTGCATTTTTCATTATTTTTTGTACATTTAGTATCGAAATTTACTATTTAAAAATTATAATTAGATATCAGGCATAAATAAAGCAATTAAGAAAATACAGCTTAAAGAATGTAGCGTGTAAACGATAGTGAATTCAGCTAAGAGACACCAACATATAAAAGCATGGATAAAAATATAAGTGAGTTATCTTCTACAAATTTTGAAATAACTTATTTAAGACATACTCACGATCGTAAAAATAAAATATTTTTATCAAAATATTTACTTTATAAAAATATTTATCTTTTTACAAAATTAAATTTATTGATTGATTTTTTTGCTTATATTTACATGCAAAAATGAATCATGCAGCTATAGAAGCCAAGTATTAAATTATTTAAGAACATGCAGATTTCAGTAAAATTTTTATAAAGATTCTGCCACTGGTATTTAAAACAAACACAGAGAATAAAAAAAATAACCATTATGAAGTTATCCTAATTTCTACAAAATGCATAAGCTTCAAAATATGCATGATCATAAAATTTGACATTATATAAAATAATTAATAAACCGAATCCCCATTTTATTCATAATCTACTAATTTTATGAAATTGGATTACGACCTCAAATTATCGTGTCCAGTTAGGAAATTTCAAAGCTTTTAACAATTGTTATACTACTAGATTTTATTATAGAGAAAATCACACATGCAGTATAAAATAATGCTTAGGGAGTGTTATAGGTATTTTCAAAATACATAGAACAATTTCATGAGTCATAAAAACAGAATAGTTGTTTTTACGAGGTATTTATCATTACAGAAGACAAAAAAAAAAGATTAAAAAGTAATAAAAGTGTTAGTTCAGGAATTTATTTATGCAGGGAGGCATAAAAAATGACACTTTGCTTTATATCTTCAGCACAAAGTATTAGAACAAACAATTTCCATTTTTTATGACCATTAAATATTAATGAAGATTGTGTCCTAAAAAAATAAAAATTTTTAATAAATAATGAAACTAAAATTTCAGTACAGTTTATCCATACGAAAAAAGTAATGGAATTTATATTTTACCCTCAGAAAATCATTTATTGTTACCTTGTTTACTGTTGGCGACTGTGGTATCTAAAATAGATCATGTTAGCAAAGTACATTCGCTGTGGAGAGGAGGTTGTCAACTCAGGTGTTGCTTGGTCACTAGACTGTGGCTCAAAATTAAGAGGCTATTGACCGTATTTAAGTGCCTTTCTTCCGGCTACAATTTCCCTTTTGTATGGGTTCCAGCTGAGATAGATGGCAATGAACAAGCTGATTGTATAGTTAAATTTATTGCACTCACAGCCCGTATATTGATAAATCGATTTCTCCGGAAGATCTCGCCCGTTTCGAACGTATTCATTTTACGAACTCTAATCAAAAGAAATGGCTTAACAGAAAGTATGCTAACAGTTTTTGTCATCTGCTATCCATAAAGAACTGGCATAGTCTCAATCCAAGATCGCGTATGAAAGATGTCTGTGGAATTCTAGGGTTAGAACAAGGTCATTTCCAACTAATACGTTATTAGTCCGATTCAATTTATCCAAAACAGATAAATGGTATGTGTGGAATTTCGGAAAGTATAGATCACATATTACTAGAATGCCCTCTATATAACCAAATACGACAGCTTTTTCTCCAAACATTTAGTATTAGAGCGCTATCCTTCTCCTGGGTATTTGAACTATCTGTAGATCCTCCCTATAAAACCGAATGCAGCTTTGATTTCGAGAAACGATTCAAAAGGTTTTAACCTAACGAGATGGGTCTTTGCCACTAAAGATCATATTCAATTTCCTCAACATCACAGTTTTCCTGTGGTTCCGATCATTTCACCGGCAAAGATCATATTCCCGTAGCATCTTTTGTCAATCAACTTCATCAATGGGTCTATCAATGCATTTGATGATGTACCAATTCTTCTCTTGGATTTAGTCGATCTTCTTTACATTCTTCTCTTGGATCTTGAGTCTAGGTTGCTCTCTCCATAAGGAGGTGGAGTCCTCATTAATGAAAGACTTTTGTATCAAGATTCACGTGGTTCATATAAGATCTATCTAAATGATTGCATCTATTTATCAAAACTTATTAAATGTTATGTTTTTCAATGTGAGATAAAAGCATTCTATCATAGAGCTCCAAAAGTATTCTGTGTAGTAAAAAAAGGATATAATACAAGCTTAAAAATTTATTGTTATTATAAAGAGTAACCGCTTTAAGCAATAAAATAAATTATCTTTTACAAATGTAAGACATGATTTTTATTTAATTGATAGCATAATTTTAACTATGCTGTACATTACCTGACGATTCTATCTATCAATTTCATTATTATAAAATATATATACAAATATTGTGTTATGGTAAATACAGTATTTTTAAAACTTCGCCTATAGTTTCTTAAGATTTCAATCAATGAGAAAATTTTTATTAGACAAATATCAAACTGTCATTTTAAATTGCTGACAGTTAAAAGAAATTTTTTATTTATAAATATTTGAAATAAGTTATAACTAAATAATTCAATAAAAATATTAAAAGAAAGAGTTATATTTTTTATGCAAATATTTTCTCTGAATTACATTTTTCGGGGATATAATTAGATAATTATTAAAATGCATTTTTACTCAGTAAGTTTAAGTTAAAAGATACATACAGAATAAAAGACTGATAATACTAATAATACTAATATATTACACAGTTTAATTATATTGAAAATTTTTGTTAATTTACCATATCTTTAATTCAAAGAGAATTTAGCTTAAATTTATATAAACCCAATGATATTTTAGAAAAATTCTTTCTGCTTTTATGAGTCTCATTACCTGTCACCAGTTCTCTGTATCGTTATTTTCTAAATTTTCTTCGTACGGCAAGTTTCACGTTGATTAAAGCAATGTTAAAACTATGGTTATGATTTTCAATACATATTTTTCTAAATGATATTTTTCTTTTAACTAGTCATATTGAAATTACATCTTCCCTTTATGAAATATAAATAAATGCGTTATATTAAATAGTAATTCAATGCATGAATTCATGAATTTTTATATCACTCTAACTTATCCAAAACTATATATTTTAAAATCAACTGATCCTAAGTTCACATTAATATTTATTACTGAAATATAATTTGGATCGTCGACAACTGGGCAAATAAATGCTGCGTCACGTGTTCGTTTCAGCTATTTTTCGTGTTTAAGGATTGTATTTACTCACGCATAATACTTGTGCTTCTTTATAATGTTTCTTGTTAATAGATATTAACGAATTTGTAAAAATATACCTTTTAGTTCATATCAAAACTGTGCAAAATGAAAATATATATCCATGATTCAATACACGTTTCTTATGTACTCTATTCATGTAAATTACTTATAGGATTCTGGGTCAACGAAATCATAAGGAGGAGGTGAGATGCAGCTTCTGTTGATCCAGAGATCCGAGCACCATAAAGGCAGAAGTCTGTCTTGGCTCGGGTTGGCGTTCTTTTTCGTCAGGCACCTACCCTTCGGCCTGTCTAACATGGAAGACCCTACCAGTAGCAAGCCCTCCGGGTCATTGGTGCATGCAAGCCTCTCCCCCCACCCCTGACAAGGCAGGAATACCATCGGGAGGACCGAGCCTCTAGAAACGCAATTTCCAGACTAGCAAGTGGCCACTAGAGGTCTCACGTATTTTAATGGCAGGGAATTCTTTAAGGTCTGCTCTAAATGTAAAACTGATCAAGCTTCTCCTAATCATATCTTGGAATGTTTCCAGAGAGGATATATATTCATCCCCACTTCTAGTCCTTGATTTTCTCAGGGTCAGTGGTCTGATGGACCTTGTCTGACTTGGTCAGACATTTGGAGAATAAGCCACAACAACAATAACTTATATGATTTGATTAAAATTAACATATAATAAGAGCACTTTTGTCATAAAGTTAATTTTAGTATTTTGAATACTTCTCAGTTCATTTCCTTCATCTCAGTTTTTGTTCATAATATCTCTGAGATTAACTCTATCTAATTTGAAATGTTGAGTACGTCAATAAATGTTTTTAACACACTTAGTAAAGGGTGGCCTATACTTTAAGGTGCCCCTCAGTTTCTTCACAGTTTTTAGTCACATCGATGTTGATTTTTTCTGATTGGTCCATCATGTTTTCGGAGCCATCTTGTACCTCGAACATACACAAAAAAATCAACAGATTTTGCCAAGGGGGAACTTAAAGTATATTTTTTTCCCTTAGTAAAGTTAGCATGATGTTTTCAACATGTTTTGGTGAGAAATATGTTAAAAGGTTTTCCATTTAACAATAAAGCGTGTAAAACTTTCTTGTACTGTTGAGTCTCACTAACTCGGACTTAATGACACTGAAATGATTGCGGATAGAAAAAATCCACATTAAGCGATACTTGTTTTAAAATGACTGTAAAATGAAGGCTTGTTTACCGTGAACTATCAAAACTATCACTGTTTTAATCAAAAAACTAATTTTTTAATACCACCATACTGGTGATTTTTAAAGCTAATATTATAAGATTTTTGATTATATTTATTGCAATTCAATCTTGTTTGCATTTTGGAAGTTGGTATTAACTAGATATTCGGATAAATGATGTCCAGTATAGCTATTTTCCGTTATACTGAAGAACATCAACTTGGTTTTCTGCATAAAAATCATTTTTAGAAATAGTATTCAGAAGGAGTGTATCTAATTTTTTCTTATATATATATATATTACAAAAATCAAATTCGCATATGAAGTATGCAATAGGAATTGCATGCATTTAAAGGTGAAAGACAGCATCAATAAATATTAGATTAAATTTAAATTTTAATGAAGAAAATAATATGAACATACAAGTAGTGTTAAGTTTAAGCACGGATATGAGTTAAGAAATACGTAGATATATATAGGAGGGTCGCCTAAGCCGTTAACACCTTAAAAGAGGCTTCAAATGCCATTTAGTGTTTTCACTTTATCAGTTATTTTCGATATTTAATGAATACACTTTTACTTGATCTTGAATTAATTTTTACATTTGTATCGCAATGCTTATTAGGTATTCTTTTTAAAACACAATAAATATTCAATTAAGAACTTTCACTTTTAAACTATATTCACATAAATTATGATCAATTTAAATAAAGAATGTCCGATAAAATTAATATACAGAAAATATTGATTCCATCAAATATATAGAAGTATATATATATATATATATATATATATATATATATATATATATATATATATATATATATATATATATATATATATATATATATATATATATATATATATATATATATATATATATATATATATATATATATATATATATATATGTATGTATGTATGTATGTATGCATGTATATATATATATATATATATATATTTAAACTTCAGAAAAGTAAATATCATTTTTATTGTTTGTAATCAATAACAAATAGCAAAACTAATACGTCTTCAATCATGTAAAAATTCGACAATCATCTATATCAATGAAAAAATCCAAATTATTATTTCTATAGAAAACGAAAGCTGGAATTAATAAGCATTTATAATGAAAAGAAAGAAAATCCAAAATTTTGGCTTAGAGCTTCATCGAGTACATTGTATGAATAAGTATATAGCACTTTGGAGAAGGAGGACTTGAAGCCAATAATCGCTCTCTCTTCATATCTACTATTAATTTAGAAGAGATTACGATTTGTGGAAAGAATAGCACGTTTAGTACAATCAAACATGCTAATGAAAATTTTTCGAGAAGAAGAGAAATGTTTTGCTGACATTCATGCGATCTTTCACTCATAGGTTTTAATGAATTATTCATTATGAAAAAAATTTTACAAAATATAAAATACGCATTTTATATTTGGTGATCAAAGAAAATAAAAATCTCTCTTATTATGTGAATTTTTTTCTTTCAATTAGCTTTGTTGCCGAAGTAATCAATGTAAAGAAATCCTTAAAGAATGAAAAATTGCTTTTGTTGTTGTTGGCTTATCCTCTTTAAAGACCTGACATTTGTCAGATCAACTCCATTAAATTGTTGACAGTTAGAAAGTCAATGACTAGCAGGGGATCTGAGGGTAAATCCTCCCGGGAAAGTCCGACGCAATCCAGAATTTGTTTCGGTGAGGATGGATAAATTTTTGTACCACGTTCAACCGATAAACATTTTAGATGTCCACTTTACAATCTGGCCAATGCAGTTTGAGATTTTCGCCACATTTTATTTCCAGAAGACATTTTATTTCTGCCAAAATCAGTAGCCACCACTGTCAGAGATAACCACAGCCACATGCCTCGGCATTAATTCTAAGAGACTTTGGATGTGTTCTTGGGATACAGCGGAGTAAACAGTTTTCCACATGCTTCCAAAGTTGATCTGGTGTGGCAGCTAGTGATGTAATTTGGGTCAATCGTTGAACAGCCATGGACCACGTGTTTTCTATCTGCGAAAGATGCGGAGAGCGAGCTACCAGGGAAGCAATTCAATCTGATAATTGATGCAGAAGAGTTCCAGGAGATGTTCCAAAGTACCATTTGTTGTGTTGTTGGAATTTGCCGGATTGAATGAAGTCTAGATTTTTCATTAGAATAAAGTTCCTGATATGTAAGTGATGAACCAGTGGACATATTTTCCCTCTTTGGCCAGTCGATCTGCTGTTTCATGAAAAATTGTAATCTGCCTTTAAAATGAGAGTTACGTTATAGAGTTCAATTACTGATATTTTAGATGAGAGATCTATCTTTCTCTCATCTAAAATATCAAAAATTAAAAAATTAACTGAAGCTAGATAAAAGAGACATGAGGATCTAAGAAATTTGATAATATAAAAGCAAAATAAATAAATAAATAAATTGAAGTTGAATCTCTAATGAACTTCTGATGAAGAAAACGTTTTAAGAAATCGATATTTGAAGTGTGATCATTACTGAAAAAGTTTTTTTTAAATTTTGTTGTCAGAGAAATAATAGCTTATCAAAACTCTGTTTGGCAGAATGTGGTCTAGATCTAGGATTAAAAGGTTAAATAATGAACCAAAAATATGTTCTACCAAAAATTTAGAATTAAAAGCCCCGATGACTGACTGTTGAAGAAAGGAAGACGGTTTATGTTTTATTTTTCCATGTCTGTCACAGTGTGTGTTTAGGAACTTTTTTGGATTTGAAATAAATGTTGTTCAATGATTATGAAAAAACTCTTATGGTAGATTATAATTCCCGATGAATATTAAAAAGAATTGCATAGGACAGCTTTAAATGTGGATTTTACTGTTATCTATACCACGGTGTCACAATGCTTTTCAACAGCAACTCATTGCAAGCAGTGTTCCAAACATCAGTCTTCTATAGAAGGATATTTCAGCCAACAAATTTCATATGCAAGACTCTCAATCTAGTTCAGCTCTAAAAATTCAGATTTCATATTTAAAAGAATGTAAATGGAGAATGGGAAAAAATGAAACTGTATTATCATAACATCTTTAATTTGGATTATTCAAATATTTCATTTATATAATGTTTTCCAGAATTCTCTTGAAAAATATGATATTCCTCTCTATATTTTCAAAAATAAAAAAACATTTATTTCTTTATGTGAATTAGAGGATTAAAACCTCATCAGATTTTTGTTTATTTGAAATTTTGAAATATAAAAAGATAAAATGGATGAATGCAATCGTTTAATTGAATTTAAGCATAAATAACATATTGTTTTTATTCTTTTTATAAAATATTAAGTACAAGTATACTTTAAAAGGTTATTAAGTATAAGTATACTTTCTTAATTTTTCAAAAACAATTTTAAATAGATTAAATTTCAATTATTTAAGGAATAATTAGAATTTTTTTGAATAAATAAAAAACCTAACATTCCTCTCAACACTTGTTAAATTGCCGATGAACACAAATAATATTAATTTCGAGTTGCAGTGGGTAACAGAAAAATATGTTCTTAGTAAAACTAGTTTAATCATTTTATTAAAAATAATTTAATATTTAGGTATGCATTTCATTTATAAATAGATGTATTTAGTAAAAAAAAAATTCGATGATAGTATTCATCCTTTTGTTTTCTTCTATGCTCTTTAAATGTTATCTTTATCAAATTCTAAAAGCTATATCTATTTTGAATGGATATTTATGAGGTGTTCATAATTCTTCCAATTCTCTTATATGTATTTAATGGGTTGATATAAATTTCTTTGAAAATTTTTGATGAATTTCCTTTTTATTATGGTAAAGATATGTTGTAAAAATAATTAGAAATTAAAATGAGAAATACAATTTCTTGTTTGAAGTAATATGATAAGCAGTGAACTTGATCTGCAGAAAAAAAATCTGAAGGGAGTAGTTTTTTTTTCTAGGTTGGATTTGATTAATTTCTGTTGTGAAATCTAAAGTTAATTTAAGGCTTACAGAAGAAAATGAAACTAGAATCAGAGGCATGACAGTCCATATGGGGGCCAAGGCCTACAGAGTCCATATCTATTTTCTTGACCCAAAACCTGGTGTGCGAAAATATGTCCCGATTATGGGATCAACCTACCGCAAAACCCCCAGTGTTTACTTTCCGAGCAAGTTTGTTATTCAGTTTTATCGACCCACTGAAGGGATGAAAGATTGAGTTGACTTTGTCCACCCTAGAATCGGCTCTCAGACTTGTTCGTTGGGAGTGCGATGCACAATCACTACGACACTTGGCTTTGCGTAAAGAAAAAGCTTTATAATTTAAGAAATAATAGAAAATTATTTTATGACCCCTATCGAATTCTATTTTAATTCATTATTTATACGAGTACTAAAATTGGAAGAGGCGTTGTCTTGAGCTGCTTGTAAGGTTTGGATTAAAAATGAGAGAAATTTCAAAACATTATCCATTATAGGAGTTAAGAAAATTAAGATATGACTTTCACATCGCTTAGTGTCAGGATATGTTGCATTCGTTTGGTATTCTTCTTATGAATAGTACGTAAACATGTGATTTCACTTATTGACAAAAATCAGCAAGTCTTTAAGAAGCTTTTATGATATTTGAACACCTGGTGTAAAAAATATATTTATAAATTTCTAATTGTACATTTCAATCTGTAGATAAGAACAACTCATTTTTGAGAAATTTAGTTTTCGCAGAAGATAATGTATATTTCTACTTTCAAACATTTTTACTTAAGAAAAATATTTTCTTTATTTTACATTTTCTTTTGTTCATATTTCTTATCAGGAAAGAAATTTTACCATGATGAATTATATTAATATGAGTATTACATTTTATAAATTACATATATTTATATTTATTTGTTATATTGATATTATATTGCTTTTGTTCATACTTCTTATCGGGAAAGAAATTTTACTATCATGAATTATATTAATATGAGTATTGCATAAAGAAATAAGATGTTGATGCAATATTAACGTCAAATGAATTAATTTTGTTTTTATGCATGTCTCTAATATAAATCTGGATATTTAGCTTGATAAATTAAAACAAATAGTATAACTACTTATAAAAAAAGTGTAATAATTTGCTAGGGTTTGTTTACTATACTTGGGTTTCAGATTTTCACTTCTTGAAATGGTACTTTAATATTTATTTATACTATAATATATATCCAGAAGAGCAAACATTAAAATACTAATATTGTAATAAAACAGTACGACAGTTACATTCACTATATATGTTAAGCAATCAACGTCCAAGTTCAATTTAATTCAATCTGTAATCATTTTGTTGCCATAACATAAACTAGTGTGCCAGTCAGTTCTCACTGGCAATGGCTCCCAGTAAGAACCACGTATCTAGTTTCTGAGGTTTTTCTTGTTATTTTAAAAAATAAGTCTATTTATACTTTTTTTTAATAACATTTACTATTTATTAGCTTTATTCAAAAAGCTGTTTTACATGACGAAATGAAGTTTCCGTACAGATCAATTCTAAGAACAAATTGAATGAAATATGAAATGTTTGAAAATTCCCTTTAGCTATGAAGTTATTAAATATAGTGGTTATCGTTTTCATTATTGTTCTAGCTCATTTTCTATCGGTGGTATATTCAGAAAAACGAAAACATGCTTGCTGCAATGGATGAAAGCAAATTTTTTCAAAAATCAATCAAAATTGATAAATAGTTATTTTTTTTTTAAAAAAAAAAATTTAAACAATTGGAATGCAGAATGAACGTGTGATCCCTTAATATGCACATTTTTTTTTTATCCTAGATGTTAAGTATACTATATGTTAATTTTAAAAAGACAAAAATAGTTATGAGCTTTTGTTCTTAGAGCAAGCAAATCGAGTATGATATGCATAATAGTATAAGCAACACAACAGTAAATTCAAGTCAGTGTTAATTATAGTTTAAATTAATTACAAAAATTTGAAATTAGACTTTGTGTAATATTAAAAATCAATATCTTGACTTAAATTTCAGCCTCTTCCGTATAGCTATTCAAATTTAAGTTTGGTTTGTCGCTCAACGGTCATTTTTTGCACACGAGGGCTAATTAGACCGGGACCTACGGTTTAAGGTGGATTCCGAACCACTACAAACATCCATGCCCAAGGTAGGATTCGAACCTACAAAGTGTTGAACTTAAGGCAAGAGCGATAACTATTCGGCTGCCAGCTCGGCATTCAAATTTAGGTAAGAAATCCGCAAATAAATATTTCAAGTTCCTTTATGCAGATAAAAAGACATAAATTATAACTTAATTAATGTATTTGTTGAATTTAATGGTAAGCAATTCATCAAACATGAGAATAAAAAATGTATGCTCGTATGATGAAATTAGTTACCGAACTGACAATATTATTAAAATGAACGAATTAATTCTTGAAACATTTTATGTAATTTTAAAAACATTTTTGTTTTCTTTTTCTCAATCGCCCAATAAAAATGCAAAATTTTAAACTTTTAATATACCATGTAAATTTGACAGCTAATAATTTAATTCAAATAAAATATTGTTATTAGAATAAAATGATTTTTTATGCTGATTTATCAGATTTTATATCAAAGAAATACTATTTTACTTTCAATTAAAAATCAAATAATTCAAATATTTTTTCATTCTTGATATCTTATTTAATTAGCATATACTACTAACTGAGTCCTCTGTGCTTTTGAGAGCATCAAAAATTAGTATCGTAGTGTATAAACTCTTCCTTGAACATGATTAACTAATAAACAACAGATATTAAATATTATAATCAATTAAAGTTTATTGCCTGTAAATGATTTGCTTGAAAACTATTAATAATTAAAAAATTAAATAATATTCAGGGTTAGAACAAGGAAAATTTTTTTATATTCTATTAAAAGTAAATATAGTGCTAGAGTCCATTTTTAACATATTAAAAATAATCCATCTTTGCAAAACATTAAAGTAATCTATATTAAATAATGCATTATGGTTTATGTTTTACTTTAAAAGATAAAGTAACGTCTCTTACATAATATAATCATTTATTAAATGAATATATTTTTCTCTAAAATACATGAGTATGCTTCAGTACTAGTCAACATTAGTTTGCAATAATGGCATATGCAAATATTACTTTAAGAAAAACGCTTATAATAGAAAGAAAAACATATTAAAATGAGAGATTTTTTTACTATACAATACAGATACAAAGTAACTTCGACATAGCTAAAAATATTAAAATTAAATAAACTGAAATTATTAATTTAAAATTAAATTTTTTAAATTATAATCCACGATCATTTATTTTAAAGTAAGAAAAATAAATATAATTTTAAGTTATTTCACAGCTAATTGATTTATTCAACGTCTAATTAATACAACACAATTAAATATTTTTCTTTTTATAATTGACTATTGAAAACGGTTAATTTTTTTTCATTAGTTTATAATGAAAAGGAAAAATCAATTACAACGAAAATTTTACAAAAATTAAATAAAAAATAGTAAATATAATTACACATGGGAAGAAATCAACGGTTATTATTATCGTATTTCATTTCGGAGAAATTGATGCGGAAATTCAAACAGCAATTGACACAAGATCTTTAAATTTGTTAACTTTGAATGAAGTTTTAAGCTAAAATCTAAAATTGATATATTTTCATTTTTCCCAAGTCATGATAAGACAATTGAAATGTTAAGAAGCGAAAAATTAAAAAGGATCCGAAAAATCTGTTTATTAAATCACTTATTTTTTTGACAAACATTGGTTTTTATCTTTTATTACAATTAAGTTTCTATATCTTGTAATAAATAAAAGTACGGAATCAAATTCTGCAAGTTCAATTTTTTGGTCTTCATGTGTTATTTACAAGTGATTTTACTTTTTTCCTTTGAGTTTCTTTTCGACACTTAACAATTATAAAGCAACCAACCTAATCTCCCAAATAATACGAGGATTAAAAAAATGTATATATTGTTGTGTTGTGGTAATATTGTTGTTTCGATAACGATTATTACGAAAAATCGATACATTGCTGAGCAAAACTGAAGAGACGCCTCCGCGATTATTACATAGATGATTGCAGCGGCTTTGGTATAACTTTAATATCTATCATAATGTTAATATTAACATCTATGCGTAGTATGTTGCACAGTAATAAACTATACATCAGATACCTCGAATTTGTGTTTCCTTTTGCTCTTGTTGCACTAGCATACCTCCTTCTACTTAATCCATTGTTGGGCTTTACCAGTTAGATGAAAGCTACCAAGTGAGTGTCTATAATTTCGAATTATGTTCTCTTTCGTTCGAATCGGAGAGACACCAATACATCCATTGATCTAGGTCTGATAATAGTAAATTCATGCTTATGAATGAATCCAGACTTGCTCTGCAACCTGATAAGAAATACGACGAGTGTGAAGAATATCAAGCGAGTGGAATTTGGCTCTGAACCCTATCGAGCATCCTGCACACTAAATGAAACCGTTGTGATCAGGACAGGAATTTTGTTGGGATAACCCACCGACTTGCACATCTGCTAAGGGCTTCTGTGATAGCTGTATGATTTTAAAAGGATGTCTAGTACTATATTATGTTCTTCTATATTGCTGAATTTGGCCTTATATTTGTTTCAGTTAATGATACTGCACATATACAAGGAACTATTACCATTCAAACTATCTTGAGAATATGGAGATTTTCCATGCATGTTTAAAATGAACAACATAATCTCTCAACTAGAATTTCCTCAAAAATCTTAGGCATGTACACAACTGTCTGTATGTAGATATTCCCTATCAGTTTCCTCACAATTTCTAAAAAAAATCTATTGAATTAATGACGATGACTTGATTTAAAGATTATCACTGCGGTCATTTATTGCACTGGAGGGCTAATCCATCTGGGAATCACTGTTTAAAAATCTTGCAGCCTCAGAAATTGCTTGAGAGAATGTTTCGTGATTATTTGAATCTTCGGTGGTTGATTAAGGTATTAAAAGCAATCCCGCGGTGACCTGATTGCTTAAGGCATCGTTTTCGTTATAGGAAGGAAGTGAGTACGAATCCCGGCTTAACCGACGATCTGTCGTGTTCGCTAAAGTTCGGAGCATGTTAAATAGATCGTTGTCTCAATATCCTCCAAGTGAAATGATACCTCTGCGGTTGACAGGCTAAATATTGGAGGTCTTCAGCTTGGTCCCTGCATAAAAACCACGAAACTCCGTCTGGCTGTGTCTATCTAACTTGTAGAGCCCAATTCAGGGCTTGGTACACAAAAGCATGCCGGTGCTATTACAATCTTATAGAAAGCAGAATCAGATAGTAAACTTTCTACGGAAGTGAAGTTTGCTCTTATACTCTATAAGCGATTGCTTTTTTACAATCAATATTTTTATAATTAGTTTCAATATGACGTGATCATATTGTTTATAAAAATTAATATTGTTTTCATCTTTGTGATTCTTTGTTTCAGGAATAAATATATTGGTAATGTTCCAGTCGTAATTCATGTTAATCAAACAATACTTGACGATTTTGTTTTCATTATTTTATCTTTTTATATTATTGTTGCACAAGTATACTTCCCTGTATCTAGCCCCACTCATCACAACCAGAAGGATATGACTTTGACACAGACTCTGAGGATATGAAAATTCAGTCAATACAAGCAAAAGCTGACCTTGAACTCTCTGAACTCTTAAACCACTGGACATCAAATCATGAACTTAAGAACTTTTTGATTACTCACAAAAAGGAACATTTCCCGATCAGCATCTCAATTTTATCCCATTTTATTCCATGTTACCTAACTTTTTTTTTTTTGTTTAGTCTAATATTTTCTCTAATTTTGTATTTATAATTAGTGTCAAATTCTGGTTTGTACCAAGAACTGTGATACAGTGGACTACTTCGTAGACCACTGTAGGCCTTAAAGCCCCACCTTTGTAATCAAATGTTCATTTGATTAACAGCCGGTTGCGGTTCCCAGTGGGCGCGTGGCACGTTGTGCAATGTATAGACCAGGGCTAAACCTGATAAGTATAGACCAGGGCCCCTCCTTCTCGTTGTCTGTCTGTATCTGGCCCAAAAACTTCATGTTCAATTTTTGAAAGTGAATAAAAATAAAGTTTTGTTTAATTAATCTGAATTATAGCGAATTTTGTTTCGTGCTATATTTGCAGAAATCATATAAAGAATTTTATATTCTATCATTTAGATTAAGAAAACAGTATTGTAATTTTATTGTATTGTTAATATGAGACGTTTTTGGAAAATTATATATATCTTGTTATTAGAGAAATCCTCTATGTACTATGTAAGTTTTCAACCATGTCAAGAGAAAAATTCTCTCTCTGGTAAATTTTGAACTTTTTTTGAATGACTTTAAAAACTTAAGGTTCGCTTTAAAAGATATATCTATTCATATTATTGGAATTTTTTCTCTTCGAAACGTAAAAATATGAAAAAGAAATGTGCAGAGGCGGAAATTTAATACATCTTTATTGTTCTAAGCTTACTGCTTATATTCCCGTTTTAAAATGATACCTCCCTAATTTCCAGACAATGACGTCATTGCGAGTTCAAGTGTGACTGGGTGTAGTGCAGTGCAGGCAAAATATTAAAAAAGAAGAGGTGTGATTACACCCAGATATGTATGTCAGTCATTAAAATGAGCGAATGTCGTAAGATCAGCTGTAACACCAAATTCAACCAATCACACAAATGAGAATATGTCATTAAAAAGTGTTTTTCTTTTTAATAAAGTTATTAAGCAAGAAGTGTATTTTATCTGTATTAATAATAATTATTTTAATTAATTGTAAAGATCTGCAAAAAAATTAATTAGAAATTTTATGCAGCACGTACGTGTTGACTCTAAAATCTTATAACATTTAAAATGAAAATTTTTAATTTTTATTCAAGTTTTAAATAAAATGCTTAACTGCTTTAATGTTTTTAGCAAATTTTTATTACGTTACTTCATCAAAAGCTATTTTAATTTATATATCTGAAAGCATTCCTCTTTAAGTGAAAATTATTCTAACTTACTTGATTTTATGTATATGAACGCGATCCAACGTATAAAAAGATTTTCTTTTTAAACAATAAACTTAATTTTTAGAATTATTGATGCCCTTTTAAATATTGAAACTATTTATTTATAAATAAAAATTTGCACAATAAAGTAAATTATATCATAATAATTAGTTCATAAAGTTTTATTATTTAATACATATGTTAGTTGTTTTTAGAAATTGAATTTACAAGTCTAACTTTTTATAAAACTTTCTATTGCAACTTTAATAAGCTACTCAATCCTTCTAAAACTTTATAAAATTTATGAAATTCACAAATCTTACAAAAATATCATATTAAAATTTTAGCAAAATATTATCCTTTTTATTTTTCCACACATTATAAATACTTTTCCTACAATGTTTAAAAATTTAAAATTTTTCTTTGAAGCTTAATCGCAACAAAAATTTAGAAGTAAACATAAATATTATCTGAAAATATTATAAAACGCAATTTTAATAGTATAAAATTTTTTAAAAATATTTTATTAAACAGTTTTATTAATTTAAAAACCATGCAGAAAATGTTGTTCAGCAATTATTTCACTTATTTAACAATTGTTATTTTAAAATCATTTTAAGAAGAAATTATCAAAAATAATTTGATGTAATAGGAATATAATGGCTTTTTTTTAACAATTAAAATTAAATTATAAAAATCACATCACATAAGGATCTAATATTTGAACAACAAAATTTTATAAAGAAAAAAATGTGCATCTGAATAAATATTAAGGATTTTTGTTTTAATGAGAGACAAAATTTCATCAGTTTAGAATTACACTTATTATTTTTATTGTTATAATTTGTGAATTGCATTATTCACAACCAAATTCATAAAGTGGATAATTCATCCGATTTCGCACACACACACACACAATGACCAGAAACCTATATCTAATACACCTTAAGAATAGACATTACAATTTTTTCAACAAAAAAGGAGAAATAGCGAGAAAAAGGAATTATTATAGCTTTTTATTTAATTTTATCAACTATTTGATTTTAGACGTATGATTAAGCAGATATTGTAAAATAATAACTGTTTTCAGGAGTAACTGAAAAAATTAAATAACTCTTGTGATATGTGAGAGGATATATCACTTCTCAAATCAACTAAAACTATACCATTAATTATTCTATCATTCTTAATCCTACATTTCGAAACACTCGATATTTTATTTCATTGTCTAAAAGGTGCATCATTTTCCTACATTGAGTTAGATGATAACTTTAAATTTTAAAATGAGTGAGATATAATATAATTGTAAATTTTAGATCCTATATCGGTAACTTTTGTGATTAACAATAATTGTGTGTTTCTGTTTCATAAAACCTCTTCGTTCCACTGTGTGAAATCATTCAGTGTTATTCAAAAATTGTCTTCAAACAAAAATTAAACTATTATAATGATTTATAATCACATAAAAGAGCCATTTAACCAAACTGTTTTCAAATATCAGTCTTACGCCTTAGTTCCTTTTTAAAAATCGATAACATCGATAACGGAATTTGATACTTTTCCATAATACCCCCTTATTTTTTTACTATCACCGTAAAGAGAAATAAAATATAAATTATTGTCATAAATATCCCATTTGCATCATGTATTGTTTAAAAATATTTACGTTTTCAGAAAATAATAAAAAACAATACAAATATTTTATTTACATTTTATAAATTAATCAATTATCACTAATTGATAAAAGATGATAAAAGATTGCTAAAAAGTTTCCAACAGAAATAAATATTGTTTTAAACACCAATATTTATTTGTGTTGGAAACTGTTTAGCAATCTTATCGGTGATTGATTCTGTAAATATAATATAATTGTACCTTTTATTCAATGAGTCAAAATTAAAATTTGATGTAATTAGTTGTTTTTTTGCCCTTGTGTGATTTGGGTCGTAGTCCTTCTTTTAACCGACAAAATTATCCTTAAGCAATCTTTTGTACCAGCCAGCTTTATTTTTGTTTAGCATTTAGCTTTTTAGCTATTGTTTGTCCCTTTTCAGTCAATTTTTGCATACAAAAAAATTCGATTTAGTATATATTAAATTTAAAATAAAAAATTTCAGCCTACGTTATATTTTCGTCTCTCCGTAAAAAAAAACATGCTATTTCTTTAGGATCAAAAACGGGGGTATAATAAAAAAGTACCCAAAATTTAAAAATTATTCTGGCATGATTTATTTTTCTTATACCAACAAGCTCTTAGATCAAACTGTCATTTAATTATATCACGTAGTCAAATACGTGAGTGTAACATAATTAAATTTAACAGAAATAGCATAAAGAAGGATTTCATTGACTTATAAAATACTTATGATTTCATATATTTTTGAAATCCTATAACTAAAACCGTATTTTATAATGTCAAGAATTGGAGTTAAAAAAAGTTTTTGCATTTTCAATAAAAATTAGACATCTTTTTGATATTCAGTATCTGTCAAATTTTCATTTCTTTGACACCAGTTTTTGTGGAAATTATACAACTGAGAATTAAATTAAATAAATACTGACAGATTAAAACTATTATAAAATTTTAAGTTTTTATTTTTAACTACAAAATTTCATTCTTCTGTGACGAACGCTATTTGTCAAATGTAAAGTGAATGATTTATGTAATTCTAAAGATTGGTTAATATATACAGTCTCAAGAAATCTCTGTAAAAGATTGAGAAGAAAAAAACAGTTTTAATTTCTTTATTTATACCTCTTAAGCATAATCTTTAGTATTGGAAACATCACTTTTCATAACAATCTGAACTAAATATAAGCAATAACACATAATATGCGTGTGTTCATTTCTTTTTTTACAAGTAAATATTTCTGATTTTTATTAATGTAATCAATTGATTTTTTTTATTAATGTAATCAATGCATTTTAGATAATATGCCCAGTGTATGTATATTATCTAAAATAAGACTCAAATATTTCTTTAATTAAAATTTTCAAATTAATTGCAATGATTTCTTATTGATAACATAAATTTGGATAATTTCAGCTAATGCATGTAAAAGATAAAAATTTAAATAACAAATCTTGAAATTAATTTTTGCAAATTTTTAACTATCTCCTTATGTCTGAGCTGATTGATAGTGAAATAACTGAATTGTATTGAATGTTATGTGTAGAGCAGCTATAATAAAAGAAGCATGTTGAATGTTATGTAAGCATGATGTCATTTTTTCCACAACAAAATGTTATTTACAATTAACTGACGCGAATTAACCTTAGTTTCTTTGTTCGGTATCCTTCGTGCTACACATAAAACTGATTCACAGATACATGCTCTTTGAATTTGACAGCATTCAAACATGAACAATCCATTTTTATTACAGTTAACTGTAACAACGTTTTAATCATTGATGAAATAGTAAGGTTTTATGGCATTTTAAGGGCAAATAAAGAGTTTAAGAGATATCTAAATTATGTAGATAAAATGTGAAGTATACTGCGTCACAGAATAATGATCTCATTTACTTTCCGTATCAAATTTTTTAAACATGCACATGTCTACAGATATGTGCATGTACATAAATTGAATGATTAAATAAGCTTAATTAGGCTACATATTTTCTTGAATTAAATATTTTTAGATATATCCGTCAAGCTTTCCAGATATTTTATCTATTCCTTAAGTAACCATTGGATTTAAATTCTTAGGAAATGAATATTATATTCGTATACAAATATCTTGTTGAAACAATATAACTCCATGTAATTCAAACTAAATATATTACTTTAATATATGAAATAATTGACTATTATATAAATTTAAATTAGAAATGAGGCTTCAAATGAGCATAAAAATTAATCAGGTTTATGTGGTCAGTATGAAAATTTTATAGTTTTTAATAATTTTATGCAAAAAAAATCAATTATTACAAATTTGTTTATATCTTGATATTTTTTGAATTGAAACTGAAACAGTATTTTGCAATATTCTTGAATCTTAAGAGCTTTTTAATCTAGCTGTAAACAAAACACATTAAGAAACAATACTTAAAATTCTCAAATATTTAGAGATGCGGGGAATCAATACTAATATGCGATTAGTTTTCAAACATCGGTTAAAAAGAAGCAAAAAGTTTTCAGAATCAAATTTAAATTTATTTCTTATTACTTAACTAAACTTTTCCGGTTATATATATTTAAATTTCTGTAATGAATGAGATAATGAAGAGATACATATTTAAAAATATTAAGCTGTTATACCAAAATTTAGAAGATAAATTTTTGTAAGAATTACGTTATATAAAATTTCCAAAGAGTTCAGAGAAATTATGTTAAACTAATGCATTGTAAAGTTGAACAGTTTATTAAATTTGTTAATATATTTAAATTTAACGATGAACGTAAAATTTATTAAAGTTTGAGTATGAAAACACTTTTAAGTTATATTAGCTACTAGCATTATTACATTAGTTTGTTTTCTGAATGTCACGCAATTTTCAGTTTTTTTTTACTATATAACTTAGTTGTATACCAAATCATTTAATTTCATAACAATACTACTTTAATAATATTCACATTAACTAAATAAAAAGCTCGTCCGTTTATATTTTAAGATAAAGTTTGTTGAGTACATAAATAAAATACATAAAATATAAATCAAATATTTTGTGTGCGTGTCAATATTTTCTACTATTGTAAAATATATATGGCACTACTTCGTTTTCTTCTGAAAATAAAATGAAAATATGATAAAAAAAAACATACTGAATAAAATATACATAAATGTATTCTACTTTTCAAACTTTATTCATAAAAAATTGACTTTTTTCAAAAAATATTGGTTCAAAATTACATAAATTATATCAATAAACATTTATTTAACTGATGTTATTAAGATCTTTTTAAAAAAACACAAAAAATGCACTTATTTATTTCTGATAATAAAAAGAAATAATTTATGCCAAAAATTAATTTTGTTTTTGTATAATTTTACCCTAATAGTTAATTCAACAGGAAGTAATATTTAAAGTGAGTTCCCAAACAGAAAGGACAAAAGAACATTTATTCCTATTAGGGAATTGAAATAACAAAATTTTGGAGTGAATGTCAGAATATTAATCGTTCAAGTACCATTTTAAATAAATTGAACATGGAATTTGTAGAGCAATAAATTTTTCTAGCTCAGGAAGTTTAATACTCACTATGCATTTTTCGTTTTCCTTTACTTTTAAAAATAAATAGAATTTTGAATTACGAGATGTGCATTTTTCTTAATTCTTTATATTCAAATTTTCTATTTTTAAAATATGAAAGAAATAAGCTACATGTTAACAAGCCCTTTGCATAAAACTTTTATGCAGATAAGACTAAACTGATAACGGCTTTTTCTTATCATTATCAGTTTAAAAGAGAACAATATTAAAAGCCAATAATGAAGTTCATTCACTTAGATTAGCTTTCAAAATCTCTTACACATCGAATGCTTATCTATATTGGATCTCCCTTGTGCAGAATAAACTTTTTCTTTAGGTCTCACCATCCTTGTTGTTAGAAACAATTATTCTTGTGTCCTTCTTTTGAGTTCCGAAGATCTTAAAAGTAATGAAGTTAACTTGGTTTCTAACAGACATCCCACGTTTGGCATTAGTTTGAGCCTTTTGCACAATATCACCCTGACCCAGGGCTATTGCCTTTTGCTAGGAGTAAAAAACTCATAACCACGAGCTATACTTAATTTCGAATATGCAAAACAAGTCCATTGATATAGAGGAATATTTACATTAATATCTCATTAAAGTTGAGTTGGATTATGTGGTTTTGAAAGAGATATTAATTGGTTCTTTATAAGTTTCTATGGAATTATTAAAATTGAAATATAATTTCTCTATTGTTATGGTCTCTGTACTTGTAAATGAACAAGATTTCACTTTCATGAGATCTGACCACTGTATCTTTTTATCTTGGCCTCATCCTGTTTTACAATTCGTTGAGCTAACGAGGCGCAAGGTTGATTCGAAGTTGACCCCAATCTTGAGACACAGTAAAGGAAAACGCTATGGACACACCCAAGGGCGAAAGCAATGAAAAAAAAATACTTGAACTTTCACTTTCATAGACTTTTTTTCATTGAAGCAATCGACTATAAATACGATAGCCGACCACTGCAGATCAATCACAAGTTCTCTACCTTTTCAACAGGACTTATTAGTTCAAAACTCTTACAAGCAACATGAAGGTGGTGAGTATCCATTCATACACATTATCAATTTGCAAACATACTTAAAGTTTTTAAATTGTGACTAAATGTTACATTTTATTTCAATATCTTTAATTATTTTTAAATTATTAAATTTTTGATAAAACTCTTCAAGATATTCTCCTGATATCCTAAAGGCATTCTTTTGAAGACAGTGCTAAAACTACTAAATTATTTTTAAAGTTTTTAAAACCTACCATGGAAATAAATAAATTTTATTTGAATTCCATTACCTTCTAATAAATATCGTATAATGTTAATTAAAAACATTAAAAACGTCACTGTTTGATTTCAAATTATAGCATAAATTTTCATCAAAATAACTTATACTTGTGTATTCCAGGATTAAAAATTCATTCTTACTTTTCTTACTCTGAAATTTTTATGCAATAAGTACAATTTTTAAATGAATACAAAATTTTAATTCAAATTCAATAGAGTTATGATATTTGATTACAAAATTATGAGTTTTAAACTCAGAAAAGAAAAAGGTTGTCGATTGATTTGATTTTGTAATAGCATATTAAATCACATTTTTAATATCATTTTGATTTATATTACAATAAATAAACGAAGAGAAATTATTTCATGATCATTAAAAATTTACATTAATTTTTACATTAATTCAGGATAGAATTTTGAGATCCAGTATCAAAACTATTTATTAAATTTAATAAAAATAATGAAAAATTGAAAAAAAATTAATTTTTGAATCACATTTGAACAGAATGAGATATTTACAACAGATTTTTTTAAATTTTGTTTATTAAAATTTTGATCACAGATATTTAAATTTAATTTCAATATTTTCTTGCATTTATTCTTGAATAATTCTTTAAATTTTACAAAATGAGATCACCCTTTGGAAGTACAGGAAAAGATTATGAAAAAAAATATTTTTGCCAAATATATATTTTAGAAAAAGTATTAATCTATACTAATTTTAATCGCATTAAAAATAAATTAATAAAATTGCTAATGACCACATACCAAAGATTAGTCAATTTAAGAAGGAAATTATCACCTAAAAAGTTACAAAATTAAAGTAAAAGCTTAATTATTTAAAAGAACTGGAATGTTAAACATCAAGTGAAATTTTTAATTATTTTAAAATTCAAACTAAATATAAACATATGCTGAAAAATCCGCATTTTTCCAAATATGAATTTTAGTCCCAATATTGCTTACTCCACCATGATGAATAAGCAATTTTTAAAATAAAGTCTTCATTTTTATGTTTTAAGAACAAACGTTAAATTCAATGTAAAATTTAATTTATCTTAAAGACGAAATCAAATATAACAGTTATATTTTAATTAACGTATTAAATTATTTATAGATCGCTATTATTTTTATAATAGCCGTAGTAGACATGGCCCAGTTAATTTATAAATTCATAAAAACTTATTCAAAATTAATCGAATATGAATGTAACATTTTTGGTATGAAATTAATTGCATAATATAAATTCACCTTTAAATGTGCATTATTCAATTAATAACTTGACATTTTTTTAAATGCTGAATGAAAGATATCATTTTTTGCCTTAAAAGACTCACTCTCTGCCTTAACTTGTATAGATCGCCGCTGTTCTCTTGATGGCCGCTGCTGCCATGGCCCAATACCACGCCCCCGCTCACCATGGTGGCTACGCACCTGCACCAGTCCAGGTTGTCCAGGTCCAGCCCGCCGTCCACGCCGCCTCCTCTCAGGGACACGCTTATGGAGCTCACGGACAGGCTGCCTCAGGATATGCCGCCCATGGACAAGCTCACCATGCTGACCAGGGACACTACGCCGACAAAGCCCACGCTGCCCATGGCAACCACAATGTAGGAGGATACGCCAAGCACGATGCCCATGCCGCTCAAGGTAAATATGAACTCTAATACATCGAAATATTGGGGAATATAAAACGAAGATTTCAGTATGAGCAGTTATAAATTTTAAGAAAAATGTTTTAAAAGTATGAATATACATCATTTCTTTCTATAAGTTTAGAGAAGTAAAATTTTTGCTTACTTAAAATCCTAAAATACATTATGTAAAGAAATATAAAGGAAATTTAATGGAATGAAAAATACACTGAAAGAATCGATTATTTTCATAATTTTTAATGAAAAAAAAAAAATATTTAACATGAAACACATTCTTCCGATTAAGTATTGAGCATCTGATTGATACAATTAGAAATCAAAATTTTCATAAAATTTATTAATTTTGAAATGAATAAAGATAGCGTTAAGAAAGTTTTGAGTGATAACCAGTGATTGTAACCTTTGTAGAAAAAGCACTTTTCTATAACAGCTGTTCGTTATGGCTCGGGTTTACTCATTCAAGTGAGTATGTTAGAAATGTTAGATCTCTCTCTCTCTCTGCTGATTAGAAAAATAAAGAAACTTAAATATGTTCAAATTTTAATCTCTTCTATCACAAAACTAATTATTTTGAGATAAACCTCAGGATTAAATAATAATACTCAAGCGGGAATTATACAGTTATAGTTAAGAGAAATAACTAATAAATTAATTGAAAATTAAAAAATTGGAATAATCATTAATTCAAATGCTTTTTTAATTCCTCAATTTATATATATAATGATGAATTTTGTCCATATCCATACAAAAATATGTTTACAGTCTAAATTTACTAGAGAAATCTCTATGTATTAGGTTTTATTCAAAATGAAAATTAAAAACAACATTATGATTAAATATGATATTTTTAAGATATTTCTCATTAAGGAACTTTTTGGCAACTATAAGTGTATTAGAAAAATATTTTTTGCGTTTTCTTAAATTATTCAGATTAAGTCATTTAATAAAATTATTTTTCTCGTGTTGAAGAGTTAATCAAAAATTGTGCTATTTTAATAAATTACGAGATAATTTTATGTATTAAAATGGGAAATTTATAAATAATGATAAAAACCTATAATATACCGCTTAAAAATTTTAAATTATACCGAATTAAATTAATAAATTTCAGTATAATTTTAATTATAAGCAATTTAAAAAAACAGTTTATTCTTAATTTTATGATCAACATACATTAATTTCGTCGGGCAGTTAATTCGTTTTTAGTTCGTGTAGTTCGTTTTTAATGATGAACTATTTCTTTGATATTTTAGGCTCCAGCTATGGAAAATACAGAAATGTCGGTGCCTACGCCCACGATAAGGGAACTGGATACGAAAAGGCCTACGCTTACGACAAGAAGGCCGGACACCATGCCGTCACTGCTGATCATGGAGCTCAAGCATCCAAATATGGAGTTGCCGACAGGAGCGCACACCACAATGTTGGAGCTCATGCCCAATCCGGACACGCCAAATATGGTGCCCATGACAAATATGGAGCTCAAGCTCATGGAGTCAGCGCCCACCAAGCTTCTGCTCATGGACAACAAAGCAGCGGACACCAACAGATGTACTTCCAAGGACCCGGATATGCCTACAAATACTAAATTTGCTTTCTTAGACAGGTATGTGTGTGAACCACTCTCATTACTTCAATCATTTTCCATCTTGACATCAAAATTCCCAAAGAATTTATTTTTCATTTAACAAAATACGACTGTTTGTCATTTTTGGCATTAAAATTTGTTTTTTTTTTTTCTGCTTTTTTAGATTTCAACTTTTACGGGTTTTCTTTTAAGAAACACATGAAGTTTGTACATGTGTTATACATAATTGTTCATATAAGGCTTAAAAAACTTTTGTTTCAATTTATTACACTGTTAGTTATTGTATATAAAGATTAATATACATACATATATTAATATGTAAATGAAATATATATTATCATTCCTTCAATAAATTAAAAATTTGGCTTTAAATATAAAAAATCTTTAATTTTCATACAATTAAAATTAAAAATTTTTTGTTTATTAATAATGGAACATTATTTATTAATAAATGCAACAAAATAAAGGTACTAATTTCATACCTCATTTTTCTTTCATGCTTCATTCATGAAATACTTGATAGGATAAAAAAGTTTTTTAGGCCATTGCTTTTATCTTCTACCTCTTATTAAACTCAATATTAAATTGTATTTAGAACATTTTCTTAATTTCAAATATCGTTCAAAGTAATTTTGCACATTATTAAATATTTTAAAATTGAATTAACAATTTTTAAATGATTTAATGGTATTAATGTAAATATAAACTAGTAATTATATAAATTAATGTAATATAAATTAATATATAAATAGTTTAATTTCTTGTTATTTATTTTTCAGAATTCTGACGAAACTTATATTGGAAAGAGACTAATATATGTAATTCGTCCGCATATAAATGTTAATTTATTTATTGTTGTTTATAAAAAGCAAAAATCTTTGAATAAAAAGTTCAAAAGATAATTTGGATTTCATTCATTAATATTGATAGTCATTCACCCTAAGCATTAATTATGAAGTTAAATCCATAATTAAGTATAAAAATAAAAATTTCATTCGTGACACACACAAATAACTTTATTGAATGTCACTGGAAAAACTTTTCCAAGATTTTCAGTTAAATATCGTAAAATTATTTTCTTTTTCACGGAAGTTTAGTACTTCACATCAGTTCAATTATTACCATTGATATAATATATATATATATATATATATATATATATATATATATATATATATATATATATATATATATATATATATATATATATATATATTGTACTGCACATTTTTCCTCAGAAATTTAAAAAAATTTAGAAGCTATTAGCCATATTTATCTATATTTTCGAATAAAACGTACAAATTGTTTCATTTAATCATTTTTCCTTTGTAATAATAAACTCTTATATTTTTAAACTTTCCTTCATTATTCATATTCTGTTCCATTTAGACTCATCGATCAGTAAGTTTTAATAAATAATAAAGGTCATTTCTTAATGTCTATTTACACAGAAGCATTTTCGTAATTTACACTAAAACCTTGAGCAACTACTTCATTTATAACTAGTGTTAATACGTTGAAAAGTTTCATTTATTTTGCTCTTTACTAGATGAATCATTTTAACTATGATATGTATGAAAATATAAAAATTGTAATAATAAAAAAAACTATATTAAACAAGAAATACAAACTAAACAATTTCTATTTACAAGAAATATTGAAGGAAATCGTTACTAATAATTTCCAGTAATTTCTAAAATATTTAGATCTATAAGCATATAATTCAAATATTTGTGTAGTATACAATAATTAATAAATCAACTTCCAATGAAATATATTTTAACGCAATGACAAAATAATTATCAAATTAGATTTCACAATAAAAAAATTTAATTTCATAGGAAAAATACAGTAAAGCTGCTTAAAAATTTACAAAAAAAAAAGAAACATTATTTATTACAAAGTGAATAAAAAAATGGATAAAAAATATTGCGTAAACATATAAGTCTATGAAGTTCATTCTAAAATATAACAACATTTGGCTTTAGATAGCATATATACATAAAGTGATGCATTATTAATATAAAAAATATCAAAAAAGATCATATTCACTTACATAAAACACTCTTAACTTAAGGATACTTAATTATATTCACTTACATTTTCTTAAGAGTTTTGATATTATGTTATTTAAGAGTTAAACATAATATCAGAACTCTTAAGAAACTTTAAAATTATTTATAAATAGAAAGTCACATTTTAAAATTTGTTTAAGAATTTTTAATAATTTAGCTGAATTTATTTATTTCAAATATAGTAAAACTTCTTATCGAATTTCAATTAAGTTTAATATTTTAAATATAATTTAAGGCGATATTTTCAGAAAATGGGACAGTTTTAGATAACTTTTTTCGCATGTAGTAAGACTTAATAATTTTTTATCTCTACACAAAATAGGTTCTTTGAATATTTTATATCATCTGACGAAAAAAGGCATTCTGTATATAATATATAATTTAAATGCCTACAAAAAACTACTCTACTTTAATTATTTCAAACATATTTTAATTTAATTAATATTATAGACTAATTTAAACTAATATAATAATAAACTATAAATATTAACACAAATGTCAAATAAAATATATAAAAAATATTTAAATACGTTCTGGTATGTAGGCATTTTAGTTTTATTCTTGCGCTGTTTAGAAAAAAATAATGAGCAAAATGAGAAGTTTACTAGAAAGTATTCATCCAAATCATAAAAAAAATTTCTTACAAGGAAATAAACATTTAAAATATATTTATTACAAAATTTATCATAAAATGATATACTTGCTTTGTTATTAAGATTTTACCCGGGAATGTTTCTCTTGCGTTACTTGATTATATCCCATAAGAAAACCTCTCGGAGACGAGGTTTTATTATAGTAATCCACTATGCTTCGCAAACAGGCCTGCTATTATGCAATCCACTAATTATCATTAAAATAAGGCTAGAATTATTTTTAACGCTGAGAAATCGTCTGTAAACAAAACTAATACAAATCTCAAAATCATTGGATAATTTTTACCACTCCAGATCTTTGTTATTTAAATCGAATCTACAAACAAAATTCATTGGAAAAAATTTGGAAATAATTGATTAATCGATGAAAACTTAAAATAGGAAAAATGAAAACAAATTTATAAAAGACAAAAATATGTTGTTAAAACTAATGCATGTATATTTTATCTATAACATTAATCAATTTAATGAGCATAAGATGATGAGGAAAAATGGATGGTAAGTGTTTTTCAATTACTCAACCTTTACAGATTAAAATATTTTTAAAATTAAAAAGTAGCACTCATTTGTATTCAATCTCCAGTTTGATTTTTATACAAATTTCAACATTCTTCTCTTGGTTGAATGCGAAAAGTAAAATAGAAAAGACTGATATCTTTTGTGAGTAGAATTATATGAGGTGTATGCAATTCAAATCAGTTAAAATATGTGTGACTAATTTCTGACTGAATATGTAACGAAGAAACCTAATTTTAATTGCTATTAACTTCCTTGTGGAAATATTTTTAAAAGATATAAAATTTTCTAGGAATCAGAGTATTTTCTCAATTTGTCAAAACAATTTTAATTCGAAGCGTCATTAATAGATCCTTACTTTTTCATATGTTTTTATTAATATACTTCTGTAATTACAAATGCAAATAACAAATTCAATTAATAAACTCAAGTAAAAGATTTTGAGTTTTCTTTAAAGACAGGTAGGTTTTGAATATAAAACTGATGCAATTTAATTTTTTTAAATGTTGATTAAAGGAGTTAATTTTTAAAACCTAATGTTATAAAATTATTATTTGAAAAGTATACTTTAAGATAATATTTAATTTTGTAAATTTAAAAGTTTTTATATCTGATTTTTATAGAGGAATTATTCTTTGGTACATTTGATCTGTACGACCACTTTGCTAATAATGTTTGCATGAAAAATTATTAGTATTAAGAACATTTTGACACAAGCATATATTTTAATAAAATGTTGCTTAATTTAAAAAAGAATTCTACAAAGTTAATATTGAATATTATTGTAAAAGAAAATAAGTAGAGAGTCTGTTTTTTTAAAGTATATATATTGGAATATAAACTATTTTATTTACCAAAAATATTATTTTATTTAAAAAATTATTACTGAAATTATTTATTTAACAAAGCTTTCATACCATTAACATAATGCACAATAAAACGTTGTTTAATTCAGTACGAGTAGTTACAGGTGTGGACAACCTGTGGCTTTGTGAAGGATTATTTGTAGCTCTTGATAAATATACCCGAGCTCCCTTTTCCTTTTTGTGTTATTTTATTTTAAAAACTTATTATTATTCTGTGTGTGTTTGAAAGTGTCTTTTATATATAAATTACTGACAACAAATATTAAAAACTAATTGCAATGTTTTGACAAATTTCATTTCCGTAAAATTTAAGAATATGACTCATCGAAAACTGCGCTAACGAACATAAACAGTGGCTGACTCCACACCAATTTTGAATTTGTAAACTTTCATTGCAATGGACAGTTGACATCGTGCTATCGTGAAGAAAACAATTTGAATCACTCTTGCTACAGATATATTTTGTAATCTGGAAATTTTTGTAAGCTAACTATAATTTGTTTCATAGTATTAACAGTTTTTGTTAGTGTTTTAATAACACAAAACTTGTATTTTCTAAATTTCTTTATTTATTTCAAGTTTTTTTTTAAGAAAAACATGATGACGGAGAACGAAAATAAAAAAAGAAAATACGAATAAGAAAATATAGATGTTTTAATAATAAGTGGGAGTGGAATTTCTTTTTTATTGACAATAACGGTGTTATTTGTAATTCGACGGTCAAAAATTATAAGGCCAACGATTTACTTTGACATTATGAAACCAATCATCCTCAATTTCCTAATCAGTGTCCACCAAATTCCAAATTAAGATCAGATGACTTGCTTCTTTAAAATAAAATTTAAATAAACAACAGTATATTTTAATAACCCTTAACAATCAAGCTAATAATATGTCTGAAGCAAGTTTTGTTATTGCCTGGAATATTGCTCGCGCAAAACGCTCGTATTTAGGGAAAGTATATTAATAAAAATTTGGAAGATATATACTTTAAGTTTTGGATCCACAAATGACACAGCATTGCACAAAGTTGTTTCGCAAATTTCCATCTCAAGACACACAACCAAAAGACGCATAGCTGCAATTAATACATCTCTTGAATATAATTTAAAAAACGATTTGCATTGCATTCAGCTTAGCCCTTGACGAATCGATAGATATCTCAGATCTTCAGCAATTGGCAGTTTTCATACGTTTTGTTACAGTAGACTTCGTTGTTAAAGAAAAATTATTAGATTTAATATCACTTCAAGAGTCATTCCATGGTGTCGATAAATGCATTAGATTCCATAATGAAAACTTTTGATGTGACTCTTAATAAGCTTGTAAGTATTGCAACTGATGCAGCTTCGACAATGCTGGGGTAAAAAATCGGTCTTATTGGGTTTTTAAGAGAATATTCCCAAATTCCAAGATTCATACCGATTCGCTGCATAATTCACCGAGAACATCTCTCGTTACAAAATATTTAAAGTATCCTGATGTTACCCCTTAAAAATTACATTGGCACCAATGCAAAAAATCAACGACAATTCAAAAGTTTCCTTGAAGAATTAAAGGATGAATAGCTTCCAAAGGACATTAATGTCTTTTGCATTGTTATACAATTATCTACTACAATGTATTAAATCGATTTGTAGATTTTTTCATTCATTAACTACATTTTTAAAGAAAAAAAGTAACTTATTCAGAATTAGACAATGAGGAGTGGTTACGAGAGTTAATGGTTTTGACTGATGTCATGGAACATTTGCTAATACTGATGGTTGGTTGGGTTTTCTGGCGCAAGGTCCAAAGAGGACAAGCTGCGCCAAGTCTTTGCTAATACTGAATTCACAATTGATTCAGTATTTCAGCATTGCTAATACTGAATTTACAACTGCAGGGGAAAGATAAATAATATCTGACCTTTTACAGAGTATATTTAATTTTCACACTAAATTACAAAGTAAGAAAAACATTAACAATAAAACATTTTGTCATTTTCCTCTTATAAAAACTCAACGAGTATATAAAAAAGCTAGAGGGAATATTAACAAAATTCCAAAATAGATTTGAAGACTTGAAATATTTTAAATCGTCTCTTGATTTTTTCTGAATGCATTTCAAATTAATATATAATTCAAGGTAAGTTTTCTATTTTCAATGTAATTATGACCCAAAAAGCATCTGGAGAATTGGAAATAATAGGGATGCAAGAAAATCAGGCTCTACAATTAAAATATAAGTTGACGCCGATTACTGAATTTTAGAAATTTGTACCACAATCGAAGTTTCCTTAACTAGAAAAAGCTGCTTGTTGAGTTATTTCAATATTCGGAACAACGTTCTAATGTGAATCATTATATTCCACTTTAAAATTCGTGAAATCCAAACATCGATCAGTATTAACTAACCAAGATCACAAAGCATTACTGATAATTGCTGTCATCAATTATTTACGAAATTTTAAAGAATTATTAAGAGAAGTAAAATAAATGTTTAATTTTTAATATTTAAATTCAATACACATATATTTTATACTTTTATTTATGTGGTTTAAATGAACATAATTTCTGCAAAAAAATTTTAATACGTTTTTGCATATTTTTAAAATGCGTATTTAATTGCGACTCGCGATCAATTTCAAATTTTGAAAAAGGGCTCTCGGACTCTTAAAGAACTTGGCCACCCCCCTGGTATATTATAATAAAAACAGAAGGATCGCAGATAACTATAAATTAAAAAAAAACATTTTGACATCATTTTTGAATGAAAAAAGCCAAATTTAAGAACGAATATGCTTTTGATCTTAAGTTTTAAAATCGATATATACAATATTTAATAATTCTATCTTTGAAATGAGCAACAAATAAATAATACAAGAAGTATTATACAACTCTTATCTTAGGACAATGTTATTAATATTGTTTATTACTTCATCTCAATAACTTTTCAGTTTTAATTGAATAAGTATTTTAATGCTTTATTAAAAATAGAGCAAATACACACGTGATTCTAATATTGTGAATTTAATTTTTTTAACCACAACGATAAAATCAAGAAAAAATTAATCGATTTTTAAAATATTTAAGCATAAAAGATTTACAATACAAAAAATTTCAATTATAACAGATGGTGCATTTAAATTTTTTGCCTCAATTTTTCAAAAAATTGAATTACGAATTTGTACAATAGGATTTTATTTCAGTTAAAATATTTTTATTTCAGTTAAAATAATTTTTTCCCTCAATTTTTCAAAAAATTGAATTACGAATTTGTACAACAGGATTTTTATTTCAGTTAAAATATTTATTAATTTTGATCACTTGAAATGAAATTATAATTGGAATTTTAATGATATTGTGTTTCTATCAATATCACCGTATTGCCATTGTCTACATTTTTCCCTAATGACATTATTGCTACAGAGTTTAATATTTACAAGAGAAAATTTTATAAAAAAGCAGTTTAAACTTCACTACTAATGAGCGTCACTAATAGTTTTCGGTGTGATTTCAGCAAATACTGCCAGTCAAACTTAGATGTTTGAAAAATAAGAAAAAAAACTAGATCTTTTTCCTAAAACATCACTAATGTAATTATATGGAAATTAAAACTATCTCTTATGCATTTAATATTGATTCTGAAATTGAAATTTTAACTAATGTTTCAAGAGTTTTTGAGTTGTATCTAATTCCATATAGTGTAGCATTGCTCTGCACCAGATCCACAAACCCCTCAATCCTCACAAAATCATGAAACAGCAGTGGATTCTCAAAGACATCCTTCTTAGTAAATCCTAGACACAAAAGAAGGTGTTGGAGGCTAGCCTGGTAGACACCGCACTTACAATAGGTAGGATATAGCTTACATTTGCCATTAAATTTAAGGCCACCAATTTATGGTCTCCAGAAAACCTAGAATATGTAGCTTGGTCAACTGTAGAACCCTTGAAAAGAATAGAATCACCAGGAACATTATCAGAATACTAATTATGAACATGGAGGTAGAATGCTCCAGATAGCCCAGCACCTCTTTTTCGAACAGAATGCAACTCAGTGTAAATGAGAGCAGCATGAATTGAAGATGGACCAGCAGCGTCCCTTTTAGTCAGAACATCCACCCCCTCATTTCCATGTATATAGACAAGAGAGAGTATCCATTGGAAATGGTGAAGCATTGCTGCACTATTGGGTGCGAGAAAGTTGCATGAACAGACGAAGGATGGAGATCCTGACCATATCTGCAACATGCGACCACGTATCCAAGTACTGGATAGCGCTGCTACTGCCCATGACAATCCAGTAGATACTATTTTACTTCAAAGAAGATATCTCAGTGTTACGTCAGTATATCTCGTGTCGAATTAAAGCCGAGTAGCTAGTGCTCACTTCAGTAGTTCGAGAGTTCAATGTCTATAACAGATTTTAGTGTTTACAGTAGTTGAAAATCAGTTTTAAACAGTAGGTTCCGTTATAATTAGACCACCTGTATAAGTATTAAACCTTGAATGATAAACAAACTAAGCCAAATCGGCTTACCACATCGATGCTGTATAAGTAAAAATAGAAATGTTAAGGAATAAAACGTTTTTCTGTCATGAAGAATAAACGAAAATATATGAAGTATTCAAAAGTAGCATGATTATGGGTGTCAAAAATTTTTTGTCATCCAATCAAGAAGACTTTATACAGTTAAATTGGCTCTATTCTAGAGTTACTTAAGTTATATTCAAGTGAAAGAAAACTGTGGAAGTGTTTAATCAAATTATCGCATTGGTACACCTGTCACTCATCGATCCTCAAATAATATTAGGTAAAACAAACGAAGTAATAAATTCCGGAGAGCCTAGAGCTGTGTTATATGAAACAACCAAAACAACCAGCAGACATATTTATCATACATTTCAAATGACTTTCGTCTCGGATCAGGCACATAAGCCACTGACAAAATTATTTGTTAAGAGAGAATTGCACTTGGTTTTCATGGTTACATACCACAGCCAAAATACTTTGATGGCTCGCACCAAGGCTTGAAGATGTTTGGGATGGGTAAAGGGCCAACTTTAGTTTTGAATTGTGAGCAGTAGAAGAATGTCATGTACACAATGAAGAATCAAGATACTCATGTTCTGGTACTCTGATGACTGGATGAAGGCTTAATGAATGCTTAGCAAGTGTCATTTAAAAGAATTTATTGTGTCAACCAGAAAGTTTAATGTCAATAGTGGTATAGTTTAGGGCTATTTCTTTTAGTATAGGTTCGGGTAATTAGCTTTAATAGATTAGTTTAGGTTTGGGTAATAAGCTTTAATTGATAAGTCGATGACTTCTGTCACATGTGTTATTTTAAATAATAGCAAGCTGTTTGTGTATTTGGATAATAGATAATTGGATTCTACGCAATGCAATTATTCCAAACTATAGCAATGGTATTTGAAACAGATCTTTTTCTGCAATAACTATAATGTTTCTGTTTATTCAACATGTTGTTCATTATGATTTCATAGTAATTAGATGGAAGTGCTTGTTTGGTTTGATCAAATTTATGACTTTCAAGTGAGTTGAAACACTGATTTCTTGACAGATTTTGTCAGCCCAAAACCAGACAAGAACCATCTTCCATGTTGTAAAAAATACTCAATACCTCTAACAGTTTATCCAAACTTAGTAAATAGCTTATCTAAAAAGGTAAATGCCGAAATTAAAACTAAAGAAAGCCCAACATCTTATCTGTTTGATAATTTTCGAATCAAATTGTGACAATCAACTTTTGGCTACATTATGCATGAATGTGAAGGAGACAGAATAATGTCAAATAGCCTAAAGATTAATAGAAGAATATCTTTGAATGTAATTGATCAAATTTATTCCTAAAATAATTTATTGCCCTAAATTTTGAAATCGTATTATTCTACTAGCCCCACTGGCTCACTTTTAATAAAAAAATTTCAAAAAAAATATTTAAAAAAAGAATTATAATGCATTCTGCGAGTAACGCACATTTCCATAATTTCAAATATTATTTTTACTTTTATCTATTTTTTCTATGTGGCACACACACAATTTTCTTTACAAATCATCTATGAAATTAATTTCCCAGACTTTCAAACAAAGGTATATTAAATTGATCGCTGATAAATGTTCATCAATATGTGCTTATAAAAATGTTTAAGGTAGTAGATAATTTTGTTAAGTGAATAGATTATATTTAATACAATTGTATACAGTATTATTTTACATTTCTGAAGAGTAGTCGATACATAAGAATATAGAGTCAGATATTTCCTCTTTCTCTTGTCACTTGAAAGTGTAATTTTGAAGTGAACATCAAAATCTTGTAATTCATAGTCATTTTAATTCAAATGAATTTGACGGAAAATCCTTTTTAATAAAATGCATGTGTCCTGCAAACAGAAATCAACAGTGAGCTGATTTTTAATGCAATTTGGATAAAAAATAGAAATTATATAAGTGCAAGTATATTTGGTATCAAAGAAAGCTTCATATATGAGACGAAGAAAATGAAAAATAGTAATAATCAATATATCAAAGAATAAACTTACTTTGCGTAAAATAGTAACAAAATCTTAATACAAAAAAGTGTTGGGAATGGAATTCTATAAAATAGAGTATTTGTAATAAGAAACAAAATACGCTTATTTGCTTCTCACTCTTAACAATTCCATGTGACAGATAACTCCAAGAAACTGACGAAAGAATGTAACACAAATATGGTGGTTATCCCAGGTGTAGCTTATGCTTGCAAATCGTTATTCCAAGAAATAATTTGATGATACTACATCTAAAGACTAATGATTCCTGACTTTAGATATATAAATCAGTGAACTATTCAAATGAATTTAAAGCTTTAGTGGAATACATTACTGTTAGGAGATGAAAATTGTTTGAAAAATTCGAATTTGTCATTCTAATCTAAAAATAGTACTTGAATTGCCAAATAATGAATAGAATTGACATTCAATCTGACACGATTTAAAAGTCATTTAAAAATGTTCACTAAAAATCTAAGATAGCAAATATTTATGGATCAAAATGAAGTAAAATTACAAAAAAATATTGAATTGTATAATGTGTCCGAAATTACAATGAAAGGCAAATGTGTTAAATTTTTATCGTTTCCAAAAATAACAATTTTTAATCTCGTATCATAAATTCTGTAAATTTCTTTATTATACATTATATTTAAAATGTACATTATGGCCTGGAATATACAATATATGATATTTTACGCAGCCAGCTTCATTCTGCTTAAAAATATACTTTTCATTTTCTCTACTAGATCATACATTAAAAAATACAAATAAACGATTGCTTATGTTCTCCTACTCAAACAGCTTTCTTTGTTAGTGTAACAAATATATTAGATATTGTTGTTTTCCTATGACACTTGGTCAAGCCAAGCTCGCTTTTGCCTTTGGCAGTGCGAATAAAGTCTTTCGTTTGGATCAGAGACCACGAAGGTGAAAGTACGACTTTGCTCTTTGTAAGGTGCCTCGTAATTTTGAACCACGGTCAGGTGACGAGGCCACACCTGAGCTGGCACGCTCCTTTCCACATCCACGCCACAACAGCGGAAGGACTTTGGACGTCACAGAACAACGTGGACACGTCCCCAACCCACGGAGTTCCAGCAACCCAATGAAGGAGAGTACACCGTGGTCACCCTCCCAACCACTACCCGCGGCAAATGATGCTTCACTTTTCTGAGCTTACGGGAAGCGGCGTGAAGCTACTGAGCCACTGGAGCTCATATTAGATATAATAATAGCATTTCTTCATTCTCAAATATCTGAATATACCTGCCCTGCTGCTTTCATTCAAAACATTTTATATTTGATTCAAGGAATCAAAATTTACACCAGAGTTACCGCATCCTTACTCAGTTCAGAATTTACCAGGGCAAAATCTGTACATTAGAATTCCAGTTATTCGAATCAATCGGAACTGGACATCATTCAGATAATCAAATACTTGAATGACTGGATTTTTTCGAAAAAAAAGGTCTGTTTTTATTAATTATTTTCCTTTGAAAATGGGAGAAAAAAACTTACATTTTTAACGAAAAAGAACTTTTAATCAATTAAATGAAAATGCAACACTTTTACATGTTAAGGCATTTACAAGTGTTGTAAATTAATACAGTGTGTATGTACAGCTTTGTAAATGAAAATCATTGCTTGATGAACATCTCTCGGTCAGAGTGAGCTGTTTCACTGCCTTCATCTATTTTCAGAGAGCTAAGTCGCGCATTCGCTTCACGGTGAGAGTTAGCATGTGGTCACACTAAGGCTGATGCTCCATCCACTTGAAAGCAGTTTCAAAGCCGGAAAATGCTTCCCTAGCTGATGGTCTCGTGTCTGCTTCAACTTGGACATTCAGGTCATTTTCTTAATCTACACTTTAATTAAGTCATCATTTGCAATTTTAAATCTAAAGTCTCACTCATAACCTCTTCTCCCGCATCTTCAGCTCTAACTTCTGAACGTCCAGAAGCTTTCAACTGAATGTTTTTGAGTACTTCAAGTGACACGTCTCTCTCTCTCTCTTCACATTTTCATCTTCTCATTTCTCTTACTTTTCCTTTTCTTGAGCTTTCTCCTTTTTCCTATTTTTTTTCTCGTTGTCAGTCTAATCTATTTTTCTGAAATTCTGAATTAGAACTGATTCTTGAGTAAATTCTAATTCGAATGTGAAAAGAAAAATAATTTATTTAATTAGAACAGAAACAGAACATACAGGAAATATTTTTGACGTCATACGTAAATAAATATAAAATTCAAAGATTTAAAAGAAATCACTTCTGACTTATATTTCAGATAAAACGTGTAAACATGAGATTCTACAATTTAACTTGGAAAAAGGTTCTCATTACAAAATAACGTAATTAACAGCTGCTGTAAGCGATGTTTTGCACTAAGAAAGGAAGTCTCATTCAATAATTAAAAAACAAATCGAATGAGGTGTATTGTGCTCGAAAACTCTTTAGTTACGAAGTTGTTAAATATTGAAATTGCTCTTTTCTTCCACATTCAAATCCATTTTCATATACAGGAAAAGATGAAAACGCATTCACTGCAGATACATTGTAGGAATATGGAAAGAAGGGAACCAGTTGCCATAAATGTTTGTTCTCTATATCTAGCAGTAATACATAGCCGATAATTTTAAGAGAAAAAGACTCATACGCTTCTTTCGTGAAGCGAGAATAATTCCAGAGTAGACAAGATCGATATACTGATAGAAACTTCATTGCCTTCCGTGCAGCAGCTTTTAATTTTATCCCGCAAAAATGTATGACAAACAGACAACAATTTTGTATGTAAATATTACGAAAATAAATTAGTTAAATATGTAGACAAATCCATTTATTTTTCGAATAGATTAAAGTTCTAACTCATCCTAATTCGGATTTTATTTAATAAATCTTCAAAATATGTGTGCAAAATAGAAATATGGTATGCTTCTTTGAAATACTAATCAAGTTCATTCTAGATATGATATCTAGTATGAACTTGATTTGTTCATACTAGATTTAGTTTCAAGTAGAATTCAAACAAACTTAAGTAAAATACCTCGGCCTTTCTGAACCAGAAATGTGAGTAGGAAAACTATAATATATAAAGAGTTCATTTTTTAATTATTTTCATATCTTTAACCATAACCTAACTTGTTTACATGTCACTGCACATACTAGAATACTTAAACACAGAATGCTTATAGCTAACAATCCTTGCTTATACTTACTTCTAAAAGTCACCAAATCTTTTCAACGTCACAAATCTGTTGCGTTAAGATTTGGGCAACATATTGCTTTCTCAAATTAAATTCAATTATTCACTCATTTTGCCGACCGATGGCTGAGTGGTTAATGCTCCTGACTCCTGAAATGTGGGTCCCGGGTTCGAATCCCGGTTCGGGCATGGATGTTACTTTCTTTCTGTGTTTCTCTGTCCTTTCTTCTGTTATGATGTATGAATGTGGCCCACTTTATAAACGGGTGTGTGATGGTTTGGCGCGGGGAACGCTACACACATCTGTGACTTGTTCACAGGTGCCCACTGGGTAACGACAAATGAGTGGCAGTTTCTGGCCTTGTTGTGGCATAGGGTTCGTCAACCAAGTGTGCCCGCCGTTGGAAAAAAAATATTATTGCTTTTGAAAGTAAAATTGAAATTAATTTAACTTTAGAAGCAATAATGAATTTTTTAATATTATTTGGTACCATACTGAGTTTTAAAGTATTTTGCTTTAAATTTCCTGTTAAAGTCAAATTTGAATAATAAATTTATAATTTGAAAACAAATTAAAATAATGTTAATATTATTTATCATCAGAAACGAATTTTACTACTTTTATCATCAAAAGAAACACTGAAATAAATTAATATCATAATAACGAGAATTTGTATTTTCATGCAGCTTGGAGGCTAATAGTTTGCGAGTTAATACATACTTAACTTGCTCATACATTCTTGTGATTAAAAATAATACGTTTCAAACTGTTTTCAAATCTCAAAATAATTTTTTAAAAATAAAACCAACTTAATACTTTATTAATGTTATTTTTATATTTACTTTTTGTCGGTTGTAACATTTTTAATGCTACGAATAGAACAATAAACAAATAATGGTTATGAAATGTTATTGAACATGTTTTGTTTTTTAAGTTAAAAAAAATTGCTATCATAATATAATACATGGATAATTGGTTACTTTTGAACTGTAGCGTCACCGAAAAAATATAATTAGTTATATCTGCTGACGTACTTTTCTATTATATTCTACAAGAAATTTTTCATGATGTGCGAATGTGATTAAATAATTCTTCATAATGCATAGTGTCAGTATTTTTTGGTCTAAACTAGAAAAAATAGTACACAAACACGCACACACACAATATATAGATATATATTGTTTCAAAGTTTGTAAATATTTTTACAAACTATGTAACGGTGGTATTTATGGCTTACTTGGCAAGATTCTTAGCGACCAATTGGCGAGATAATTGGCGACTTGGTGATAACTTGGCGTGATAAATGGTGACTTGTCGAAATTCTTGGCGATCACTTGACGAGAAATAAATGGTTCTGGTAACATCCACCACCTAAGCTCTAGGGCCAGAGATGGCCTGTAAGCTTCCAGAATCTTGGAGAAAGACCTAGACTTTCACTCCAAGTAAGCTATAAATACCACCGTTCTACGAACCGAATCAGTTTTTCTGAATTTTTCTAGCGGCAGTGAGAAGTTAGTGAAGGCGATCAGTCTTGAATGCCAGTTTAGAGCACAGAAGCTGTTGTTAGTCTGAGATATTAGAGCTTTCTGTAATTGGAAGCTGTTTCCTGTAGTATTAACTGTATTAGATCTGTGGAACTGTAATTTCTATTGCTGGAATTTTCTGTATTTAGTTCAATTTGCAACGAATAAAAGCCTTGTGAATTTTTAAGAGTTTATTTCATCGACTCTCAATCAAAACAAACCTCGAAGCTCGGTACAATATATACACACACGTTTAGTATATGTAAGTCTCAACAATGAGTTTCTTCTTGATAAATGATTACAAAAATGTAAGTTTAATTATATATTTTATAATTTGTATGATAAAATGCCCACAGTTCAATTAGTTTAGCTTTTAGTATATAATAGAGGGGTTTTGTGTGTGATTCGGTTCACAACTCAAGTCCAAAGTAAATACACAAAAATAAATGCAAAATTAAAGTATATTTGATGCGCATAGTGGAAGGACATTTTAAAGTTATAGCAGGATTCTTTACTGTTTACAACGTTTTACTTTCTGTGAGAAATTTTTCCAAAGTAGAAATCCCTATTTACAAGTTGTAAGGGCAGAAATATTTGGAAATGTTTCCAGTTTCCAAATCAATTGATAAGATTATAGAGAATAAAAATTAATTATGCATCACCTCTCTGTAATTGCTTAGCAGATGAAGGGATAAATCTTTCAACCTTCTTTTCCGAAGAACTCAGTTTTGGCACCATGTTTAGCTCAGTTCATCTTAAATTCTAAGATGCACTAAGCGTAACAATATTAAATGCATTAAATATTTTATATTCATCTTAGAACGGTTACTAACTGTCACCGTATTCTCCAATACTACTTTCTTGGAATAAAAAATGTTATAAAAATTATCTGTCATTAAATAACTGATAAGATAAAAGTAGGTAATACAATTAGAGCTAATTTAAACGTTATTAATTAAAAATGTTAATGATATGGTGATTAATCAAATTGCATTCAGAAGCTTTACAAGATTGCAAAAATAATAAGCGTAATTAATTAGGATCAATGAAATGAGTAACAAAATAAATTGCTAAAAACTATGAAATAGATATTTGTTTAATTTTTACTGCTTACATTATTATGAAATCAGCTGATTTTGTGATATCTATCATATTTAACGTTTTTTTTTAAATGTAATAAATTATATGAAATGAAACTTTTTAATTATAGAATTATATAACATATTTATCCAATTGCATTTCTGTTTAAATACGTTTAACATATTTCTATTTAAATTTGATTCTAAATTTTATGTATATTTTTTTACAAATGCATATGTAGCAGTTTTGAAATGTATCTCTTGCATTCATTTTTTATTTTACAAAAATAAAAAATAAGCGTTCACTTAGCTATATTAAATAACAAATATATATTTTACATTTTAATTATTATTTCCAGTCTTACGTAAAAAATTTCAAATTATTCAGGAAATCTGAGAAACTTTTAAAATTCCAGCTCAAATTTATAGATAGTTAAGATCTACTCTATTAATGTAATATCGTTAATAAGTCTAATTTTGGAAAATATTTATTATTTTAACAAATATTGGTCCATAATTAAAAACTTTATTTAATTTTTAAAACCGAGTTTTTGATTTTGATATGTATTTCAAATGTTCCATATTCATTCAACAGTATAAAAGTGATTAAAAGAAAACATCTGCTGTTGATTTCCTTAAAGCAATTTCAATAAGAAATGTATTTTTACTTTCAAATAGAGATATTTTTACTTTCAAATATTGAAATAATATTTATTTTATTTTAAAAGCATATTTGGTGCACTTTTTCTAACATATTACTGCTTATATGAAAAGATCAGAAATGTGGCACCCCATTTTTATAGCCTTTAAATTAATATTTACACGTTATTTTGGACTTTAATTTGAATAGTTTTCCTTTTTTCTTCAACAGTTAAATACTTTAAATTACCAAAATTCTGAAATACTTTATTATAAATTATAAAGGGAAGAATAGTATGAAGCTTCAAATTTTAAATATTTAGAATTCATCAGTATAAAAAATAAAATCAATTACTAGCTTTTCTAGGATTGATAGATTAAACTTTTTGAATATTTAAATTCAATCATTTGAACATAAAACAAAAATTTATCTTGTAATTATCTCTTTCTGTCTCAGTATAGTTAGAAGATACTTAACCGACATTAAAAAAAGCAAATTTAAAAATGTTTCTAAAATAACAAAAAAGTATTGCTATAAACTTCTAAATCTTGATAATTCTTAAATACTATTATTTATTATATTTGTAGCTGTGTCTAAAATTTAATTTATAATGAAGCTGTTAAATAATATCGTTTGAGTGTATAAAAAGTTTATTTTGATAGGTAAATAAGAAGAAATTTTTTCCAGTGTCAATGATAAAAACATTTTTTAGAAAACTAACTGTTTAAAAAACATTATGTAAATACACACATGTGTGTGTATTTACATAATATTTTTTAAACAGTTAGTGTATAAGTGTAATTTTTGACTGATTAAAATCCTCTTTAAAATAAAATAAACTATAGAAGCCAAACCATATATTAAAGATATTAATAATCTTCACGTTTCTATGAACTGGTTTAATACAAAATTTTCTTAATCATTTTTATAAGATATATTTTTCTGTAAAATATGAAATATAATTTCACAGAATTATGATTTTCAGTATATATTTAATAATGTATATCTTGGACATTTATGTTCATGCTACAAATTATTGCCAACACTTTAAATAGAAATGTTTTAAACATGCTGTACATACATAACTTTCGGATAGAAAACGAATGTTTTGAAAAGTTCAAATATCTTTTAAAGGCTTAACAAAACATAGAATTGATATTTCTAATTTCTATAAAACAATAGAAATTTAATCAAAGAATACAAATACTTATTTTGCTTAATAAATACGGGCATAGTCTAAAAATCATTCTCAAAAGTTGTAAGGAAATGTTAAATTAAACATATAAGATATACAACAAAATATAGTAAAAATATGTCTTAAACTTCATAATTGAAATACATCTCCGAAATAACTCTTCTTAACTCCTCTAAATTACACACTTTTTAAGTCAGATATCAATACATTTTTTTGTTGGAAAAATAATGACAATAAATGCATTTATATAAAGATTATCACGATGGAAATTATACTAAGTTATTGGATTGGATTTATGAAAGGAAAGAAAACAAATTTAGTAATAATATAAGTATTAAAATTGAATATAAATTTACATAATTCGTTAAATTAAAGAAATTTAGGTATAATGAAAATTTCAGTGCTACATTTTTATAATAATCACATTACATTTTTATTGCCTTGATAAAAATTTTTTGCGAATTATTCGATTAAATTTTTTTCTCCAGCTGTATATTGCGCCGATTATAATTTTATTTTATGCTATATACAATGCATCTCAGACAAACAAGAAGAAAAAAAGATTTTATTTATTTATCAGGTCATGATAATTTTTTTGTCTACTTCTCCTGAAAGTAACCACATAAACTAATATGAGTTATTAGTTACTTACTACTTTGATTCGAGAAAATAGCCAACTTTAAAGCACCGTGAATTACACAATAAACCAACGATAAAATTTTAGAAAATTTTTTAAATTAAAGTTTGAAACTACAATTTTCTCTAAAAACAAAAAATAGAAAAAATACTTTTTCCCATTATTATTATTTCTGAGTTTCATCTGTATAACGAGTTGAAAAACAAGAGTGTTATGGAAACAATTATGTCAGTTCAGGTGCTCAAATCGTTTTATCCAATTCTTGCAACAAATCTTCAACCAAATCTTATTGTCTTGCAATTATCAAAAAATCGGAATTAAACATTGATCGGTTTTCTTTTACAAAAAATCACAAAACCCCAGCAACTATCAATGATTACTAATTCATGTTAGTTATCGAAGTTCAGTAAAGAATTTGTGTTTTTACCAATACTTCGAACAAGGCACCTTCGGCACTTTGCGAAACGTAATTCAACGCGAATCTTTCTCTCTCGCGCAATTCAAGTGGTCACTGGGTCGCCGTCGCTTTCCAAATGGGTGGACGAAACTCAAAGTTTTAGTGTGGAAGACCTATCTGGACTCGTTTAGCTTGTATCGAAAATTCAAGGTTGATTCGCAACTGACCCCAATCTCAAAGGAGGACCATTATGGACACACCCAAGGGTAAAAAGAATTAAGAAAAAAATATACTTGAACTTTCACTTTCGTGTTCATTTTTTCATTGAAAAGTTGGAGTATAAAATGAATGGCAGACAGCAGCAGATCAACACAAGTTCTCCATCTCTTTTACAGAACTAACCACTTCAATAAGCTTACAAGCATCATGAAGGTGGTAAGTATCCTAATAATTCTATTTAGAGTCATTATGATCAAGCAGTTATTCTTTGGATTTACTTTCTATATCTAACTAATTGATCCTTTAAGTTCTTAGTACTTTATATACAAATCAACTTTATTCTTAGTCAATGCAGTTCTATGCAACAATCGCAATAAATTATTTCTTAAATAAAACTCTCTATTAAATGTATTCTTTATAAAAAGTTAATGATTCTATATTATTTTAAATTTTCCAAAATTTTATCTTGAATTTATATTGAATATAACTCGTTTGTCTTGTATTTTGAAAATATTCTAAATTTCAATCTTAGTATAATTTACATATAATGTAAAAGGAAATTAGGAAATTAAATTTTAATTTAATGAATTTTGTTGTAAATTATTAATAAGTAGAAATATGTTATCGACTAAAACAATTAGTCATTATTTACTTAAAAATTATATTAATCAATTTCCTTTGTTCTTAGTTCTAAAAGTGTTCACAAATATCCGGTAAAATTTTTTGCCCCTTTTAAATTTATTAACAAGTAATATATTTCTTATACAATATTCAGTGGTAAATTTCATTATAATTTTTTTCGGTTTAGAATAATTTAATTAATAAAAACAAATACTTATAAGTATAAGAATTTTTCTCTCCAAATAAATTGCATAAATCATAATGGTTCGAAAAAGGAAATTTTTTTTTATCTCAATAACTCAATTTGATAAATATTTGAAAAAACTAAAATTTTACTGCTGATGCAGTAATAAATGCAATACATGTTTTTCAAAAAAAAAAAAAAATTTGGTCTGTGAATTTCTTATACGACAAACACATGAAATGAAGTTTAGAAACAAAATCTTTATAAATAAATATGTATGAAAACTTAAGAAATATGTCAGATAAAAAGATTTGAAACCTTTTAAATTTATTTAACATAATTTATTTAACATAGAAATTTAAACATATTAAGAATTTCAATTTTTAAATGAATTCCTATTCTGATAAAAATATGGATATTGTTTCAGTGATTATTTTAAAAGAATCTTTCCAAAATCAACATAGAAGGCACTTTATATTATACTCTTACTCAAAGTAAAATTTATTAGGTAAATTACTTTTGATATAAAGTATTTTCTACAGTTAATTCAAACACATTATGAATATAAATTCATAAAAACTTATTCAAAATAAATGGTATATGAATGAAACTTATCTTTTTGTATGAAATTAATTGCATAGTATAAATTCGCGTTTAAATAATCATTATTCAAACAATAATTTAACATTGTTTTAAATTATTGAATTAAGGATTATTTCCAACAATAAAAATAATTTCTCCGATGTTAATAATAGCATGGTATAACTCACTCTCTGCCTTAACTTGTATAGATCGCCGCTGTTCTCTTGATGGCCGCTGCTGCCATGGCCCAATACCACGCCCCCGCTCACCATGGTGGCTACGCACCTGCACCAGTCCAGGTTGTCCAGGTCCAGCCCGCCGTCCACGCCGCCTCCTCTCAGGGACACGCTTATGGAGCTCACGGACAGGCTGCCTCAGGATATGCTGCCCATGGACAAGCTCACCATGCTGACCAGGGACACTACGCCGACAAAGCCTACGCCGCACAGGGCAACCACAACGTTGGTGGATACGCCAAGCACGATGCCCATGGAGCTCAAGGTAGACAATGTATTTTAATATTATTTCGTTTTAACTTTGTACTTCTATTCAACATTTATTATATTACGAATCGTTAATTATTATTGAACATGATACTTACATCGATTAAAAAATATCATCTACATCATTTATTATTTGTCATTAATGAATTTGCTTACAATTATAATTTAAATCTTCGGAAGAAGTAGTAGAAAGATGAATAGTCTGGTAATGTTATTTTTTTAATTGAATATTTAATATTTATTTATAAATTTTAAAACAATTTTTTGTCCCTGTTAAATTTTAATAGTTAATAAGCCAGATACATTAAAATTTTCTTTTTTAATGTATGAATATTTTTACATATATTTTAGTGTATAATATATTCTTTGTGTACTCACAAAAATTATAATCCAAATGTGTAACTCAAACTTATCAATATAATAAATTTTTTCTTCAATATAAATATTCATTTAACATCTTGCAACATAAATTAATTTCAAACCTATCAATATAATAATTCTTCAAATTTTGTCAAATGCTTAGTTTCACTTCAAATTCTCCTTTTTTTACAATTTATTTACCTCTCATGATTATAAAAATTAATATAATCCCTCTCAATCAAAATATCTTAAGTCAAACAGTTATTAATTAAAGCGCTTCAACTTCGTTATTTATGTTCCATCTTCTCCCTATGGTGATGCATCATTCCGATGAATTATTTCTTTGATATTTTAGGTTCCAGCTATGGAAAATACAGAAATGCTGGTGCCTACGCCCACGATAAGGGAGATGGATACGAAAAGGCCTACGCATACGACAAGAAAGCCGGACACCACGCCATCGTTGCTGACCATGGAGCACAAGCTTCTAACTATGGAGTTGCCGACAGGAGCGCACACCACAATGTTGGAGCTCATGCCCAATCCGGACACGCCAAATATGGTGCCCATGACAAATATGGAGCTCAAGCTCATGGAGTCAGCGCCCACCAAGCTTCTTCTCATGGTCAACAGAGCAGTGGACACCAGACCACCTACTTCCAGGGACCTGGATATGCTTACAAATACTAAGCATCTACTAATAGGTACATAATGAATATTACTATAATCTAATTTAAATGGCATACATGCCGTATTATCCAGCATGCCAAATTCAGAGTTTGGTGATTTTTTTGCCGGATTTCTTTGTTTATCTGGCAACCTGGATTTTGTTACGTCATAAAGATGAAGACTTATAAGAATTATGTATGAAACCCTATTTTGGCAACTTTAGTATTTATGTCATCACGAGACGTCGCAATAAGTCATCTTGGCAACATTTCTTCATTGCCAAAAAAACTACAAATTTAGCATATTGGATTATACGACATCTCTGTACCATTTAAATATATTTAAAATGCGACAAACTTAAAACCTCTGACATAGATGGGTATAGAATTAATTACATTTTGGTTCATCATATAATAGAACATGAAATGCTATAATTTAGCATTATTCAACCTAAATTGGCATTCAATACATAATTTTCTTACACATCTATGTTAAAAATGTCTGTAACATTGCTAAAACAATCATCGGCTAATGGATAAATTAATCACATAAAAATGCAATTAAAAGATTCCTTAAAAAATAATTTTTTTCAGAAAGACTATTATTTTTTAATTCATTCATTTTGGCATAAATTATAATATACTAGAAAATAATTTCATATCAAATTAAATATATACAAATTTTAATAGCGAAACAATTTTTTTTAAAAAAAAATTCAATTTTTATTATTATGGTATGTAGATTTTAAATGTAGCTTTATACACTTAAGTGTATAAATCAGGGAGTTTCATATAAAATAGTGAAATTATTTCTATTTTACAATTTTATAATTAATCTTCATTTTAATAAACCCTATTCTGTACGTCTTAGTTATTAAAAACGCATATTGTTTACTTAATTATTTTTGTCACCTCTAACTACTATTTTCTCTTAAATTAATTAAAAGAAATAAGGATGCAAATATTGCTAAATTTGAATAATTATCAGCCATAAATATTATATTCAATGATTAATTACTAATTTAAATTTTTATATACAGTGTTCAAATAAAGCATGTTGAAAAATTTAATTTTTTTTTCTTTTCCAGATTTCTGGCAAAAACTAAATTGGAATGAAATGGCTCTGTTATCTGTTTACGTCAATGTTAATTTATTTATTGCCTGTTGTTTAAAAAATCAAAAAATACTTTAATAAAAATTTAAAACAAAAACTAATCTACAGTTGTTATCAGTTTTTCTTGATTCACGCACACTAATTTGAGATTCATTTACATTAAAAACTATATTTAAATGAATTATGTAAATAATGAAATAGAATAATAATAAAAAAATATTATTACATAAATAAGTAAATGAAATGAAAACTGATATTTTTTAAAATTAGTTTTGACATAAAATATTTTTAAATTTAATATAATTATTTAATTAATATCTTTTTAGAAATTAAATGCAAAAATTATGCTTAAAAATTTGTGTTTGATTATAAAAATGTAACACTGCAGTTTAATCATAAAAACTTTATAAGAATATTTATTTTGTGCTTGAGTAATGATTATTTCTTTTTATTTTCATATAAGGAGACAAAGATGTTATTTAATTAGAAAATTTTTAACTGTTCTCAAATTATACTATTTTGTTCCATTATAATCTTCATTCAGTATTTATTATATTTTTGCAAACAATAATGAAATAATAGAATTTTATGGAATTCTGAAAAGATTTGAGGATAATAAAATCAATTCATTCAATATAAATCATATTTCAACATTTTGTAAATCACTACATTATAGCTTTACAAAAGTTTTTTAATTGTGAAGTAAAATGTGTTAAAGATTATAATATAATATATTTTGATGAATATTTTAAAACATTTTAAGGATCACAACCAAATAAATTAACTACAAATCCATTTTTTTCTGAAAAATTCACTCGTCTTTTTTAAAATAGGTAAATACAATTTATTTCACTAATAAATAGTTGAATTATATTAAAAGTTACAATTCTTAGTAGAAATAATTTATGCACTTTCTAAAAATAAATAATATAAATACACACACACACACACACACACACACACACACATATATATATATGTATATATATATATATACTTACATTCAATGTATATACGCTAAGTATTATTGTTCAAGTTTATCGAACTTAATTGGATAAATGATAACAAACATTTTTAGTCATAAATGTGATTTTACATTTTATGTACAATATCGTTAATTAAATAGGCCCAATTATCATCAATAATAAAGAAAAGATGAATTGAGTTATAATAGAGGAAATAAAAACTTTAATCCACATTTTTACATCGAATTCTCTATCAGAAAATAATTTTACACAAGTTAAACTATATTTCTATTCAGTTTCACTCACAAAGAAATCAGCCTCCAGAAAAAAGAGCAACTGCGACATTTTTCAAAAATTACCTCAAGCGTTTATTCGCCGTCAGAATTCACCATCAAGGGCCACATATAAAACGGATTTCACTCTCACAAAAGAAAATGAATAGTATCAGCACGAAAACTCCCAGAGAATAGATGATGTCACTTACAGATATACATACCTCTAACAAATGCCTTCTGCAACAAATCAACCAATGCTAGTTTTCAAAGGGAAGCCAGGCGTTCGCAAAAACTTCCCACCCTTTCGAATATTTGAATTTGCTGGTTCCCTTCTTCCACTACTCTCTTTTTTTTATTTCCGCATGATTAATAATTTTCGAACGCCTGGAGGGATGACGAGATGGTGGTTTAAAATCCCAGTCATTCCGATAAAGGCTCCCCATCTTCTTCCGAAGTGCATCATTTCCTTCCTCCCTCAATGCCCGAGCACCCTCTCGTTCTCCCTCTCTTCAGCTTCCGCTATAGAGTGGGTCATCCATCCCATTCCCGCGTTTTCGTAACCCCTCCCCCACTTGCCACCTTTGTTGGTTCTTATGTCAGCATGCCATGACAGTCAGAGTATGTTCCAAAAAATGGACACCGTCATTTCACAGAAAATTGCGTTATATCGAGTGAATATTTGAAAAATAAAGTATACAGAAGTGATTCAAAATTCAAAAGTGTTATAAAAATATATAACATTTCTTTAACTTTTGTGTCAAATTTCTTAATTTGAATCTTTTCTAACAAATATTTCCTAGTGGAACATCGCATATGTATAACTTATGTAATGAAAATACAACATCTTTTAATAAACAAAACAATCATAACATTATTTTTCATTAAAAAAATTAATAAGGTTTCTAATTAATCTATGCTCATTTGAAAATTAAAAAATATATCAAAATAAAAGGAAATTTATTATCTTAGTATATTAATTTCAAAACGTGATCATTTATGTATCAAAGACAACATGTTTTAATACAAACAAGATAAAGCTTTATTTTAATCATTTCATATTTTCTCAACATTTCTTGAAAATACATATAGAATCATCTCAATATTCTGGTATTTTTGTCAATAGAAGAACATTACATATACACACATTCCAGTATTATTTCCTCATTTTCTTATAACCAGCTTTGTATACCGATTAGTTGAATGCCAAATACCGTAAACATGAACAATTCAAGCTAAAGAAAAGAAATTTGTACAGATATCGTAATATCATTTTGGACGAGGGAGGACATTTTTGAAATTTTTGGCAGGTGTTGCCAATTCAACAAAGTTGATCTGACAGTTTCTTTTAAAATAAATAAATAATTGAAATTTAATTAATTATAAAAATTTAAATAAAACTGTAACACTTGGATTTAAAAAAAATTCGCTTGATTCATCATCGTAAGAATTCCAATAGAAATACATAATTAAAGTGAAATCACCCGCGATATATTATAAACTAAGTTTGATCAAATAGAAAGTTTAATATCTTAAGTAATACTTATATTTCTGACGCAATAAAAAAAAAATTCAGGTACCCAGAGAAACGATAAAATCCGCCAAACAATTCCCCAAATTCACAAAAGAACCAAAAGGATTATACGGCATTTGTGTCATAAGCGTTTCTTAAAAATGGAAAAGTTATAAAAATGCATGCAAATTTTTAATTCGCAATGAAAAAAGGGTTCCGAGTAAAGCGAAAAAAATGTTAATATTTTTAAATATATAATTATGTATTTTGAAAAATAGAGATTTGTGTGTGGGGTTTGTTGTTCAACGATCATATTTCACTCACGAAGACTAATTATACTGGTACTTTTATACTTTAAAGTAAATTCCGCACCACAACAAACGTAAATTCCTCTGGCAGTATTGGAGCTAACAAACTAACTTTTGCGTAAAAGGGTTCTTCAAACTAATAAGCGAATTTCAATATCAGGCAAACATACTATTTATGGAAACAGTTTATATGAATTCATGAGAAAATATTTTTTTAAATTATGAAAATAATTAACATTTAACAATTTTTCTTACTTAAATTAAACAATAATGCTGGAAGAATTAAACATAAAATTTAAAAACCATCGATTGTCATAGTATGTAAAATATTTAATGGTAAGCAGAAATGCAATGAATGCACAAAGGTATTAAATATATTACTTCAAAAGAAAAATTGTCAGTTTACTATAGAAAAGTAAGTCTAAAAATGAAAATATTTAATTTTAAAATGCATGTTATACATTTATATTTGCTATCAACTATGTAGAAAAAAAGATATATTCCTTTAAATTCCATATTTAAATTTTTTTTAGATAAAATTTCATTTAGATATTACAGGATCTAATGAATTGTTGATATGAAATAAAAAATCAGTGTACAGCTTAGAAAGCCTGATTTGACCCAAATCTTATATTTTAATATATAAAGCCCTTCATCATTTTAAACATTTTTAGTTTCAATTCCTAGATTTAATAGCATTTTTAATAAATTTTTCTTTCATAGCTTAAAATATTTATTCTTTTATACTTATAAATTCAGTAGCACAAATATGAGTCTAATGAAAAATATACCTTCCAAGAAAAAATTTGGAAATCAATTGCAAGTTTTTGATATGCAATGAATTTACAAATTCTATGAACCCGCTTTACTATAAGACATGGAAGTAATTATAAGTTCAGAAAAAGCTCAAAACAAAAATTAATGAAAAAAGTAAACATAAAATATTTTGTTCCTTGACCAATATTTTTCGATTAGAAATATTGAAAATATTATTCCTGAAGACGAATTAATTAAATTTAGGAAACGCTTTCTTAAGTGTAACTCCCTTAATGTGATTCCCTTACTCTAATTTATTTAAAGAGAGATTAATATTTTTAACAATGACATATTTTTGTAATAAATAATTCTGTAATTATCAAATTAATAATTGAGTTATTTTTTTTTATTAAAAATCAATTATAACATACATATTCCTCTTCACAAAAACTTAAATGTATGCTGTATATACGTGGTTATTAAGACATGAGAATATCAACTAAACATTTCTGAAAGAAAACAACAAAAAATCTAAATGTTTTATTAAGATACATTAAATATTCATTACAAGAAGGTAACTTTTTAATATTTTTGTCAAGTATACAGGGGACATGACAATACATGTCCACTTTTAAATACCCAAGACTTCATGATTAGTTAGATGATTTTGAAAATGTAATAAGTTGAATAATTTATGAGAGCATGTTTATTTATTTCTATATGGTTCTTCTAAAGTATACTTTTTAATAGTTTTCTAATTAATACGTCACGCTGAATCTGTATATATATATATATATATATATATATATATATATATATATATATATATATATATATATATATATATATATATATATATATATATATATATATATATATATATATATATATATATATATATATATATATATGCTGGGAAAGATTAATTATACACGTTTATTCAACAGAAGGAATTTGCAAATTGCAAATGAAATCAGCTTTTAATTTTATAAAACAATATTTTATTTTAAAAATAAGAAAAAATTTCCTTCGTTTACTCTTTATATTCATCTTTAATACTCATTCTTAAATGCAATCAGTTGATTCGATGTCCTTATATAAAATTAAATTTAGTTGTTTGTATTAGTGTGGGAATTGGGTCAATCTTCCATCTTTTTAAACTTTTCATTTAAAAAGTTATGAATAAATGAACTTTTAGTTTTTTTAGATTTTTTCCAGCTGTATCAAATAACTGAGAAATAGGATAATTATGATTACACAATACAAATTTTTGAATTTTTTTCCGTAATATATGCACGAACATCACAAAAGAGATCCTTTGTTTATTATCAAGACCGAACAGTGCATAGCGAATCTTACAATGGAATCTAGATTTTCTCCTCGATTTCATAGCAATGTAGAGTATCTATTGATACGGTCTCGGTTACAGTTACGCAATAGTTACTTATGCTCCCCGTCCCCTCGACATGACTCAAAAGGGATGCTGGGGAATGAAATTGGGGGACTGGCTGATCCCCGTGTTCCAATAATCAACGCTTCGACCTCTTCCCCCTACTGTATTTTTTTAATTTTTTCTTTTGCTATTCCCATTTGACTGTGAGTTATTTGGTAAGGAAAAAGAGCGAACATGTCCAATTTTGAAAATCTAAGCAAAGGGTCCGCCATTCTGAACCACTCAATTAAATAACAAACATGTTTATTATTAAACGGTAATTAACTATAACTGCTTCATTTATATATATATATATATATATATATATATATATATATATATATATATATATATATATATATATATGTATATCAGAAATCTCTTTCCTTATTTGAGAATACCAATCTTTAAAACTTTAAGATAACCACGGCAATCCCTTTTAAATGACCAGAAAAAAACTCATTTCAAATGACAGCAACTGTATTCCTAATGTATAAAAAAATCTAAAAAATAATATGATGAACAATAATCAAAATTTTCGTTCAGCTTAAGAGCAATTGAAATTAGTCTTTAAATTATTGTGTATAAGTTTTTTTGAAATTAAATTCTTTAAACATATGCTATTTAATAAAAATCACAGGGATATAAATTTATATACCAATATTTTTATGCATCATATACATATAATGAATGCTAAAATTTTTAAAAAGCAAGCTATTGTATTGCTTAAAAATCATAGATAGGAGAAAACGAATACTCACACATAAAGTAATGTTGAGTATTAATTTTCTCTTATCTATTATTTTTAAAGTTCAATTCAATTAACTGTTTTTAAGGCTATTAACGAAGATAAAAAGAGCAACATAAGTGCTAGGTAATGAAATAGAATAGGAGTTTATATACATGTTAAAATGTTCTTAGTAAATTTAGTGTATTTCATGTTTTCAATCGGAATTTCCATATTTTGTTTTACTTAAAATTTAACTCACATTTTTCAATTCATTCCAAAATCGTATTTCGCTTGTGACCAAAGATGGCAGCTAAATTGGTCTGCTTATAGATTCCAATCATTCAGCGGCGTGTATCTTCGGCAAGTGACGTCATAGAAATGCGCGACTCGATATTAATGATCGGGTTAATGAGTCATTTGTAGAGGACTGAAAACTATACCATAGAGCAGAAAAATTCTTTTTTTCTTCTTTCTTTTATTTTCGTTTACTTTTCAGCAAGCGGTTCCATTTGTAAGTGACACAAGGGATAGATGGGAGAGAAATTCCCTGTTTAACTTTTTGTCAACTGCAGCTTAGAACAGAAAAGAATTTATAATAAATATGAAAGAAGGAAATGAAAACCTAATAAGCGTGATGAATACTCAAATTATCATGACAGCTAATTTTTTAAATGTGATTATAAGCTTCCTGTCTCTCTTCTTGGAAGTGAGTCATTTAATAATTGTAAATGATTAAATAATATATGAAAGAATATCTTTCTAAAAAATTATTTTTGAATAAATTAAGTATTGTTTCATTGGAAACAATAATTATTCCCAGGTCAATATTTACATTATTTATAAAATGCGCCAATGCATAATGTTGTTCTCATTTCACATGATATTTCCACTTTGGAAATTAATTTATTGTAACTAATATAATTTTCCAAATTAGTTTTACCTGTAAGAAATTTTACATATATAAGTAATAATTTTTTTTATCTTAAAATACTTACATTTGTTTATGAATTCCATTGATAATTACATTCAAGGTTAAAAGTAAAACTAATGCATTGTTTTTTTTTAATTACATTTGATTAAATACAACCGCAGTTGCAGCTTCTTTATTTCGACTATCTAGATCCTGTGATATAGAATACAACTTTTAAAAAAATGATGCAAAATAATCATTTTTTTTATTATGTATCAGAATAAAAAGTAATCGGATAATCTGAAAAAAATTTAAACTAGATATAAATACCTAAAAGAGATTTATAAATTAAAGTAGGAATATTAAACAAAATATATAATATTGCACCCACAATTTCTAAGTTCACCAATATGGGAACTACAATATGGTACTTTAATAAGTTATTAGTGCAGCCTTTACACAAATATGAAATGTTGTTAATGTGAGCTAGTAGAATGATAGTGAAATTATATTCATATATTAAATATCAATCATTTTAATATAATATTTTTGAATTGTAAGGAAATCTTGATTAAATATGTGGATTAAGAAATATGATGAATATGCCATACTAAATGTTTTCTTAAGAGAATAATTGGGATTAACTGCTTGCAATTCATAGCAGGTAGCATGCTGGAAAGAATAAAAATAATGAAGAATTTTTCTTAAGAAATACCTTAATACAATTATCCAAAAAACTACAATGACTTTTTACGTATATTATTTTAACTGAACAGCTAGTTATCACTCAAATTATTCATTACATTTGAAAATTAATTCTTCAATTTCACTACTGACCACTTTAGGTTTTAGCCTTAGTGGGCTGTTGTCTCAACAAGCTTCCTTCAGAGAACCCAATCAGGCACTTTGATCTGCCAATGGTTAATATTTTATGTCTTTTAATTTGTTTCTACACAATCCAACCATCGCTTATGTTTCCCTTTTTCTAGGGCTCCCTACATTTGCAAAGTTCTCCTTTTTAACAGCGTCCAAAGTGTCACATCTAAAAATATGTCCAAGCCAAATGATGTGATAAGGTTTAATGACTTGGACAATATTAAGTGGTTTGTATTTGCTGGAAATTTCATAGTTAAACAAAATTCTCTATCCATCATTTTCTTTGATTGGCCCAAAAATTTTTTCATGGTATTTTTCTTTCAGAAATTAAAAGTCTCTTTTTTTTATCTATTTTTGTTAGCGTCCAGCATTCTCCACCACACAATATAATAAGAGTTGTAAAGAGATTTAACTTTTATCTTGAAATTTAATAATTTACACTTGAGTGAGTTATTTAATTCTTAATAGCATTTATTAGCCCTAATAATCTATTGAAAATGTCAAGTTTAATATTATTATTAAATCATTTTCTAAATGATTGTGCCATGACATGGAAAGTGATTAACGCTCAAAAATTATCTGGTGAAAAAAATTTCAAAGCATGTAAATGTAGTTAAAATATATAATTTTCATGCTGAATAAACAAACATATCCAAATTAACTCAATTAATTATTTTAATGTTTTGTATCTCTTTATAGTATATGTTTCAGAAAGTTTTTATCAAGCCTTATTTTAATAAATTTCAATACATTCAAAAAATTATTTCATGTGCAGAAATAATACTGAATTTCAAAGGAATAATGTATAATTAAAAGATTTTCAATCTATTTTTGAATTTCAATATTAGATGCTGAGTTAAAAGACTAAATAAATTTAATTTCAGTTCAACGCATATAACAAGGTGTTCTTATATTTATAATGTTCGAATATTAAAATGTTTGAAATATTTGAAACTGTATATATTTGAATATTAAAAGAAACAATACACACATCAGAAAAATATGAAAGAGTTCTTTAAAAATAGTAATTGAATTTTATAAAAAAAATTATTAAATTTTCAATATTAATTATTTTTTTACTAAAGAATTGAAATGATTATTTAATAATAAACAGAAATAAATATATAAATCAATTAAAATATTCCTAAAAGAAATATATTTTTATTTATTTTTTCCAAAAGTATTTGAATAAAATAAAAAAATAACACATCTATAATTATATTTTTAAAAAACAATAAAAACTGTATTAAAATAACTTTATGTTGCTTTTAAAATTCAAAAATAATTCAATATTATACCCTAAAAACAAATATTTTAAATTTATAGTAATCTAATTATTTTTGTGAAAAAATTCTTTAAACCACTTATTCTATAATTTTGTTTTTGTAATTGTGTGATTTATAAGCAGAATTTTATTTTTTGTAAATTGCTTCCTTAAATCTTTTATTTTTCACAAACTGTATTTTTATTAATATTATATAATTTTTAATCTGTATTAACTTTAAGAATCGTATCATTTTAGGATAAATATCTAGAATTAATCATAGGAGAATTTATTTATTAATAATTATCTCAAAAATATCCTAAAAAAACAAGCTATCGCACTATTATGTAAATCCTAAGCATATTCTTTCCTGTTTCTGCTCATAATTTAAAATATCAAGTTAAATACAAAGTTCATTGTTTCTATGTTAAAAGTAATCCTAATTTAAAAGATACTTAATAATCATAAATAAGATTAAAAATAAAAATAATAATATGATTGCTGCATAATTAAATAGTAGTTTTGGTAGAAATATTGCATCTAAGTATTCAAAAATTCTGTTTTCTGGATACTATTCCTTTCTTTGATCACTAAAATAAAATTTTTTACTAAAAGAACTAGTTAAAATTATAATATAATTGTTATGCACTTTTTTATTTTATTACAATATGTATTGCTCCTGCAAGTAATAAAAACTAAATTTTTCAGAAAACCATCTTTTAAAGATGGCAGCATGCGAGAAAAGAATTTCAGTAAGAAACTTTATAACTTTCCGTAAATAAAACTAAAATAATATTTATTATTTAAATTTTTATAATATTCATTTGTGTATAAATTATTTAAATTTAATTTGGAGCTCCAACCTCTGGAAATCAAAATTCTAGATGGCATTTTTTTCTTTCATTGTTTTCACGTAAAAGAATACGACAGCATGCATTCCTGCTTCTTTTATTTACCATTTGTGTTTGTATGTCAGTGAGAATAAGAATTGAATCCCCATGGCTCCTCGGCGAGAGTTCTTTTTCGCCATTGGTCGGAGGTTTGTGACGTCACCTCCCCTCCCTCCCAGTATCCGTCGCCATGGAGACCTCGGTAATGTAAATCCGATTTCGATCGACCGAGAGCGCCGAATGCCCATGCTCAGTGAGGGCGCACGGCCTCTGAGTCGAGGGGTGCCGACTGCGCAAGCACGTATTCTGGGGTAACGCTATGAGAGGAGGGACGGAATTCCGAATGTCTGTCCGGCAGCAGGTGCGGACGAGGATCCTGAAATGGACAATCGAAGGATGAGAGGTGGAGACCCCCATCGGTGCAAGAATGCTTCCTTAAGTTGTCCCTTTTAAAAGAAATACCTTTAATTTCTATCGCAGCAGTAGCATTTTTGATCTGGCTTCTTGTGAGGACTGCGCTGTGTGCAGCACCGCAGCAGCCACCATGGGTACTGTGCTCAGCTTCTCACCTCGAGAGAGGAAACCAGCTTACGGGGAGTACAATCTGAACAACTACAACTACGAGCAACTCAATAATGTGAAAAATAAGGACAAGAATGGCGGTGTCAGTGGTGGTGGATCGGAGAAGGGCAATGGGAATGTTAACAACAACTCTCACCATCACAACTTCAAGAAACACTCGCTCTTCATCAATGCTCTGAGCTGGAAGCACTTCACCGTTTCCAGCAAGAAGAAGCAGGATAAGAATAAGAACCTCCGACAACCACTGGACAGCATCCATTCCCTAGTCGACAACAACAAGAATATACAAAACTCTCTGGCCTGCTTCAAGCCTGGCCTTGGCCAGTTGGACGTTGTCGTGCGTAACAACAATAATCTTGACAATGTCTGCAAACAGAAACCAGCACCGCCACCTTTGCCACCGAAACCTGCCATTCTCACCGCCCACAACTTGGTTCGACCCGCCAACCATGGAGCCGTCGGACCCCTGGCCTTCACGTCCAGTTGTGGTGGGGTTCTACCTCCACCAGGGAAAATTGCTGGAGCCTCCGTCAGTAGTAATGTCGTTGCTCCGAGCCCCCACAAGAAGACTGTCATCCAGGCTTCCACGTCGGAATTACTGCGTTGCTTGGGAGAATTCCTCCATCGCCGCTGCAGGAAACTGAAAGATTTCCATCCCACCGATGCTGTCATGTGGTTAAGGACTGTGGATAGGAGTCTCCTGATGCAAGGTTGGCAAGATATAGCCTTCATCAACCCAGCTAATGTCGTGTTCTTGTACATGCTGCTTCGAGACCTTGTGGGGGAGGATATTGAGCAAGAACGTGAGCTCCAAGCTGTGGTACTCACATGTCTTTATCTCAGCTACTCGTACATGGGCAACGAAATATCCTATCCTTTAAAGCCCTTTCTTGTTGAGGATTCCAAGGACAAGTTCTGGGACAGGTGTCTTCTCATCATTAACCTACTCAGTGGAAAGATGTTACGCATCAACAGTGAGCCAAGCTTTTTCACAGAGGTCTTCACCGAGCTGAAAGCATGTTGCTCCGTGGCCGCGTAGCGGTTTAGTTAATCTAGTCAATCTTTTTTTTTTAGGTTTGTGTAAGACAGTTGTACATTTCAACAGCCAAGATTGGAAAGATTTATTCAAAAGTATTCTATTTTTCATAGATTGTCATTCACATCATTTTACTCATCCTTTTAGTGATTTCTGGGAATCGGTAAGACTTATGAATGTTTTTGATGTTTGTTAGATAATGGTTTTCGTAAATTTTTACACTGTATATGGCATATTTTATTTTCACTAATATCACATTTTCCTTATTTAGCATAAGCGGCTTCCCAAATTAAAAATTTTTTTTTATAATTTTGAAATTTCCCAAAATAACTTTCTTAGGGAGAAAGGCAATCTAGTTGACAAATTATGTGTCGTAAAATTAGATTATTTAAAAAAAACAAAAGTTTATTAGCTATCAAAAAGTTGCTCCAGCTTTCTTAGCTTACCTTTAAATAGCAAAATGTTGCTGAGAGAAAAATATTTAAATTTTGAATAATTTCACGGTTATTAATTCGTTAATATAATTTTAGAGTATAAAACCTCAACGATATAAGGAAATAACAAAATGAGAGACTGCTCAGTTAAAATAATAATTTTCAATTTCGAAGAAAATATCAATAATATAAGTCAACTTTTCCTGGGATGATAGTTTTGAACAGAAAGTAACAGGACATAGTTAAATTTTTTTTAAAAAATTGAAAACTGTAAGGCAAAAAAGTCAAAGCAATTGCTTAAAATTATAAATAAAAATGTTTTTGTGTTAATAAGTGTTCATTTAGAAATTAAAATATAGAAAAAAATATCATGACTTTTAAAAAAAAATACTTTAATGAGTAAATCGTTTATTTTAAAATTTACATATTATGTTGTCAAATTTATTAAAAAAGATATTCTTATTAAATTGTAATCAGAAATAAGTCACTTGAAAATTCTCATCACAAACTAGAAAAAAATACTTTTCACACTACAATTCTATTATTTTTAAACAGAATATAAATCTAATTTAAAATATTCAAATTAAACTTGAATTCATAAAAAACAGTAAAAAGTAATGTTTTAAAAATATAAGTAAACAAAACGAAATGAATTAAACATTTGATTGAAATTAACGAAAAAAATTGAATTACAATAACTAATTCTTGTAAATATAAATAATATAAATAATTGAGTTTTAAGACTAACGACATACATTTAGATAAATATTCTTGAAATTGAATCTACTTTTCCAAAAATAAAAAAAAATCGAGACTATTATTCATATTGTACTAGCACTAATGATATTTTATTAATTAAAGCATCATCTATAATGTTTCTGTAAGTTCTAAAGATTTGTTTTTGATTTATTAAGAAGTTTTTCATGCCTAACTCTAACAAAAGTAAAGCACATTATTTTTACAAGCTATTTTCTTATTTTTATCCACTTTCCTAGGAACAAGAGGAAGAAGCGGAAAGCAATGGCGGACAATATCGATTTTTTGAGATACTTTTGCGTGGCATCATTTAAAGTTTGATATTTTCTACAAAATGTATTTGATTCTTCCTCAAGCAAAACACTTTAAACTTAGGTTTAAAATTATATATATTAAATAAAATATGTTTCTAATGGCATACAAAAAAATACAATTGAATTACAGGACTTGAGCAATAAGCAAATTATAGATTAAATTATTCATTGGTCATTGGAAATCACTGGAATTTCATTACTCATGAACTAACTAATATTAATTTTAAAATGTGGGAAAGAAAATTTTCTTGGTTTATAATTTATTATTGATTTATTTCAATAATTAAACTTATTTATTGTTCAGAATAATATCTCGAGTCTTCGAACAAATGAATAACAAATTAAAATAATTGTATAAATAATAATAAATACATTTCATTTTCAAGTTATTTTAACAAATAACTTATTTTGCATCAAAGGCATATGAATATTCGATGTCAGATATTGCTTTATTTTCATAAAGTATGAATAAAATATGCCATTATTGCAAAATTATTGATCATTTTGTTTTTATAATGTTATGATTTATACATTGTAGTTTGTTATTATCTGTAATATTTATTTACATTATTTTATTTGTTAATTAATGTATAGATTTTATAAATGTTGCATTATAGTTTATTCTCAATTCCTTACTTTATTTTATTTAAGTGTTTGGCTAAAAAATACCATTTGTTAGATTTATTTGAATTTTAAAGCTTAAGCGCCAAATCTGATGATTATTTCACAGAATGCCAAATATGTTTATAGAAATCTCTTATTCTCTATATGAAACGTCTTTGAATATGTAATGAAAATTATTTCTCTCTTGAGATATAAAGAAAATTCTATTTCATTTTAATTCAACACAGAAAATGTTTCTTCTTGAAATATAGTTGTGCATAGTAATTCTCCGTTGCCAAGTTTGGTAACAAACACGCCAATCCAAGGAACTTCCCAGTTCGTGACTATATGTCATTATATCATAGAATTACCGTTAAAAAAAGAGAGAAAAATGAGAGCGAAATGAAAAAAAATATTTGCTAGATGTCACGCGATTGTTGGTTTACTTTTCCAAAATTTACGGAGATTTTGAAACTACCTCAAGTCAAAAGCTGTCGAGGGAAAATATTTCAGTGTTTCAGTATTTAATATAGCACGTCACTTCACGTTATGCAAATACGGGAGGTTTAATCAATTTAATTTTAACAAAATTGTGAATTTTGAAATTTGTTGTATAAATTTTAAAGAATGCTAGTCAAGGAAAACTAAAAATTTTCATGTGACTTTATGTATGTTATACATCAATTGAAACAAGTTTGAATAGATAAATGAGTACACCAGAAGATTGATATATGAATCACTTAAAAAATAATATGTACACAATTAATTCATTCTTATTTATTATTAAATATTAATCAGAAAAATTTCGAAACTTAATTCCTTTTTTTCCCCTCGAATTCCTCAAATACTTATAAATGCTGCTGATGTTTAAAATAAAATATAAAGTTATTTTCTCTTATTTTGTCAGAGGAAATTTTTAATTTCCATCAATTAAAAAATATTTAATAGCTCGTGTGAAAGATGATTAAATATTGGCATCAAAAAAGTAAGGTAAGAATACAAAAATTGATAGATAACAACGACGAAAGTACTAAATTCTTAATAATCTTAATTAAATTGCTAAAACATGCTGGCAAATTGTACTTTGACTATTATTGAATCTTAGAAAATATTGAATCTTTCTTTCAGAATAAATACTTTTTATTATCAAAATGGTACACATATAAATTAATTTTAACATTTTCATAAACTAATTATAATATAGTTTTTATTTTAATGTTTTTTCAATATACGTCATATTTAAATTATATGACAATTAATTTAAATGTCAAATGCTAAAACATTTCTTTCATTTACTGAAAGATATTTCATTAGATTTTGAAAATTTTAATTAGCTCATATGAATAAAACCATAAAGAAGAAAATTAAATTAATTTTTTTAGAAATAAAATGGATTTTTTTTAGATTAAAATTGAAAAAAAGTCACTAGAGCATACATATTTGGTTATTTATAAATTTAATTATAAAAAATTCTAAGATTTGTGAAAAAAAATATAATCTTTCATTTCAGTTTGAAGGTTAATTTTAAATGTTGTCTAACTAGAGTAATAAAATTCCCTGTAAAATTTTAAAAGTTTGATTTACCTCAATATGTAAGTCGACAAGTTTATTTAATTATAGAAAATGATCATATCAATGCCCAATAGAATTTATGTAAAATTGTTTATCAAACAAATCTTTTATTGTCTACTAATTTTTACGGATACATGTATGTACAACTGCAGAGTATTTATGTTTGGTAAAATTGTAAAGATAATTGATATTTTTGGCATTGATATATAAACTTGAAAACTTTATTTACCATTCTTTATAACTGAAATACACAAGTTATGAGACGTTCCATTTAGCTTTGTTGTTAATGTGGTTTTAAAACTTGATATTTAATTCGGTGAAACAAAGTAGCAAATTTAAAATTTTAAGCTAATTGCTAAAAGAATTGTTTTAAATGATGATTAAATGTAGAGGATGTTTAATTAATAATATTGAAATGTCATCGATTATAAATTTAATATAGTTTAATCTTCTTCTTTTACATTCTCTAAAATTAATTTAGATTAATTTTTGGACATGAAAAAGCAATTTAATTAAAATTATCTGGCAAGCTTTATATAATTAGGCCAATTTCTTATTATTTTATCACTATTTTCATTATTGCTTAGTTAATTTAGTGTTTAGCATTATTATTTATATTACATAACTCCATAGCTATATTTTTAAAGGAAATTAAGATTACTTGCAAATATAATAAGCGACTCTATTTTGAGTTTTATAGGAATAATGTCTGCGAGTACTGCTTAAGTGTGCGATGTACTGTTTAAGTGTTGAAATGTTGAATACTCTTTAGTCTCTGTGCGATAACTGTATAAAAATTTCTATCTTTTTAACTTTAATGTAACTTAACATGTTTTGTATAAAAATATCCATGTGTGAATAGTAATTTTTAGAGATAAATCTAGGAGCGCCGGCAATATGTGCAATACAAAGTGAATTCAGAAATACCTACCAAGATAGGTTTCTGATGTCCGTGTACAAAACCTATATTTTGTACAGAAAGTATCATGTGTAACTTGTAATTAGAGATGTCTGTAAGTAACTCATCATTTGTATGAGTTTATTTCTTTTAAAAAATTTGCACAGTACTGTCTAATTTCTTTTAAGGATATTCTTAATCCTTAGGCCATGCTATCTAAATAGGTAATGATGGGATGTGAATCCTACATTGATATTAAAGAGTTTGTGGACAGCACTAATTACGAGTGAAAACTTATTTAAGCAAGCGTATATGTATATGTAATCTTAATGATAAAATTTAAAATAAACACTAATAAAAATTAGGTAAAAATTCTGTAATGAAGAAAGAGAGCAAATCGTTAATTGCACGAATAATTTTCAATTAGTTTATGATTCAATTAGTCATTATTCGAAAATACTTCTTTTACAAAAATTTTCTTATTAAAAATTATTTATCAAACATTTTATTTAACAAAAGTCCTGTCCTCTTTCTCTTGAAATATGAGCTTTCAATTCGAAAGAAAGAGTTGCAACCCATGACGATCGGAAAGACAATGAGTCAAATCCGAAATGAAAAGTTTTTAAGATGCAGAAGTAAAATTTCCAATGCGCTCAAAATGTAGAATGAGCAATGTCTTAATACCGAGTTTTATTTATGCTTTTATGACTACACCAGCTGTAGTGATCTTTGTTTTAATTTCTAAGAAATGCTTCTGCATACGTCACCACTTCATAAGAGAGAAAATTTAAACTATTTTAAATGCTACTGTGATACTTTTATTTTGTAAATAGTGTATTTTTAAAGTTTTTATGTAGTATTATTTTTCAGAATGTTTTATGTTATTTTTGAGATGTATGTATCCATTATATTTATGAATGAAAAATTTAGAATTTTAAGCTTATAGTATAGTAATATGAATTCAATATTTGCTTCTGTATTGTGCGTGCTTGTATTAAGTGTTCTATTTAATTAATAGCACTCTTTTAAGTAAACTATATATTCTGCAGTTTTAGAAAAAGCAGAACTAATGTGATTCAAAATTCATATAATGTTTAAATTCTATATTGTAACGGTAATTGTTATACACAACATTTTTCATAGATGTTTGTTTTTGACATTTTTTCAAAAGCAACATTTGTTTCTTTATTCACAATGTTAAAAATGTATCGATTTGAGCTGCAAATATTCATAAAAGGAGTTAAGATTTTTGAAGAAAAATTAATTAATTGTTTCTTTAGACATTAGTTGACAACAGTCATAAAACATTTAAAAAGTCAGTAAACAAAATTATATCAAAAACTACCCTAAAATAATTTTAAGGCTTCATTTCTATTGTTGAAGAGCAGTTATATACATATACATATACATATATATATATGTATGTATATATGTATGCATGTATATATATATATATGCATATATATATATATATATATATGTATATATATATATATTTCATCTGTTTCATCAACAATAAAATTTGCAAATGTGGGCAGAAAGATAAGATTTCCTCATCGGCAAAAATAACTCTTTTGTAAAAAGAATGTTTAAAAAATGTATTTGGACTGAAAATTATGAATATTTGCAAAATATTTGAATCTCATTGTGACTGTGACACTTATTAATATTGTACGACTTACATATTGTAATTTATCCTTGTGTGTCTTGTTCTATTTTATGGTATATTTATATTTTAAGAATATCAGCATATTAAACCTTATTTATTCTCTTTCACCATGTAAAGTAATCCATGATAGTCTCGTCCAGATGTGGCCCGTTTGCTCAAGCAGCCACTCAGATATATGTAAATATAGTGCAGATACAAAAATGTTTAACTCTTCATCTGAGAGCTTTAACCAATTTTATTTTAAACCAGGCATTTCCATCAGTCAATCTGGAGAGAATGTAGTTTATTATACTTTTTTCCACTATTGTGAAATATACATTCCATATTATTCTGTTAATTAATTTCTAGTCAAAGTATTGATATTATTTTATAGCAGAGAGCTGTATGAATTTTTTTACTGTGAAGTAATGCCACCATTCCAGACCACAAAACTGAAGAAACTGGTAGGTATAGTTCATGCAAAGTACCATGAGGGGAAAATTTTCTATAGAAAATTACTGCCGGTTTTTTGTGAGAAAAGTAAGCTTAAAATTATAAATTCTAACCTTGAAATTCTTTTGTTTTTAAAGAACGACAAGACAGATAAAAAAAAGTCACTGTACAGTTGTAAACAATACTGTTTACTTAAATTAGAAAATTCCAAAGCTATATCTGCATTTTCAGCTGTAGCTACAACCAAGTATCTTCTGATATTGATCATTGTGAGATTTTTTAGAGTCTTTCCGTCTAATCGGTGAATGTTCATTAATAAAACAATTAAGCTGAGCATATTATGTACAATATTAATAATCAAGATAAATCAAATCATAAATTAATCAAATCATAAATCTTAAATTTCTCAGAGAAATATTTATTTACGTATTATAACCCACATTATACGAAATTAGTAAGAGCAAGGAGTCAGAAACCAATTCCAATTTTTATTTACTTTTGCTTATTTGACTAATTATATTTTAAAACATTAACTTTTCAATCAATTAATAAATAAAAATGATGTGAATACACCCCTTAAAATGTTCGACTGTTATAAGTAAAACTGAAATTTGAAGAATCAGCTACGTCATGGATAAAATATAATGACTTCTAAAATGCATGTAAACTTTTTTATAAAAGGTAATATTTGTTCATACAACTGTATTTTACGTTTGAAATTTGTTAAAAAATTTTTATTCTGCAGTACTTACATGATTGACAGTGTTGATTAGAAATAAATATTTTCTTATCATTTAAATAAAGGCAGCTATATATTTATTTACTGTTTTCTTTTAATACAATGAGAATATTTTATGATTGCTTTGTAATATTATTCATAGATGATGCTTTCAAATTTTAAATTATGATTTTAATATTTTAGTCAAAAACAATAAACTTATCACGAAAAGAGTACAATTTCCGTGACAAACAGGAAAAAAGTAAGTTTCCCTGAAAAAAAAAATTTTTAATAACGGGGGACGCTGGGTGACTAACCCTTCTCCATAATAAGGCCAGAAACTGCTACTCATTTATTGCTACCCGGTGGGCATCTGTGAAACAAGTCATGGAAGAGAGTAGCATTACCAACGTCACTCCACAAATCCATATATAGGGTGGGCCACATTCATACGTCATCTCTGAAGAAAGGACAGAGAGAAAGAAACATCCGTGTTTCGGGATTCGAACTTGGAATCAACATGTTAAAAGTCAGGAAAATTAACCACTCAGCCACAGGCCAGCAGTAAAAAATTAATAAACTAAAAATATTTGGGCTTTCACAATTGTTTCACATCCTTAAAAATATTTATCTTTGTTTAGAAGGAATTGGTATTAAAATTCGTGTAGAATTGCAAATAGTACATTATTATAAAATTAAATTACATGATAATATTTTAGTAATAATAAACCCAGAATATAAAAAGCATCCATATAGAGTTTAGGTACTTCACAAAACTGCTATAAAAATCATAAAATGATTAGTTGTTATATAAAATATGTAAATATATTATTACTATTTTACGTTATGTACAACTATTCTTTGCTAAGTTTTGTTGTTTTTGATAATTTATTTGCTTTATCTCTCAACTTTAGGAAATCGCATAATTTGTTCTTGTTTTTTAATAAATAAAATATTATGAACTATGCTTGTCAAAATTATTTTTGCAATTATTTCATTATAATTTATATATTTTATCACATGCTTTTATTTTCAGCAATTTTTTTCCATATATTTTTTAATAATTTTATTTGCATTTGTAAAGAAACACTGATTGAAAGAAAGACTGCCAGTTTTGTAACTGCTTATGCATATAACAAACAACAAGTTTTATCTGCTTTTCCAGGAACCATATTGAATGGAATAAAATAATTCCACTATTGATCATTTTTACATTAATAATTATTTATTGATGATGTTGCTCATATAAGACTTAAACTATTCTTCATAGTAGAACTTCCATGTTATATACCATAAAATAAACTATAAGCAAAATTTAGCATTATTTAAAATTATATTTTAAAATATTACAATATTTCTGAGTATATCTCCATAACTTCACAAATATAATTTAAATATGTAATGCGTGTGTATGTGTGCGCGCGTGCCAGGATATACATTAAAAACGTCATACATTCATAAGTTGCATGGTAAGATGACACGCGTTCTTTCTTAAAGTCCATAAGAAGTTATGCTTTTGTGTAAAAGAAATGATCATTATTACCGATTCCACCATTTTTCAAATTGTGAATGAAATTATTCAATTTATCTGTTTTAATGAACTTTGATGCTTTTTTAATTAAATAAAGGTTATTTTAATTAAATCAAACTAGTGATACTTGATTTTGTTTAGATTTCAAATGTGATTTTCTCTTATATAATACAATGGTGGACAAATGTAGTTGCTACTTAAAATTAAATTTCATTTCCTAAATTATCCATAGTATTTTTTCTAAATTTATTTAAATTATATGATTAAATAATTGTTTTACATGATATTCATCCTTTGATTTTTATGCGAACATATTTTTATTATAAGTTGCGTTAAATATTTGCATGAAGAGAAATTATATTCGAATGCGGAAAAACTAGTGCAATTACTTATTACCTTGTATGTAACACATAGTAGATCTGTAATATGGTGAATCATAGATTATACTAATGTCTGAAGGTTGATTGTGTGTAATTACTATCATGAATTCTGCAAGGTAATTTTCAAACTCATAAAAGTGTGAGACAATTTTTTTAGAAGAGCATGTGAAAAAGTATCCTATATAAAAGGTCAAGAAAAGCATCTAGAGTGATGTTGATGTCTGGAGTTTTAGGTAGCCAAAAAAAGTATCTAAAATCAGAAAAGTAATCTGGGAAACCATCCATAAGCAGCTCTTGACATAATCTATCACACAATCCTATTATAAATGTCCTATTTCATCGTAAAGCACAATGCACATGAATGGGTATGGGTGTATTAATGGCGCTTACATATCTAGTTAAATTTGCCCCATTCTTATGAGAAGTCCCATAACACTCTAACTACACACATCCTAAATCATCAGAAAGGCTTCACCAATTTGAAAAAGTCCTTTATTGCTACATTGGAACTGTAAATTGATGAGGCTTTCTCGATATTTTTGTATAGCCGTCCTCCCAAAGCAATTGAAAACGACGCTTGGAAAACCGGGCAACCACATTTCAGTCACTGAGTCCTCAATGGTGGTTTAGGCAAAGCATAAAACCATGTACAATGCAATCAACGGTACACATGTGGATCTCCTATTCCAAAAATGCTCATCACCTATGGTAGACTGGATAGTTCCCAAGCGGATCCTTATTGATACCTCAGAATTTAAATGTTTAACAATTTGATCAATTGCTGCACATAATATTTTTATCGGTCACCAATGATCTTGTCCTTTCAAGGTTTTTTCTAGCCAAACCACTGTCTTAGATTTATTGCTTTTCTGGATAATCGATATTCATTGTATACTCAATGAAATGAGCAAAAGCGAATATCCATATTTCACTGTTATCTCGAAAATATTGTACCCCATCTCATATGCACCGATTATATATAATGCCAAATTCAAAATCACTAGAATCTTAATAATTTACCATTGTAACAACAATAAGAGATTTTGTCATTAAATTTTATGAGAAATTAAATTTTACACACACACATATATATAATATATATATATATATATATATATATATATATATATATATATATATCTTGACTCTCTTGATTAAAATTTTTATGAAGTCGAAATAATATTTTTACTAAATTACAAAATAACCATATCTAATAAAATTACGACAAACATTTTCAGTTATAAGTTAAATTGCAAAAATTAAATAAAAGTTTTTTATTAAATAATACGTCTTGCACAAACATGATTTTATTATTAACTTTTTTTAAATTAATATTGCACATGATAAGTAGAAATTTTATCATCATAATTATATTGGAAATATGTACCTCAATAGTATGATTCAGCTGACCATATAATGTATCAATAAATATCTAGCTGTCCTCAATTTCAATCTATCTCGGAATTACCACAGCAAATATAACTACTACTCAAAGAGCCATTTGGAATTATACCGACTAGTACATATAATTCCAAATGGTAATGAAACATTTCGAAGGCTGTATAAATATTTAAGGAAATCATTATATGAAATAAACGTATCATCAAATAAATTTAAGCTATGTTCGCTAAGTGTGAAATTAGTAATCACAAATATTGGGTTGTTCGGTAAGTAATTTTGTTTTTTTTTATGAAACTATGGAATACGTATAACTAACAAAAATTTTATTGAATTGTATATTGTCAATTTTAATCCAATACTTTCTGCCATCTTTTCGGTGGTAGCATGATTCCACACTCATAAAATGGTTGGTTTTTACTAGCAAAAAAATTATCTAGGTGAGTAAAACAAAATTACTTTCCGAACAACCCAATATATTAATGAAAACCTAAATATAATTAATACTCAAAATTGGATCACCAAAATTAAAGCGGAAAAAATATATAATACTCAAAGAAATACGCAAAATTATATAAAATGCTCAAAGAAATAGCGTATATGCATTTGAATGATTATTTATCAGATATACAATATCCATAATATTTTCCAAATGACAAATATTGTATACTTAATTGGAAATAAATAAGAAAATAATACGACTTGTACAAACATAATTTTATTATTGTCTTTTTTTAATTTAATATTGCATATGATGAGTAGAAATTTTATCATCATAATATATTATCTTTGAATGTATGTACTTCAATAGTATGATTCAGTTCACATTAATGTATGAAAATAATGCTATATATAATATATGTTTAAAATTTAAAAATTGCACTTTTTTTATCTTTCATACTGATGACATTTAACGTTAATTGTAAAAAAATCTAATATTAAAATGCATCTTTGATCTTGTCTTATTACGGTTCTGATAGGTTCATTTTGATGATAGATGTAGAAAATTCCAACAATTTCAATAATGCTAATTAGTGCAGATGTTATTCTGCATCTGCCTATTGGTGACCCTGACACGTGCTATATAATAATGTTTATTTTATATTTAGTAATACGCAAAGTTACATAAGATTTCAATTAACAAATGGTTTCATTAGCGTTTAACTATCTCCGCTTATCCATTCCATCTGCCTAGCAATAACCCTGACACAGGGTGTCTTATTAAGTTTATTCTATATTTGCGCAATTTTATAAAATTACATATGATATTAATGAAACAAATTATTAAATTTTAAAAAAAATTACCATCAATAAAATATATCAGAAGGTAACTTTTTTAAATAAGAAAAAGATAACTTAATAATTTCTTAAGTAAAAAGTAAGATCGTAATAATGGTTTTATTGCACATTTTATAATCTCTGATACAAATCTCAGAGTGAAATTGCAACACCAGAAGCACCTCTGCTGCATTTTTTTGGTGAATACTCTTGGACTGGAAAGCAGTAGAAGAGTCTAACATGGCGAATTCCTCGACTTCACCATTTGCTAATCGATTGTTTGAAACTACGCATGCGCGCTAGTCTTCGTTCTCATAGGCAACAGATATCAATTTCCTTTCATTTTTAGAAACTGAATTTGATCGATGGAAAGTGAGGGGCAGCAAAAGAAACATGCACCGAGAGACATTCAACGCCTAGTAATAAGACTATTTCGGGAAACAATGACTCAGCGATTGACATTTATCCAGCGTTCATCGTTAGCGCCCAGCGTTTGGTACGGCTTCACTGAAGCTCCACGGATTTATATTTGGGGGAGAAGGGGATTGAGAGATATCTGGCAACTGTATATAATTTATTCAATATCCAAATAGCAATTTGAAAAATCAGGCTGAATGCGTAATCAAATCCATTTACATAAATTAAGCAATCATGGATACAAAAAAAAACATTCATTGTATAATTTTCCACAGTTGATGTTAGTGAAAACAGAGTTGAAAAAAAAACGTAAAATATGAGCTTATGTTAATGAGCAATGACAACGGGTACATTTAGCTTTTAGTGTACTCATTATTAATGAAAATAAGCCATTAACAAAGAATAATTTTACATATTTAAAAATCAAAAATTACTTATTATAAATATTGATGGTGGTAGGAGAATAGTAAATATTTATAAAATATTTGAGAAAAAAATATTTATCTTAAGATTTTCACGGTAAAATCAGCCGAAGGAGGTTATTTTTTTCCTGCACTGAATATTTTGAAATTGTAAAAATTTGCTTTTTACAGATTTAAATAGTGATGAAGAATATGCGTGCTTTCATTTTTCAAAAGTACATATTCATTAAAGTAACAAAATTGCTTGTAAGGAAAAATTTGTTTATATTTTCTTCGAAATTATAGAAATACCTTTCACAAATATTAATGGAAAATTATTTTTGCAAATATTGATTACATATTTAAATCTAGATATAAAGAAAGAATTACAAAACACCAATTACAAGCGCCAATACAAAACACATTACTGACCGTTCAAAATACAACAATAAGAAAGAAGCATGCAAATTATATGAAATTTACATCATGCGTTTGCGACATTAAAGTATGCAAATAATTAGCATTACAGTGCATACGGAGGTCACAGGTGGCTGTAACGCCACCTGCAAGCGCAATATAAATGCAGAAATGAATGCTAATTGGAAAATGGTAATTACCTTCTTCTTTCTTTTTTAAGATAAACTGTTAACGATGATTCATAAAAGACATCGATTGCTTTCGACAGAAAAAGAAGTCTACTGGGATTGTAAATTATCCTTCAGAGAAATTGGTGATCATGTTGGACAAACAAGCAACTGTGATGTAGATTTATAATTGTTGGATGCAGAACAAATGATTGACCGGCAGTACTGATTACACTCACCTCGTTGCACCAATAAAACTGATAACAAGCATGTCATAGGCATAGGAGGTTGTTCAGCCGCATGACCAACATAACATAACATATTAAATCCATTGCATATCAGATTCAATATGTTATGCATCATTTTGTACCACTCGTAACATTCAGCGCCATCAGCAGTAAAGTGGAATGTCCGCAAGGCACGTTTACTCCTGTGACTCAAAATCACACACATTTGAACAGGCAAATTTATGATGAATGAAGGGCATGAACAACAAAATGGAGTGGCATTATTTTAATAGATGAATCCCGCTTCTACTTACAATACCACTATGGTCGGTCTTGAGTCTTGGTGAGAGATTGCGTTATACATCGCCACATTGGTCCTGAACTCGGTATCATGTTTGTAGAGTTGTTGTTGTGGTCTTGTGCCAGTTATGCTGGCAATATGAGGTACTCTGCTCCACTTCTCTAAATGAACCGTAATTTGGTGTGGAGTCCGACTTTCTCAGTACACACATGCCATAGGTATCCGTTTAAAGGGTAGGCAACCATTCACAACCCATTCATACAAAGAAAGGACAAAGACAAAAGAGAGCGAGAAATAGAGAAAGTACACCCATGCCCGAACCAGGACCTCCCTAACCGCAGTCAGGCAGGCTGACCACTAGACAGGGTGGCATCATTCATTTAAATATGGAGTCTATATGCTTTTAGCGTGCATTTACATTAAAAAAAACATGCAATGGATCTGCAGTTTTTTAGATCTTGTAAACTAGATGAAAGAAATGTGCTGTCAAAGTGTCTTACCATCATATCCAACGCATATCGGGTGGGGTTAAGATCCAGCTCTGCGATGGCCGGGAAAGTGCTAGAAATTAAGTTGCTGCTCAGCGAACCAATTTTGGACATATTTTACACAGTATATGATTGTATTATCCTCCATTAAGTGTCTGTCGCTATTAGAGTAAAAAATACTCTTCAGGGTGTACATGATCTAATAGTATATCTAAGTATTTCATGGCTATTTCTGTACTCTCGAAGAATACCCAGACACCATTTTCATGTCACAAAACGTGTCTAATGTCAGAATATTCCCACCAAGCTTTTGCGCAGAGTAAGACAAGATGGATTCAGGATCAAATTCGACAGCCCACCAACTTGTCTAGTGGTCAGCGTGCCTGACTGCGGATAAGGAGGTCCTGGGTTCGAATCCCGGTTTGGACATGGATATACTTTCTCTCTCTATCTATCCTGTCTTTGTCCTTTCCTTGTATGAATGAGGTGTGAATGGTTGCCTACCCTATAAACGGGTACCTATGGCATGTGTGTAGAGCAAAGTCGTACTTTCACCTTCATGGTGCTCTGATTAAAACGAAAGACGATCCCAATCGACTTAATTCGCATGGCCAAGGCATAGCGAGCTTGGCTTGTCCAAGTGTCATTAGAAAAAAAATCGACATCTTGTTTCAGTGTAAAATAAGCTGTAGCGTGAGTCATCTGATTATATTATCTATTTCTTATCCTCAAAAGTCCAGTATATTTTTAACGGACACCAATGCAAAATAATTTTTGCATTTCGGGCAAAAATGAGTGGTTTTCTCACACAGACACCCTGCTATGGGTTTCTATCTTCTGCGACTCTCTACTTATGGTTCAAGCTAAAATCTGTTGTGGAAAGTCTAGGCTGATGATTTTTGTCACTTGAAGCACAGTAGATCTTTGTTCTGCAGTACAATTTTTCGAAAAAAGATGTTAATCCTTTTTTGGAAAATTGTGCTTGAATCAAAGTACATCTTTTAGACAAAGACAGTGGTTTCTGATTCCAATTTTGAAAACATTTGATGGGCTGCTTTTGAGAAATCATCGATATTGGCCGCCTTAGAAGTCGGGACACCTATTAAATAAAACTAACAACGAGCCCTTTTTGAAATGGTAAAAGAGAGATCGTTTTTCCCATTTTATTTCATTCATCGTGAAATGTGTGCATCCTTACAGCTAACGTACTTTATAATTCCATCAATGTGTAACTCATTTCATAAAATTAAAAAAAAAAAAAAAAAAAAAAAAAAAACCTGCATATTCATTCCTAGCAAGCATTTAAATGAAAATCTCAAAAGTTTCTAATTCATTGGTCAGTTAGCAACAATGAATGATATAAACTTTCTGATTTTGCAAAATCTCAATGAAAATATTATTAACAAAATAACAAATTTTATTTTAAATTCATATTACTTTACAAGATTTTTTTTAGTATATTAGATTCAATAATAATAAATAACTTTTCCATACAAAATTTCTATGTACGCGAGTTATTATTTATTAATTTGTGTAGTAAATTATATTTTTTCGTACTTTTATTTTTGATTCTCAATATATTTTCCTTTATTTAAGCCAAAAGTTTACTCCAAATCAATTTAAAATGATAAATTTGAAGATAAGAAAAATATATATTACATCACACAGAAATGAATGACGTCAACTCAAGAGAGAATTACTTTCTTGCTTTATCTTTGTTCAGGCACTCTTATTATTTGCAGAAAATTTAATGATTTCCATAATACGATAATTTACAAAAGCATGACACTTGAAATCGTGGTGCATATTTAAAGTCACTTAAAGAATATGAGGCGAAAAAAAATTATCAGAATTAAATGATAGGCAGATGTGAGACACAAAAATATTCTTAATTACATGCTGTCCTCAGTAAAAACTAGTTGCATGGTTTCCAAATTTAAAAGAAAAATTCAAAATGTCATGGCTATTAAGCGTTTAGAAGTAATTTATTGAAAGAGGAACTGTTTTGACTTATATTGAAAAAAATATATGTATAACTTCTTTTTATAAACAATTCACTTAAGCAATCTATATTAAGCAAACTGATAAAATTTTATAGTAGTGATATTAACTTTAAATTTGTAGATTTGGCAATGTTCAGGGTTGTTCCATTTTTTATAAGAGCAATAATTGGTATATTTTTTTTCATAAAAAAATCAATCTTTGCTGAAAATAATATTGAAAACTTTGGGTTATAGAACCAATTATAAGAGATTATGTAACTTTGCTATTTATCCGACAAAATGTGCTTCAACTATATTTATTACTTATGGTGGATAACTCTGACCAACTTGTTAATTATAATTATCAATTGAATTAACTTAATGAAAAGAAATAATTGAACATTTTCCACAACTTATGCTTCAAGAGATAATACTTCAAGAAAATATATTAAAAATGTAAGGTATCATAGAAGTTTTTCTTTTTAAATTCATAGATGTCAAGGGTAATGATTAATCACTCCTTTTAATCAGTGCTTGAATTAATATGCGGATTTCCTTACATTATTATTCTGAGGTGATTCATTTGTAAATAAAGTCTAATTTTAATGATTTTCGTTTTAAAACATCTCAAACTATTTTAAACATCCATTTCCGCAAAATAGAAATTAAACCCATGAACATTTAAAATAGGATCGGAATTTTAATATTTCAGCTATCAAATAAAGAGACTCAATAGGCAAAAATATGGACTTTTACAGAATAAAGGATAAAATCAAAGTAAAATCTGTAGATTTTAAATTTACACAATAAAATGAAGTTCTTTTTTTCCAAACTGAACCACATTATTACATTTTCCACATTGAACCAGTTCTAAACTGAACCACATTATAAAAAAAAACTAATTTAAAGTATTTTAGAAGGTTGAGAATTCATGTAATAGGTAAAACGCGATTTTAATCTTGATAGTGATTTAGTACATAGGGAAATCCTTAATTAGTAGAGAGACATAATATTTTAACTTATAAATATGCAAAATGAAATAGAAATAATGGCAATTACAAGACAAGAAATTTCATTATTTCTGTCAAGTTGATTAAAAAAGATATGAATAACAAAAAGTAAAAAGTTCTAAGTTACGATTTCACACAGAAGTTTGGAGAAAAAAAGTTTTGAGAATTCTGAATAGTAAATAAAAATAATATTTCTATATTTAATAAGTCATATATTTTTAATTTGTTAAAAAAAATGCTTACTAGTATATAAACTGTATATTTTCTCGTAGATGTACAATAAGATACAGAATTTGATAAAAAAAAAACTTTAATCATATATTTCTCTCCAATTAAATTTATATAATAATAATTGCTATATTTTTGACGAAAAAAGTAATTCCCATTTTATGCCGCGACTCTTTGATGCTTATAACTTTTCCAACTATCGATTTACCCTCAACTATTCTCAAGGTTGAAGCTCACAGAGAAAAAAGCTAAAATTAATTATCTGTTCACTTAGAAAACTCACTGAAAATGTCAACTACTTTCATTGAAGAGAATGTTGAAAACAAAAAATGAATGAAATTGTTAACAGAGCTTCACGCCAATTTTTTTGTTACTGTTTTATTATAAAAATTTTCACTAACAAATTAATCTAAATTTAAATGAAAATATCAGTCTATAGCATTAATAATTTTATGTGTGGCCCAAATCAAATATGTCTACTTCCACAGCAGCAGATAATTAATTTCTGTCAAGCAATTTATTGGCGAAAGAAAGGAACAAAATCTTTTTCCGAATACAAATGAAAAGTATGATTGCAAAATTACTTATTTCAATGCAGGAAACAATTTATTGGAAAAAAATTAAAACTTAAAAAAAATGCAGGAGCAATGCCTTAAGAACTTACGTATAAAAATAAAGTATTTGTATTAATTAAAGTTCATTCTTTTTTTTCTTTCTTTCTTTTCTTTATTTTTTTGATAACACTATTTTTTTTATTTTTATAAAGCGTAGTAGCCTCCTTAATATTAGCGAAAAACTGCTGTATTTATATAAATAAAGTTTTTTACTTAAATAAAATATTTACTTTTCGTTTACAATTTTTTGACTAATCATAATGTGCTTAAATTTGAAAAATCGTCATCTACCATGAAATCTAATTTCCCTAAATATCACGACATGGTTGAATAAATAAATTTGGTTTTTATTTAAATAAATTGAATAAGGTGATTTAATTTTTCACTTAATAAACAATCTTCTTTTTTTAATCTTTTTTCATGATGCATCAATAAATTCGTTTCCAAACAAAATCAAATCGTATTCCACAAAGTTTAAAACAGAAATCATTTCCAAGAAATATATGTTATTCCTCTTTAATTATAAAACATGTATTTAAATTATATAAGTTAAATTAATATACTACAAACAATGAAAGATATCTTTATTTAAATGCGTTAATCGATATCAAAATATTTCAGCAAAAACGTTTTAAAAATTCTTTCTCATACACATTTTTCTTTTCTTAGAAAATGTAGAATACAAAATTTTATTTAAATGTTGTAAAACCGTCAATACATAAGCCATTCAAGATAATAAAAACAAATTCGTGCTAAAATTATCTCAAAATCGTACGGTTTGGCAACAAACCAACAGAAAATTTCCTTAAATTATAGAATTTTCATGTATCATGCAAAAATGCTTCTTTCAAAGAATAGTGCGTACAAATGACTTTATGCTTATATTATTTTAACTTCTTTGTTAAATGAAACATACATAAATATAAAAAAAATTAAAAAGTACTTGAAATATATAACTTAAAAGTTAAATTATTTTTATTAGATTTTTTCATCCCTACTTTTTAATCTTTTAGCTTTACATTTTTCTCATGATATTTAGAAGTGGACTGTCGAATTAAACAATATTTTAATAGGGTTAATTAATTCCACATTTTTTAATAAGTACTTTTAATTTTATCTGAATTTTGTTTCTGCGCAATTTTACCTTTGGTTATATTTAAGTGAGCAACGAAATAAAGGAAGTAAAAAAATTAAACGTTTGTAGAAATATTTTGTTTAATAATTATATATATATATATATATATATATATATATATATATATATATATATATATATATATATATATATATATATATATATATCATAAATATAAGATTTTTTAAAATTTTTAGTTTCAGAAATATTTAATTATTTTAATTATTTTTTGCCAGAAAAAATTTTTTCTATATTTTTAGAATCTTTTATTAAACATCTTTGAGATAAAAGTTATTTGAACTGCATGAAATGAAATGAAACTGAAAGAGATTTTTCCGTCATTTTAGGTTTTTCATTGATCAAGATAGGCTAAGGTAGTTGGAGAAGCGTTTTAACATCTACTGATCAAACAAAATATTTTATATAGAAATTTTATTAAGTTTCTATAAATGGTGTAACTATTTGATGCTTATGTATCTGAATATAATTTTACTTTTTAAATATAATCACCCGCTATATATACCATTATTCCTTGTTCAACTGACGAGAAGGAACAAATCTTTGTTTACATCGCCATTTTTTAATGTACTATTATTATTAAATAATCTGTTCTATATATTTCAATTTAAAGTTTTAATGTTCAACTACTAAAAGTAAAAGGAATTAGTTGAAATAAACTAATAACTCAACTCAATTTTCAGCCGCGTTCTATTTTCTTTAATATACATCAACGCGAAATGTAAATAATATTTTATTAAGATAAAAACTTGGTAACATACCACTTTTATTTCACGTTATCGTAGAATATCAGTTGTCTTTAATTGTATTTCTCATTATGATAGAACATCGGTTTCATCATAATGAGTCATAATGTTTAAGAGAAACGTGAAACTGATATTCTCTATCATAATGATAAATATATATTATTCCGATATTCTATCATAAGCATTCACAATTTTTCAATAAATGCATCACATGGAACCAAACATTTCAAGTTCGAAGGAATGAAAACTTGAATGTTACAATAAAACAAATGCCGAATTAACGTCATTGTTCCATTTTTAACAAGAATATTAATATCTTACAAAATTATTTTAAAATACGATACTATCGATTTAAATATAGTTTCTTTAATTTCCATTTTTCCGGGAACATTGTAGCGATGAGCCCAGAGAAACCTTCAAGGAAGAAGAGGGGAAAATCGATGCTTGACACCCCCGGATACCTGACGAATAAACTCCTCAGACACCATAGGTTCTCCTGTGTCTGGGAGCTCAAAATAGTTAGTCCCTCCAGCTACGCCCACGCTTTATCGATTCACCTTAACCTTGAGTGCTGAGACTTATTCGGAGAGATTTATTATTCCTTATCATCCTAGAAAATTACGCCATGATAATAGATGTTTCTATGAAAGAAAAGATGAAAGAAGTGACCAAAAAGCATTCTAAAATAAATGCAAAATATAATATGCTCTTTTAATATTCTTTATAATAATAACATAACTTTTTTCATATTAACATTTCACAACAATTATTATTAACATTTTGATTATAATAGGAAGATGTTAACTATTTAGGGTGGTAATTTTAATGCTATTTTTGGAAAAATGATTTTTTTTAAATTCTCAGGTTTCAGTAATAGTTTTAATCACTCTCTCCATAGAAATTTATTTCAAAGTATAGCTATTATACAGCGAGTTATAAACTTTAAAAAAAAATACCTTTCTTATCATGTTACAAAATATCTCATAAAAATTAATAGAAATAAGACTGAATTGTATATAAAGTACATTCATGGTTAATCTAACGCAAATTATTATGAAGTACATTTAATCAATATGGATTTCACAGGAATTGTTACATCTTTCGGTTAGCAAAATTGAAATTCCCAGATTCTGTTGGTAAATTTGGAAACTACATTAGTAGAACACATTTTAAACTTTTTAATGGGTTTACTTCAATTTGTGTAAGAATAACGCCATTCAAAGGGCGCTATATAAATATCTATTCGAGTAAAAATTCATTCGCATTGAGATTTCATTTTGCACTAAATTTATAATGCTCTAGTTTTATGGAAAAAAAATTAATCTTAAATACCTTTTGCATTGGTAAATAAACGACTTATTAGTGAACTGCTTAATTTTGCGAATGTCGTATTGTTATAAAGTTGGTAAATATTTTTTTCTTACAAACTTTGTAACGGTGGTTTTTATGGCTTACTTGGCAATATTCTTAACGACCACTTGGCGAGATTATTGGCGACCTCTTGGCACGATAATTAGCGACTTGGCGAGATTTGGCGTAAAACATATAATTCTGGAAACTTCCATCACCTAAGCTCTAGGGGCCATTTTTGAGCGAGATGGCCTGGAAGCTTCCAGAACCTTGAAGAAAGACCTAGACTTTCACGCCAAGTAAGCTATAAATACCACCGTTCCACGAACCGAGTCAGTTTCTGAGTTTTTCTAGCGGCAGTGAGAAGTTAGTGAAGGCGATCAGTCTTAAATGCCAGTTTATAGCACATAAGCTGTTGTTTGTCTGAGATATTAGAGCTTTCTGTAATTGGAAGCTGTTTCCTGTAGTATTAGCTCTATTAGATCTGTGGAATTTTAATTTCTACTGCTAGAATTTTCGGTATTCAGTTCAATTTGCTGCGAATAAAAAGCTTGTGAATTTTAAAGTTTGTTTCATCCACTCTCAATCAATACAAACCCCAAAGCACGGTACAAGTATGATGGTGAGGAGATGATAATAAACAGTCGAGAAAATAATTGGTATTTGACTGATTTCATCAAAGGGGAATAAATGATGAAGGAAATAATCAAAAGGCAATTAAATATTAATATGGATTATTATAAGAAAGCCTTTCACTATAGTCTTTAGAAGTTTTGAAACAATAGTTGTAAACAAACTATTTTTAACAACTATTATTTCTGAACTTCTAAGGACTATTTATAGTAAATTCTAAAAAGGATTCCACAAAATTCAACAGCATTTCATAAAATTATTTTATGCCACACCAACATGAACATTGACACATTTGAAAACACATTATAACATTGTAGTAGATGAAAAAAAATGAATTTCATTTTGTTTATAAAAAATAAAGAAAATTTATTATTAAAATAATTTAATTTCATATAAATACGCGGACACTGTCTAAAAACATACTGTGGATATCTTATAATTAATTCTTAAATAGTATGAAGAATAAATTCAATATATCCAATAGCAATATATATATATATATATATATATATATATATATATATATATATATATATATATATATATATATATATATATATATATATAATAAAAATAATAATTTCCTATAATTAATCTTTTGATTTAATTGATAAAAAAGTTATTGCATATGAAGGTGTAGTAAAATTAATACGAAAATCTATCACAATATGTAGGAACAACATAGATTTATAGGTTCACATTCATAAAAAGCTTATCGACAAGAACTGAAAATTAAATAAAAATTGCTTTCTACAGTAAAATTTTGTAATAAATAATTAGATTTGGATGGTAACAGTTGGTGCTAATAGATGGCACCACTACACAACAATATATTTTTAATGAATTAAACAATCTTATTCAAAAACATTGACAGAAGAACCTTTTCTATGGGTGGAGGACTGTATGCAACACTCTGCTCTGATTTATCATCTTGATATCGCATTTTACTTTTTTTAAGGAGAGTTTTATGTCGTTATAATTGACAAATTTAATTAGTTAAATTGTACTCTTATTTATCTTTGTAGTGTCTTCATTAAAATGTTAAGTTAAACACAGAAGTTCTATTTTTTTCGTATGCTAGCTGAAAAACTTACAATTTACAATTTTCTTGCTTAAAAAATTTTTAAGGTTTAGTTTCTTCTAAATCCGATAATTACGTCGTTCAGAAGCCCAAGCTGTTAAGCAAATTTTCTGTTGATATTTTTTATCTTTTGCAAATTTTAATGAAATAAAAATATTTTATTTAGTTATTAAAAGATTGTTTTATTTCACAAAAAATTTTTGACACATAATTTAAAAGTCAAACATTTTAAAAATTAATCTATTAAAAAACAGGAATTATCTTAAAATGATAAACAAAATTTTTTTTTGAAATATACAATGAATTTTGCATTAAAAAGAGAAATTTTTCATAGAACTTCATTCAAGTCAGAATTCTCATTCATTTAAGAATTTCGTTAGGAATTCCGCCTTCTCTGTACTATCACAATGTACAATATACAGTTTCGAAATATGTGAACAAAGGGCTTTCAGTCTCCATTAATGATATTAAATTTAATCAATGGAATTAACGCAAATATTTTGTAGTATTAGAACCATACAAAAAGTTTTATAATTGATGGGAATTTTATACAAAAGTTGTTCAGTAAATTCGTGGTGCTGTCGCACTAGCATACTTCTCTGTACCTAGTTGATGAGTTAGGTTCTACCTGTTAATAAAAGTAACCCGGTAGAAGTCTTCGTTATTTAGAAGTAGAAATTAAATTTAAGACTCCTTAATACTTTACCTGTTACCCCTAGAGGATAATTTCAATTGAAGGCCACGGCGACAACGACCTATTTAACGTGCCCCAGACACCTTCAGCGCACACGAGGTATCTTCGGTTAAGCCGGGATTCGAACTCTGCCTTCTGATAATATGAGCGACTCCATTACCACAACGAGGCCACCAACACTTAAATAAATTCGTGTGAAATAATATGCGTATTACTTTTAGACCACAAAAATTATAACATGAATTAAAATGTACTAAAAATGAATGAACCCTTTTTGAAAACTTACTAAACTACATTTATTCAACCTTTTAATCGAACTTTTTCATTTTTTAATATCATCAAATATCATGCATTCACATTGTGTGATATAACGTATTTTAATTTCACTGTGAACATGCTAGCTAATCTTTTCCAGTATTTTATAATCAAGAAACCATTTTCAAGTAAAATTTCTAATTGATAATTGGATCATCTTAAAAATTGAAAAAAAATTGGTAGTGAAACAGTTCTTAAAATGTATGTAAAAAAATTTGCTTATAACATTATTTTATAAAATATTATTATAAAAGACCATAATTTTATAAAAATCCTTTAATTGTTTTGAGTAAAATTTTGTAAATATGGATGAATTTTTGATTTTTTGTTTCACGAACGCTAAGTAATAAAGAACAATGCACCCTTCGTTCTCGCTAAAAGTGAGTTTCGCTGTAAATATAATGAAAATTCAAAAAATGGAAAAGGAACAATAAAATAAATCGTAAGAAAATAGTCTTTTAGGGCCAATAAAAAGAATATGATTTTAAGGATCAGATATTTTTAGCAACATTCAATTATGTTTTTTAAATAACTTTTACTCTATTAAATGCATTTCTATCGCATATCAGATTGAAAAGTCCTAGAAATTAATTTCTGTACAGAAAATTTAAAAGATTTTACTAGAAAAAAAAACTTTAATTACGCAACAAATGACATTATCAGTTAGAATATTTTTAATATAAATACTACTGTGTGTTAAGCATGTTTTTAATTTATTAAGGCAGACATTGCTTAAACATTACTTTTAAAACGATAAAGTTTGAAAAAAAATGGAAAATTTTTAACAAATGATAACATTAAGCTGTAAAATTAATGCAGAGAACTGATTAACATTGTATTTGTTAAAGCAAGCAAAATTAAAAACAAAATCTTTTCAGAAATAGAATATTTAGAAACTTTTCTCTAGAAATTTACCTTTCCTCAAGAAAAAATTATAATTTTTATAATGGAAATATATTTCACTAATACTTATTTATCTTTATATTTTTGGAAATTTTTTTATTTCATGCGAAAAAAAATTTATATGAAATGTCACTTACTCATAATTTCCAATAATTACAACAAATTATGGAGCAACTAAAATGTTATAATAATGTTATGATAATAATATGTCATAATAATTTTTCAATTGTTCCATTAACTTTAGAAATTCAGTTGCTACATGAACTATTTTCATATGATCCAGATATTTCCGGACAGTTTTGTGCATAGTAAACGATGTTTGTCAGATATCAATCTCATTTAACTTTCCAAAATCCAATGGGAGATTGCAGAGATTTAAAATTATATACGAATTACCATGGATGAGATCTAATTGATCCTTAACAAATCAACGATTTTAAACAGTACTCGTTCCAAAGAAATAATCCTGTAATCATTCAGAAGTAATATGAGTGAGCGAGGGTGTGTCTAAAATTATCAACATAATTATACAATTACCATAAAATATATTTATTGACAAAACTATTTACAACACACAGTACAACAAATATATGCACATATAAATATCAACTTTCTTTCTTAAAAGTAAACCTCAACAATGTCACACTCACATTAATAGAAGAATGCTGATGACGTTTATAAGTATTAGAAATATTATATTTCAGCTTGTATAAAGATTCTGCATTCACATTCCAGCCATCACAAACTTTCTTAATATGCTGAAATACATACATATGATTTCCATAAATTATGTAATACTTTAAAAACATAATTTTTATTAAATTCATATTACTATATCTGTTATGCTTATCTTTAAAGTAAAAAAAATGTAAGCAAATATAAGTCATAGATACTAAATACATTTTAATACTTTTTTCCTAGATTATTTTAAAATCATAAAGTATACACGTTTGTGCATGATTGTATTTAATTAATATATTATATATATTCATTTTATATTTCAAGGCTTTCGACCAATGATTATAAAATTAATTTCAACATAAATAAGTTCAAGTTATAGCATTCAATTTTGAAGTGCACTGTTCTATAACTTAAATATTTTACATGAAGAATTAAAGTTATGAAGGATAAATTTTAATAATATATAATATAAATTAGAGTTAAATTATTATGCAAAACATTTAATGGAATAAAACGGTTTTACAAACGTATTTTATACCTAAGGAATGTACGAAGTTGTAAATAATAATTAAAATTATTTAATTTTAATTATTTACAGCTTCATTCTACTGGAAATAAATTCATTTGATATTTTAATGAAATATGTAGCATATTACCTTTTAACTATTTAATTTTTTAAATAAAAATGTATACTATAAAATTATTAATCAAGTATAATGAAAACATCTTTTGATCAAATCACATTTCGGACACGAATATTTCGTCGTAATAAAATCTTACTGAATATTTTTTAAACAAATTAATAATTCTTTCTAAAAAATTTCCACAAGTTTAATACATTTTTTATTTTAACAAACAAAATAAATAAATATTTTTAGTTACAGTAAATTAGATTAAATACTTAATTAGAAAAGAACGTATTTCAATACAAAATTCATGTAATAGATCTAATGTGATTTCTGCATTATCTTTGCTTTGAAACATTTAAATACTTGTATGATTCTTTTCTACAGTTTATTTTAATAAAATATTTTTCTTTATACTAACACGAAAATTTTATAATTTAAAGAATTTCAGATTTCGAATAATATTGATTATTAAGAATGTGTGTTCTTTGTGTATGTATGCTAATCTCCTTATATTCACCACATAACATTGAAAATGCAACACCAAAAGATCGCCAGAAAGAGACGAAACTCGGAAAACAGAGAAAGACAGAAACGAACAATAAGCGATCTGTATTTCGGAATGATATGCATAATAATAGAGCGAGAACAAAGTCGAATTAGTAAGTTGTAAGACCACCGTAGATGGCGATACACGAAACAACACGCCTAGGCATAGAGTCAATGAGAGTACGGATGGCTCTTCATTCCCTGCCAACCATTTGCCAAAGTGTGTCTTCTGAAGAAGGCAGTGGCGGGATCTACAAAGGGCGTTCATTCATATCCTAAACGTGTTCGATTGGTGAAAGATCTGGTGAGCAAGGTGGCATCTCGCGGAGAATGTTGGCTAGTGCGAGCACTACTGATAATAATGTACGGTAGGTCGTTATCCTACTGATAATGGGCCGAGCTGGCAGCCGAATGGTTAGCGCTCTTCGGTTCAACAGTTCGTGGGTTCGAATCCCACCTTGGGCATGGATGTTTGTAGTGGTTCGGAATCCACTTTAAACCGTAAGTCCCGGTCTAATTAGACGTCGTGTGCAAAAAATGACCGTTGAGCGACAAACAAACAAACCAAACCAAACCTACTGATAATGGGCATTGGACACCCCTTGATGGTAGGTGAGTGTCACGGGCCGCAGCACATCATCCATGTAACACTGGGCTGTCATAGTGCCATGAATACGATCTATAGGTGATCTGGAATCGTACGAAATAGTGCCCTAAACCATGACGCCGCGTTGTTGAGCGGAGGGACGTTCCATAATTGCTGCAGGGTTGGATCTGTCTCCATGTCGACGCCAGACTCGTAAGCAGCGATTATCACTGAAGAAACAGAAGCGTGATTCATCTGAGAAGACGATCCTGTGCACTCCGTCTTCAACATCGCTCTCATCCGGCACCATTTTAAACGTTGGTGTCTATGCTGTAGGGTAAACAGCAGTCTTCTTAACGGACGCTATGAGCAAAGGCCACTAGCAACAAATCGATAGCAAATGGTTCTGCTAGATATGGATAAACCTTTACATTTTTCAATTTAAAATTTCAAATCTTTCATAAAATTGATAAAATCCACTAAAAAAATTTAAAATACCATTCATAAACTTTTTCTACAATAAAGTTTCTTTACAAAATCTAATTTTATTCATCAGTTAATAGGATATTTCAAACACATATAAGTTGGGTTTGATATCTATCAAATGAAAAAGAAAAAAACTTATAACTAAGATAAAAGACAAAATCTTCTGAGTCTTTAAACAGAGTATAATTATATTACATGACATATCATTTAATATAACAGTATCAAATTTATATTTAATTTATTGACATTAATTGTAAATTCAACTAATATCATAAATAAAATACAATATACTTTAAAAGGTGAAAACTTGTAATAAGTTAACTTACTTCAACAGTAGACGTTTTATGCAAACTATAAACTGCATGTTTGGCTAATGACAAAGCAGTTTTCAAGAACCTCATATCTATCCCTGTCATAAATAGATAAAAGGACAAATTATATTAGCAATTATATGTTTTACACACACACACACATACATACATATATATATTTCTTATACAACACAACAGTGATAAAAATATTTTTAAGCAACATTAGACATAAATTTAGTTCAAATTTATTTTTATATGCATATTAGTGTTTATTTTTTATATGTTTAAGTAATTGTTCATTTTTAACAATAAAATACACCTAAATCTATATTTAAATGCATTTTAAAAATATATATGCTTAAAAATACACTTTTACATATTTCACTAAATTTTTATGAAGATAAAATTGCAATACAACTTTTTACATTCTACATATAGGAAGTTATAAATTATAGATTTGCTGGTTCCGCTTGCATAAGTTAAGATTGTGCTATAATTCAATTTTACTCAATAAGAGAAATGATCCAATATTTATTATAATCGAAAGGAAAATTATCAGATGATTTTAGTTGCAATCAGTTCATTTAAGTTTTTAGAAATTTAAAAATTCTACGAATGAAAATTCCCTATACTCATTGAAAGTGAAATGAAATATATCTCGAAAAAATCATTAAAAATGTTCAACTATAAATAAAAATTAAAAACAAGAGTCATTCACCAAAATGTTTTATAAAGCAAAATGAATGAAAATGTTTAAGAAATCTCCGTTAAAATAATAGTCAATGCAATAAGTAATTCACTTTTCAAAATATGAAATCAAATGAAAAGGTTAGGATTCAAATGCAAAATTTAGAAGCAAATATCACCATCACCAAATTTATGCATATATCACATATTAAAGAATTAAGCTTTCTAGATTTTGTTACATAATCTCATTTTTAGACATTTATTCATAGAACAAAATGACACAGAACATTGTGACACAATAGTTACATTGGGAATTTGTTTAAATAACTTCTTAAATTGAATATGAAGAACAATACTGACGACCTTCAATATCTTGTTGACTTAGGGGCATTTTAATCTTTATTTATTATTCTTCTGATAACTGGTTTTGTTGTTTCATTTATTTTCAGTAGATATTCTTAGTACTTAAAGTATTGGGAGACTTTTATGATGTATACTTATATTTGATATACTTGTATAATTTTTCTTCAATAATTGAGCAAAAATCTAGCTTTCCTTTGCGCGTGTTGACCCAAAAAAAAAAGATTTTTACTTATCCTCAATTTATTAAGACTGATTTAATTAAAGCACAATTATTTTCAAGTGCAATATTTCTGATGAGGTTGAACAACTGAGAAATTAGAGAGCTGTTCAGAATCATCATTTTATTCACCCCTTTCTATTTAAAGTGAAATAAAATGCTGATTTTGAATTCATTATAGCGGGGTTCGATTCCCAATGCCGCCATAAACTCACTGAGTACATGTGATATACGTGCTCGTTAAATCTGTGGAATCGAAAGTCCTGTGGTAAGTCGTTGATCAGTTACCATGGGTGTAATGGTCTGCTGAAAATTTACCTCCCCTCCAGATCAACATCAAAATTTGAATCCTCTGGCGATGCCATCTATCGGAAGAGTTTAGAGCAAAGTCGTACTTTCACCTTCGTGGTGCTTTGGTAAAACGTAGCGCTGCACGGAATGAAAGACGCATTCTACTGACTTAAATTCAGATAGCTAACGGCAAAGCTAGTTTGGCTTGTCCAAGTGACATAAATAACAACAACATTGATGTTTCATCAATTAAACCTAATTTTAAAAAATAGCCTTAAAATGAAATATCATCGGCCTAAAAATGTGAATGGAAGGCTGTGTTTCTTAATTTATGTATGAGTTGATTGTCACATAATTTTTTTCTTAATTTTTTAATATCAAGTAAAAGAATCATTTTGATATAACACCATTTGCTTAGCAATATACTTTGGCAAAAGAGTATTTAAAAAGAACACAAAAGTATAATTTTGTGAACTTTATAATATATATATATATATATATATATATATATATATATATATATATATATATATATATATATATATATATATAAGCCTAATGTTATTCTAATTATAACTAAAATGTGATATTAAAAACATATTCAGTTTTTAATAACCATGTATTTTTAATAACCATTTAATAACTATATTCTGAAAATCATACCATCAAATGTTAAATAAAAGAAAAAAGCAAATGAATGAAACATTGAATTTAAATAACGTTTAATATATAAATTAATATATATTTCTTTGATAAATTTAAATTTTTCATGCTCGTAGTTAAATTTAGTGACCACATAAATAAATCATTATTATATTCTATGACTACGTTAAAAACATTCGGTGCAATATGCAAATACTTATTGAACAAGAAAGATTCATTTAAAAGTAAAATCAAAGTAAAAAAACGAACATAAAAATGTAATTTTTGCCAAGAATGTTATTGTGATTATAAATAAGAAATTTTTATGCTTATTCTAAAAAAGTATTACAACTCTGGAATTGTGAAGTATTCTTTTCAGGCATTTTTATCTGTTAAATGAAAATTTATATCGCAATTCTGTAACTCAAACTAATTACAAAAATTACCAAAATAATTTTTATTTTAATGCTTTATTTACAGAACAATTAAGAGAAGAGAAACACAGACATACTAGAAAGATATTTAAAAAAAAATTCCTTTATTTTTTTCAATTAACCAAATTATATAAAAGAAATTAAAATTCTTCTTTATAAAGTATTCAAAAAATACAAAAAGTACATACTAAAATAAACACAAAAGATTAAATTTAAGGTTTGAAATTTATTAAGTGATGAGGTTAAAAAGTTTCCACAGGAGCAAAAATTTTTTACTTTACAAAAATTAAGCATTTTCAAAGAAGACCGTGTAGTGTATCTACGAAGTGTTCCGAAACACATACTACATTCTCATACACAAGAATAAACTCATACACACTAAGTTCTCATCTGAGTTTGTAGGGAGAAAATACTTGCTAGTTTCTTGGGTTCAGTATTACATTAAGGTGGCATGATCATCGAAGATCATAGGGAGGGGGCGTGGGATGACCGTACATCAAATGGTAAATAAAAGAAAAAGCAATTGGACGAAGTATTGAATTCAAATAACGCTTAATAAGGGAATCAATATATATTTCTTGAAACTAGTAGAATGTACCACCCCAACTGGCGACTTTTTTCATCGCCAAGTTGAACGCATGTTTTTGGAACGGGAAATTTCCCAAAGTCCGCCCAATTGAAACGCTGAACAAAAAAATTCAAACTTAAAAAAGAAAACCATATATATGACGTAAAACCAGAGAAAAAAAGCAAACCTGACAACAACAAAAAAAAATCCGAAAAGTAACAAAAACTTAAATTAGTAACACTATAATAAAACATGGACGAAACAAAGGATTCGGCGAGAAATCTCTTGGGGGATATATCATACTTATACCTTTTTCTTTGATAAATTAAAATTTTTATGCGCACAATTTAAATAATTCAGAGACCACATACGCATGTTTTTGGAACTTAAGAATCGGAAGGTCTGCCACGTTGGATACATGTGCGTTCACTCCAACATGCGCTGGCTGGGTTACAAGAGCAGTCAGTTTTTCCCGCTGTTCTCTAACGCCAATCTTAAGAGAATCCAACCGTGGGAGCTTTGCAGCACTGCTTGCAGAAGAACCACAACCACCAGCCACTCGCGACTAGAAGGGTTTAACTTTTTTCGGGGGAGGGCACTTGCGCCTCGACGCTCAGAACACGTGCTTTTCTCTGTAAGGGGAAGGGGCCTCCATTCCGAAATAGAAGCGGGTATTTTCAGAGTTCTCAAAAGCACGTATTATTTTTCTTTACCGTCAAAATTCGAAAGTTTGCTTGATTGTATCATTCATGCCCCGTTTTAGACTGTGTTCAATCAATAAAGTAACTTTTGGAGACGCATTGAAATTGTATATAAAGAATATATTATGTTACAGTATGTAAATTTAATTTACTCTCAATAAAATGGAATGAATCAAACGCTGAAATATTTCTTCATCGTGATCATTTTCACCTCCATTGATACTATTTATGCTTGTATTACAAAAAGATTAACATTTAATCGAAGGATCATGCTTGAGTTCGAAAATTCATGCATGAATTTTTTGCAAGACAATTAAATTGATTATATATAGATTGCTATAGTTATTTGAAGTGTTTATCTTGTGAAAAAACATCACATGCATTAATCTTTATCTTTGTAAAATTGGTATACGGAACATCGATAAAAAAGTTCGCATTTTATACATCCCATCTTGAAAGGAAATCATTGTTGTGAAACCAATGACAAACAAATTTGTCACAAATATTATGATTTTAAAATGCTATGGATGTAAAGTGAAATGTTTAGGATCAAACTTTTGTGTTGGTAGAATAGCAATTATTTAAATGTATGATATTAGAAAAAAAATAGGTATTACAAAAGTCAATTAAAAAAAGCAAATGAAGCAAAGTCACACAATTTAATCTATTTAACGATGTCATTCAATCATAAGTACAATAATTTAAGACTAATTAATGTGACTGATCTAATTTTTAGAGCCATATTTTGTTTCAAGTAGAAATAGAGTATACTTTTTTTTACTAGTGAATCAAGGAAAAAAAGCAATAAATATATTGTAATCTATGATGTTATATTACTAACATTTTCTAACCTTGTGGATGAAAGCAAAAATGATCCTAGTTGAATAATACTAACTTCTTTTATTAGTTTCTGTAACAATTCTTAAATGCACACCAATTCTAATTCAATAAAAAATTATTAGCTAAAGAATAAAGTAATAAAGATAATACGTAATTCTATAATAAATTTATAAATTTATATAAATTTTCAAAAAATTAATGATTTAAATCGTACGTTACATTTTAATTTACTTAATAAGTAAAATAATATAAAGTAAATAAGAAAGCTCTAGCCGTTTTCGCATTACCATTGAATGAAGTCAGAATAAGTACGCAAATTAGAGTATGACATGATTGAGACACCGCTCAATTGAGTGTAGAAATATCAGTTGTTATAAGAGCAGATAAACCGCGCACATTCATCAGTATTAAATCGTACAGCAGCGAGGAGAAATCGACGTGTCGAAGGAGCCCGTTAGGTGTTCTTTACGTTACGACTTCAAAGTGGGCTTATCAGCTGCTGCATCTAGTCGCAAAATATGTCACGTATTTGGGGATAGTGCTGTGAATGAACGTATGGAAAGTTCAGGTAGGGAGATTTGTGCCTCTGTGATGAAGCTGGTGTCTGCTAGAGTAGTTGTAAAGTGGGTCACTATGAGCTGCTACCAACGGGCCAAATGGTCACTGAGGACCTGTATTCGCAGCAATTGGAACGCGTGCAACAGGCATTGCAACAGAAGTAGTAAGCCATGGTTAACCACAAGGGTGTACAATTCATGACCGATAACGCAAGGCGGTTTGTCGGGCGAGAAGCCAGGAATATCATATAGCGACTTGGTGGGATACTTTGTGCCATCTTCTTTACTCATCTGACCTTGCAATATCAGATTATCACATCTTCTATTCCTTGGAAAATCATCTTCATGGGAAATCCTTCACCAATGAAGTTGACTTGCGCCAAGCACTCCCAGACTTCTTTGCGTTCAAAATACCCGAATTTTACCGCAAGGGAATAGTACACAGCTGGAGACACATTCATTGGCAGATCAAGCACATGTTTCTCTTTGAAAATAATATTATTTGCTCATAAAATGTTACTAAAATTTTCCATTTGCCTCAAAGCAGGATCAGATCGGTCTCTTACAAACGTTTTTCTCCTAGCATTTAGTGTTCAGGTAAAGAAAACCTAATACAGGGAATCGAAAATTTTTCCCACCTTCAAGGCAAATAAGTGTTATACATGAATTTTAGAAAAAAATACTGTGTCACATTTTACTGTAGTTTTTACATTCGAATTAAAATGGAATAACTATGAAAAATAAGTGCGTTTATGGCATGTTTACAAAATCTCTTAATATAATTGATACATCAAAAACAATGTTTTAAAAATACGATAAAAAAATTCTGGGTAATCAAAAATTACATTTCAATAAGACAATATTTTCAATTTGCCATTCTATATTTTAAAACTTTTATATAAGGTAATATATATTAATACTAAGAAAAATGATCATAATCTTTATTCCTAGTAATGCTAAAATTATAATTAATAATTAGAAATTTATAATTTTGTTTATAATGACAAAAGTAAATTCTACTTTTTAAAATTTTGATTTAATTCAAAATATTAATGTTAAAAAATATTTCTCCTCACGTTATAATCGATATATTAAATTAATTTTTAACTATTTAAAGGATTTTATTAGAAAGATTTAGAAGTGTTTTTTCTTCCATTAAACACATCTTATTTTAAAGTATCCTATGTAAAATATGTTAACATTTACTAAGAAAAGATTCAAAGTAGAACATAATTAAGTGAAAAAGTTAACTTTAAAAAAATAACAATTAAACTAATTCAGTAGCAATATAACTATTATTTTAATTAATTTTCTATATGTAATGTACATAAACGAATATTTCTAACAATCTAAATATATTTATCAATTAAGGTCGGTACTCAGGCTGGGCAAGGTGGACTCAGCTTTTCATCCTTTCAGTGGGTAGATAAACTGAGTACCAAGCATACTTGAGAACTAAACACTAGGGGTTTCACGTTAGGCTGACCACCTAACTGGGACATACGCTTGGCACCCTAGGGCCCTCGGTCAAGAAAACAGTTATGGGTACTGTAGGCCTTGGCCCACATGGGTTCTCGTACCACGGAGTTTAATAGTATGTATGTATATATATATACATATATATATAAAATAAAGAATGCATGTTTATATATAGTAGTTGTGGTTTCTCATTTTTATGAAATTTATATTATATACATGTACATCTTATTGTTATATACTTCTTTAAGCTTTTAATATTCCATTTTTACATTGAATCAAGCTAGTGATTATGCATAAAATTAACAATTTTCTATTTATAATTAGTATGCAAAACACAAGTTAAATTCTAAATTTATGCTGGATGATTTCCAATAATACTTAAAATTAATTTTGTGAGTTGGAGAATTTTTAAAATTCTTGCCACATTATATTTATGAATAATTTAAGCAGTTGCTAAGCTGGTTAGAATTTTAGATCTGAATAAATTGAATTAGAACATTAATTATTTTGCAAGAATGTTTCATCAAACTAATATCTTTTTAAAAAACATTCAGATTTATTAGAGGATCGATTTGCATAATATGTAAAAACTAGCAAATCCATCAGCATTTTTGAGGAGATTATTCAACTATTCCATGTTCATAATGTCTAAGATATAAAGCTGTGGTTGTTATTGTTGCACAAGCATGCTTACTTGTACCTAGGCCTTACTTGAACTCTAACAGTTAGTAGAAGTAAGCGAGTGGAGTCTTCGGGATTTTGAAACAATGACCAAGCAGAAAAATCCAAATGCTTGGCTGCCAAACCCAGAAATATCATTTCCCTTTGTAGGACACAGAGATCATGATATATTTAATGTGCCCCAACCTGCTTTAGACAACACAAAAAATCTTTGGTTGAGCTGGGACTTTTGTCTATAAAAAATCAAGAACATTATCCAAACAAAGAGAAAATCTGCTCCCTTTGACAGAGAAGGATATTAAAAGTTGACTTCCAATAAGAATGATAAACCGAAAATTAAAATTATGAATGAAAATGACATAACTTATGAAGAAATCAAATAAAATATGCAATCCCAATTATAGTAGTATCTATAGAATAAAAAAAATATTGTTCCTTTTCTTTTCTCTTAAAATAATTTAAACTGTACATTCTCACTATCTTCTTCACACAAAATCTTAAGTAAATGATAAACAGAATCTTAAGTTTTGATGATTGAAGAGCTTTAGTTTTTCATTAGAGGTAACATTCACCATCCTAATTTTAATCCGTTTTGAAATTTTAATTCCTTTTCATTTCTAATGTCAATGAACAGAATGTCACAATCAATCTCACAAACCAAGAAAAATATGGATTCAACACAAATACTGGTCATTTTAGGATCAGCACTCATAAAATCCATTTGGATATATTTGAGTCATCTTATTTCTTTCCCATGCTCAATATTTTCAAATTAAATTTTAGTCAAAATATCATTAGATGAAAATTAAGAATTTAAAATAATTCAAGCTTTTTTTTTTTCTTTTGACAAGACATTTTAATTTTTTAATCTTAATTACTCTCAAATTTACATAAATTTAAGTGTATATTTAACATTAAAAGTGTTTTAATTTTATTGATCCTGAAAATTATGGTATTAACACTATTATAAAAATATTTTTTAGAGTATTTATTTATATGGTATCTTCCCATAGTGTAATTCACATGTATCTAGAATGTTATTGTTTAAAATCTTCCAAATTTATCCTGCAATGGTATAACATTTCCAAATATAAAAAGACATATAATATTATATGAAAGAAACTCATACCGAAAAGAAATTTAAGATTTTGACATACAAATTATTTGGATTGTATTTCCAAACACACATTTTATTTGTCCAATAATACTGTTCATAAATCAATTCTAAAGATAGATTACTTAGTAGGTAATTATAAATGAATAAGAATGGCTGTAACTGAGTTGAAAACATATTTCTCATTACTCAGAACAAAGTTTTAGTTTTACAGTATACATTTACTTGAAGTATTTACAACTCTTTATAATATAAAGCATGATAAAAAATCTCATAACACAGCATTCAAATATAAAGATTTTATTTTTCTTACTTAACTATAGTTTTAATTCATTCAATAAATAAAAAAATCCTTAAATATACAATATATATTATGTTGTACATACTGAATATTTTAAGGTTTCGTGTTTACTATTAATGAAAATGGTAATAGTAACATGAGAAAAATTCCTTAAATTCATAATGTATATAAATTATATAAAGAAATTCAAAAAAAGAAATATATGCACAACAACTGTCAAATTCTAAAATGGAGATTAATCCAAATGAAAAAAGAAGCTTCATGAAAATAACTGAAAAACTTTGAGCTTCCTGTCATAAGATTTAAAAGAGCTGAGCCATATTTTTATAATCTGTAATTGTCCCTTTCGGGAGGTAACTACAACAAGAATTGGCTAAATCCTATGCTCCAGTCCCTGGCCAGCACTCCAGTCTCTGGCTCTTACAGCATCATAAAGTTTTCTTGTGTTTTATGACATGATAGTGCACATGCATGAAATTTATTTTGTGTACTCGTAACCCACAGAATAGTAGCAACATAAATTTTCCAGGTGGATGATTTAATGTTTATATTTTGAAATTTTTTTTAAAGACAAGTTTTTGAAAATTAGTTTGCAGTGATTTTATTTTAAGTTTCTTAAGTAAAATTTGCAAGCTTATAAATTTATTTTCAGACTGTTTATATTATTTTGAATTGTTATTTTCTTTACAGGATAAATGTGGCTAAGTAATCATTCTGAGAAAATTGTGGCAGAATTTTTGGGAACCATAAAACATGTCTATTGTCCTGGTGTTGATGATTCTGCAAGCAATGATAAAGAAAGTTATTTTATTTTATGTATTTAATTAATATTGCTGCTGTATGCAATATTTTATGTTATATATTAAGAATTGTTTATAAATACTTCACATATTTATATTTTTTTCCAATGATAATGTTGATTAATTAGAAATTCTAGATTGTGTAAGAATATATGTTTACATTTATAGATATAACTTTATTGTCTGGTTTAAATCGGGGCTAAATTGCACACTACACTAAAGTTTTTTTTTTTTTTTTTAATATTTTTTAAGGTGGGTGCCACAGCTCAGTTAAATAAAACTCAAGTTTTCATAAAAATACATTTTATTTACATTATAGATTTAAATTTATTGCAAGGTTTAAATCAGGGTTAGATTGCAATGAACTGAATTTTTTTAAGGATTTAGTTTTATTGCATTTAGCTTTATTTCCTGGTTAAAATCAGGGCTACACTACACTGAAGTTTTTTTAAAGTGGGTGCCACTTCTTCGTTAATTAAAATGTGAATTTTTATAAGAGTGTTTGTTTCCCACATTACTGTTAAAGTTTTACTGCCTAGTTGTCACATGCTGTAGACTGTTTGCTACTTAGTTTTTTTATTTTTTATTATGTAATTTTTATGAAATTAGTTTTGAATTAGTTGCATTTTAAGAATTCTGTAATAAGTAACTATAATGAAAAATTCCAAATTTAATTCAAAATTTTGATATTTGAAATTTAAGATAGCATGCAATTACAAAATTTAAGCATGATCAGTATTTTGTAACTGAATATTACACTAGTTATGCATTTTAAGTTGGTGAGAAAACAATGCAGAGCTTGGTGCAAAAACTGGAAATCACAGCAAACCTATACAGGACCCTAGGATTTACTAAAGTGTTGTTTGAATTACAAGAATTTTCATAATTGAATAAAGCTTAACATAACTATTTATATAAAAAGTTAAATTTATTAAATACAATTTAGCCATTGAAGATAATGATGTAACATCCTTTAACAAGGCTTTATATCAATATGCAAAATGGATTTATATTTGATTGTTTTTCACAAATCATGTTAATATAAAATTTAATATATGAATATATAATATTTCATCAATTTTATTAAAGGAAAGAAAATTTTTGATTTAAATTTAATTTAAATGAAATTTAATTTTATTTAAATGAAAACACAAAAAAAATTCTTTTAAATTTATAAATATATTGAAATAGAAAAACGTTTAAAAAGCATTAGTATTGTGATAATTTTAATTTTTGGTATTCTAAATAAAACTATCCTGGTATTTTAATCTTAAAAAATTAATTCAAAGTAATGTATTTCAGTTAGTTCATAAAAAAACATTTTTTAAAAAGAATTTTTTCTTTTTTTTTTTTTTTTAGTTTATCAAAATTAAAACTTACCTTTACTATTTTTTGTACCAAATGGAGGATTCATTATAACTGTGTCAAAAACTTTTGCCCATCGTGAATCATTTAACTCCAAAACATCACACTGAAGGAAGTCAACATTTTCAAATTCTCCATTCTCTTTATTCTGTAGAGCGATTTCTAAAGCACTTGAGTCAATTTCAAATCCAATGCAAGACCTGTAAATATAAAATATTGAAATGTAATAAAAAAAACATATAGTTGATTAAAGTCTAAATTTAATGAATGTTACAAATGTTTTCTATAGATAGTGTTTTATATAACAACTAAATTTCATTTTATTCAAAGATGAAATTTTTATTTCAGTATGTGTAATCATAAGTGATGCCAAATTATAAATTAGTAGCCTCTTGTACTAGAACTTTATAAATATATTTATTCTTAAAATACATACTTGTAAACAATATATAAAATGTTTTATTATATATAACAAACACTACATACAATAAGCTGTACTTAATATGAATTTTTTAACAGAATTTTTGAAAACTATTCAATTGATTACATTAGGGTGTTTCAAGTTAATTTACTATAAAAATATGATTTTAATTTCAATTTATTAGATTTATTTTATAATAAAATTAAGGTCATGTTTTATATTTAAAGTTATTTATTTATAAACCACCAATAAACATACAGTTTAAACATTTCATTTGATATAATTTAAATCAAAAATTGTCAGTAAATCAAGTTATAGAATCATCTGAGCAGAAAATTCTCTTTATCCTAACAAATGAATTTCAGCTTAAATCTCAGTTATTTCTATAAAAAATGAACCACACCTAATAAAAACATGAAAATTTTTCATCAAAGAAACTTTCCTTAATTATTTCCTTGAACATTTCTAATAAACTGAGATTTAATTTTAGGTACGTTTTAATTGTAAAAAATTTTTAGATTAAAAGAAGCAATTCCAATTAGAAAATATAAAATTTTATACGCGTTAAGCATTTCACAGATTTTGATTTAAATATTTCTTTCTTTTTTTTTTTTTTTTTTTGCAATCTTTAAAATTTAATCTTATCTTTAATATTAATCAACCAAGAGATTTATCCTCTCAGACATAAAACAGTTTTATAATATTCGGTCAGTCCAAAAGTTAATTCACATTTTTTAGGAATTTTTTAAATAGAGTAAACAAAATACAATTTAACATTTCAATGACTGTTATACTTTCTTCTAGTATATACAATTTCTCAAAATCTCACAAAGCCTTTTAATTCCATTGCTGTAGAAAGATTGGTTTTCATGCAAATATACTTTTAAGGTCATTTTGTATATCCTAAGATGACAAAGCTGTTTACAGTAAAATTTAATAAACTTAGAATTGATTTAGAAAAAACTGCAGTTGTCAAATATCAAGAAAGTGTTTTCTCATCATTATAATGCTAGGCTGCATACGACTCAAACACTGCAAAAATCAGTGAATTTAGTTGGCAAGTTTCAGTCACATACCACTACTCAGCAGATTCTGTTTCAGGCCATTTTAACTTATTTCATATCTTACAAAAATATTGAAATCTAAACAAGATGTACAACAGAAACTTTCCTGATTTTTGCATCAACACAAGAATCTTTCTACAGAATGGAATTAAAAAGCTACTAAAATGACAAGAAATTGTAGATTATGGAAGAATATTATTTCAAGATTTCTCAAAAATGTTCACAAACTTTTGGACAGACTTGATATAGGAAGTATGCAAACAATAACAAATTTAATTAAACTATTTCCTATGAAATTACATTTCTTTTAATATAAATTATTTTATCTCATCGGTAATGACAAACCAAATTTTAAATACTACATAGAATTCACCAATAAAGGTAAACAAATTTCAGTAAAACCTTTATTTATTGAATATCTTATACAAATAATCAGATTATTAAGAAGTTTAATAAGTATTTTTTAAAGTGTTTAAAAAGTTATATGTATTACAAATGAAAACATTTTCTGTATAATTTCTTATATAGATATACTAATCATCAGGGTGATAAATGTTCTTTCTAGATGAGATTTTTAAAGAATAATTTTCCAGATTAATTTATTCCTGATTTTCAGTTATTATCAAATAATTTTAATTACTTCGTTATTGTCAGATTGTTTTTGTAATACAGTGCATGTTGTTGAAAGAAAGTTTTAATATAGAGCTTTCTTTCACAAACAGGCAATTACAAATATATTAACAAAGTCAAACAAGTATTTATTTTAAATGCAATGTTAATTTCAAAATATTCATGTTAAATACTACTTTGCAACCTAGTAAAATGACGGGTGTTTAAAGTGAATTACTTAAGAATAATTTTCAATAATAAATCTCATAATACCATTAGTCTGAACTGGAAAACATTTAAAATTGCAAGGATATTTAAAAAAAAAAAAAACTGGAATAAATCATAATTTACCCTGCATCAGATAATGCTGCTCCAAATGTTAGCATTCCACAACCACAACCTAAATCACACACAAACTTTCCTTCAATATCATCAAAGTTTTCACCCATTATATGTAACATATTTGCTATTAACAGAAAAAAAATTGAATAATGAAATATTTATCTAATAACATATAAATGCACATAAAATGAAACATTATGAAGAAATTATAGATTCCATTTTTAACAAATATTTCAAACTCTTTATAATTCATACTCAAAATATTTTCAAATAAATCAGCATTGTTTTATGAATATAATCTTATTTTAACAATTTTATTAACCAAATGAAAAAATTGCTACTTAATTATAAGGCAATGAACTTAAAAACAAAAATTAATAAGATTTCACCTTAAATAAAATTTCAGTTAATCCTGTATTTTAATCCATAAATAAATAACATTTATTTTAATAAATTTTTGTTAAATATACTTTTATTATAAGTTAACTTAATCTGATATTTTCTAGCGGTATATTGATATATAGATTGTGACATTTTTGACTTTTTATCTCTTTTAATATATCAAAAAAATATAAAAAAATCAGCGAAAGAGTTCATGAAATCGAAATTCAAAAGTGCTTAAAACAGTTTACTTATTACTGATTTGAAAAAAATAGCTGTTAATTGTTAAAATCATTTCTACTAAAATATTTTAAATAAATTTCAATTATAAAATATTATTTCGCTTATATTAGTATTGAAAGTATAAAAAGCAATGAATTGAAAAAATAAAATATATAATAAATGGAAATAATAAGAGCAAACTATAATTAAAATATAGTGAAAATACTTATAAACATATATTAAAGAAAAACTCAAAGTAAAAATGTTTACCACCACAATCATCATAAAGTGGAACACTATGTGAGTATGCTATCACTACCAAAAGAAAAGGCCCACATAATTTACAAGCTACAATCAGATAGAGAACCTCTAGACATAATATTTCCCTTAGATTCACAGCCAATTTTATATGACCCAGTTGCCACTAATAAACATGAATCTGACTTGCGCAGTAATCATACTCGCAATCAGGTTTGGTAACATATTTGGACAAACACTTCTATCAAAATATTTTATGTAATATTTTATAATATACACCTCTATCAAAAAGTTTAAAATAACTCTACAGATGATTCCTTTCTAGGCAAATAGAGAATATATAGTGACATACAAAAATGACTATAGTTTACAATGTAATTAAAATTACAATTCTACTGGTTTGATTTGCAGGTGGCTCAGCTTTACATTTTAGATCAACCATTCACAGGATAAATTAACAGAGTAATGTTGAACACAAAAGTAAAAAATAATGCAAATATGATATCGACAGAAAAAATTGTAATTTTTTAAACATACATAAATTATGTAACGTTTAATTAAGCTTTTGCAAAAGCTTTATAAGGTTAATTTAAATATTCTACAATACGTGTAGTAGAATATACAATACAATAGTAGAATATTTATTAAATAATCTGTAGAGTTATTTAATAAATATTCTACTACATTTGAATTATCTTAAGCTATAGTTATAATTAATATTAACATCATTACCTGCAATATGAGGAGGAGTAACATATTGCTCCAAGCCAATTTTAGGTTTTTCAAAACTATCCAAATTTTGTAAAAAACTTTCTAATACTTTTGGCCTCATGATGAAATAATTTTTCGAATAACTACACGGGTTTTTTTTTTGGGGGGGATCACTTTTTTCAGCAAAATTTTATTTCCTTTTTTGAATTGTTTAGTTTAAAACTCGCAAAAGATAACAAAAATTGAAAAGTATCATATACTTTTCTTATTTAACACAACAACGAGACGAAAGACGATTGTCTTGTTTGTTTATACACGGATACTTATTTCAACCGACCAAAAATATGCTAAATATAGCCGATCACTCTGTAATTTTTAATCATGGCCAATAGAAGTGGAGAACAGCTGAGCTGGCTTCCCTTTTTGCCACACTAATAAAATAAATATTATAAAGGGAACAATAGACACCGATTTCAATTAATTTAGAGCCATCTATATTGTCTTCTGCTATTTTCAGTGTTTGTTTAAAATTCTGAGAAAATCGAAAATATAAGCCAAGCAAAATTTTAAAAAAATGATTAAATAAAATTATTATTAAAAGAATGAGCTAAGCACAATAAAATTATATTAGGTTTGAGAAGAAATAAATTTATTAACATAATTCTTGTATTTCATATTCATCATTAAGAGTATTCATTCATCATAGTTATCGTATTCATTATAAGCGCTTTCTACCATGACCATTTTCAGCAGGATCTGGAATTGAACCTGAGACTTTCATATCACGACAGCGAAAAAAATCAATAAGTATATTATGTACAGAAAGGTATTTTGAACTAAAAGGATTAGCTAATATTTAGAAGGATGTTTGACAACCACATTTATATTGAATCAAAAAGTGCAAGCCTTTGATTAACATATGAAGTATGAATTTACTTCCAAAATCATATTTTATATGTATTATCACATTTGCACTATGATGTACTATCACATTCATTTTGTATAATCTCAAAATATTTCCGCGGGAATTCAACATGACATGCTAATGGTAACCTTCTGTTCGTAAGAGTATCTCAAGTTTGATTTCATATATTCTTAAACTGCAACAAATGAATGTTGTTTTCTGTTGTTCAAGAAATAGATGTTCTGCTTCTGTTTTTTCCTATGTAGCGCCGATGCTAAAAATTGTTTCGGATTTCGGCTCTAGTAAAAGTGACAAAGTTCTTTACTGGATGCCAACCAGACCTTGCTACCCTGTTCATTAGTCTTATTATCATAAAACACTATATTATTTTTAACGTGGTGTAAAATTTAGAAGGAATTATCATGCAAATATTTTAATATTATAAATAAAGCATATCATTCTTCACACATACATAAACAAGATATTCATAATTTGCACCTAACAATGGAACAAGATTATAATAAAATATACATATGTCATACATAACTTAATATTTTGATCCTGCTTTTACTATATACTACTACAGCAACATATTTACAGACAATAAGCTTTTATTACATTTTAGTAAAATTTTGTTCTCTTATCGAGCAATTTTTTTATAAGAAATAATCCAAAATTCGTAGAAAAGATATTTTTTGATAATAAGAATTCAAAAATCGCAGAAAAGGAGATTTTTCATAAGAAATAATTGAAAATTTACAGAGAAAAAGATTTTTTTTATATAAAATTTTTTCATACAAATAATTTGAAAGCCACAGAAAAAGGGTTTTTTTTTTATAAGAAATTATTAAAAATTCGCAGAAAAAATATTTTTTCATATTAAAAATTCAAAATTCTTAGAAAAGGTGAGTTTTCATAAGAAATAATAAAAAAATTGCAGAAAAAAATTTATTCATAACAAGAAATTAAAAATTGCAGTAAAGAAGATTTTTCTTAATAATAACTCAAAATTTGCAGAAAAGGATATTTTTCATAAGAAATATCCCAAAATTTGCAGAAAAAAATTTTTTAATAATAATAATTCGAAACTGACAGAAGGTTTTTCATAAGACATTATCCAAAATTCCCATAAAAAAGAGTTTTTTATAATAATAATTCAAAACTCTCAGAAAAGAAGATGTTTCTCATGAAATAATCCATAATTCGCATAAAAAAGATTTTTTCATACTAATAATTAAAAATTTCCAGAAAACGGGATCTTTTTATAAGAAATAATTCGAAAATCGCAGAAAAGATTTTTCATTAGAAATAATCCAAAATTCGTAGAAGAAAGGATTTTTTCATAATAAAAATTTAAAATTTACAAAAAAATTAAAAGATTTTTCGTAAAAATCATTCAAAATTTGCAGAAATTATTTTTTATACTAATAATTTGAAATTCACTGAAAAGGTTTTTTTTAAATAAAAGATAATTAAAAATTCGTAGAAAAAAATTTTCATATTAAAAATTCAAAATTCATTGAAAAGTTGGTTTATTATAAGAAATAATAAAAAATTTGCAAAAAAAATATTTTTTCACAATAATTCAAAATTTGCAGAAAAGGAGATTTTTCATAAGAAATAATTCGTGAAAAACTAAGTTTAGCAATTTCGACAAAACATTCTGTGACTATCTGTATTTATTCTCATATTTCAAGCAAGACTTCGTTATATCGGCATAACAGTGGCATCATAAGAATGTCTATAATAAATTGAAATCATGTCCGTTATATTGCCATTAAAATATTTACAGTGTCAACTATACTTGTAAATGGGCACCCTAGCATTTTATACAAACTGGAATATTTAAACATTTGTGATTTGAATTATTTTTTAGCTTTACAATACATTTTACAGATGTAATTATTATTACTTCACGTAAGACTTCTTGTATTTGAATTACAGAGACATGAACAAATTTCTTTTATCACCTTTTCATTTTCAGATTTTTCAATGAAGAAATATTCTATTAATAGGAAATTTAAATCAATTATATTACAGCTATGATTTTGAAATGAAAGTTTTTGTTTATGAGAGAGTGTAGTACATTTAGAAATATTATTTACTCTATAGATTTTATTTATGCTGTTCATTTTACAACTGATATAATTTAAGGAGTTAATTTAAATAGTCCAGGATTATATTAGCGATGAAATTCTAAATCAGAATATTAGTATAACAAATATTTGAAATGTTTTTATATGGTTTGTGCTCTTGGATAAATATGCATTATGTCTAATTTCCTTTATGCATAAAATGTTTTTAGAAAATTATTATTTTTAAAAAAGAGTTATTTGAAGCTTATAAAAGAAATTTTTGACACTAACTCTTTTTTTCAGTAATGCTTATTTGTATCTTTTACGAGAATTGTGATGTTTTTATTTGTTAAACTGTTCTGACTTGGATTCGAAAAATAGTTTCACTATGAGGTTTTTTATTGAGAATATATTGCTTCAGAGGTAAAGATCATCAAATTGAATTCCTGTGCTATTAGAAAGATAGATATTTATTTGTTAAAGAGTTTATTTTCTTCTTTATGTTTAATCTTGCCTTCAACAAAATTGATCATGAACTATAATTGATGATTCATAAAAAAATAAAAAATGGCCTTCATTTTTTAAACAATATTCAATTAGCAAAGAATTAATACTTTATATTACAAATTACATGCAACCATTTGATGCTTTATTATAAGTTAATAAAACTATTATAATTTGAAACTTGTACTTTCATTAAAATAACCTTTTTTTGTTGATAAATAATCTAACTACTCTTACTAATATTATTAAAATGAGACACATATTAAATATGTTTTGAGCTTTTAATTTTAATATTTTAAAAAATAAAAAACACTATGAATGGAAGAGGTACTATGTTGCATTTATGCAAACACGTTTTTCTTATATACTTCAATAAAAAGTTCTAACCAAGGTTAGATCATTGTGCAACTAATATATGCAAAAATAACTGACCGAAGCAAATGCTTCCTCATAAACTTTTCTCGTAGAAAATATTTTAATAATCCTCAATTAATTTTTAACAGTATCATTTTCTCGACATTTGCGTATCTTTGCATATATTTTTTCCACAACATGTTCTGTAAACCATGAGATATCATTTTCTCTGCAGAAGATAAAAGCATGCCTGAACCAACTTGACTGTCTAAAAGCGAATGCAGGAATCAAATAAGGATTGTCGGATTTCCATCGATTAAAAACTGTACATGATTACATCAGTGGAAGCATTAATTTTGAGAGTTAAATGTTTTCTTCTGCAAGCAAGAACGATAATGTCCTTAATCATTATTCACTCCGAATCACAACAATATAATATTAGTAGAATCACAACTTCATAAGCGAATTCCAAATCCCCTTCTACACCGAGAGATGGGAGTGTTTTCATTATCAATAAGCCAGGTAACGCTATCACTGAAAATGCAAATATTTGAAATATCGAGCTAGAATCTTAGTCTCCATGTGGTAGATTGGGGAAAATCACTAGTATTAAATTTTTGTTATCAAAAGGCTTCTCCTTGATTTTCATGTTAAAAATTGGATGAGTGCTCCAGAAATTAATGAGCTAAGCACATTGAAGTCACCAAAGTTTCAACCTTTTGGTCTTCTGCAAAGTTTTTTTTTTTTTTTTTGCATTGGTAAATCTCCCAATCTAAGTACCAATTTCCCCTTGAAAAAAAATAAATTTTCAGAGACTGTTATTATACAACATGGACAAGATATATTTTAATATTCACAGATGACTCAAAGCGAATGTCAAATCTTGAAGTGGCAGTTTTGAGTTATATGAATAATTTTCTTCTGGAAAGATCACTTTTCAAAAGTGTGATCATACTGCAGAAGCCTTGCTTATTTTATTAGCAGTTAAAAAGTACTATACTATACACATACTTATGAGTGCATAGTTATTTCTAAATTTTCCTGTATTTCAGCTAAATCACAATTTTTTGAGGAATTTCTAACAGTGATACAGTTAATTAGATAAGCAATTATAAATGTAATTTCAATTTGTATTTCTATTCATTGATATGGGTTCTTAGACAATCTGGAACATATTCAATAATTCTGAAATATATTCTAGATTAATGAATAAGCTGACTGCATTACTGAATCTGCAAATCACAGGCAGATGAATCGATATTTCCCGTAAGTCTCCCCATTACTTACGATTTTTTTACATTCCCATCGGAAAGAATAAGATAGCGATTTTAAACACTCTCTACCAAAAAAAAGCTGGCATCATCTCCTTTCAAAGTCTCATATATAGGATGTAGAGATTTCTTGAGCTAAAATAAATTCATTATCAACTAGTGCTGTATTAGTCCTAATCACTTTACCAAATTAAGCAAACGTATATGTGGTTTTGCAGAAACTATTGATCAAATATCCCTTAAATGGCTTCTGTACAAGCAAATATGAAAGCTCCTTCACCATTGATTAGATACCAAATATTTCTGTCTGTTTGATCTACCTGTAGATTCTTCCAATAAAAGTCATGGAATAATTGAGTTCACGAAACCTTTCAAAAGGTTTTGACATAATATGATATCAAATGTCAAAAAATCTCGAAACCAAATTCTTCAATGCAAGAGGTGTTCCATGTGATTTTTGTGATTTTACCAGCAGAACATTCATTGTATCTCCACTACCAACATGAGCTGCAGTCTCATAATACATGTTTATCAATGTACTTGCTAATCCATTTATTCTGTTCATTTATCTGTGTAATTGGGAATTATCTCCTTTCATGTTTTTTCCTGAAGAGATGAAGAGTTCATAAGAGAGAAACTTTTCATCATGAATTGTATAATATTCTATCAATACAATACGATTGTATCAACTTATATTCATTAAATGTTACTTTTTTCTGTATCACCTGAAAATAATATAAAGCTTCCAAAAGGGCATTTTGTCATATAAAAAAAGAAAATGAACCAACACAATATTACACAAAAATAGCAGATTGTTCGATTTCTAATAATCTTGTTTCACTTAGTGTTTCTAAGTAATTACTATTCCTTTATTGATTATTTGGATTTTAAACTTGAGACTTGTTACTTATATATATATATATATATATATATATATATATATATATATATATATATATATATATATTACAAATTTGTAAATAATGATTATATTTGTCTTAAAATATCTCAGACAGATCAGAAATTCTCACATTTTGGGCAAAAATTGCGGTATTTAGACGTGTTGTAGTTTAAAAGCGGATTTCCTAATGATTTGGCGACTTGGCGACAGTTGGCGAGATTCTTGGCGACTTGGCGACGGTTGGCGAGATTTTTGGCGACTTGGCGAGAAATCGATACTTCTGGAAACATCCATCACCTAAGCTCTAGGACCAATATTTTTCGAGATAGCCTAGAAGCTTCCAGAGCCTTGGCGAAATTGGTAGATTTCTCCGCCAAGTCAGGTATAAATACCGCAGCCCGACATGGAATAGTAGTAGAGTTTTGTGTAGACAGTCAGTGAGTGAAGACGATTAGTTGTGACTGCTAGTTGTTCTCTGTCTGAGGTATTTGAGACCTGTGATTAGAAGCTGTTTCTTATTATATCTGACAAATTGTAGCTGTATAATTGTGATTGTTACAGCGGGAATTTCGTTTATCTAGTGAAGTTTTTTTACGAATAAAAGTCTTGTGTTCATTAAGTGGTTGCTTTATTCAACTCTCAATCGACACGAACCCGTGGAGCTCGGTACAACTGGTGTCAGAAGTGGGATTGAAGAGTTGATGCAGCGTGTCACAAGAAAAATGGATATGGATTTAATGAAAAGTCTTCTCGAAAAATTAGCGGAGCAGATGGCTGAGATGAAAGCTGGACAAGAAGATATGAAAACTGAGATGAAAGCTGGACAAGAAGAGATGAAAGCTAGACAAGAAGAGATGAAAGCTGGACAAGAAGAGATTAAAACCGAGATGATGAAAGAGATAAAATCTGGACAGGAGGAGATGAAAGCTGGACAGGAGGAGCTTAAAAAGGAACTTAAGAAGGACATTGTAAGTGTTAAAGAAGAATTCTCCAACATCATTCAGGAGAAGATGAATGCAATGGAAGATAAGGTAACTTCAGTTGAAACTAAAGTTCTGGAGATAGAAGAAAACGTTGAAGAAGCATTAGACAATATGAATAAGAAGATTGAAAGCTTGGAGAAGCAAATATCAAACAAACATGAGGAACCCAACGTGACATTTGTGCCTTCCCTAGCCAATATTAAACTCTCAACATTTGATGGGAAATCATCCTGGCAAGTATACAAGACCCAGTTTATGATGGTAGCGGAAGCTAATGGATGGAATCCCCGAGCCCAAGCTTTTCACCTGGCGGCTTCTTTAAGAGGAGACGCGGCTGACATCCTCGAGACGCTTCCGGAGGAGCAGAGGCACGATTTCCAAGCCCTATCGAGTGCGCTTGAGCTGCGGTTTGGAGATAAGTGCACTAAGGAATATAGCAGACTACAGTTAAAGTCCCGCTATCAAAAAGCGGGTGAAAGTCTTCAAGAATTGGCTGCCGATATTCAGCGACTTTCCCATCTAGCATTTTCGGACTGCCCAGCTGAGACACGTCAAGATCTGGCTCTCCATCACTTCATCGATAGTGTGAGGGATCCGGAGATACAGAAAACACTTAGACTCGCCGATGTCAAAGATATTGGATCTGCCCTAGTCTACGCACATAAGATAGAGGCTGCCCAGCAGGCCGCGCGTAAAGACCGGCACTCAATCAGAGCCGTCTCTGCTACTGATACGGACTGTGATCTCAGAAAGCAAATCGAAGATCTGCGGAGAAAATTCCGTAACTTAGAATTGAGTAAAGGTGGCAGAAACACGAAAATTCAGTGTTGGACTTGCGGTGCAGTCGGACACGTTCAGAGAGACTGCCCGAAACGAAAAAATGGTGGAAATGATCTTCCACCACAGCAGGGAAACTAATATGTGGCCATCTCGCGGGGCGGAGATGTCCAGAGAGTCAGAAGCCCCATTTCAAATCGTTTCACATTTCTTCCGTAAGTAGCGGCGACAACGGACTTTTCGTTATGGGACATGTCAACGAAGTTCCCTGCAGAATGATAATCGATACTGGAGCCAACGTAACTATCATTAGGACAGATTTGGCTCGCAAACTTGGTGACAAACTCATCTGGACGCCGCCCTGCATTACCCTCCAAACTGTGACAGGTGATAAGATTAAAGTGCATGGAAAAGTCAAGCTAAACATTGCATTTGGTAATGCCGTTTACCATCATATGGCATATGTCGCTGATATAAATGACGAATTTATTCTTGGATTGGATTTCCTCAAAGAAAACAATTTCAAGTTAGATTTTAAAAATAATGAACTACACTCATGTTCTGAAGACATAACGATTTTTAAGACGAAATATTCAGATATTAAATCAGTCCATCATATAACTGCAAAGAGTGAAACAACATTACCACCAAGAACTGAGACAATAGTTTCCGGAGCTCTTTCAGAAGATAATAATTTTCATTATGGATTGACTGAATATCCAGATTCCGACAATAGCGTTAAAGGAGTACTAGTGGCTTCTTCACTCGTCGATCTTTCACGAAATGTAATCCCGGTAAGAGTTGCTAATCTAAGTAATAAGGTAAAACTTATAAAAGAAGGAGAAGTGCTAGCGACTTGCACTCCAGTGACCTGTATTAACCGAAATTGTCAAGCCACACTATCTGAGCCTCCTGACACTCTAATTGATGAACTCCTTCAGAGAGCAGAGTTAGATGATAAACAGAGGAATGCTGCAAGAAATTTATTATTAGAATTCGGAGATCTCTTTTCCAAGAAATCAGATGATGTTGGGCGAACCAAATTGACGCAGCACCGAATCAATACAGGAAATCATCCACCCATTAAACAACACCCGAGAAGATTGCCATTCGCAAAGCAGGAAGAGGTGGACAATCTTCTGATGGAAATGCAGCAGAATGACATTATTGAGCCATCAGAGAGTCCTTGGGCTTCGCCTATTGTTTTAGTTCGGAAGAAGGATGGTTCTACCCGATTCTGCGTTGACTATCGTCGGTTAAACAACATCACTAAAAAAGATAGTTACCCTCTTCCTAGGATTGACGATACACTTGATGCTTTATCCGGAAAACAATGGTTTTCGACTTTGGATCTCAAGAGTGGTTATTGGCAAGTAGAGATACATCCTGAGGATCGAGAAAAGACTGCATTCACCACAGGACAAGGACTTTGGCAGTTCAAGGTTATGCCATTTGGGCTTTGCAATGCACCTGCAACGTTTGAGCGCCTGATGGAGACAGTATTACGAGGACTTTCCTACGAAGCCTGTTTGGTATATTTGGACGATATCATTATTGTAGGGCGCACATTCGAAGACCATTTAAGAAACATCCGAAAGGTGCTGGAAAAATTAAAAATGGCCAACCTGAAGCTGAATCCTTGCAAATGTAATCTATTCCGACGTGAAGTAAGCTATCTGGGACACATTATCTCTGCTGAAGGTGTAAGAACAGATCCTGAAAAGATCTCCGCAGTTAAGGACTGGAGTCGTCCAAAAGATGTCCACCAATTAAGAAGTTTTCTTGGACTATGCACATATTACAGGAAATTTGTTAAGGGTTTTTCAAGTATTGCCAGACCTCTTCACAAGTTGACAGAAGTTAAACAGAAATTTCTATGGACAGATGAATGTGAGAAAGCTTTTAAACAACTGAAGGAGGCATTGACATCTTCGCCCGTTCTTGCATATCCCCAGCCCGAAAAATTATTCATTTTAGATACGGATGCCAGCAACGAAAATATCGGAGCTGTTTTGTCGCAAGAAATTGATGATAAAGAATATGTCATTGCTTATTGGAGTAAATGTCTATCGAAACCAGAGCGGAATTACTGTACAACCAGGAAGGAATTGCTGGCAATCGTTAAAGCCATAGAACATTTCCACCATTATCTCTATGGAAGAAAGTTCTTGCTCCGAACAGATCACGCATCCTTAACCTGGCTTTTAAATTTTAAAAATCCGGAAGGACAGGTAGCCAGATGGATTCAACGACTCCAGGAGTTTGACTTTGAAATACGTCATCGCAAAGGAACTCTTCATGGAAATGCTGATGCACTATCAAGGAAGCCGTGTAATGAAAGCTGCCGATACTGTTCTAGAGTAGAGAAGAACTATCAGCTGATAAATACTTCGGTACGCCAAGTTACTGTTTCACCTCCATCAAAACCAGACCCATGGAGTGATGAAGGACTTAGGGAAGCCCAAAAGAAGACCCAGATATAAATCCAATTCTTGAATTGAAAGAATCTTCTAGTATGAGACCAAGTTGGCAGGATATCTCCACCTACAGTCCTGCTACTAAGCAATATTGGGCTCTTTGGGACTCACTCCATATAAGAAATGGTGTCTTATACAGGAAATGGGAGTCCGATGATGGACGTAATTTCAAATGGCAGCTTGTTCTTCCAAAATCAAGAATTTCAGATGTTTTGAAAGAATTGCACAGTAGCTCAACTGGAGGCCACTTCGGAGTAATGAAAACTCTACAGAAAGTTCGAGAACGCTTCTATTGGAGCAAAACGAGACAAGATGTAGAGAAATGGTGCCAATCTTGTGATGACTGTACGGCACGTAAAGGACCGAAGAAACGTAGCCGAGGAAGGTTGCAGCGGTACAACGTAGGAGCACCTTTTGAGAGGATAGCATTGGACATTTTGGGTCCTTTACCACGATCCTCAAATGGCAACAAATACATACTAGTTGTCATGGACTACTTTACTAAGTGGCCTGAAGCGTTTGCAATCCCCGATCAAGAGGCGACTACAGTAGCCGAGGTTCTAGTGCAACAATGGGTTTCCAGATTCGGCACACCCTTACAAATTCATTCTGATCAAGGGACAAATTTCACCTCTGTTGTGTTTAAAGGAATGTGTCAAATTCTCGGAATAGACAAGACGCAGACCACGCCACTACATCCACAATCGGATGGCATGGTAGAGAGGTTTAACAGAACCATCTTGAATAACCTCTCCCTTATGGTTTCCAGAAATCAGCAAGATTGGGATTTGAAGCTACCGCTGTTTCTGCTTGCATATCGCAGTGCTGTCCATGAGACTACCGGATATACTCCTTCACAGATGCTCTTTGGTCGCGAACTTCGTCTCCCTTGTGATCTTCAGTTTGGTCGTCCACCGGATACATCTTCATCGCCAGAGGAATACCTTCGAGACCTTCAGGCACGTCTTGAAGATGTCCATAACTTCGCTCGAGACCGAATCAACCTGACGACCGAAAGAATGAAGACAAGGTATGACACAAGAGCGACAGGACATGAATTCCAAGAAGGTGACAAAGTTTGGTTGTGGAACCCGATTCGACGTAAAGGACTTTCTCCAAAGTTGCAAGCCAACTGGGAAGGTCCCTACACAGTCCTAAAAAGACTGAACGACGTCGTGGTTCGTATAAGAAAATCATCTTCTTCAAAACCAAAGGTAGTACATTATGATAGATTAGCTCCTTATCGTAATGTAGAGTAAAAATCAGTAGACCATGGTCTGTTTGTAAATAGTATAGATAATTTCAATCTTTTCTATTTTCTTGTATTTTTAGTTGCTTGTGTATGTAATGTGCTCTGTATCCTCTTGAAATGTAAATTCTTTTATATTAAATTTGGCCTCCTATCAGGGGATTGTACTGTCCTTGACGTGCAATCCCTGATAGGACGTGCAGTCCTTGAGAGGGGGGCAATGTTACAAATTTGTAAATAATGATTATATTTGTCTTAAAATATCTCAGACAGATCAGAAATTCTCACATTTTGGGCAAAAATTGCGGTATTTAGACGTGTTGTAGTTTAAAAGCGGATTTCCTAATGATTTGGCGACTTGGCGACGGTTGGCGAGATTTTTGGCGACTTGGCGAGAAATCGATACTTCTGGAAACATCCATCACCTAAGCTCTAGGACCAATATTTTTCGAGATAGCCTAGAAGCTTCCAGAGCCTTGGCGAAATTGGTAGATTTCTCCGCCAAGTCAGGTATAAATACCGCAGCCCGACATGGAATAGAGAGTAGAGTTTTGTGTAGACAGTCAGTGAGTGAAGACGATTAGTTGTGACTGCTAATTGTTCTCTGTCTGAGGTATTTGAGACCTGTGATTAGAAGCTGTTTCTTATTATATCTGACAAATTGTAGCTGTATAATTGTGATTGTTACAGCGGGAATTTCGTTTATCTAGTGAAGTTTTTTTTTTACGAATAAAAGTCTTGTGTTCATTAAGTGGTTGCTTTATTCAACTCTCAATCGACACGAACCCGTGAGCTCATATATATATATATATATATATATATATATATATATATATATATATATATATATATATATATATATATATATATATATATATATATATATATATATATATATATATATAAATATGCTCTGTTGGGGAATAAAAATCTCATAAACAGGAAAAAGAGGTTTTGCAAATTGATAAGCAATTTAGTGATTTAGCTTATTTGATGGCGCAGTAGGAACAAATGATATCCGAAGCATTGCAAAAATTGAAAAGCTAAGCAGTGGACTTTTCAGTTAGGAAATCCTTTTGCAAACTCAGATTTTTCTTAGAACATCACATTATTCTTCGAACAATTATAATAAGAAGAAATGCTTAACAGAAAGTATCAGGTACGAAATCAATGGGTTGTTGAGACTCATATAGAGCGGCATACAGTATCTCCATGGCTTCATATATCTAACTTCCAAGAGGAAAGATATTTTGTGAAATTACCCTTGAAAACAATACAGTAATTTAAATTATTTCATTGTTAACATACCAGCCATAAATCAAGAAACATGTTTGTTTGTAGTACGTCAAATATTTGCTCTTAAAATACGATGATGTTTTTTGCTTTCGCATAATACACAGACTAATGTCCTAAGACTGCTAAAAGACATTTTACGTTCACCACGTCCACCTTCCGACAGAACCTTTCATAGATAGTGGTGTAAATTTACATTTTGCAAGGAAGAAAATCAAAAAAATTTGCAAGCTTCAACACGCATTTAATGTTTTACAGTATGACGGTTTTGGGATTTTTAACTTGGTTAACATTATTTTATATTTTCTTGATAATTCATTATAGAGACAAACGAAAACTCTTATACGCCCAACAACAAAGCTGAATAAAGGAATGATACAATGCCGTCTATTTATACAGTTCCTTTCCGGAATGCGCATAATTGACATTTTTTAATAATAGTATGGGGTGCTTTATAAAAAAATTAAAGATAACAAAGAACTTTTTAAAATAAATATATGTTCCTTGATTCTAATTAATCGATTAAAAATTTAATAACTTGTTATAACAATTAAAGACTTAGAAAATATTTTTCAGAGCTTTTAATTTCTGTTTCCTGAATGCAAGAAATTTTCTATGGAAACATTTTTAACTTAAATATGAACATTTTTATTCTATATATTATTTTACTTTCTCTAAGGAACTCATACATTTTAAAATTATGTTTCTATCATATTGCGAGAAGCACTATATTGTCTCCGCAGCACATAGCACAATGTTTTTGACATTATCCGACTTTACGCTCGAATTCCGAAATTTGATTCCTCCATCACTCTGTTATTAGTACTTCATCTTTTTTACTATAAGCAATGTGGTGCAATAATGTATAGTGATTTGATTAAACTAACTTTACATAAAAGCTTCTGTCATATTGTATTTAGGAATATCATAAAACAAATTTTACAAATTCAAATTGTTCTAGGTGTTTTAACTAAAAAATGGCAACAATATTAAATCAAAAATAAAACAGAAACATCAATATTGATTTTGTTGATGTCATTATAATATGTAGAGCATATAATTTGGTAGATTTTTCCGCTTAGTATATACTTTTAATGATCATTATTACTGTGAAATACTACAATGGGTAATTAGTCGCATTGTATTTAATTATTATGCCGTTTAATGGCACGAAGACTTGATTGGTAAGTACTCATATGATCATCTTAATCTATTATTATTAGATAAGAAATGATGTGTATGGGATGAGAAATGGGTACACTTATTTCTAACATTTTCCTGTTTCATAAAAATAAAACAATATAAAATTTGCTTTCCATTTTTAGTTTTCGATTTATCATCTCCTCAAATAATTTATTAAAAATTCTTACATATTTATTGTTCCTGCCTCTTTATTCACAATTTTCCTTGTTTAATTTTTGATGGCAGTATATTCAAAGTTTTTTCACTATTGGGAAAAAGATAAAAATGTAAAGGAAATCAAGCTTATTGATTTGATCATGTGTATGTACGTATAAAATTTCATATATGCATGTTCATGTATAGGTAAGTATTTTGTATTGTGTTGTGATAATATTTATCGACTTTATAATTTTTGTTTCTAGATAGTTATTGCCAAAAGAATTTTCAATTCATGGTTAAGGTAATGATTTACTTCGCAAAAAATGGATTGTGTGGAAATCAATATCTTCTCAATACTATTCAATTCTTATATAGAAAGAATGCAAATAATTAACTATCCCATAGAATTTATAAAAGAAGTGTGATTCTGTTATATAGAAACCAAAAAATGACTAAATATTCAACGAGATGCACAAAATTCTAGTTTCTGCATTTGGAGCCATATAATTCTGTTCTCAGTGGTATGACAGCCCCATGGGACCAAGGCCTACTGTGCCCATATTGGTTTTCATGCAACCCAGAGTCCTTGTTTACCATAGGCCCTGGGTTGCAAAACATACATCACAGTTTGATAGTCTCAGCTTAATCCAAAACCCTCAGTGTTAGCTCCTAAGCATGAATATATTTGTACTGTATGCCTTGGCTTCATAGGGCTCTTGTGACACTAGTTTTGTTAATGTATTACAAATTCCTTCTAATTTTTCAATAAAGATAATTTGAATATTTTTCTGCATTTGTGTAAAGAGATTTGTCAAAGATTATCTAAAATGAGGTTAGAAAACTTACAAATTTTGTGTAATGATAATGCAGTTATTATTCAAGTCTTCTAAACACTGCAGTTATTATTCATAAATTTTGGAGTGAATTTATTACACAAGACTGACTTCTTAATTCCATAACTAAAAAAATCATCTCTTCATTATTATTTTTTGATTCTATTAATTAGCTAAAATAATGCCACAATGACTCTTAAAGCCATTTACAAAAATAATAAACTATATTTCAATGATTGAAAAAAAATGTTAATAGAAATGCATTATGTTTGAATAAAATATGCTGAACAAATAAATTAAATTTTGACTTATAAATTGACATCTTTTGTTTTATTTCTCCATTTGAGTAATTTTAGTCACGCTAATATGAGAAATTCAAAACTGCAGATTAAAAATGAATTCATTTCTTGAGCATTTTCCACTATATATCTTGAAAAAATGTTGTGTTGAGACTTTTGTTGAACTTAATATTATATATGTTGTTGTCATTTTATTATTTCTTGAATCTTTAAAAAAAAGACCATGATTTCCAACCTGTCATCATGAATGACTTATGCTAAATTCCTGAATTTTTTGTCATAGAATTAAAAATATTTTTAAATAAATAGGCACAACATTTAAATACTATAATAATTCATTATCTAGCAAAAATTTTTATACAAATTAACATCTATATTTGTTTTTATAATATTTTGCCCTTTCCTTTTTAATGTCTTTTTTTATTAAAAATGTTATTTGTGTTATATAGAGTAACTATGTATCTAACTATATACATGCCGAGTGGACAATAAAAATCACTTATATTTATTATTTTTAGGCTGGAGAAAATTTATTGTAAAAAGCTACCAGTTTGAAATATTTCTCTAGATGATAAAAAGTTACAAATATTTTTATCTTCTATGTCCTTCAGTTTAATTACTTATAGCAAATTTTTCTCTTTTGGCAAAATTTTTCTTTTCCATAGAAATCAATCTGAAAAAAAGCTTTAAGCTATTAAGATTACATTATTTATAAGAATCAGTTGATTATAAAAAATGTACGAATTGGTAATTCTTTAAAATTAGGAATCATAATTTTCATTTTAAAGTTTTAAAAGAATTTTTTTTCTATAATTAATTGTTATTCTATGAATTTAATTTTTTAATGGAATTATAAGTTGACTTTTTTTATAATAAATTTCAGACTGTTATTTTTATCATATTGTTATTTATAATGTAACAAAATTCTAATAATTTGAAACAATAATTTGTAACTGATTCAGCACAATTAAGAAAAATCTGTCTTTTGTTTCAGGATTTATACTATATTTAATTTGATAATTAATATTTTTGAGTGGTCATTCCAACTTTTTTTTTTCAAATATTATTTTTGAGCTGCAGTTTTTCACTTCATTTATATGATCTGAATTTTGAAACTTTATACAGTATAATTATAGTTTGAACTTAACAAAAAAATCAAATTGCTTGAAATTTACATATTATTGTCTTGCATCTTTGTTAAAAATGAGTGTTAAAAAATCATATCCCTTGTTATTATATTTAGTGTAAATATGGAATTCATGTTTGAATTAATGTATATAACAGTTGAAAATAAACAAAATGTTAAATAATCAAATTTGAAAAAATTAGCTCTTTATATAATTCTATTAACATCTTAAATCTTTTTGTTCAACTTATACCTCCATTTTCAATTTTTATGCTTAGCTAGAATTAAAAATACCTTTATTTTGAAATGGTAACTAATTATATATTTACCTTGTCTATTGAGGAAAATTATGCTGAAAGGAGAAAAATAACTCTTAACTATAATTTTTCTTTGTTAAGTATGTGCTTCTACTTCACAGTCAATCCATTTTTTCCATGAAAGAAATTATGATAAAAATGGCGAGAAGAGCTTTTCATCATAATTTTCTTGAGTTAAATATTTGCTTATACTTAGTCAAAGTATTTGACAAAAAAATGTTACTAACTCTTTTATGGATTGAGTTTTTTTGAAAAATTTGTCTTAAAATAAATGCTTGTTACTTTGATCAACATATTTCTTGCAATTATAAATTATTTTAATATAAATTACTGGACTTCCGAAAATTTTTTTTTAATTTTTTACCTTCATGATTCTTAAATTTCCTTAGATATCTTGTCAAATAGTGGAGTACAAGAAGTTAATTTATTATATTATGAACAAAAACCTTGTTTTATTTAACATAAATATTTATAAAATTAAATTTTTATTGTTTATACATCTCAAAATCAACACAGTGAAGACTTTTAAATGTTTTTTTTTCTTTAATATTTTTGGTGGTTCTTATTTAAATAGAATTGATAACTGTTTCACAATTTTTACTCAGTTTTTGCTTTCTTTAAAAATCAGGAACTGTCTTGCTTTGAATTCCTTGCTTCCCATTGATTCCTTTTTTCACCCTTTTTATTTATTATTTACTTTTCTTCTTATATTATTTATTTTAATTTGGATTTAAATCAAAATTGTCAACTTGATATCTATCACTGGCAAAATCAACTTTTAAATGTCTTTCAGAAGTTAAATTTGAAAAGTTCTTCCTCTAAGAGATTAAGATAGTAAACAAAATGTTTTTTTTTAATTTAAATATATTTTATATAAAGAATGTTTTCCATTAGAAAATTAACTAATCAGTTTGTGAAATTAGAGGAAACTGAATAATGAACTTAAAATAGATGACTTAATTACTTATAGACTTTTCCACTTGTTTAAAACTCATTCTTCAGAGTATTTGAAAAGGTGAGGTACTGTATAAATCCATATATTAGCCAGCTTCCCATATTTGATAATTTTTATGGATAATGTTTTGTCACACGAGTGGTAATGGCACCACCAATATGTTAATAAATTTTATTCAGGATTTTTGTTTATTTCCATTTTAGTTGATATAAAATTTAATGAACAGTATATTCAATTATCATTTTTGCCTCTATCTCTTCAGTCAGTGGTGACTCCATTGCTGATTTTTTTCCTTTTTAGCTCTGCATGTAAATTGACCACTACTCCAAAATTTGAATTTTCGTTTCTGAGGCTTGTTTATTTTAAAATAATTAACTTCCATATTACTTACTTTTAAAATGTTTATAATAGTATTTAACATTATTCATAGAAGTGTGCATGTTTTACTTTACAGTAAAAAAATAAGCTTCTTAAAATTTATGTTCATTAAATTTAGATTATAAATATTTTTTATATTTGTTAACAGTTATTGTCTTCTAACTTTTTGTGAAGTTTTAAAGTACTCTTCTCATAATTAAAATATTTTTATTTCTAGAATGATTTTAAATGATTATATTAGTAAAACTTTCTTTATTGCTTAGATGTACAATTTTGAACACTTTTTATTCTATTTTTTGGGGTCATTTTTGTATCTTTACTATTTTATAGATATTTTTTTTATTTCTTTTCTTTTTGTTTTCTGTAAATTTCTATTTAATTTATTTAGATGTTTTAAGCATTATTAACAATTTTACTGTTTATAGTTTAAAGAATACACTTTTTCATTTTGTATTTTTCTTCCTTATTGCTTTTATCATAAAATTATTAGTTTTACATAAAAATTTTTAATATGTTTATTGTGGCATTTGCAGACACTTATAAATTAAACTTTTTTAGCAGCAGAAGAAACAATAAAGTTGTCCCACGACAAGCATCAGTCTTAAATCCACCAGAACCTGGTACCGACACAAATAACAGATGTTGTTGGAACAGATTATGGTTTGTTCAAGATATTTGTGGGATTATCTGTGCAGTATTGACTTGGATGCTCGTTCTGTATGCAGAATATGTCGTGGTGTTTGTCATTCTATTACCATCACCACATCCATATTATAGTGCTGTTAATTTTGTTGTCTTTCAATCACTTGCATTCCTTGCTATTACTTCTCACCTAAGAACAATGTTTTCTGATCCAGTAAGTATATTAAATTGTTCATTGAAAGAATTTATCAAACTATAGCAAGTTCTAAGAATTCTTTAAAAAGTTATTTCAATGTGTTTTATTTGTCATGTTTATGAATGTGTTATTAATATTAAAGTTATTTGTTACTGCATCATTGATAAATGCAACAGAAACAGTAGTTTTAAAGATATTCTGAAATTATTTATTATTTTTTTCTAATAATTTTTCATTTTCTTTTATAATTTTCATAAATATTATAGTTTTAACTCCTTATATTTAAAGAAGAAAGTGAAAAGTATTTGTACAATATTTTTTCTATTATTTATTTCAAATTTAAAATCTGAGTTAGTTTTCAAAGTTATAGTATTTCTAAAATAGGAATAGAAATCATTTCTTTCTTTTTAATTACAATATTAATTTTTATTTTGTATTAGAATACTACTATAATTGTCTGTGAAATTTCTTATTGCATAGTTTTCTTTATTGATATTATTAAAATATCATTTGCTCTTATTTAGCTACAATAATAATAACTTATCATTCAAATAGTTTTTTCCAGGTAAAAATGTGAATATTTATAAGCTGTTAAAACCTTGAAAAATTTTGTTTAAAAACTTAGTTCTGTTTCTTTTATATGTTAAAAATTCATTTGTCAACTTTTAATTTAACACGTTATCAAAAAAAAAAAAAAAAATTAAGCTCTTTAACCCTTTGATGGTTATGAGCGAGCTGTAATCTCGAATCGTGTTTCCATAATGCGGCATAAGCAGAGTTCCTTCGACAGCGTGTTTTCGACCAAATAGGTTGAAAGCAGCCTTCGCGTAGTTAAATTTTCCACAATGCGCGCTGTGACTGAGCTCGTTAGCCAATATTATTTTGCATTGATGTTACAAACGAATCCCTACTCGCAAATTTAGTTAGTTTTACTGTCTACAGATAGCAGTTCCATGAATTTCTTTTCATAATGATTAAGTTGTTTTATATTTTACATTGTTGTTTATATAGCCATTTGCGTGGTATTTCAGTGTTGAAAAATGGCTCAAAAGCGAAAGTTAAATGATATTGATTATGACGATGATTATGATTGTGATACAGAAAGCTTATCTAGTTTTGAATCTGATGACGACTTTGTTCATAATATATCAACATTATTGTTTTACATTAGTTGTATTTATTTAGACTTTCAATTTAATATTTGTATAAACTTGTATTTATAATTTTATGATTATTATTTATAAAATTGGTTATTATCATTTATAATTTACTATTTACAAATTATCATTTATTAATTATTTTAAAGTACTTAAAAACTGGTATTTATGTATTGAGAAAGTACTTTAAGAATTTTAAGCAGCAGCGAGGTGAGCTATCCACCCCATCGCCACAGAAGAGGGTGACATTTTCGGAAGAACGGCGGAGGAAAACAGCTGCGAATTCGACTGCTGCTAAGTGTAGAACAGCGAATTAATGCGAAAACTGCTGCTTTCCCTAACACAGGGTTATGCATTCATATTCTATTATCCGTTATTATAGTTCAGAAATGAAATTAAAACATACAATTTCTGCAAAAGAAAATTGAAAAATCATAATCAATAGATTCATTATTTTTTGCAGTTTAAAATTTTTAATTATACAAAAGAAAAGTTATTAAAATAGATGCCTTCTCTTCATCTCTTTTTCTTATATATGCATGCATGAGTTAATTTCATCTCTAAAATTTTAAATACTTCTTAATATTGTTTAATTAAATATATTTATTATTTTAATGCTAACTTATTATTTCTGTATTTAAAATGTATGTTTATTTCAGGGTGCTGTACCACGAGGAAATGCTACTAAAGAAACTATTCAACAAATGGGTCTCTGTGATGGTCAGGTTGTGTACAAATGTCCAAAATGCTGCTGCATTAAACCAGAAAGAGCTCATCATTGTAGTGTTTGTCAACGATGTATAAGAAAAATGGATCACCATTGTCCATGGGTTAATAACTGTGTAGGCGAAAAGAACCAGAAATATTTTGTTTTATTTACTGTGAGTTTTATTTATTAAAAAAATTCATAAAATATAAACAATACCTAAAGGCATATTTCATTTAATGTTTATTGTCCTGTACATTCTGAACTCAAAATATTGAATTCTATTACTTTCAACAAACTATTCAAATATTATTTTCAAATTAAGATATTAGAGAAGAAATTTGAACTTTTTTTGTATTTCATTTATATTCCATTTACGACAATATAATATGTTTTGTAAAAGAATATATATATTTTTGTTAGATTAATAATACATTTTGCAATGTTAATTTGTAGTTTGTAAAGTTAAAACATTTATACTTTTTATACATTGTATAAATGATGTTTCGGAATGTGTAATTAATTTGATAAAAATTTCATTAAGAGATTGTTATTTATAAAGAAAAATGCTGTGAGCTGTAAGAAGTCTTTAAAAAACAATGAAAAAATATGTGCTTCGTTGTGGATGTAAAAAAGTATGAAAAAATTATTTAAAGAAATCTAGATAATAAAAATGGTTTAAAAATTCATTTCCCAGTAAAATATTCAATAATTAATATTTATTGTAGAAGATTTAATTGTTTCAAAATCAATTCTAATGGATTGGTTATTTTCAGAATATTATTTTTGGCTTTCTATATCTCTTTTTATTTTTGTACGTTGTACCTGTTTGAATACTTTTCCATTAGTTTTTTTTATTTAAAATATATTTAGGTATACTCTTTTTAAAATTGTGTAGCCTTTATGGTATGAAATGCAAGAATGATATTCTGAGTATTTGTTGAAAGGATGGATTTTTAATCATCATTATTTTTAATATATGAAACGACTCTTAAACGGGGGTTTGTACAACTACTCGAAACTAAAATTTTTTGTTAATCTTGAAACTCCTGGAATTTCGATTTGACTCCTTGAAAATCGTGAATTACACCTGGGATTTTTACTTGATGCATTTATTTTTTCTTAGAAAATATTATGATTTTTAAGTTTTTTTTTAATATTTTAAAATTTTTAACATAATTGTTTCATGATTAAAGTGAATGTTAGCTCTTAATGTTATCAAAAGATGGCAGTATGATCAATATTAGATTGTATTCATAGCTGTTGTCTAAAGTAAAGATCTAGTTTAGCCATAATAGTTACATAATAATTCAGTTCAGTCAGGACCAAATGTAGTGTTTATATTTATCTGTGTATAGTGCTGAGCAATCACCTATAAGATCGTCATGTGGTACAATCAGGGTAAAATCTGGGAGTTTTCTATTTAACTCCTGGAATTTGATTTTTGGAAACCTGTATGAACCGTGGTATGAAATAGTACTTGCATTTTTATTATCTAAAATTATTTCAGTTTTGTAATCTCCCTGATTTGTTTATGTTGCTTGCTTTGACCAGAACATAATATTTTGAAACTTTAATTATTTATTAAATGATGATTACTCTTGTTTGTTTTACTAATTACATTTTTAAAATGTCTGAGTATTTAATTCTAAATCTCACTTTTTCTTTATGAAAACCATAATTTAATAATATTTACTATGTTTATATTACTGTTAAAATTTTGTAAATATTATATATCTAATAAAAAATGATAGACTTTATTACAAATCATTAGTTTTGTTTTGTAATACAAAAATTCAATTAATTTTAATTGTGTGCATGTAATTTGAACGTAGTAATATCTTTTATATTTGTATCAAGAAAATTTCTATTAATTATTTCTCTGACATTAATTACCAATGATAAGTTATATGAATAACTAGTTATTATGAATTCCTATTTTTGATTTGGCATTTAATTTTTTTATAGTTTTATATTGCTGTGATATCATCTCATGCCTTTTTCCTTGCTATTAGCCACTTCATAATGTGTGTCAACAGTGATTGGAACAGTAAGTTAGTTTTAAATTTTTTATTATATGTTTATTTAATATTAGTTATAAATGAATTTTAAAATATTTTACTTTTTATAAATTTTTACATTTTTATTATTTTTTAAAAATTATCTGTGTTATATGTAATTTTAAGGATTATTCAAGTATATATTATTTTAAAATACTTGAATTCTTGTAATTTAAAAAAAACCTTATTTTTATAAATGTTTTTTTTAATTAAGCTTATATTTATGGTTATACTTTGTAATGTAATTTAAAATATGAGAAATTTTTTTTCTTGTTACAAAGAAGTTGTTATAAAGGGTGATGTAATGAGAAGCTTAAATTATATTTTGATATTTTATTTACTGTGTTGATTAATTAAAAAAATTTCAATTAATCTTTATGGTAAATAAACTTTCAAAACAAAATTTATTCTTATGATTAATGCAGAAATTGTGATATTTAAGCAAAATAGGAAACAATTTCAGTAATTCTGAAAGGAAATAGTGAAAGAAAAATAGGGAATGAAAGAAAGTTGAAAAATAGAATATCAAAATAAACTTCTATATAAAGAAATGAATGATAATAAAACTGTAGTCTTAAGCTAATTTACAAATTAGCAGTTGTTTTTTAATATTTTTATGAATTAATTTCAGATTAGGAACTATTTACCCGAAGTCGTCCTTCTGTTGAATAAACGTGTAATTAATCTTTCCCAGTATATATGTATATATAAAGTATTCATTTGTTAATTTGATATATATATATATATATATATATATATATATAAGTATTCATTTGTTAATTTGCAAAAATTTAGATTTTTATAGTTTTTATTGTTATTTGTTATAGTTTTATTGTTAATTATATTGTTATATTATATAAGGCTACCCCCCTTTTAGAATTGTTAAATTAAAATGTAACTTTTATGCATTCATTTTATTTATAAGAGCTTTATTCCTTCATTTTGCATTTTGTCTATGACATGATATATAAACTTTAATTATTTATAATTCTGGTCTTTATTTGTTGTTACTCTTTATTTTTTATTTGTACAAGTATTTTTGAAGTTTAATAATACATAATTCACAAACAAACAAAAGATATAATTAAATTATAAACTTTTATTTGTTTTTATTTCTATGCATATATATTTTTATGAAGTTGGAAAAATTCATTTCTTATTTTAATTTGCAATATTGGTGATATTTGCAGTTTGCTAATAGAGCACAATAAATCAATAACTTCAAAATAGTCAAATTTTTAATTTATTAAATAATAATAATGTAAATTATCATATGCATTTACAGATGAAATTGCTAGATTTTAATTAGTAATAAATGAAAGTAAATTGTTATAATGCTAGTCTTAAGTAATAACTAATTCTTAAAGTTCTTTTATTAAAAGATAACTATTAAAAGCATATTTTTTTATTTTAAAAATTCATGTTATTAATGTTAAATGGATGTTTCTTGACATAAAAATTTAAATGAATTTACCTTGATGATATTTTAATTAAATATTAAATTAAATTGAGCATTTTTTTATAAATACTATAGTACATATTTTAGTATTTATACATTTATAAATTTTGAACTCTTCTTCAATGTCTTTTTTTCACATTATGCAGAGTGAAACAAGGAGAGAAATTTTGAAGTAATTATAAAAAGAGAGATTAAATTTTATGTATATTTTTGAGTTATGTCATATTCAAGTTCATTTTTCAGTATTCAAATTGTATAAATTATTTGTTTTTTTAATTATTTAGTGTAGTCATTTTGTTTTTTCAAACAGATTCTGTTTTATTTCTAAATAATCCATTTAATCAATCTGTTATCATAATGGCAGTACAATATGTACCCAATTCCTTTTAAGTTTTTAATCTGAATTCTTTATCAGTTATGACCTAAAATTTAAAAACTTTCCTGTAGTATTCAACCATTTTTTAAAAATTTAAATAAATATAAAAAAATCAAAGTAAACTTTAAAGTTTTTTTCTTACTTATAAGTCTAAAAAGTACAGTTTATTATTCTTCAGATATTTTTAAAAAGTCATAATTTTCATAGGTTTATCTTTGAGCATCTTTCCCTAAAGAAATCTGCATTCTAATTCTTACATTTTCTAAGATTCCTTAAATTGTATATCTTATATAATATCATTTGATCTGTTTCCAGTTATAGAAATATTTCAAGGAGACTACAAAATTTCAATCTTTGTTTGGGTTCTTTTTCTGAAAGAAAGCGTGTGTGAATTTTGATTGCTTGCTTTCCTTTTATGATATGATAAAAATTTGTTTTCATATTTCCTCATTGTATCTTGGGAATAGTTACTATTCCAGTTACAGATTCTTATTAAACATTTGTATAGAATATAAATTTTTTTTAAAAATATAACATTAGCGGTTTAAAATTATTGCTAATTCAACTATAATTTATTGACTTGTATATATGCTCATTGTAAATCAGAATTAATTCTTTTAATCATATGTCTGATTATAATAATTACATTTTTGTAACTCTTTTTTACTTATATTTGCAGGCTGCTCTACTAAGTCCCCTCCTGCTACTGTCATACTTTTAATCTTGCTCATTTTCGAAGCTTTACTTTTTGCTATATTTACGTGTGTTATGTTTGGTACTCAAGTTCAAGCTATTTGGAATGATGAAACGGTAATTTTATTAGTATTTATTATGTATTATCAATTTTATTATATTTTTAATAATATTTAAGGTATGTAAATATTAAGAATTTTACCTGTTGAAACTTTATATAAAACATTATATTAGCAGCTTTTATCACAATTTAGAAATAATTTCTATTTATTTTATTTAATTTGATTATTTTGTAAAATTACTGTTGAGTATTGCTTACAAAATTTTTTGTTAAAATGTCATTATCTTTAATAGGTTTCTTTTACTCAGTATCTGTCATTTTTTAATACCCATGTAATGTATGATAGGTATTTTTAGTCATTTTCTAGATTTTTTAATGATTACAAAACATAACTTGTATTATAATTTTGATGGTATTATTCTTATTGATTTCTTTGACTGTACTCTTTGGGACTCTGGTCAGCCTAAGAGAACTGAACATTTGTATGTGTGCTCTGTACTAAGTGGTTTTAATTATGTTGTCAGAAGATTTTAGAGAGCTCACATTTTAATGTAGCAAAAGAATTAGTTGTTGTACATGACATTTGTAAAATAATGATAAAATTTATTACTTTAAAGTAATGAAATTCATCCCTTTCTTGTTGTAACCTTGTTATGATCAGAAAACATTTTTGAAATCTAATAAAAAGTTATCTCCATATTTAATTTTTTTGAGAATTTGTTTTAGAGGAAGCCATTCAGTTAGTATGTGTTAATATTCCAACTACTTGTTTTATTTTTGGTAAGTTAAAAGCTGAAGTACTACAAAGATATTTTTCCTAATTTCAGGTCAAAAGTCCATACTAATGAAACAGTAATGTAACTGATCTTGTTTTGATTGAAAATTTAAACTCTTCTTAGATTGAAATCTGGAACTAACTGGATTAAAAAAAATTAAAAAACAAATGCATCAAAACAAGTGTTTGCTAATAATATTATATTCTTAAAATATTTTGTCATCCAAATATCAATTTTGCTTTAATTCAGGAAAGAAGCAGAATAAAGTAAAAATTATTTTAATTTAAACTTTGAAGGAATGGAACCTCAACTCATCAAATCCCTTTACACTGCTGTATCTTAAAACATATCTTTTTTTATAATAGTTTTAATTAATTAAAAAAAATCAAAACAATGTAGTGATCTTAATTTTGTGTCAGGAATGAAAAAAAGGGAAGTAAAAAAACTGCAAATCATTTATGGAAATTCGCAATTGTATCAAAACTGACAGGTATTGCTCCTATATGATATAGAAAAACTATTTAGATTTAGGTAATTTGAAATCATCAATCAAATAACTGTTATCTTTTAAAAATAGGATTATTCTTCCTTTCCTCTTTTAAAGTTATGTGCTGACAACAAAAAATGTTGATATTTGTCTAATAACTAAACATTTGGAAATAAATGGGATTGGTTTTGATAAATTAACCCACAAATATTGTAAAATTGTGAATGGATTTCTGACTTTTAAAGCAGACTGTTAGACTTAAATGTTTTTTAAAATCAAGCTTTAAGAAATAAATTCATCAAAATATTTTATTATTAAAACAAAAATATCACCATTATTATAAATAGTTGTAAGTCTTATATGGGGAACAACTAATGTGTTTAGACATTCACATTTGTAAAGAAATTACTAAATGTTCATCCTCATAAATTTTATTAAAAATGCAAATTTTTTATCTTCATTGTTATCTTGCATGTTCTTGAAAGTTAGATGTGTTTTTTGCAGCTATGCAAGATTTTTGGTTCCTACCATTGATGTTAAAATGGATATACATAAGAGTGTATATCCTCTTGCTCTGAATTGTCAGCTGAATTTTTAACTACAACATCTTTCAATTCAATAGTTTGTGTTTAAATCCTAACTTCTCAATGAATGCTTATGTTAATTCAAGAAGATTCATGGGTTTGCAATGAAAATGATATAAGTTCAAACAGATTCAGAAAAGGATGTTTGTAGTAATAATGAGGGATTTCAAACTATAGATTTCTGGAAAAATAATGTTCATGTGCAAAAAAGTGATTGAAGAAAGATATAAACTAATCTAAACTAGGAATATATGTTGCTTCTTGAATTTTCAGTTACATGATAAATATAATATATTGCAGTCAAGGTTAAAAATTTGTGCATCTTAAAGACATTTATTCAAATCATGAGGTAGATACCATAATGGTTCATCAGAAAAAAATAAACAAAAGGAAAAGATATTTTAGAAATTATAAAAAATGCTAAATGGGATATTTAAGAAATTGTATATAGGTTTTGACTTTTAATGTGTAATGTTTCAGTCATATTTTAATAAGCAGTTTAACAGAATAACTCTTTGCTAATCATGTTTATATGTGAAATATTAGGAAGCCACCTCAAGATTTGTTTATTTAAATTTGTTGTAAGTAATTCAAACATTTCATTTTTATCCATGTATAAGTAATATACAGTTTAAGATTGCTACTAATTTTAATACAGAAAAAAATTCTAATTTAATTTAACCAGTTTTAAAAAGTTTTCATAAGGTAAGTTGAGAAATAATTAAATTAGCATTTAAGTAATAAAAAGGAATAATAAATGTGAACATGAAAAGAATTATTGATCTTTTGTAATTTTAATTTGATTAAAACTAAAATTTCAAAAATAATTTAATCATATTCGTGTTTTAAAACTTATTGATTACTTACATATTGTAAAATTAATGTGTAATGCCCCCTTTTTTTTCTCTAAGCTGATTTTAAGCAAACAATTAAGAACTTTATAATCATTTTAAATTATTGTGCATTACTTAATGCTTCAGGTTCTTTATTTTGAAATAATCATGCATTTTTAATCAAATTAAAATATATAAGTTTTATTCCACTTGACATGATAATATAATTTTTCTTGCATTTGACATTTAAATAATTTATTTGTAAAATATAAAAGGTTGTGGTAGTATATATAAACATAAAAAATCACTGAAAATATTAAAATAAATTTTCTCAGTTTTGAAAATATGAGAAAATAAGTGGTATATTAAGATATTTTCTTAGAACTGAATGTTTAAGATTCTTGCAAAATGAAATATCATTTCATAAAACATTTCAAATATTTTTTATAATCATTTTATCATTTTCAGGGTATTGAGCAATTGAAAAAGGAATCTGTAAGATGGCAAAAACGTTCTCCTTGGCGAAGTCTTCGCTCAGTGTTTGGGCGTTTTTCATTAGTATGGTTTTCTCCTTTTTCTGGACCATCTTTGAATTTTAATAAAATTGATGGGTACCTTCATGCTGTATAAAAAGATAGTTAAGTTTGTTGTTATCAATGTTCTTAGGCAATGTATGAGAAAATATTTTAGTATAAAATTATTAGTTACAGTTATTTTTGCTAACTACTTTTTATAAAATGAAGTTAAATGCTCATAAGTTTACAGAAATATGTAGAATATTATCACATGTTCATGCAGACTGATTTGTTGAAAATTTTGATAAATGTATGGTATGAAATGTTAAGAAAAGTCTAAGGTAGTCTGAAAAATCAATCCTAAATGAAATATGGTTATTTTTCTTAATTTTATTAATCCAAGTTTAAAAAAAAATCTGTTTTATGCATTTGATTTATTTGAATGTGTGTAAACATTAGTTATCTTTATATTTTTAGTATTTACCTACTTTTGTTCAATTCATTTATTTTTTAATTAATTATAAGAAAAATAAATCAGTTAATATTTTTCACCTACTTCTAAAAATAGTTTTCATATTTGATAGATGCTGAAGGTAGTATTGATTCATAAAATTTACTATTGATGCTTAATTATTAAATAAAGTTAAAACTACTTTTATAACATGTTCACGCTAATTTATATAATTGTGCTTTAAATGTGTATTTATCTTTCCAACAGGAAGTTTGTCATTTTTATACATGATTAAATGCTAAAACTCAAAGTATATAGTTTGTTAAAATGTTTTTAGTATTTGTTGTGCTTTTATAAACAATTAGTACAATTACTATAATTGCTGTAATATAATTTGCATAACCTTTGTGATACTTTTTGCATTGTAATAATTTGCATTTAAATGGATAAATCCTGTTATCTGAAGTGAAGTTTGAAACCATATTTTGTGTATTAGAATTTCTTTACTGAATTGAGGTATAGTTATTAATTTATTTCATTTGAAATTATTTTTTAACACAGAAATCTTACTGAGAAAAATTTGAAATTGGAATATATTTACAATAATATGTAGTATTATAATTTAAAAAAAAAAAAAAAAAAAAAAAAACAGTACAACATTGAGTTTTATAATCTCTAGTTTAAAAAGGTTTTGTTTTAAACACTATATTTTGAAGTTGTATATTGATTATTTTATTCTTAATTTGTATAGAATTTGAATATACTCTTTTCTGTGTTTTAGTATGTATGATTTTGAATATTTTTTAGACTTACATTGTTTATACGATGAAGTCTCAATACAAAATTAGAGTTTTACTAAGAATAAAGTAAAATGTTTTTTGTTATGAGGCATTTTTTAAACTGAATTGATTAAAATGCATTTGCATTTGATAGAATTTTAAAATTCATAGTATAATTAATTATGGATAAGCAAATGGCAAAAAAATTAAAATTAAACAGTCATACCTTGAAGGAAACATTGAATAATTTAGTATTGACTATTTTTGTAAATAAACATTGAATATTTATGTTAATTAAATTGCAACTTATGCATAAATTTGTTTTAAATGTATTTCAGTTGTTTTTATGTTTTAAATTCATTGACATAATTTTTTTTTCACAGATTCTATTTTTATTTTTAAAATTCTTTGTATCCCTGTCTCATTAGGATTATATTTTTTATGTCAAAAATACTAATAAAATTTATGTTTATTGTTATTGGTTGAAATTATATAAAAAAGTATTATGAAAAAAACATTTTCTATACCATTTTCTATACTGTTAAATTTTCTATATTATTATATTTCATAAAAAGGACATGTCATTAATATATTGATTAGAACATATAAATAACTTTTTAAACTTCTCTTAACAGTTTGAAAACAATGGTTTTCTACAATATTTTTAATTTAAAAAAATATTTGTAACATTTTATCAAAGTTTTGGATTTACTTTTCAGAAATTTGTAAGTAAAAAAAAATATTATGCTTTACTCATGTCAATGTCTTTATAAGCACTCAAATTTTTGACTGTTCTAAAAAAGAATTATTAATCAGAGGTCAATAAAAATTTATATTTGCACAGTTAAGAAAATAGTGATGTGGTTTGTTTAGTTTTTTATGAGCTGACTTATAGTAAATATTGATAAATTTCCTTTTTCAAATTTTTATTAAAAAGTATTTGCTAAAGAGTTATTTAATTAAGTGAAGAAATCCTGAATCAAAACTTTTAAACAAGTGGCTGTTTTTGATTGACAAATGACAAAAATTGGACTCTTGTATAGTTGCTGTAATATTTTGAGATCAACAATTTGATCATTTATTTCAGAACAAATAGTATAATTTGCTATAAAATATTTAAAAAATTATTCATTAACTTATGTAAGTAATATTTAATTTTAAAAGACTTATATTTCATAAAGTTTTAACTAAATGAAATAGTATAGTTCAGAAATATTTTGTTGCTGAAATCTTAGAGCTGGTACTGTACTACCCAAAAAATGTTTTAAGATTTAAAATTCCATAAGAAAATAAAAACATTCAAAATAAAAAGGTATCTTCTAATGACAATCTAAAATACGCTTGGTCTATAATTCCTCTAAGTATTTGTCAAGATTATATCAATAGCTTCTTGAATGCCATACAAATGTATATGGAATGTAAGTGAGCCAACCAAAGTAATTAAAATATTCTTTATTTTATACATTAGAAATTTAATTACTAATCAATTATGATTCTTGTGCCAATATCTATTACATATTTTTAATTAATAAATGATATTTCTAATACATCTAGTTTAATATTTATGATCTTACAAAATTAAGCCGGTATATAATAAATATATATAGACATGGGTAATGTGTATTCTACAAAAAAATTAAATTTTTTAATAAGTCCACGTAAATTTTTTAATTGTTCTAGGTTTGTTTTTATTTAATATCTGAAATAATTTTCAAACTCTTAAAAATACTTTTTGATTAAAATTGACATTCTGACTGTGATAAAGATTTTATTCAGTGAAATATATTTCTAGTCATAAAATCATTTGATATTTTTATATTCTACCAGTTTTAAATTGGAAAATATTTTTACTTAAATGAAAATTTTCAAAGAAATTTTAAAAAATCTAATCAAAGAATTTATGTGCTAATTTCAGCTATTTTATTTTAAATAAATGTAAGAGTATATGACATTGAAATTGTGAAGAAAAAAAATTTTTGGTGTAAGTTAAATGGAATTTTTGGTTATTCTTGTAATGTAAGATAATAAGAATTGTAAATGTTTTCTTTGCATTTTATCTATTGTACAAAATGTAAAAATTGGATGTTGAAATTTTCTATGTGTAATATTATTGAATCAAATAGTTGAAATATTGAACACTTGATGGTAAAAATAAATAAAAGAAAACAAAGTTCCCATTTTTTCCTTATCAGCTGTTGTATAACTTTAGTATTCATCAATTTAGTATGAATTTCTAAATGTAATTATGGAAAGTTTCATTATAATTGCTTCATGTAGTAAATGCAATACCTCATTCACATAAGTATCTTAAGCAATTAATAAAACTTCTTACAAAAATTAAGTTTTCTAGAATGAATGTGGGGATTGTGTTTGTGACTATATATTTTCAGTTATTCCTTTGGCAGGAAGTAAATTTAATTTAAAAGCAAAAATTGTTCAGCAAAAATATATTTTTATCATGGGGTGATTCAACTAAAATGGCAATTTGTGTGTCAATTTTAGGTTAATAAAATGCTGAGTTGTGAATCATTATTTTGGATAATTAGAATATCTTAATTTATAAAGTTTAATTTTAAACGTGTCAATTGTTAAAAAAAATGAACTTAAAGTTAAGTTAATCTGCTTTCAGAAGTAGTATTTTACGATTTTTTTTAAACTTTTGATATTTGGAAACAGATTAGTTAGTATAGTAAACTTTATTTGGTATGTTATAGACTTGCTAACTGCAAATTTTTCTTCAATAAGATCACCGAGGCATTTTATTAAAAATTGATCCCAAATTTACTTTATGAAAATCAGTCAATTGCCAAAAAGTTATAATATTTTTACTCAGCATTCTTCGTGAAGCTTTCATCAGAGTTTAAGAAAAAGTTCCCATTAATTTGTGTTTTGAATTCAGCTTTTCATTTGTATAATTGCTTTATAATTAGTTAATATTATTGTAACTTATTAAATAATTGTATATATGATGTTACTTTCTTTAACAAATGTATTTTTTGTATGTACTTGTATACTAATACTGTTCATTTATTTATTTATATGTAGCTCTAATTCATGAACAGTATGTGGGATACTGTTTATTAAGTTGAGATTAAGGGATTACCTTTAAATTTAATGACTTTAATATTTGCTTTTTAATAATATTTAATGCTTAGTTATTTTGTAACTTTTGCCTTTTTTATGTTCTAGTGATAATAGTTATACAAATTCTTATTTTATACATCAAACAAAAAAATTAATTACAGTATGTGACAAAATTTTAGACTGATCAAAATGTGTAAAAATGGGTAATCAGACATCCTTATTGTGTATTCATTATCAACAGGAAATGAAATATTTTTAATTCCTTGTTAAAATATATTATTTTTGACTATAACCACAACCATAAGGCAATTTATTAAGAAAAATATCTACAAAATTCTATTTGAACAAAGTATTTTTTGTTGGATATTATATTTATTCTTTCAATTGCTTTATTTCTTAATATTCTTCCTTATAATGAGCCAATAATTATTAATTTTGCTGTCAAAATACAATGGAGTTCGTTTAATTGTTATAATTTTTTCTAGAATACTCTTTATAGTATTTCAAGACAAAAACTGATCTGTTTAATTTTTTTCTAACATAAATTAGAACGTTTTTTCATCACTGAATTACTTTACTGATTTTAACTGAAGTAGTTTTGCTTAAAGAAATTGAGCTTTAACGAGATTTTGATGCATAAGTCTTGGAAATTATGTATGAAATTATTTTTATATTTTGCTTAATAAAAATAGCGATTTTAGATGATGATTTTAATTTAGTAAAAAGATTCTATATATATTAGTATTGAGTAGAATATTTATACCTTATGAGATTAAGAAACAAAAGCCAGTAAAATTTATATGCAATGTTACTTTTGAGTTTGGCATTAGAATGTAATTTAATAAATTTTTACCAAAGAATATTCAGCACTACTGCATTCAATTCATTTTTATAACATTTGAAAAATATAAAGTACAGATATTTTAAAAATATGAATAATATTACAGATTTAAGTTTTTTTGAAAGAGTAGTTTTCTAGTTAAAAAGTATTTCTTATTTACTCTTTAAATATGAAGTATATCTGCAAAGATTTTTTTATATGTTTTTATAAGATTATTTTTTATATGTTTTTTAAATTTTGATATAATTAAAATTGCTTATTTGAGTTTCATAAAAATGAATAATATTTATTATGGAATTTAATGTTTTATTTTATAGAATGTCTTAATTACATCATGAATATTTTGAAGAAAATGTGTCATAATTTTTAATTAATGTATATTAAAATATATAAATGTTTATAGTAGTGGGAAAATTGATATTACAAATCGTTTTTAATTATTTATCATAAATATTTGTAGTGCAAACATTAAATATTAGGTATTGTGATGTATATTAAAATATTGTATCAAAATTTATTAGAAGTAGACTTTAGCTTTCAAATAACAAATTGTTTTATATTACTTTGTTTCTTATTTAATTCATTGTTATTAATTTAGTGAGTTATATGAAATTATTAATTTTGATTTAAATGCATCTTGTGAAAATTCTTACTTTTTCTGATAATAGAGTTAAACTATGATCTCTTGTTTTGTGTTTTATATTGAATTATTTTTTTACTGAGTACTGTTTGTTTCATCACTGTTAGATAAGGAAATTTGATATAAAATAACATGTTGTAGTAATAGAAAATGTTATGAATATAATATATTTAATGTAATAATGCTGAATAAACAAAAATATTTTTTAAAACATTTTCTTGACTGAAAAATACTATTACAAATTATTCTTTAATTGTCTTTTTTTTCCGCCTGATGAACAGTTTGATTTATCTTTTTAAAATACATTAACATGTATAAATAATAGTTATTTTTACCTTTCATACAAAATTTATTTCATGAAAAAATTTCTATTAAAGATAATTAAAAATTTATCTTTTTTTCAACTCATTACAAATATTAATTTATAATTATTTCTGCTGAGTAAAAGTTGCCTCTTCAACAATATTTCATTCTTTAATATATTTAACCTGGGAAACCAAAGTTAAAATTAATTTATAATTATTGTTCCACTTGATTACATTTATGTAATAATTGCTCATTAATTGCTTAGATATGATTGAATTCTGTTCTCCGCATGTGAGTTTAAAATTATTCTCACAACTATTACAACTATTAACTTATTGTAGAAACATAATTTTGATATGTTAAGCTCAGAAAAAAAAATCCATTATTTTTCGTTAGATGACTAGTGATCTCTTAAAATATGGTTCAAAAACTTCAGATTTATGCTCATTGGAAATGGGACATTTCACACTAAAAAATTCCTTTGTTATTTCTTGTTTGGTCTATTTGAGTTACTGGCACAGCTTGCACTATTTTGGAACTTATACTATAAAACCCAACTAGCCAACCAATCAGTTGTATGTTACAGGGTGTCAAAAATGGATGTTAACAAAGTGATTTGGTAAATTTTATAGTTTTTCTTTGATAAAGGCAAAAATACAAGTCAGGGGACAGAAATTGTGAATGATGTTTGTGGTCCCGATACTTTAACAGCCAGTTATGTGCAATTTCGTTTCATTGATTCTGTTCATTTACAGTTGTAAAGATTACCTCTCACTGGTGTAATGTCGATAAAATCACAGAACTAATTAGATGACTAGCATATTAACAGCTGTAGCTTTGCTCTGGAGCTGAATATTGACCATAAACAGTTTTAAACCTTTTACAAAAAGCACAAATCTAAAATAAATTACATAAAGCCTTAAAGTTCACAGAAACATAGTGGATTTATTTTTCAGCAATCTTAAATCTACTTGAATGTTTCCCTTTTAAAGTAATTCTATTATGGATTTTCCATTTTATTATTTATAAATTCTAATGCTTTATCAATCTCATTTCATCTATGAATCGTTTTAATTGATATTCTGTTGCTATCTTCAGAGTCAATTCTGAGATAAACATACTTTGATGAAAAATTCTTTTGAAAAAAATCAAGCAGTAACTTTAAAGGAACAAAAGTAAAATATTTAAAAAAGTAAATTAAAAAACATAGACTGCATTTATTTCAATGGGGACAATATAACTTTATTATTCAATTTTTTCTTGTAAAAATATTTAATGTATAATTTTTTTTACTCGAGTTATTTATTTATTTATTTATTTATTTTTTTTTTTGAGGAATAAAATACTGCTTGTTTAAATATTCTCCCTTTTAAAATCATTTTTTTTCCTTAGAAATTGTAAATTATAATTTTTTTCTTTAATTTTAGTCAAAATTTGATTACAAAATTCTCTGAACAAGAAATGTGTTATTAAGTTTGAATGCAATTCCTATTAAATACAATGTTTTTTCCAGTTTGCATTACTATATAGACAAAAGAATACATTTAAACAATATTTTCCATGGCAGCAGAATTTGTATTTTAGAAATAAATATAAAATATATATTTTCATCACAATAAATTTATATAAGTATGATAGATAAACGCATATAAATTTACCGATGAAAATATGTACATTATCAATTAATTTATTTTTTATCATGGGCTAAATGGAGAACATCTGCCCAGAATATGAAATAAAACTTTTATTTGGATATTAATATCTAATTAATTAAAAAGACAGACTATTTAGGCATTTTTAAATTTTAATTAAAACTGTTTTGATTAATTTATATCATTATTAACGTTAATTTGATGGCATTATAAAGCTGATTATGCTGCAAAGTTCACTGTTGTGGGAGACTGCGTGCTTCACAAATGGATGTGTGTAGTTCTTTCCCCTCGTTCAAAATTATAATCTGTACAACTACCGGGGGTAGATTTAAAATTTGTTCAGCATTGAACTTCTCTTTCTTTTTACATCTTCAGAGTATTTCAAGAAAAATATTTTTCTTTTCCTGATTCTTAAAAAAAATGTTTTTGCTTACAACACTGAATTTGTTTTCGGTTTTCTGTATTCATCACTAATTGGAGATGGATTGGAATGCGAATAAAGGATATTCCTGCATCAATATTTAATAACTTTGTAACCAAAAGGAATTTTCAAATGTTCCTCATACATTCGTTTTGTTTTTATACAATCTATAGGTTAGACCTCATTTCGATCGTTCGGTTAGACAAAACGTTTTTTATAACAAGCTTAAATAAGTAGTAAATATCGGTAAAAATATTGTAAGTATCATTATTTTTTCAAATCACCATTTCCCCTCAAAAGCTCGCTACATGTTTTTCATTGGAAGCCACAGTTTGCAGAACTTGGTGGCCATGGCCCATCATTTAACTAAATGTAGCATAAATTGTAGTTATAAATTGCTGATAATTTGTGTATCAAGACCAACTATTAGCTGCAAACAATGAAAAGCTTTTAAATGTAACATTAATAGGGATAAAAATTCATTTAGAGTTTAAAATATAAATTGATTTATGCATAATTTCTTTTTTTTTATCAAAAATTCTGTGCACAATGTTTTTTTTTCATTTTTAGAAACGTATTTAAATGATAAGCACTAATATTAATTTAGTTTTAGTACACATTCTCACTCAGCTTTTAATAAAACACTTCAATGATAGAAAATCTGTAGACAAAACTTAATATCCAATTTCCTTATAGATTTTTTGGCAGTCAGTTACCTTCTGGACCTCATCTGACGTGTCAGATATTTCGATTATAAGCAACAACAGAAAATCTGTAAGATAAAATAAATTTCGTTTTGGAAGAAAAACTTTCAAGGAGAAATATAAATTTTGTATACCTGTGCATTTGGCTGCTAAAATTGAATGGAAAATCTAATCATGTGTGAAAACGCTGTAAATTAAAAACTAAACTCTGTTGTACGTCAGCCTATGTGTGCCAAGGCCTAGAGTGCCCATCTGTTTCCCTGGGGTGCGTAGCATGTATCCCAATTAGGTGGTCAGCCTAATGTGAAACCCTCAGTGTTTAGTTCCCAAGCATGCTTGGTACTCGGTTTATCGACCCACTGAATGGATGAAAGGCTGACTCATCTTTGCTCAACCCGAGGATCGAACCTGTACCTGAGGGGCGTGAAACACTGCCACTAAGCCACCACTGTAAATTAATTTCTATAAAATTGTATTTAATGAACATAATATTAGTTACAGTAACATGTTTGTTAATGAAATGTAAAAGTAGTTTTGAATATCAGTATAATTGCTCTCGTAAATAAATTAAAAATAAATCACTATGAATTGAATTAAAATAATACTATTTAATTAGTGTTATATTAACCAACAACAAGATTTGATAGTTTTCCGTTGATAATTTTGTTTCCAATAAAATGCTTGTTGATAATATTTAGAATTTGGTTTATGGAAGATCTTTTAATCAGATTACTAAATTGTTCATTACAATTAATCAGATTACTAAATCAAAATTTTAAATTATAAAATATCTATTGAATCGATCATTCTTTTAACTATTAGAGATTTGTGACTTGACATCTTCAATGTTTAAATAAAAGTGTAAGCTAAATATACAGAGATCATTGTCGTCAAAATTTGATTTAAATATTCATGTTAAGAGAAAATGTTTAATTTAAAATTCTAAATAATAAAAACGTGAAGAATTAAAAAAAATTTTAATGTTATATTAATTCAGAAAAATCACTCATAAAAAGTCTAATGATTAATCTTGACTTCAAAATTTCAAAGTCTAAAATTAAAAATTCAAGAATATGTTATAAAAATTTAATGTTAGGAGACTGTTTGAAAACTTGATATCGACATTTAATTGAAATGAATAAAAAAGTGTCATTTCTTGATAATATTAACATAAATTATTTTATAGGTATACTTTAAAATAAACTTCTAATCGAACTAAATATTAGCTACAAAAAGATGAATATAATCTTATGTTATAATCATTCTTAGAGTAAAATAATGCCAGCTTGCTTTGGAAATTATTGAAACACATTCACGAGAAACAGCAGAAAAGGATGGATCACAATACTTGACGATAATTTACGAACAGTATTTTAGTTCACACTTTATGGCAGCTGAAGTTCGAATGCCCCTTTACTGCGGTATTGTTGCCAATCGATAACAAGTAAAAACTTGCCATTCTGTCATGCAAAATAATGCTGATAATTTTAGTGACACATTTTCAACTTTTCAGAAATTCTGTTAAATTACTTTATTTAAATATTTCGCTAAATACTAAAGAAAGTTATTAACATGAAATTTTGACATTGAAGTTTACAGAGCTGTAAAACTTAATCAAATTAGAAACGAATCGAACGTTTTTGAAAAGTACTGTTATATAAATTTAATATTTGTGGATCATTATCACTTGTTAATTGCATGCACATAAGAATTTTCATTTATCGTAATGTCTTATAGTTTTAACAGGTATTTCATTCCTTGATCAAAGGATTCAGTTACGAAAATGTATTCTCCATTTGATCGGCTGGACAAATCCAATGATGCTTTTTAAAAATAAATTAGGACATTAATTAATATTTTACAAATTTATTACTTTTTAGAGATATGATGAAAACAAAAACCTTTTGCCTAAATTTCACTGATTTACTAGATACGAGAACATATACCAAGTATTATTTTGTTAATAAGGTAGTACTTCTTTGTTTATTAAAATTACATCTACAAAATAAATTAGATTATTTACTGTACATTTTATTCCAACGGCAGGCACTAGGGTGACGAGCCCTTTGCCACAACAAGACCAGAAACCGCTACTCATTTGTCGTTACCCAGCTGGCACCTGTGAACCAAGTCATGGAGGCGGGTAGCGTTACCCCCGCTATACCACCACAAACCTGTTTATAGTGTGGAACACATTCATACATCATCACAGAAGAAAGGACAGAGAAAGAAAGTAACATCCATGCTCGTACCGGGATTCGAACTCGGGACCCACAGCTCAGGAGTCTGGAGCGCTAACCACTCAGCCATTGGTCGGCTATTTACTATACATAAAGAGAATAAAACTTAATCGTTGTTGAATCTCCTGACATTCACAACACCAGACATCAAGCTAAGCTAAGCTTGCATAACATTTAATTTTACTCTATATGGAATATGGCTTTAATTCACTAGTAGAATTCAAAGGATCTATCTAGTGATAGCATTCCAATCTATGTCAAGAATCATTGACCAAATGTTCTCTGTGCCTGACTCATAAAATCTGCTGGAGTAGGCATAACATTTTATTGAAGATTTGGAATATTTTCATTGAAGAAAAATTCGGGCATCTCATGTAGTATGTGGACTTGTTTGTATTGTCTCATGAATGAAGACATTACTCCGGTTTCTAAAATGAGAAAAATACGTAATATAATATGTCAATAAAGCATGGACATATATCCATGTTATGTCCTTGCTTTATTGACATATATCCATATTATATAAAGAAAGGACATATATCCATGCAAGTATATGCTGACCTGAATGTTATAAATATCAATAAAAAGTAACCTTACTGTTATTCAGTTTTTTATTTTTCTCCTCTTCTTCTTTATTAGATATTGTTTGAGTCAATACTAATCTTGTATATATGAATTACTTAGGGTACTCTTCATATTGGAATAATTTGATGAACTTTTATCTCTCGTTATATATATAAAGTAATGTTCTTTATTTATTAAATCCATCATTTCATATAAAAGTAACATAAATATAATAATGAGGATCAAAATTCTAAAACTTTACAAACGTCACCAGCTAAAAATCTTCAGAAAGGACTTTCACACTTAGCTGTTTAATTTTGTATAATGAGTCGCTTAAAAGTACATCATTTTCAAAATTCTAATGACGGAGCACAGGATCAGACCTGTCTCGTCAGCTTTCTTCAGTTACCGGTACGACAGTTTCAAGGCAGACTGTGTACAGTTGCTTAGAACACATTGGTCTACATGCTCGTAGACATATAGACCAATATGTGTTTCACTTACCGCAACTCACTGTCGCCTGCTGTTAGCCTGGAGTAGAGAGCATGCACTATAGATACCGCAACAGTGGTCTTGTGTGATGGTTTCCGACGAGTCCAGGCTTGTCTTTCTATCTGATTCTCTCCTCACTTTCATATGGAGAGGGCCAGGTACTCGTTACCACCAAAAGAATACCATTGAATGACACCGTTACGGTGGTGCAGGATTTCTCGTTTGGGAAGGCATTATTCTGGGTTCCAGAACTAACCTTCATGTTCAGAATGTAACCGTGACAGGCCACCTCTATCGGGATGTCATTATGGAACAACATGTACGTTTGTTTCGGGGCGCCATGGATGCAGAATTTTTGCTTATGGATGACAACGCCCATCTTCATCGTGAAAACATTATAGACGAATGCCTTCAATCGGAGGATATCATCCGTATAGACTGGTTAGCATACTTATCGGACTTGAATCCAATAGAGCATGTGTGGAACATGCTTGGCCGATGAATTGCAGCCCGTCAACCCCCTCCCACATGTCTACCGGAACCAGAGAGCATTTTTATGAGTGGTGTAATATTTCCCAAGATTGGCTCGATAATTTGATACTTAGCATGCCTAGGCATCGTCTGGGGGACATACTATGCATTAACCATCATACCAACCATGTTATATTGTTTTCTTTTTTTTTTTGAATTTGCTCCAGGGAGTAAAAATCGCAATTTTTATTAATGATGTCAAACATATAGCATCTTTTTCGCTCTTTACCTTTTGTTTAATAAATAGATTTTACAAATAAATCACATTTGTTTTGCTTTTGTCGCTTTTCTGAACTTGCATCATCCTTAATTTATGAGCACGAGTGTATGTAAACTTGGCAAGATCTCTTAAGGAAATGATAATGACTATTGGATCACTTCTATAATTACCTTTATTAAGTGCTTGGAAATTATGTTTCCCAGGGTAGCTGTATATTGTCATAATTATCATAAGTCATTTATATTTTATTGTTAAGTTCACACATTACTTTTTTATTATTATTTATATTATTTTTATTTATTTTGTATACATTTTTGTTTTATAAAGAAATGAAAGTGAAAGTATTTTTTATTCCATGATTCTGTTTTAAATTGCATAAATACCCTTATAGAAAATATTTACTTTTTCCAAAATTTTTGAATTTTAACTTGTAGATAGAGAAGTTATCCGCGTATATATATTTTAGACAATTATATTTCGCCTCAAGAAAAAATCGTCTGCATGAAAAATTTTATTTTCACAATAGTTGTATTTTTAAAAGTTTTATTCATTGTATAATATTTAAATTTTTTGTTTACGTGCTAAATGGCGTTTTTAGATAGATAATAGATGGAAAGATACATTTGTGCTCTTTCTGAAGGTTATTCTTATTCAATAACTCAGAAATGCTGTCCAAAATTTTTCGGTATCTAAATCTATGATAGAAAATATAAATAAATAAAAAAAGAGAAAATCGACTTAGCTTGGAATCTGAAAGGAAAAATTCTACTGAGTACTTATCCAAAAAACGAAGGCAGTTTTTCTAGCATTGCAAAATTTGCAAAGGTGAGAAAAACTCTCCAACTTAAAGATTTGTTGTATTTACATTAAGCTGCTCAGTTTTAACTGCAAAGAAGTGTGACGTTTATCGTTTTTTTCAGCATCACATATTCTATGTAGAACACGCAGAATTCTTTATAAAAATATTTATCAGAAGTCAAATACAAAAATATTTTAATAATATTTGAAGTTTGGTATTATTTAAGTGATTGCAACAAAATTTCAGTTATTATCATAAAAGAGAAAAAAATTGTGCAACATGGTTCAAAGAATAAAAGAAATATTTTTTAAAGTGTTTATAATTGTGGTTCTTCTTCTTCTTAGAGTTGGGTTTGTATTATATTAGGCACCTTTGCTTTTATCAGCATTTTGTACTCCAAACCCAATGTTTCCTAGTTCCAGTTGCTCGGGTCACCCATTTTATTAATAAAGTCCGATAACCCTTTAATGGAGTCTAGGTGTAACTCTCTAGTATGGATGATGCTTACATAATTGTGGTTAGTTTTTCCTACAAGCCAAAATAAAAAAAAAATTGACAAATTTATCTAAATTAATTCTAAATACGATCGAGAACATATTTTAGCTACAATTTTTAAATATGAAATTCCAAATCTTTTACCTACAATGCCATCTATCCATTGAACTATATCAAGCAGCTATACATTGCAATCCACAATTGTTTTTCGAGAAAAATTGGACAAGAAACGGGTAGTAAAATCATTACATTCGTTCATATTCTTACTCTCGTTATGTCATCGATAGATTTTTGTGCTTTTGGACTCTTAAAATCTACATTCTCCAAACCCTAAATAAACTGTTTGTTCTGTACACTCATCAAAACTGTTTAAATGTGCGAACTGGGAAATATGCTATATCAATAAAAATAATTAAAAGATAATTTGCAAAGAATAAAATTTTTGTAAAATGTTTATTAGATTTTTATATTTATTCATATATATATTTTGTTATGCACCTAATACGCTCAAGTGTAACTATAATTACACTTAAATAACACTCAAATATAACAATATTGCTTCTTTTAGTGTCAGGCACAAAAATATAAATGAGATTAAAATTTTTGTTAGTAACAATGTTACTCTGGATATCATCACCAGATGCATAATTAATGAATAATAAAAGATATATTTCTTACTTATATTATGGCTAATGATGTTTTGGTATTACTTTAGATGCATGTAAGTGACAGAATGTATATAAATGACAAAATGAATAGTAAAAATAATTTATTTTTATTGATTATTGATAGGAATTTTTTCTTAAATAGAAATGAATTTAGTCAAATGCTAGTAGTTTAATTGTATATGGTAAACGGATTAAAGAAATTATTGCTTTTATGTTGTAAGGTTTCGAAGTACAGTTTTCGAAATTTCAGTACATTTTGGCGAATTTTTTTTAGAGAAACTTTAAAGTGGATTGTTACAAAACTGTGTGTTCTGTCTTGTTTTCGTATTGATATTTGGAAATTTTTTTTAGTTTCTTCTTTAGAAGAATTTGTTTTCCTTTGAATAATTGCATCTGATTTTTTGCGCACACATTTTGCTCTGTTATAACTATAATTTCTGTGAAGGAGACCATAAATTTTGTGTAACTACACTATTCATGAAAACATTAATTAGCATGATATTTTCATCCAAAATTATTATTCAAGGCTAGGCGATAAATTATTTGCAACATTCTTTGCCGTTTTAAGTTTGTTTTTCATTGATTATGCAGATAAGCTTATTCTTTATTTTGAATCATAAAATGAAGCGCATTTTTATATTTCTTTGATCTTAGCTGTAATATTTTGCACGCAAGTTTGAATATTAAAATAATGGGATATGAATTCCCCTATAATTCATTTCAAAAACTTTATTACGCCATTTAAAATTAATGAAAGTTTTAATTAAAATCTGATGCTCATAAAAATGATAATAAATGTGGCCAACTTGGCTTATTATTTATATTTCTTAATAATGAATCTCATGCAAAATGAACATAAATGGCAAAATAATTGGCAATAATATAAATCAGTTATTGAATAAATATTAATAATATAATTTTATTTTGAGTCTATATTTTTCTTTTGGTAACAATGAGTAGATATATTTATTTTAAATTTTTAATATCCAATTCTCTGCTAGAAATAATATGCTTCTAAAGAAGAGCACGCATTTACTTGAAATGCATGAATAAATTCTCTGAAAAACAATAGTGAAATTATGAAATAGAAATTATTAGATAATGATGTTCATACGTAAAGTAAAAAATGTTAATATAATTAAACTTGATAATAAAGTTCTGATGAATATTGATAAAACATAGTGAATCAATGTAACTAACGTAAATACCATAAAACCTTTAATTCAAATACATTATTAATTAACCTTTTTATATGCTTAAATTAAACCATGCATGAGCTGCCTATTATGCCCTCAATTAAATAGAATATAATGAACTTAAATGATTACTGAGTATGCTATGTTTTCTTTTTTATAGAGCACTGATCCTTCAAATAATTCTCTCTATACTTTTACATTATTCTGATGATTTCTGAAAACATAGAAGAATATTTTATAAACTTATATATACTTTTTGTATTTACTAGAAATATAAAATGTTTGCCTTAAATAAATAAAAATTTACAAAAATAAAAAGGACTATGGAAATGTTTGAAGCTTAAATGTAATGATAATTTTGAAATATTATTATCATTTACTCAATACAATTATACTTAATTGTAAATCAATATTGTATACCAGTTATATATACTCAATTGTAGATCATTTATGAATAGTTTTATTGAAAATGAATGGGAACAATTGTATTTTTAAATTGGGAAATATGTGTATTAATGTACTTGGAACAACACTGATCAATAATATTTTTGTGAAAATGAAATTTTGCCACTATATTTAGCATATTTCTCAATAAGTAAAAATAAAATTAAAATTTTTCTTCACTTTAATTGATCATTTTTTTTTTCATTATAACTTATAAAGCCATGAAAAACTACTAGTTTTATTATTTTTTTTAATCCTGTCTGATGCTTATTTCTTAGTCTTATCGTATGTAAATGATGGAAATGAACTTCTTACTTTTGTTTACGCATTTAGGAAAGAAAAAAAAACCCACTTATTTTCTTATCATTGCAGCTCTTCCCATTTTTATTTAAATTTACATTTCTGATTATTATTTTTATTGCTAATCGCTATTTACTATTATTTTCCTTATTATTAACACATTTTTTAATTAGTTTCTAGTATTATCAAAGATTGGGTACTTATTATCAATTAGTATTTATTAGAAAACAATTTGATGCTCCTCGAAAATTATGCCATTCATTTCCTTTGGTTAAGTATGATACTAATATTTATATTTGTCAATATTTAATGTTTTATATTGTATATTCTTGTTGTTAAACATGGATCCGAAAATTTTATTTACTGATCGTAATATGATCTGAAAATAACTTTTCAGCGTAAAACTATCAACTTTGTTGACATGAGAAACTATCGAGTTATAAATTCTTAATGTTGCTAAGTAATAGTTAAACAGAATGGTAGTGAAAAATAACACCAAATGCGATTAAAATCATTATATGATCTTTTCAGTTTCAAACTACTTTATTCGATTGCATTTAATTTTTGTATTGTTTTGGTCATCAATGAAAGTTCACACTGGGATCATATATACATAACAACTTGACTTGTAACATGTGCACACTGTACAGTAATCACCCCTATAACACGGTATTTTAGTTCCGCGTTATAGGAAAACGCGTTGTATACGTTGCATTCTGGTAAAACGCGCTTGTATGACGTCGTATGACGCGTTATGTACAAATGATTCCCGTTCAACTTTTCTCGTTAAAAGGGGCTTAAATCGAATATTATGGAAAAACTATACGAACGAAATGTGTGTGTTTTATTAAAATAAAATTAAGAACATTTTTAATAAAAAAGTTTATACAAATGTGACTAGAAAACAGTTAATTTCAAATAAATCAAAACAAAAATTATTATATGTTTATTCGCTGTAGGAGCTATCTGAAATAGCGTTCCACCTACATATATATTTTTAAGCAGAATGTTCAAAGGACAATAATATGATTTTATAAGAACTCAATTGGTAAAATATGCAAACGTACGCGAAACTGATTGTGAACTGTACAAATCACTATACATTTCGCATTACTGAAAAATAACGTGGCGAATCAGCACGTTGGGAGTAATATGAAATATAAATCGCGTAATATGAAAAGGCGTTATAAGTGTGTCGTGTTTTAGGATGGGGGAGGGGGTTACTGTAATACGAATATTTTATCTTTTGCCTTTTTTGATTTATTTCAAGTGTCTTTAATTTAGAAATATTCTCTTTGGAAGTGATTTCATTGCATTTCTATGCATTTTCTAGTAAGTCGTCTCGGAATGTTTATAGCGACATTTCTATTATACCCTTTTATTACTTTAACCTTCAAATTGATAATGTTTTATATTATTGAATTATTTATATACAACCAGTATAATTCTGTTGAAAATAATTGTTGTCATTTGAACACATACTGGCTTTTTATAGCATTTTGAACAGCCAGATTATATATAACATGCAGAATAATTTCTAAATTTCTGTCTCTTTAATCAAGAGGCGTGGATTCACACACACACACACACATAAGAGACCGCAAAATCTGTGGTGTTACTGTCACTAATTCAGAAAGATTTTTCTAGATTAAAAGTAATTTAATATTTCTCTTTTAGGCCTAGTAAATATTAGTCGAAAAGAGTGTTGATTTAGTTCCTTGGACATTTTACCCATCAAATAACTATATAATTAAGTTTTGTGATGGAATTATCAACAAATTTGCAATAATATGTATAAGAATATGAACAAAAAAATCGGTTTATTTTATTTTTAGTCAATTAATTTGTATTTTACATTTTATTTTACATAAAGTATGTTTAGAATCTAAATTATTGGAAGTTTTTGTTCGGTGAAAATGCAAATGATATTTAAATTAGATTTACAATAAGCTTGTACATGTTATTGTATCAGTTTGTGAAATGTTATAAAAAAATATAATGCTTTAAATTATTATTTATGCAGAAAATCTGTTTCAATGCCTTGCAAATCAATTTTGCAACGACGTGGCCTTGATTATAGGAGCATTAATAAAGCATTCCAAATGTTGAAATACCTCTTGAATTATTTATTTATATGATCAACTATTCATAATAAATACTAATTTTTAAAAAATTTTCAAAAAGAAAAAAAGCATCCATTTTGTTTGTAATGAATCTTTTTTGCCACCTGCAATATTAAAGTTATTCAAGAGTATAGTTTATATATAGAATATGTTTAAAATTATTCACATTATCAAAACTACAACCTTTAAAAGAAATAAATTAAATGATAACCAATTTCCAGATTTTTCGTAATTAATACATATTTTTCTTACTTTTCAAAGGCAAAATAGTCAAACCGAAAGAAATGAATAAAGGTTAATTACAGAAATATTAAGAAAAAAGTTAACAGTGAAAATTTATAATTTTTTTTATTATTTAAATAGATGAAAAACGCTTAACTGTTCGCACACATAACTACTTAAATATCTGAACTCATAAAAAAAATTATCATGTGTTAATTAAGTAAATATTTGTGACATTCCTGAGATTGTTTTACATTAACAATATTTATATACAAAAAATTCTTAATTGATTTCTTCGTAGTGCAAATTCAATTTGTAGTGGTTTAAAATTCAATTACAGTGTTTCTTAACTTATTTTAAATATTTACTTTATATTCTTATGACTTTCCTTAGAAATGGATGAAAATTAATTTTTCTTATTAAAAGAATAAGTGAATCATTTTCCATCTTTAAAATGACAATTATTAAAAAAGAAACATTGTCATAACCTTTCGACATCTTGTGGATTTATTGAACCTGGCATCTGGTTTTATTTAAATGCTTCACTTCAGTTCAGGAAAGTAAAATTGCAAGAAAATAATTTGCAAGAACGGATGAAACTTTCTTTTTGAATACATAATTTGATCTCCCATTTTGATGTTTTCAACTGATTAGAATTCTAAATTCGTTTCGCATTTCACTTCTTTTAAAATGAAGCAAGATCAGAAAAGCAAATATTTGTGTTTGTCTTAAGTTTTCGGATTCGTAACAACTGTTAGGTATAAAATTATAATATCATAAAATTTTTTGCAAAAATTTTACGTTTTTAATATTGCAAAACGATGGTAATTTTCGCATTCAGCTTAGATATAAAATTATAAATTTAATAATAACATATCATGTTTTTTTTATTTAAATTAGTATCCTGAAAGCTTATTTAAATTACTTTCTTAAATGAATTTAGCATATTTTGTTTAGAGTAGTTATTTATCTTATTATTGTCTATATTTTCCACTATTAATTCGCAACGAAAATAATATAATTTTAAAAAAATAAAAGGCTTTATTTTTTTAAACATTTTATAATACTACTACTTTTAAATATTTTATAAATATTTTAAATAATATTTATAAATTAATTTAATATTTTCTCATTTTTATGAGCCTTTTTATTCATAGAAATTGGAATATATATGTATTATTCGATAAGTCTAATTTGGCATGGGTGTTTAATAATGATGATTAAAATAATAGATACATAGGAATAATATCTATTCAAGTATATTTATAAAATAAAAGGTATTGTATATATATATATATATATATATATATATATATATATATATATATATATATATATATATATATATATATATATATATATATATATATATATATATATATATATATATATATATATAAAGAGTGTTTTTTTTCGAGGTATAGAAGTTTAAGTTGGCATTACTTTCCAAGATGGCGACCGATTAAACAGCTGTCAAGTGATTTATTCTCAGTTTTGTTTGGCAATTCATCATGATTAGACTCACGCCTGAACAACGCTTTCAAATTGTGCAATTTTATTTCGAAAATAATGGTTCTGTGCGGAATAAGTATCGCGCACTACGTCCATTTTATCGTCGACAAAATCGTCCATCAGAGCAGTTAATTCGATTAACCATGGAACGTTTTCACACCACGTTTACTCTAATTGATAACTCGCATCCCCAGAGATGCCGTACGGTGCATACAGAAGAAGCTATTGCTACTGTAGAGCGTAGCATTGAGGAAGACCCGAATGAGTCCATCCGCCATCGAGCACAGGAATTGGATCTGTGTCCATCCACTTTATGGAAGATTTTGTGGAAGGATCTTGGTTTGCGTGCTTACAAAATCCAACTCGTGCAGGAATTGAAGCCAAACGATCATCAAGCAAGGCGTAGATTCGTCGAATGGGTCCAAAACGAGATTGCCGTTGTTCCCGATTTTCATAAGCGAATTTTGTTTAGCGATGAAGCGCACTTCTGGTTGAATGGCTACGTCAACAAACAAAACTGCCGCATTTGGAGTGAAGCTAATCCACAAGTGTATGTCGAAACACCGTTACATCCAGAAAAACTGACTGTTTGGTGCGCTTTATGGGCTGGTGGAGTCATTGGTCCGTACTTCTTCAAAAACGATGATGGCCACAACGTTACAGTTAATGGTGATCGGTATAGAGCCATGATTACTAACTTTTTCATTCCTGAATTGAACAATCATGATGTCCAGGAGCTGTGGTTTCAACAAGACGGCGCAACGTGTCACACAGCTCGTGTCACAATCGATTTATTGAAAGACACGTTTGGTGACCGCCTAATTTCACGTTTTGGACCTGTGAGTTGGCCACCAAGATCTTGTGATTTAACACCGCTAGACTATTTTCTGTGGGGCTATGTAAAGTCATTGGTCTATGAGGATAAGCCACAAACGCTTGACCATTTGGAAGACAACATTGATCGTGTTATTGCCGATATACGGCCACAAATGTTGGAAAAAGTCATCGAAAATTGGACTACATCCGAGCCAGCCGTGGCAGTCATATGCCAGAAATCATATTTAAAATGTAATGCCACAAGATTATCTTTCAAATAAAAAAATTCATGTCAATCGAATAATACATCGTTGTTTTATTGCAATTTAAAGCTCTATACCTCGAAAAAAGAACACCCTTTATATATATATATATATATATATATATATATATATATATATATATATATATATATATATATATATATATATATATATATATATATATATATATATATATATATATATATATAATCTATATAAAAATGTATTATTCTGTAAATAGAAAAAAATTTATCTGTAAATTTATTATTATGAACATTTTGTAACTTTCCCTTTACCTAATTCGAATTGAATTAAAAGTTATAGGTGGCATTGTTTTTTATGGCATCAACGATGTTGTTTTTTCGTGTCCGCTTACAATCTTTCTCAATGTTCATGTTACCGATATTCTATTTAGGGTGTAAAGTTGTTTCACATTAAGGCCATTTAATTTAAGTGTGGCTATTCCTCAATTCTGAAAAGAATTTTTTGCTCTTCTTTGAAAATTTTCACATGTTGGTACATTTTTGTGTTTACATGTTTCTTATTCATTAATATAAACATTTCTGAAATAAATCAAAGGAAGAAAGCATATATTTTTCAATTTATAATTTTTATAAAAAAAAATTTACTTTAAATTTTTTCGCTAATTTTATTTTTAATTTATATATTTTAACATAAAATTAAGTTTAAATTAATTAAAATAATTTTATGTAAGAAACTTTGAACTTTTTTTTTATAATAAATATTTTGCTTTTTAAAATTTTTTTGATAAGAGGAATATTATAAGAGTAAGTAAAGAGACACAAATTTACTTAATATAAAAGTGTTATTTTTTTCGCTCATATTCTTAAGCTTCCTCAATGTTGATTTTGGAAAGGAATTCAACATGTGATTAGAACTCTTCCATGTGTGCTAGTGATCCAAGACTGAGATAACTCTAATTCGGCAAATATTTATCCGACTATCAATCTTTTACGTTGTATTTTTAATAAAAATGTAGGGCTAAAAATTACTTTATAAATGATAACTAATCTTTCAAGGTTACTCGAAATAAAATATTTCAAAAGGAATTTTTCGTAAGTCCATGAATATTTTTCATGCTTGTTTTTTATTCATGATAAATGGGTGTGCGTGTATTCACAAGAGGCCAAAACAAAAGTATAAAACGTGCTTTATAGCTGAAGACGGGTTGATTTTGATGATTTGACTCATATTTTAATTTTTATTAAAATCTAAAAATATCTTTTGTTTTTACTTTTTATTATAGCTTTGTATATATGGTGTTTAAAAAAGTGTTAATCCAGTGATGAATTTTGAAGTTCTCTGTAGTTCAGTAACCTGTGGATTTTTTATTTTTCCTTGTTTAAGCAATAAAATTTGTATTGCGTATTATTAAACCGGTTCCTAATAACAATAACTATAATATTTTAAGTGTTTTGTATTTTTAAATTGATTCAGTACTTTTGTTATCCTCAAGTGTTTAAAAATTAATTATTATTTAATTAAATGAAATAAAGTTTTTACCGTCAAATTTGTACTTTTTTCTAGTTTAATCGTAATTTTTCAGCTTTAAAGTATTTCCATTTAAATTAATGTGTTTGTTACTTTAACTTATTTTTTAATTTAATATAAAATTTATAAATTTTATTTAAAATTAATATTAATATAATTTAATTTTAAATTTTAAATAAAATTTTTATAGTTATAATCTTTAAAATAACAAATTATGCATGTCCATGAATTTTAAAATTTAAGAGTTTTACCTATATGTATTTTAAAGTTGATATTTTATGAGTATAATTCATTATGCTACGTTGTTAATAATGTTATCCTTAGTAAACTATTACTTACTTTATTAGAACTCTGAGCTGTCAAGTTTATCAGTTATGTATTTTTTACTTACGATTGTGTTTATATTTTGTTTATGAAGGTATTTATGTAATTATCACTACAAATCATTTAATTTTAGCTTGACTTTCCGCGCGTCTGTATTAATTATTCTGCACGTCTACTTTGTTCTATATACTTTCTATTCACAAAGAATCGAATGAATTTATTGGAAAAGTATCATTATAATATTGTGTTATAATATTATAGATGAATGAAGTTTTTGAACAACAAATTATTAACATCAATAAGTTTCTATTGGCACAGTAAATATTATTTTAAAATTAATTTCTTTAAAGAAGCTCTTTTATAAGTTTTGGAAGAATTAGGAATTATAAGTTAATTATAATGAAATATACACATTTTGATGAAAATTTTTATGTAATATACATTTAGAGAGATTTATAATTTTTTTTGTTTCTGTGCTCCATTTAAATTTTAAATTTAAAAATAAAAGCTCTCATTTTTTAATGTATAATATATATATATATATATATATATATATATATATATATATGTGTGTGTGTGTGTGTGTGTGTGTGTGTGTGTGTGTGTGTGTGTGTGTGTGTGTGTGTGTGTGTGTGTGTGTGTATATCTTACTTAATCTCTATAAGTGAAGAATTAAAAAGTGATATGTTAAAATAAAGACATCTTTTGGAGGAAAAAACTTCATATTTTTGTTATTATAGGAAAAATAATTATATATTTCAATTTCAATTTATTTTTCTGAAGTTTTTATCAAGGTATAGCGATTACATTAAATTTGGATTAAAATTTATTAACATCTTTGATACATTGTTGCAAAATTGAATGAGATTTTAAAGCAAACAATCATTAAAAGAAGTTTTTGTTATATACAGGTGATTAATTTTTACGCTAATTAAAGATTTCCACTATACTTCTAAGAGTTGAAACTGTAAACATACAGATCGGAATATCTATAATTAAAATTTTATAATTTGACGTCCTAGATTCGTTACTCAAGGATTTCATTTTTATTTTGGCATAAAAGTAAATTCTTTATTTATAACAATCAAAGATATCAACTGTGTTGTTAGAATTTAAACTATAAACATACAGATCTGAATATCTGTAAATTCACAATTAAAATTTTAAATTAACATCAGATATTTGCCACTCGAGGATATCACACATTATTTTAGTTTTATTTTAGCATTAAAGCAAATAATCTATTTGTCCTAGAACTTGTTAACATATGAATAATTCCACCTCTCAGAGCTGTCGTGACCGAAGCATGTGTGAGACAAGCCGTCGCCACCGATATCGCTGAGACAACCTAGCACACCGAAGGATAAGAACGAGCGTGTTTTTTGATTGCCCTATATGTGTTTCGCCACCTCTGAAAAGCACAAAAACTATTCTTACTTTGACTGATGAAGTGTCATGTTAGCTGAATATTCCAATGTTTTTTGTTATCCTTCACTAATTCTTCCATTCATTGTGGTCTTTCAAAATGACACCCGATACAAAATTTGCTCCATATCGAAATCCTACTTTTTAAATTAATTTAAATGTTTCTTGATCCATGAAAAAATATTTAAAATTTGTTACATCAAAATTTAGTGAACAAATAAAATGTTTTAATAACAAATATGTGTGTGTTTGTCCGATTGGGAATACATATTTATATTTTTCTTATTATTGCAGTTGTAATTATTAAATTATTTCCATTTTATACTTAAAATAGTAACTATTACTTGCGTGAAAGTTTTATTGGTAAATTTTAATTTAGTTTTAATTTCAAAATTATGGCAACCATTAAAAGTCAAGATTCTTATGTATATATTTGCATTTTCACGATTGCTTGTTAGTAATAATCTACTTATTTTGCAAGGTGTATGTATAAATAAAAGGTATGTAAAAAAACATTACAAAAATTGTCACATAATAAAACAAAAATGAATTTATCACACCTTATCCTCTTCTATAAAATTAAAATTTTTGTTAAGAGTGATAAATAAAAGAAGTAATAAAAGTTTTTCATATTAAAAATAAAACAAAGATACAAAGTATTCACATACAACACTCATATGCTGATAATATGTACTATGAAATATATGTTACATTTTGGAAGTTAATAAAATACACAAAATTTTTTACAGCTTATTGTACATAAATTGCTTAGTCTTTATTTTTGTAAATAATATCGAGAGAAGATTCTTACGATTGAATAATACTGGGGATTGTTATGTATTCTAACTTCACACTGCTTTCTAACTTCAAACATAAAAGATTCTTGACTACTTATCAATGTTTCGAAAGTAAAAATCATGAAGGATAAGAGAACAAATATTTATCACGAGCAAATGCAAAATAAATAGCAAATAATATTCTGAATTAACCCCCCTCATTTCTGATTTTAATTATTTGTTTTTTAATTTATTTTGCAAACCATTATTTATAATAGAGTAGGACTCTATCTTCTATATAATTAATATAACATCCCTATATATTTAATAATATAGGTATTTAAAAATTTGAGTATTTCATACCGCATATTCTTTTACATTTCTTTCTAATAATAATATAAACTGAGAATTACAAATAACTTTCTTTTCCTTCCAAATAAACTGTATTTTTACACGATATTACAAGTCTTAGATTTTTTTTTTTTTAAGTAAATGAAATTATTTTTATAAAAACCAACGAAACAAATAAAGCAATTTAAAAATTCAGGGATTGTAAAAAATGCATGGTAAATATGCATTTTAAATTTTAGAAAATTAAACAAATTTTATTCACTATATATAAATATTTAAATCAACATAATGACATTTAAGATTATTTTGAAAGTAATCTCTCTTTAGAGTTAATTATCCATAAAAATGGTTGCAATATGTATGTTATAAAATAAAAATTCGATAATTTTTTTCAAAAGCCCAACATAAATTATATAATTATGCTTTGATTATTTTTATCATATTCATTTATCACAAAAATATCTTTTTATCATTATTAGAAAAGCCACAGTTTAAAATATTTTTGAAATAATTTATCTTTCAGTTCTGAAATAAGTACAACTTTAACTTTCGAGGCATAATATTTATTCATTTCAAGCTTTGAATCCATTAGAATTAAAAATTGAAATGAAATTCATAATTCATTTTTCATTCGTTAGAAACTAGGATATATAAACAAAATATTTAACCACATTTTAATTTTATTTGATTTAACAAAAGGTATTTGAAAAATTTAATCTAGTTTAAAAGAAGGGAAGATGTTTTGAATTCTTCAACAGCAAATTTTTTTGATATTAAGAATAAATAAAACATCTTTAACCTGGCACATTCTTAGTTTATTCTTAGAACTTAGCTACAGCGATGCAATGTGTTGTGCAGTCTTTCAGATTTCGAACATCTTCATTTTACTCTATGCTTTATTTAATATAGAGTAAAATCAAAAAAATTCTAAATTAGTTATAAATTGTGAAAATTTTATATTTAACTTCTAATTTAAATATATTGTGACATACACACGCACATCAACCCTAACGAAAAATTTAAATTAAACTACAGTAATGTCATATGTTGTGCTGTTTCACAGATTTCAAACATCTTCATTTTACTGTTTACTTTATTTAATATAGAGTAAAATAAAAAAATTCTAACTTAGTTATAAATTGTGAAAATTTTATATTTAACTTCTAATTTAAATATGTTGTGACATACACACGCACATTAACCCTAACGATAAATTTAAATTAAACTACAGTAATGTCATATGTTGTGCAGTTTCACGCACACACAGGTTTCGAACATCTTCATTTTATTCTATACTTTATTTAACAAAGAGTGAAACGAAAAATTCTAATTCAGTTATAAATTGTGAAAATCTTATATGTAAATGCTTATTTAAATATGTTGTGACATACAGACTAACTAAAAAAACGATAAATTAAAATTTAATAATAATAGCACATAGAAATTTAATCATTACAGTAACTATATAAGGAGAAAGAAATTTCTAAATGGGGGATTCTAATAAAATAGATGAATACGAAAATCATAAATAGGAGAATTCTGATGTAGTTTTTGCTATTATGAAATAACATTTTAATGTAACATTGGCGAAAAACTATGGAGAATAATGATGGTACATGATAAAAATAAAATTGCTGAATTCTTAAAGAAATGGATGAATCATTTTTATGAAAAAATTCGCTATAAATAATATGAAATTTTGTTACTGTTTTTCACGGAGTATTTATAATTTAGGAAGAATTTTTTAAAATTCACATTTCTAAGATTTTTCGCCATCTTGAATACTTCCTTCCATTTAGAAAGAGCATTTTTGGGAAGAGAAAAGAGTGCGTGTTCCAAAAGTTTTAAAATACCCTTATACTCTTAGGTTAATCACCTATTATTAAATAATGATTAACATCATTTTTTTATTTCAATATGAATCGTAATTCTTTCTTTTGAAAGTCATAGATAAATAAGTCATCATTACTTTCAATGAAAAAGTAGTAAAAACATAAGGCTTTTATATTTTATAATATTAAGTTTACTTCAATAAATAGTGTTTGTAATGTGATAAAATAAAAGTGCATAGTTATTTTTATAATTATGATATTTTTAACTGCACAAAAGGTCTTTTAGATTATTAAATTTATATCATTATATTGATATTGAAGTGTTATATATTATAGAAGTGTTAAACAATTATTGCAAATTATTTTAAGCACTTCCTGGTTAAAATCATGTTGCAAATCACAAAATTAATACGACACATTACTTTTTTAAGAAATAATTTATGAAACAATAAATTATTCAATGTACTCACAAATTTTTTAATCATAGTTTATTTCACAATATCAAGCAAACTTTTTAAAGGCTGTATAACGCTTATTAAATGTCTAATTATTTTCTTGCTTTTATCCAAATAATTTCTTGTATGTATCAAAATCATAAAATTATTGAATATACTCATACATTTTAAAAACAATGATTAAAAAAGTTTTGAAATTTACTGATATTATCTCTTTCTTATGTAAGAATATTTTCTATACGTATTTCTGTATATTTATTTAACTATTATTAAAATAAACAGTTTAAGTACCGATTTTTAAATTTCAATGAAAGAATTGAACTGTTAATTTATATTTAGAAGGAGTTAATGGTAATATTAAAGTTCAATGAATATTATACCATAACTTGTTATTTTCACCATATTAATTATTTATGATAAGGTGATATAATACATGATTATTCAAATAATTCATTGAATTATAAATTTTAGGTTACTTTAAATTAAGCATGCTTTGATAATTGTGTAATAATTCAGGAGAATCTTGAAATAAAACGTATTTTTGTTTTAATCATTTAAGAATTACGCGTAAATTCGTTGGATTATTTGTATAGATGTATTTTTAAATGTAAAAGTGTCATTACCTTTATTCTTAAGGCTTATTTAAGTCCTAGAAAAAGCAGAAATATTTGTTAAAAATATCATTATGTAATCTTAAAATTGCAAGTAAATATTTCTTGAACAAGCAATGATAGAAAGAAATAACAAATTTTAAATCCCGCTTTTTCCTTAAATTATTCCGGATAGCAAACACAACTATCAGATTCGAATATAAAATTTACTCTCATTTAAGTAGTACATTTTTAAATATTAAGTAATGATTTTATTCTTATGTTATAATTCAATCCTAAGTGTTTTTTTTTTTAAATAATTTCTCAGAATAAATTTTGATATCGTCTCATATTCATTATATAACAGAGATAACTTCTAAGACAGGGTGGTCTGATTGGGAAATGAGTCGTTCTCGCAACCGGAAGGTCGTGAGTATTATACCAACCCAGCCGAAAATCTTTCATATTCGCCAATGGTGGATGGAGGACATAAAAAAAATACATAATGGTCGCAATGTCTTCCATGTGAAATGACACCGCTAGGATGGCAGGCTAAGCTCTTTTGCTTGGAACCTCTTTCCAAATTACGAGGACCCACCCACTTTCAAAGTTACGAAGACAGATCCTCTGGGAGTCATCGTAACTAATATTTGTCTTTTAACTAAAAAAAAAAAATAATAATAAATAAATAAATATTTTCTTAGAATTTTATTTCTAACTATTGTCAATTATTTATTATGCAGCCTTCTCAGATTATAATTATATAACATTAAACACATGCATTTTTGAAATGTTTATATATATCTTTATAATTGTGATATTTTAACTCTATGTTTATGTATTTCATAATATTTTTTTTAAAAAAGATGTAATAATAAAATCTCATTTTTGACGAAATCTTTTTAATTTGGCCTTTAACTTGATCTACAGATCAGAAGTTAAAAATTCACTTCTATCATCTATAGATATGTAATTACAGATGATCTAAGAGATTACGAAGTCACACTTCGTACGTTTTTAGGTTTTGAATGTAACTGAAGAAGCTTCCAGAGCAATGCTATCTGATCTTTTATTGCTTCTACGACGTGGGGATTCCTTCTGGATTCATATTGTATTTATTTATATCTTTCTGTTTACGTTACGCTGGAACTAAACTACGGATAACTAGCGATGTAATCATGACATTATATAAACGACATCTATGGTTTTATCTGGAATCCTGAGACATTAATTTTTTGTGTTTATTAAAAATAACTGAGGCAAGGATAAACAAACAAAAATCTACTGTGGATGTCTTAACTTTTTTTTATCAATATATTCTACTTACATTACTTAATATGAGAATGACAGATGTCAAAGGTAGTAATGTTATTTATTATCCCCGGTATCTTTTATATTATTTATAGATAACATAACTATATTCTTCTAGTTTTGAATGATTCAATAACGTATTTCTGATAACTATTGGCTTGAAATTGGGAAGAAATAGGGCTAATAGAATATGTTGTTGTTGTCTTGTGCCAGCCAGGCTGGCAATATGGGGTGCGCTGCTCCACTTTTCCAACTGAACCATATTTTGGTGAGGTGTCCGACTTCCTAAGTACACACATGCCATAAGTAACCGTTTATAGGGTAGGCAACCACATTCACAACCCATTCATACAAAGAAAGGATATATAGATAGAGAGAAAAAGTACATCCATGTTCGAACTGGCATTCGAACCCAGGACCTCCCTATCCGCAGTCAGGTACGCTGACCACGAGACAAGTTGGGCGGCAATAGAATATGTGACATCCCTTAATATATTTAATCATATTAAGTTAAGACTTGAGACTTACTATCACATGCTGTTTTTTCTGCTCTTAATGTAAAGATACAGATTATCTTCACGTGTAAAATAATCTAAGAAAACAGGTGAAAATCATCTAATAAATAGCATATTTTATTCGCTAATTAGATTAATGCATTTTGGCAATTGCGCATTTAATGAATAGATGTTGTTTCTAGAGTTTTATCTTTGAACAAGATGTTTGCATCTAAATTATAAAAAGTACAATATTTATACACAGCCAAGAATATTTTTGCAGCTGCTTATTTTCTCAGCTACGTGGCTTCCATTTGAAACAGCAGATATTTATTTGATGTAAAATACAACTCTGTGTGTAAAATAAAGAAAATGCATACCTACATAGACTGGCAGATGAAAAATTTACTACGACAAAGGGTAAAAATATAAGTCCGATTTGTAAAAAAAATACCCATACTATTATTGTAAATTGGATATTAACGTGTCATGAGTGTGGGAATTATTGGGGAACATCAAAGCGCCACCTGGGTAACCTTGAAAACATGATCCTACTTCTGTTACTAAAATAGATTCCGACAATCCTTTTATTTATTTATTTGTTTATTTTTTTGGAACATATATCATGATTGTTATATAATTTTTTTTAATGACAAGATGTTTCCTAAGATTTTTTTTATAAACTTTGTAACGTATATTGGTGCTACTGTAACAAATCCATCAGAGTCAAGTTCTTTTTTTTTAGTTACATCACAATATAAATTCCTTTATTACTAAAAACAAAATAATGTTAATTAGCAGGAAAATATATTTGATTTATCTTTTTTGATAATCGTGTTAAAACTTTTGAATAAGAAAAATAAATAAATAGTACAATAAATATAAAGAAGGAAACAATGTGACTTTGAAGTTTGATTAAACTGAACTAATATGAGAAGACATACTGTAAGAAAATTCTGAGTCAATGTCCTTTTGTAAAATTCGTGTCGGGTTTATTTCAAAAATAAAATTTTAAACTGAAGCATTGTTATTCAGTAACTACCTTTCTCTTCAAAAATCAGAGCTTTTTGCCCAACGTTTCACTTTCTCTTTTACCTGGATTGTATTTGTTCAGGACCTTGTCAAAAGTACAAGGGCGTTGATTGATATTTCAATTATTTTCACCTGTCAAAACATTTTTTTTCTAATGGCGGGCACTTGGGTGACGAACCCTATGCCACAACAAGGCCAAAAACTGCTACTCATTTGTCATTACCCAGCGGGCACCTGTGAACCAAGTCACGGAGGCGATTAGCGTTGCCCGCGCCATACCACCTCAAACCCGTTTATAGGGTGGGCCACGTTTATCATCATTTCAAAAGAAAGAACAGGGAGAACTGAGAAAAAAAAAGTAACATCCATGCCCAAACCCGGGAACCACAGCTCAGTACAGAAGTCAGAAACACTAACCACTCAGCCACTGGTCGGCATCTACCAAAACATTACTTAATGTATTTGAGAAATCTTAATTCGTCATCCACTATACATTTTATAATGGGACATAAATATGAAAATAAAAATATGAAAGAACTTTACATAATTAAAAATAATCTGTATTTTAATTCGCTGATTTTATGATATATGTAATCTCAGTTTGATCCTTATTGGACATTCTAGCTTTATATTTATATCTAAATACAAACATAAATGTTCTTTTAAGTTGAAAAAACTGTAAAAAAATTATTTACACTTTTTTAAACTTAAGTATGTTAAGCAAAGAAAAAACTATGCATCAAGGTCAAATTTAATATAAACCAAATTTTGTAAACAAATCTGTTCTATTTTTAGTACAGTGTCTTTTTCATCGTTAAGTCGCCAGACAGTCGATTTTCGAATGATTTGAATATTCACCCTAAATGAAGTTTATAAGGATAATTTCCATTTTTACAAAAACATGTCATACGAATCATGGTTATAAATGCATAAAGTAATTACTAGGATAAGTTAGAAACGTATTAGATAAAAAAAAAAATCAAAGCTTTTCTCAAGGACATTTCATGTAGTAAAAATTTTGGGTTGCTATAAAATATACTATCATAAAAATGATCTGGGAAAAGATAAATCAATTTTACAAAATTAATGGAAGTATGCAACTATAAGTTATTAGTTAACAATTAGCAATTAGTTTTGTATTCAACTAAGAGCAAAAGATGTATAGGATTGATCAATTTTTTGTGTTTTGAAAATACATTAATTAAGCTTAATTTACAAAATTTGGTTTTTGATTGAAATAATAAAAATATTTTATTAAATTATAATTTAAATTCTGATATTAATCTACCGTAATTATTGTTCTTAAACTAATTGCACAACCAAACTTATCTTACTCAACTATCCTAACCTATCTTACTAATTTGGCAGGAATTCAGCAATATGAGTAAGGAGGTTGCCGTGAAGTTTCCCAACGAAATTGCAGTATATAATTAAAAAAGATCATTTGTATATATATATATATATATATATATATATATATATATATATATATATATATATATATATATATATATATATATATATATATATATATATATATATATATATATATATATATATATATATATATATATATATATATATATATATATATATATATATATATATAATATATATTTATATATATATATACAAATTGTCAATTTTTCCGATTCATTAGGCTATAAATTCTAATTTTCAATAGAGGCTAGGAGAAACTCATGGTAGGTTCGGTTTTCTCTCCAAATAAATGCTGCCATGTTTATAGTGTCATATGTTTGAACAGTTTATGGCTTAATATTTAACAGTTGAGTGTCTTTTGTGAGGCTGAGAGATTGATAGTTGATGAACCAGTGACTTATAAATCTTACAGTGATTTGATATCATTAAAAGTTTTTCGCCTTATTTCGTTTATTTTCAATTACAAGAGTAATGCGATGACCTGTTTTGACACCACACATCTCGGCCTAAATGGCTTAAAATTGCTGTAAGGTATTTTAATATTTATCTTCTAACTTGCCTTCCTGATGAACTTTTCATAGGTAATAGGGTATATATATATATTGATGTGTCGCCAGGAAAGAAACACGAACTTCGGGAGTTCCTATCCCGACAGCTGCCTATGCTAGAAAGCAGAAGAGTGGCATCCCTCTACTGTTGCCCAATAGTTGTAGGGAATGGATCCAGCGCTTTCGATCCTAATCGCTTGTTCACTAACACAAACTGCAATTATGCCCATCGATTTCTAACCATAACCCGATAAATAAGTTCCCTAATGAATTAGTCTCATCATCCTTAAACTTCAAACCAACACTAAAGACAAATATTAAGCTGCGATTAACAAATGAGCATGGTCCTTCACATAGTCTTTGGTTGATCAGAATCATAATCAGTATTTAGATCGTATTATTTATGAACCAATAATCCACATTTCTAAATATGTCTTTGCTAACCGACAGTGTGACGTCAATATATAAATACCGAAATCGTTCTTTTTTGCAAAAAACATTTTCCCTAATTCTAATTCATTAAGCTCCTTATAAATTTTACGGATTCATTTTGAAGCATTTTCTAAAATAACTTTATTTTTTTCGAAATTAAATGATAAATAATAGCATTTAATAACATTCTATTCCATAAATATATATTTGATTATTTTAAAATATATTTATTTGAAAAGAAAAATAGCGGATTAATGTACTTTTGAATTTGATTATACGCTAATAGCTCAACTGAATTTTTTTGTTCATTACTAAATGCTGTATACCTGTTTTGTAATGAAGCTGTTTTTGTACTATCTTTGGTGTTAAATCAATAAATAGAAGTTAAATGTTAAATATACGGATTTAAAAGAAATTTGAATCACTAATTTAAAAAGTAAGCCTAAAAGATTGCTTTATATCATAAGTTAGGAATTATATCATCGGCAAATATTAGAAAATGTAATCTTTAAAGCTGCTTTTAACATTTTACAAAACATATCTACAACTAAAGAATATAGAAGAAAAATTAAATTTAATATATGTAAAACTCTCTCCCAAATGTAAAATGCTTTAAAATTTGCCATTTTAAGCATAAATGCAACTAATTCCATATTTAAAATTATATTAGGATATTTAATCATACACGCACAAAGCTTTCTCTAAATATTTAATAGGTGTAAAATATATTGGAAAAACATTTTAAAATCAAATAAATTAAAATGGCTACCTCCCATTCCATAGGTTGAATATAATGAATTAAATAAATATAACCATCGAGAGAGAGAGATATTTGCACAGTTTCCTACCAGTTTTTGCTCATACGAGTTTTGTAATATGTTATTATAATAGGCTATTATATATAAATATATATATATATAAACAGACGAATAATGCTAAACCAAATATGTAAGAAAGCTAGTGAATTACAGGTTTGCAGTTAATAGTATGAATTAATCATAACAGACAGAATATTTGTGCGCTTTTCCAAGCTTAAAATTATAATAAAATTTAAAAAAAGAAATTTTATCATTCTCCCGCTCAAGTACTGAAATAAATATGAGCAGGGTTTAAGCTTCGAATACATTTTATGTTTTGATGTATGTTAAATTATGTCTATTCAGGCCAGTAAACAATCCAGTTCTACGATTATTAGTATTAAAAACTTCAAGTAAGGTACAGTAACCTTTATGATAAATAAACTGTCTGGATCACAAGCCTTTAATGGCATGTTTATATCATGAGGAATTCTATGGTAAGAAACCGATTCTTCTTTGATGATTCCCTTGATTTCAATGGTATGTTTGCTTCTAAATTCTCCTACAATCATTATTTTGTACGGAATATTTACAAAGTACTATTGTAATTCCTTTTTTGTCTTTATCCAAACAAACTTTCGGAAATTCAAAACACAAATTTTTTTCTTTCGAAAATATATCAATAGAAGTTTGATATCAAGCACTTAAAAAAAAACTAACTTTTTAAAAATATGATTATTTCAACTTTTTTTAAGCATCTTTATAAAAATAATAATTATGTTAATTTGAGAATGCTAATTTGCATTCTCAAATTAACACTTACAATAAATTGCAATTAAAATAAATTACACTGGTTAAAACTTCAATGATTTTGGTAAGAGAAAATGTTCAGCTTCGGAATGTCCTTATTGTTTGCTGTTTAAATGGCAGAACTGATCTCTAGCTAATTCAATATTCATTTACGAACATTTTAAGAAATTTTATAAAAAGTTTTAATTATTCTCGTAAGAAAATTCTATATACATGGCAATTAATTTTGAAAATGTTGATGAAAAAAATAAGGAATATGAAACTTATTTTTTCAATGATCGCCATATTTTGGCATTCTATTTAAAAATGTCTAATATTTAGAAATGTTCTGACAAAAATATCAATCTGATATTTCTTTTAATAAGTATCTAATTAATTATTTACGAACCCTCCATTTGATTCATCCATACGATGAAACAAATAACCAGAAAATTTATCATGCCAAAATTATTTATAACACGCGTACATCAGAAAGTAAGAAGTATAGTGCTATAATTTTAAAGTTTACGGAAATACTTTTCATTTTAACACAAAACATTGAAAACTATTGAATCAAATCTATTGAATAATTGCAGTTCATTTATTCAACTTAGAAAATAGCATATGGTTATAGGAAAAATATTTTTGGTCAATGTGTTGAGAAATATGAAATTCAAATAATATTAATTGAATTTCTATGTTTCACCTGGAAATGATTAGCAGGTTTCTTAGAAATCCATGGGTCACTTGCCTTTCTAATGAATTGGCTAATTGCTTAATTAATTTATACTTAATTTTTATAATAAATTAAATTATCATCTGAAAGCGCAACGGTACATTAACCATCATTTTACGTAATTTGTTGGATAGAATTGAGAGATTATGTACATGAAATGTTATTTATATTAATGTTCTTATATCACATAGGAATAAACAACAAATCTCTCACTATAAAATTATAAAAATGTGCTATTTGATTATGTAAATTTGGCAGTTCAAGCAAAACTTAAGTTATTACAGTTTGGAATCATCAAAAAGTTGCCATTTAGTGACCAAAAGAACATCTTAATCATCAACAGCTGTCAAATTCTAAAATCTTTTACAAGAACGCTATATAATTTTTCACCAGTCAAAAATGATCAAAAATTTGAAGTAGATATAGGTGAAAATCACAAACATTAATTTGATTAGTATGAACGCTTGTAGCAGATTTTTAATATTTCTTGCATGTTAGAAACGTAATAATGTGATACAAACAAGAGCAGTCTGTCTCACTGTATCATTTACATTAATTATCAATTCATCTTTTATTAAAATCATGTTGACAAGAAAAGTGATTTCCTATTTTAGCTCAAGGTTATTTGCTAATCATTGCAATTTGTGGTAACTAAAAAACTTCCATTTAAACTATCTGCATTAAATTTTACTTCCTTATACAAAGTTTCTTTCAAAATTATATTTATTGTTTGCCTTTCTGTCATTGTATTCTCTTTTTTTCCATAAATTTATCTAGTACGGAATCATGCGCTTATATTTATAAAATACCACTTTTTATTATTGAAATAGAGAGTTTAAGCTATTAGAAAAATTGAATTCGATTTCACTTTTAAGTCCTACTAATCCAAAAAATCTTAATTTTTCATAAATTTAATTAATTGCTAATTCATGCGTTTACATTTATTAAAATATTTCTTTTTCATTGAAACAAAGAGTTGAAGCAATTATTAAAATTAAATTTGATATCATAAGTCCTATTAAATACCTTATTGTGTTTACTAAACATTATTTTTTTTATAAAAATTTTGTTTTTTGACTTTCATTATATTAAGGATAGTATTAACAAGTAAATGTGAAATTCCTTTTAAATTGAACTAATTTTATGAAGGAAACTTTAACTGAAGATAGAAATATAATCAGATAAAGGCAAAATTTATATGTATTTTAAGCATTAATTTTTATTGAAATAACGTCATTCATGTTGTTATGACCGTCGGAACCATGGACAATAAAATATGTATATTTTCTATCTATAAATGCATTTTATTTTTCATGTTTTCTAATTTATATATTTTTGATATTTCCTAATAATAAATTTCTAAATTTATGTAATACAACAAATAATAAGACACTGTGAAAACTCGACCAAGGAGTTTTATCACGTACAATACTTACTAAATTTAAGACAAGAATGCAATAAAAGATAACATTTTTCATCAATATGTCGGTGTAAGACATTGTTAGTGATAGGAATTAGGCGAAAGAGTTCAACAACAATCGAAACAATTTTGCATTTGCTAATTTCATGAAAAAATCCAGCTACAAATGAGCATGCTACCAAAAAAATAGTGTTTTCTAAATTCCTCGGCTTCAAGTTTAATTTCGTTTTGGGTATTCAGGGTAAGAGACAAAACCATATCCAAGATCAGGTAAGGTTGAATTATTTATTGAAAAGTAAAATGCTTTCAAACTCTATCTAAAGTCTTAAACCCCTTGCATTGATACAGAAATCAGTGCCTTATCCTAACGTAGATTTGTTTAAAGTGCAATGATATGTACGATTATTAATTCCTTGAGAAATGTTTTACTCCCTGAAAATTTCTTTCTATTTCTATATTCAGCAATCCACATTACTAGAAAACAGATAGGTCATAGAAAATTGACATGGAAATATCTTTATCATGATAATAATCTATATGTCTTATAATCTTGTCTCTAAAACTCTGTGTTGTATACCTTTCCTATTCTTTTCCATGTAAAGTTTTGATGATACTGATGATGTAACAGTTATATTAAAAACGTTTCGCAGTAAACTTTAGCATTTTCACCGACATGCTCATAATATTACCTCTTATCATCAGAAAGATGATAACAGATAATAACTAATACTTATAATCATATTTTACTTAAATATGAAGCATTAATTGGATAGTAATTTGATGCTGGTTTTCATCCAACAGCTAAAGCTAAGCATCATATATAGGACTAATCTAAAATCTCTCTTCTTTGTTGATGCTCTCAGTTTTAGCCTTTCAACTGTTTAACAAAGAGAAATTTGTGAGTAGGGATTGCCGTATTTCTCTTTTCTACATGCACATTAATAGATATGGATATCAGTAAAGAATATAAAGATACGATGTGAAGGGTGTTTTCCAGAAATCCTCTCTTGCAACACATAAATACGATTCGCAATAGAGTAAAAATCCACTTTAAAAGCAACAACATCATCATAGATCTTTAAAAAGGATTTTCCATCTGGAACAATTTCAAGTTGCTTAGCTATTCATTACATGATCCATGGCATCATTGCCCCATGAATTACTACTAAATAAGGAGATCATTTTTCCCTTATTGTGAGCTCATGATTTGGTTTTCGAGAAATCCATGGTAAAGAAATATCATTAAGTATTCCTCAGGTATCATAGCGCTGAGAAGATGTGTACTTATTAAAATTAGTAGAGCTTAATGATTCATGGTGTAAATGGGAAGATGTCCTCATAAGTATCAGTCTTATCACTTGATCACTATTTAAAGCGCTAAATAATGGTAGAACTAACACGTAAACAAATTGACACAGTTCAGTATCCTCTCACATCGCTAGATAAGCTTGCTATAGACTTCCCAAACTTTTTGTCCTACCACCCTCCTTCCGAAAAAATATTACTTAACTCCCCCTGAAAATTAATTTTTTGTTAAATTTCAATAGCAATTGATAGGAAATGGATGTGTATTAATGTGTTTCGTAAAATATAGTAAAGAAAGGTGTAAATTAGAAAAACACACATTGAACTTTGAAATTAGGAAACTATTGAACTCAGAATCGAATGTAATACAAAAAAGTTAAAACATTCGAAATAATCTTAATGAGAAGGAGGAACCTGGTGTGTTGCGACCAATTTAGTAATCCTTAGCCCTATTTTCGTCGGCAGTAATCTTAAATAACCGAGGTTGACTATTTGCAACTGGTTTCTTTTCTTTTTCCCCCTTTTTCCTTTATTTCCTGTTAATAAATTAGTTACCGCATTGAAACCACGTTCCACTAAATATGATGAAGGAAATGCAATTAAGAGCTTTTGAATTATAGCTCATATTTTAGGATAAGCCATTGTTAAGCTCATGAGCTGAATACATACATCAATTTTTCTAAGTCCTCTCTTCTTTCGGTTATACAATCACCCTTACAGTTATTCATCGCTACCCCACCCCAAATGCACCTGTGGCCATCTCCGCCCCCCCTGAATTGCTGCTGCACCCACCAAGAGGTGGTGGCGCCCGCTTTGAGAGTCATACATATCGTATTCTTTGCATATCTCATTGCCACACAAGCTATTAGAGTTCTTACGCTTAGTTGATATTTTTATATTTGTGCATTTTACTATTGGAATGAAAATTCGTCTTTGTAATTATATTGTTTGATGTTTCTTATATGTTATATGTTTAATGATAGCAGATATACCGTAAAAAATGAAAACCCAGACTTCATAAATAAAATAACTTAATACAGTTTTATCATTGACTTCTTATCATAAAGTAACAATTCAGAAAAAATGTAGTTATTACTTTATATCATGTCTGTGATTATAAACTTTTTATAAAAATATATCTAATTAGAATTCATTCTAAGTAAAAATGCCTTCAAATTTTCACATCTTAAAAGTGGGGAATATGTTATTTTTTGAAAAATCAGCATTTTTAATAATAGTCTCATTATGATTTTTTTTCCTTTTCTAGGAACGAATTCTATAAATATTTTTAAAACATCGGAAGAAATTTCATATTATTTGTCTAATATAAGTTTCAATTCTCATTTGTTTTAAGCAATCTTTTGACCCAATATATTAATGAAATCTTACTATAAATGCTGCTTAATGATGATGAGGTTTAAAAAGTAGAAATTAATTGGTTTTTTTATTTTATTATTTTTTTATGTTTAAGACGAAATCATTTTCTTTATGATTTTCGAAATAGTAATTTGGAGCTCCTCCTCTAAGGCTGAACAATTCAAACTTAATTTAGTCTTAAATTCAGTTCTTGAGAGACTTGAACGATGGTGTTTTGAAAACAACATGTCTGTTAATACCGATAAGACTTTATGCCAATATTTCACGCTCTATCATCGACAATTTATCCCTGATTTGTCTTATCAAAACAAAAGCCATCTACTTAAGGATGATGTCTCGTATCTAGGATGTGTTATTGACAAGAGACTATCATGGTAGAAACATGCTGATCATGTAATCCCAAAAACCGAAAAAAGGCTCCACGATTCTCAAGAGGCTTGCTGGTGTAAAATAGAGTTGTGGCAAAGATACTCTAAATCTAACTTATAAAATCTATATACAACCGGTTTTGAACTATTGTATCGAGGTGCTTGTGTCCGCTTCTGCTAAAGTGCTAAAGCTTTTGGACATCTTTCAAAATCAAGCCTTGAGAATTACTACTGGTGGAGTTAAAACCACCCCAGTGCTGGCCTTATAATTTCTCACCAATACTGAGCGTATGATTAATATAATTCAAAGGAGGGCCAGTATTTTATATAATAAACTAATTAGGTACCAAAAGATGCATTTTAATGGTGTGATTATGATTTTAATTTGATTCGTATCTTAAAGACTCAGAGAGGTTTTATTCAATGTGTCCGTTCTATTGAACGTTATCAAATTATTAATGATCTGCCTACCCTTCCTTGCCTCTTCAAATGAATCTTGATATAAGGTTGGATCTTACTCAGAAAATTAGAAAGTCGGATCTCACTCCCAAAATTATTCGGGCGATTGCTCTAGAGACCATCCATAGTCGTTATCCACCTGATAATTGTCTGCACGTTTACACACTTTCTGATTTTTCTCAAGGCGCAGGTGCTGACATCTGTAGTGAACTTTTCTCTTTTCGTCTTCCGGTTGGTACTTTCTCGATTCACTTTGATGGTGAGATGGAAGCAATTCTCATTGCACTTGAACAAGTCTCCATACGACAAAACTCTTTTGAAGGAGCCGTAATACTTACGGATTCCATTTCTGTGCTTCAAGCTCTTTCTACTAATAAAGAGGTTAAGAACCAAAGAGTCCTAAATTGCAGGACTTTACTTGTGAGATTCCCTAATAAAGTGTCCTTCCAGTGGATTCCTCCCACTGTGGCCACTGTGTTGAGGGAAACGAGAGAGCTGATCTCCTTGACAAGAAGGCGACCTTAATTCTGTAGAAACCTCTTGCGAAACTGAGATTCCATTCATCTAAGCTTGAAATTTATAGAATCTCTAGGCGCTTTCGCCGTGATACTGCCTTACACCTTTCGAATGTCAAGCCTTGGACTGTACTCTTCTGTGCTGCACACACTGTTCCTGATTTCCCTCGAGCGACTGCAGTTGCTACATTTAGAATGCTGACTGGTCACTACTGTCTCCATGCCCATCTCTTCCGTTTTAACAATGTGGACTCTCCTGCGTGTTCTCTTTGTATGTCTGGACGTGTCTGGACTGCTTCACATTTGGACGAGTCCTCTGCACTATCTGTTTTTTCTTGTCGTGTTGCAAGCTATTGGAGAGCCCGTTGTCTAATGGCCTAGTGGCCAAACGACAGGCATTTGTAAATAATAATAATGATTTTCGAAATGTACTTTTGTCTATTGATTTGTTAAAAAGTCTACTTATTTAATAATTTTCATGCCATAGTATTAAAGTCTTTTATTTAATCTATTTTTCATAAATTTTAGAATGTTTTTGACGATAAATTTAAGTTTTGACGCTAATTGGTTATTGTCCCCTTTAAGTCTGTTATTCTCATTTTTCCTGTTTATTGAACATAATTAAATTCCAGCTGAATTTTGTTTGTTTAATGCAATTTTTCCTCAGAATATGTTTGTATTATTACCAATTTACTTGTTAAATATAATTATGTGTTTTCAAAATTTTTTGACTGATTATACCACTAACACTTATTAATACAATTCTGATTCAGTTTTACCTAAGAGAAAAATTTATAAGTTATTCTTTTAATTATATATCTTTTAATGTTACACACATCTTTTTTAATTCCTCTTTTTTCTAATAGATATTTTATTATATAATACCTATTTTAAGTTTTTTTCTTTGCATATTTTACCTATGATATTGTTTTTTAGTGCATTTTGTGTTTGATATTTTATGCATTGAAGTGAGAGAAAAACTTGTACACCAGTTTAATGTCATGTAAGGACACAGGTGCCAAAATATGGAGTGGCACAGAATCGACTAATATCTGAAAAGCACCTTAAAGGCAATAACATCATGAATATTGCAAGACAATCCACAAATCCATTGATATTCTTTCTTTTCTATCTTTTATGAACAAAATATTGTAAAGAATCCTAGATATGCTCGATTATGTTCATGTCTAGAGATTTAGGTGGAGAATAACAGTGTTTAAATCAAAAATTATTTAGGAGTTAAAAATAAATCTTGACATGTAGAGTGTCATGCCTGTACTAGTTTTCCTAACAACTAATTATATTATGATAAAATTTAATGTATCTATTTGTCGATTTTTTTAAACTTGCTTATTTCTCTGACTTGAGATCATTTATTAATACTAAATTGCTTTTTTATTTAGGAAATCATACGAAACTCATCAGGACCAAGTGTCGGATAAAGCTCTTCTGCAATGGAAATTTTTAGGCTCTATTTTAGTGCTTAGTAAACAACAAGAACGGAATGATGCGTTTCTACTTTCTGCAATATCAGTTAGAATGGCTACATTGTAAATATTAAGAATTCCTTTTTTAGAAAACATGGAAGTAGCAATTTGTATAAGAAAATTCTCTCGAAAAATGATACTTATGAGTTACAAAAAAAGCCTTAAAATGTTCTTCAACCACTATGCGCTCAGGGCCGTGGTAGCCTATTGGTTAGGACATTGGTCTTCTGTCCGGAAGGGCAGAATTCGATTCCCAATGCCGCCAAAGACCCACCAAGTACATGTGATATACGTACTTGTTAAATCTTGGAACCGAAAGTCCTGTGGTCGGTCGTTGAGCAGTTACAATGGGTGTAATGGTCTGGAGAAAATTTCCAGCTGTTTTCCCGTTCTTTTCTTGGATGTTGACTCTTACAAAAAATTCCTTTGAATTAAAATATTTTCTAAAAGGGTAGTGACTTACGATGAAGCCTGCAATTCTTTGTTTTTTTATGCTGGTGCTCTAATTATTCTTTGAGAATTAGTAACTCGCTTTCATTGACGTAAATTTAGACGTAATTTATTTGAGATTATGTTCTATCCGACTACTCATTGTTCCTTCCTTTCGGCATCAAGGATTTTTGCCATCTTTTTTCTTTTTCTTTTCATTTTCAAACAACTCCTATCTGATTATTTTAAATTAATATTTTTGTAGTTTTCATCTCCATAACTTAATTGCACAATACTAGTCGTTTAATATTTTTTGTACCTTTCTTTTCTCATCTTCTTTTTTTATCCTAGCTTTATATGAGTTTTCTTTTCCCAAGTGATCGGAAATCATTGATCTATTTTAAACTGGATTAGTTTGCTTAAGGTTTTTTAAAGTATGGACTTTAGTTAACTCATTAAGATCTACGAATTCATTAAATTTGATTAAGTTCGTTTTTCATAACTTTTATGATTCAAGCACTTCAATAAAAATAAAACAAGTTTATGAAAATTCACTATTATTATAACGATTTAAGATAAAATATAACTGATGCTTTAAATGTTCATTTTTATTTTTGTGTGCATAACAATTGGTTATTCAATTAATTTAAAAATGTTGTAATGTAATTATGATGCAAGATTTAACTGAAAGAAACTTACATAATTGTCATATATGTAACTCTATGCAAGTGAGATGATAGTTTGGAGTAATCTGTGCAAGTAAATGTCGATCACGACAAACTAATACAAGGCACAGTTAAAGAGATTGATTTTTTTAACACATTTCAAACCATTGCTTTAACCTTGCAACATACTAAAGTGCATCATAAAATTTTAGTGTGATTTAAATACATATATATACAAAGTTTTTTAAGAAGTGAATGATATTATTTCAGTTTATTTTCTCGGTTTACAGTTAAGAAAAATACGCATGCAATTCTTAGCGTTTTGAAATCTAAATTAATTCAAATAATTTGTTAATTTCTTTTGTAAGGAAAAGTATATTTTTAAAGAAATAATTCTAAAATTTATAGCAGGTAAAAAAATTATATTATTTAATCTTAACTTGATACAAATTCTGTGTTTTTGGAGAACTATTTATATTAATGATATATATATTAAAAACGGATGGAAATCCATAGCAAAAATTTGAAGAAACAATCAATAATATTATGGAAATTACCTCTAATTTAAATTTTATAATTTTTAAATAATGATTTTAATCTCTGTAGCTTCGTTTAAGGCCTATTTACTACTGCTCCTCTGATATTCAAACCCCTAATGTAAGAATTTTTTGCACAATTTTATTTTTCTAAGAAAGTAAATGAAAAACGATATTAATTTCACTTAAATGAAATAAGTGTATAATCTAATATTTTAGCCAAGATTCGGAGTATAATCTAGTAATCTAGCCAAGATTGGGAGTGTAATCTAGTAATCTAGCCAAGATTAGGAATATAATCTAGTAATCTCGCCAAGATTATAATCCAACGAGCCAAACAGTCACTGCTGATCGATCTATACTCGCAGCAATTGGGACATGTGCAACACACATTGCAACACTGGTTAATCTCAAGGGTTGTACTGATCTTCACCAATAACGCGAGACCACATTTCGCGCGTGTGTCCAAGAATATCATATAACAACTTAGTTGGGAGACTTAATGCCATCCTCCTTACTCACCTGACCTTGCAATATCTGATTACCACCTCTTCCATACCCTGGACAATCATCTTCGTGGAAAAGCCTTCACCAATGAAGCAGACTTACGCCAAGCCCTCACGGATTTCTTTACGTCCAAAAGCCCCGAGTTTTCCAGAAAGGGGATCGAGCCACTGGAGATAAGTTGGAACAAAATGTTGGAATCCAATGCCGATTACTTCAAGAACTAATAATAGGTTACACTTTCTTTAGGTTATGTTCTTTTGGATCATTAAAAAGGACAATAACTTTCTTGTTTACCTTGTATTTCTCATCTTAAATTAGATGTTAACGAAATCCATCTATTTGCTGTACCACACTTTTTTTTAAATAATTTCAAAATGTTTATGTTTATGAAACTATTTAAAAAATTGCATAAAAATTTAAAATCATGATTAAAATTATTTTTAATATATTTTCCAACTTACATTTGATTACAAACATTTTCCAATTATAATAGATAAATATCAATTTCTTTAAAGTATAATTGATGAGAACCATCAAAAATAAACTGTTATAGCAACTCCAAGTTTATACATATATGAGGGATAGTATATAGGTTTACGAAGCCCGTTGGCTTAATGGTCCGTTTCGTTCTCTCAAGGCAGAGTTCAGAGGTTTGATTCTCGGGGAGGACAAATCTCGACTCTGCCTTGCATCCGCGGAATTCACTTTTAACCTTGACCTATACGTTTACCGGTATTTCAATAACCACCAAGTAGCAACCTCAACCGAAAAATTGGGAAATTATAATTACCGATAACTGTATAGAGAAAAAGTAAGTGAACCAATGGTAATTCAACTCATTGGTCAAATTAGTCACATGATTAATAACTTACGAAGATGTCTTGCAGAATAATATCGAACTACTTTCGTAATTAATAAAAATGTAGACTAAATCGTCTGTACTACGCATTCTTTTCTTTTTAATATTTATTTCACATATTAAATGTACTAAGATTACTTAATTATAGAAAATTGCCTGCAGATCTTTCCAGAGATTTTTCCCAGAAAGGTTTTCAAGGTCTTTCTCCCTGACGACTCAAAAATATGAAAATAACATAAGAAAATTTTCAAAGACAATGTTTTTCCAAAAAACTTCAAGTCATTTGAATGTGCCTTGCCATAACTTTCTGGTACAAGGTATTTTTCGTGGTATTATACCCTTGTCATAATAAAACGTTTCTAATTGTTAAAATTATTCAATAAAGCATGTCAGAACTTCCATTTTTATTTACTCCAGATAATTTTAATTAAAACACAAATAAACTATTACTGTAATTTTAGTAAGAAAGTAAATTTTAAATTTAAAAATTTACAATTTCTGTTTAGTGTCATTAAAATCCCCAAACATTATTCAACATTGAAGAATGTTAAATTTCAACGATAATTTTCATTTGATTTTGTCTTTGAATAATTTATCACCTGAGAGGTTGGTCATGACCAACATCCACTCTCCAAGCTGACATCGATTCTAGCATTATCCCTGGAATCCACTTTATTCCGGAGTGAAAGTGGACTGCCAGTCGATTCTGGAATAAATTACGCCTGTCAGGTCATGGTCACGTAACTTGAGGAGAAACTTGACATAAGAAAATACAGCGGACACTGAACTCATTAATATGTAAATGTGCTTTCTGAACTATCATTTTTTTCTTTGCACGTTTTACTACTTAAAATAAAGAAGTGTTTAAACTCTACTGAAAAAAGCATGAGTTAAAAAGATGTACTTAGCTCTTTTATCTTGTTCAAAATGTTAAGAAAGAAAAAATTCTGTATTTTTCAGTTTTCGTGTTTTGAATTTAAATTGCTTTGTGTTACGAGATTCCCATTTTTGAAATTCTATTTTTTTATGAATGTTGAATAAAAATATCATAAATTTTATGATATTGTTGAATAACAATATCATAAAATTTATTTTTTATATCTATGTTAGTGTTATTTTTTAAGTAATATTCTCACGAAATTTAAAAAAGCAATCACATAAATCCCCCCCCCCAAAAGTCACAAAAATATCTAATATTTCCAGTTATCTCTGTTATATATATTATTTATCATCATATAATATCAATATTTTGTTTTTAAATATTATTCATATATTACTAAATATTTTAAGTAAAAAAGTTTTATTTTATTTATTTATTTTTTTTTTACTGAAAAGATTAAAGGTTTAACCATTAACATTTTCATTATGCTTATATTTTCCTAAATTTCTTATAAATTTTAAAAGGAATTATTTTCATATTTAAATTCACTTTTGCAATAAGAGAAAGATTGCATGATTAATCCAATTCACAAAATTTTATTTTACACATAATTTTTTATAGAATAAAATACATAAATAGTGAAAAATTAATTTTCATGATAACATTTTTTGCATTTTTATGATGCTGAAAGAATTAGGAAAATATGCTTTAATCTTTTATTGTCGGGACTTATTCGATGTGCGAATCATTTACATCACTCTATCCTTGTATGTAGTTATATATGTTCTGCTTAACGAAAAAAAATTCAAAATAGAAGAACCTTATTTTGAAAATAATTTTAAATCAAGAATTTCGCTATAAGTAGATATACTAATTCTAACTTTTTATATGATAATCAGATCATTAAAATGAATTAGAAGTCAAATAATATTTTCGTGTTTAATTGTAATGTTAGGAAATGTTTCGATCCACAGTTTTCTTTAATTGTAAAATGAATATGCTCCAAAAATGTTTTTACAATTTCAGAGAAAAATAACGCTATTTAAAATTGATATTTAACATTCAGTATAATTAAAACGAAATACATACAGAATCTAACTCTATTTTCATAATATTCAAAGCATGCTTTGAAATTCCATGTTTTTATGAATTATGATATATTTAAAAACACTGACATTGCAAAAATGATCCTTACATGTATGTGTATTTTTCATTTTTTCCCTAGTATTTCGGACTAAATTTGTATGCTATACGAGAAAACTGCAACTGTGATTTTATGAAATAAAAAACTAAACTCTGTGGCACGACAACTCATGTGGGAAAAAAAACCTACAGTGCCCATCTTTGTTTTCCTGACCGAGAGTCCCTGGGGTGCGAAGCATATGTTTCGATTAGGTGGTCAACCTAACGCGAAACCCCAGTGTATAGTTTCCAAGCATGCTTGGTACTCAGTTTATTGACCCACTGAAGGGATGAAAGGTTGAATCGACCTTGCCCAGCCCGAGGATCGAACGTCGGACCTGTGCCTTGGAGTGTGAAACGCTACTACAAAATTACCGGGCTTCCTTATGAAATAAATGTTCTTCAAAATATATTTCCCCCATTCATCATATTTTATTTCCAAAGAAATTAAGGTCTTTACATATATAGAATAAATTATGAGCAGAGAATTTAATACAAAAATAATTTATGAGATTGTGTGATTGCTTGAAATAAAGCCAGTTTTTCTGAATGTCGAATTAAATTACTCAGTAAAATTAAATCAGGATCAATAAAATTATATGAGTGATACAGTCAGAAATTAACTTTTAATTTGGGTTACATTGTGCGAAAATAATAAAATTTCAATCGTTAAGGAGTAATTAGAATAAATAAGTCGAAACTATTTTTTAAAACCGAGTCTAGAATAATTTCATCTTTCTTCTATTAGAATGACAGTCCAGTATGGGCCAAGGCTTTCTTAAGAACTCGATTCCATTTCATTCTCTTTTTTGGGATGGTTTACCAGTTCTTTATTTTTAATATTTGAAAGTCATAAGTAACGCAGTCGGTCAGTTTTCATTTGTGTCTGACGCTTGCTCTGCTTTCTAGAACCTGGTAAATGAATATTCTATAAGCCAAGGGAAGGGCTGCATTCTACAGATGTATCCCTCGAATTTCATTCGTTAGATCTTTACAAACTTTAGAGTCGGTTTCCTTATGCAATTTATTTAGTTCATTGTTGTATCTATGTCTCCATAGAGCACCGATATTAACTACACCAAAATTTTTCCTGAGCACCTTTTTTTCGAAAATACTTAGTTGATTTGTTTGGGATTGAAGTGTCTAGATCCCCAAGCCTTAACAATAACAATTAGTCTTATAATGGATTTATGAAGTGTCATTTTGTCTTTATTTTAATTAATTTTGATCGCATAAAGAGTTTCAGACTATTAAGGTAGTGATTAGCTGCTGTTATGCATCTTCTAATTTTTGAGTTTAAATTATTTTGCCCATTAATATTCAACCCAAAGTATAAATGAAGTTATTAACCATTTTAAACTTCTAATTTTCAATTTCCAAGTATTTGGTTTTTGTCAATGCTTTATTTACTGGCATATACTTGGACTTTTCTTCGTGAACGCTTCACACAGTGCTTTATTTGCTCTTGAAATTATCACAATATTCTCTGATTATCCGAGAATTTGTACACCCTTTGTAAAAATTGTACCTTTAGTGTTAATTCCAGAATCCCGAATTGTATTATTCTATCTTTGAGTATTGTGTGTAAAAAAGGTGGATTTAATGAATACTTGTACAGTGGCACTCAATGGATGTATTCTAAATACACTGAAAGTGAATCTTTGATATTTAAAGCTAAAACCAATAAGAACTGCTCAGACATGTTCTATTTTAGACGTCCTAGCCACTAGTAATGAATACGATAGACCTTTGGCTGTGTCGGGTAAAGAACTTTCCAATAAAGAGAATGATGCCTTTCTCAGCAAAACCACCACCACCTATAATGAGAATTATTAAAATATTAGAAAGTCATTCTCAAAATTTGGAGATTTGAGCAAAGGAGAAGTAATAGAAAGAAATGAAAGGTAACATTAAGAAAGATGAAAATTTTCATTTGTAATTGTTTAGTTAACTAGTACTTAATGTCTTCCAGAAACTTTTTGGAAGTAGTAAATGTTAGAAACTCATGCTTCCTCATGACAATGCATTTTATATTTCTGAAAGATTGACATTGAATTTCTCGAACAAAGACATCATTGTGATAGATCATCGATCCATTCTCCAAACCTTGTTATATGTGAGTTTTTACTATTTTTTATGCAAAAATATAACTTAATCGTTGTTTTAATTCCAATGTAGAGATTGATAGGACTATAAATGTTTTTTTCATTGATTACAAGAATAAATGAGTTAAATTATTTCACCTTAAGAAAATTCACCGACAAAAAAAAACGCTAATGGTTATTAATATTGAAAGGCATTATTTTATTACATTCTTAAAATTGCATTCATATTTCAAATACATTTTAAAACATCTGTTATTATCTAAATAATTTCAGTATGATCCTGCTATACATCATACCATATAATGGACAACTTAACAGCTGAATGCTGATGTAAAGTACTTTAACACCCATGTCTTGTCATTGCTATCTGGAAGAAATTCTTATAAAATGGGGGTCGAATTAGTGCCAACCATGAAACCTGAAAACTGCCAAACATCCACATTCTGATAGATGTTATATAAAAACTAGAAACGCATCACTCACTTTTCGCTATTCTTAAATAGTTTGGATCATTAACTCTAAGAAGTTTTATTGCCCAGAAAGTTAAGATGAGCCAAAATACAAAATACAGTGTAAAATTTAATATATTGGAAAACATTTATTATGAAATACGTATATTATTTAAAAATTTTAAACACAAAAAGAAATTGTCATCAATATTTTATATTTTTCCTTCAAGTCCCATTAAAAAATATTGCTTATAGCTTATTATTATGTGACCTTTGCTCAAGGCACTATCACACAGAATTTCATTCCAATGGAATCCTGCCCAATGTGGAATTATGGGCAGTGAAATACCTGATGCACTGGCTAAGAAGGCAGCTTTGAAAGAACTGCGTATAAATCGTTCTCTTTCTTTTCATCAAATTGTTTATTAACTTGACCCTTAGAAAAACTCTTAAACAAGGCATGATTCAACGCGCCAGGAATAAGGGATGGATGGGGGAGGAGAGACCTGTTCCCACTTTTCTAAGAAAGACTGCGGCGGATCTATTCAGAGGACTGAGTGCTCACTGGACCATTCCTATAGAGTTACATTGGGGGATTCTTCAAAATGTGTTTAGTGTGATTCTAACCAACTAATGATTTTTAAACATTTAATTTTTTATTGTATTTTCTCAATATAAGGACATTGTCAAAAAGTATTGGAGAGCCCATGGCTTAAGAGAAAATATTTGGCATTTGTAAAACAAATAATAATATGTGAAGAAAAATCAGGAAATTCAGCTGCTTTTATTAAAATCAATTTTATACATATGGAGATTGATTTTTATATAAATTATTACACATGCTTATGGAACAAAAAATCTTACTAAATATCTTTTAAGAAACTCACAAAAATTCAATTTTTACTTTCTTTTCTTACTAAAATGATTTTTTTGATTTAAAATATATCTCAAGTAAAAAAAATGTACCAATTTTTAATCATTTCTTCAACTGCAACAATAAATTTCTATTTGTGTTTATTATGAAAGAAAGCATTTTTTCTGTAAAATATGATTAGTGCGTATCAGAAAATAAACACAAAGAACTAAGTCATTTCACTCTGTACCCTTTTTTCGCTATTTTTTTTATCATTTTTAAATAAAAGAAAACCAAGATTACATAAATTTTTAGTTTTATTATCTTACTTAAATATAAAATACTGGAGATGAGATTTTTAAGGAATGATAAAAAAGGTGAATAAAACCATTATCGACAAACAGATGTAATATTCGCATAAAGCTGATAGTAGTGAATATTGATTAGGATTTCTATTTTTATCTTTCATCATTCTTAATTGCTTAAGCCCTTCAAAAATAAAATTATATCATATTATGTGTTCATTCTCTGTACATAATTTTTGAAAAGCTGAAGTGTATAGTTTGAAATTTATTTTTTAATTCAAGAAAATTTTTAATAAATGTTATGATTTGGAAAATTGTAGTTTTTTCATGTGTAATCTTGTTCATCAATGAAATAGCTATTTGAGTAGAATAATTTGGTTGTCCATTCTTATATAATATTCCTTTAATGGCTGTTCTGAGCAGCTTTGTGAAAAGACTTGAAATGGTTTGCAACTTTATGAATGAGGAGAAATCAGTGGATTTTTACAGTAGCTTCAGATCCGCTGAATACATCCAATTCGAAGGTAAGAAGTATAAATTATAAGTTTTTAGAAGAAAAAAAGCATCTCTAACAATAAGTCTTCATCTCATATTTAATTGTTATATATTCTTAAACATTTTATGTATTCTTAACAAAATCTTTTCCTTTTCATTTTTTCCCTAATTTTTAAAAATTTATATTCCCATTGATTAATTATGATTTTCAGTTATATTTTGTGCTTTTATAATTTATGATGAATTGATGACACCGTATAGTGAAAAGCTTAATGGCTGAAAAGTGTTGTAAAACTCTTTTTAAGCATCCACTTTTAAGCGATTTCAGAGAAAAGTTTTATGAGCAGGGACCATAGTCACCTGTATCAAAAGAAAAACCCAGTATTCACCTCGACAAATGAAAGCACAAAAATGAAAATAAATGTACAAATAAGTATGAAACGTGTATGATAAATTTAAAGAGTAACACTCTTTCTCTTATTTTATAAAGGTTGAGATTGGACCCGGGATTTTATTTTGAGAAGAAGATAAACCTACCGCTAGCACACGATGAGCCATATATTTAAAATAATTTTTAATAAAGATAGTTTAAAATCATTCATAATTATATCAATATTTTTTGAATTATTGTATTTTAATCAAATTGCTAAGATTTTTATATTCACATACTTTACTCGCTTTATTTTGTATATTAAATTTCAAATTTTTATTTTTATTTCGTTTACGAAGAACGTGTATCTACTTCCACTATAGTTCTTACAATAATTAGCATTTTTACAAACTTAGTTCATTGACGAAATACATTTAAATCCCCTATGGATTTATAATTTATAATTTTAATAGGCATTTATGAGAAAATTTAAATTTAAATTTTATACGCATTATTTATAAAGTCTAAAATTTTTATGACGAGAGAAATATCATATAAAAGAAAAAAATGCAAGCGAGATATAGTTCCGTTATAATGTTTGAAAATAGAAAATTAGGGAGACAATTAGCAAAATATTTTAATAATTATGTTAATATTGTGTGTCTAACATTTAACTTTAAATTACTTAACTTTGACAAAATTTAATTGTGTTTTGAAATTTTTTCTAACTTAGTAAAACAATTTTTTAATGAGAAAAAATTCTCACCATAGAAAATTAAATTTCCTTTTTTTGTTAAAAATATAATTTCTTGTCCTGAATATTTTCAGATAAATGTATTATTTTAAACATTTTTCTTCTACACTGGTATTCAAAAATAATGTTTCAAACATACTTTTTTAAAATAATTATTTTAAATCTGATATGCTATTATGCAATTGAGGAACGAAGTTCACTTTATGCATTTAAATCTGCAAAGGTTATCATTAAAAACATAATTTGAAGATGATAAGTGGAAGCTCACTGAAATCACCGAATTTATGCGTAAAATTCCATTTCTTTTTAAGAAAACAACCCAAACTACACAAATAAAAGGATTGCATCAAATATTTAAATGATCATTTGTGAAGGAGAGCCATTGGTAGGCTAGCAGCTGGATGTTAGCCAAGGAAATTGCCTATTGACTTTACATGTCGTATATTGTAATAGCCAGAATATGATAATAGTTTCAGATTTCTCATACGATCAGAGGGTTTGGTCAATTAAAGTTGTCCAAAAATAACAACACTTTGAATGATCATTATTTGCCTTTAAATACATAGTGTACAGATGAATGATTGTCTGATCATCTGTCTCGAAATCTCGGTACTGAATCTAAAACAAATACATCGAAATTCGTATATTGAGGGCTAATTGTCAGGGACTTCTTAGGCTTGAGACGTGCAATGTATGATCACCGCATGTTGTTTCCCAAAAATCCTATCTCTGTTGGTGCCATGAATATCACTCTTGAATAGATTGACACCGAATTCTCTTCAGAGACAAATAGAGCTTGAGCACACAAAGCAGTTCTACGAGATTCATCTTAAGAGCACTTAGGCTGGGCGCAAATGCGCCGATTATCGCTCGCGATATGTCGTGCGCAATGATCTACACGTCGCGCGTAAGACACATCCGACGGAATGACATCATTTATGTCGTAATTACGTCAGAAAGTGGGTGGAGCGAACGACGTTTTTGGATTTCAAGCAGGTTTGAAATATAACGTAACGTTGCGCTCGACAGCTTTAATTGAAGTTTCCGACCAAGTGTTTTAGGCCTTATACCTCGTGCTAGAAATTTGAAATGGAAATAAATTACAAATTTTCAACTGAAGAGGAGAAATTTATTATAAATCTTTTTATAGAGGTAATTTTAATTTTTTTAAAAACATAGTTATTTGTAATTTAAATTTTTTCGCTCTTCAGTTGTTATAATTTTATTTAATTTATGTAGACACCAATGCCTTTGGGACTCTAAAGATAGTTCTTATTTCGATAAGTACAAAAGAAGTCAAATAATTAAAGAAATTTCACATTGTTTGCTGAAACTTTTCAAAATACTGTTACATGAAATATAACATACATATTGACTAATAAATAAAGTCAAATTTTCATACTTTTAATTAATTTAATTAACTTAGATTAAATATTTGCTTTAAAGGCGTATTGCTGTTGCAGTAAAATTATTAACAATTTTAATTGCTTAAATGCAAATATTTGATATTATAAATAATTGGAATATTATGTGTTCTATTTACTATTTATATAAATTCAATTAAATAATAAAAATTGATCTTTATTCTTTTTAATATTGTTAAGGATGGTGATGAAATTGCTTAAATATATGCGTTATGCAGAGAAATTCAAATATTTGTAAGCAATGAAAAATAATGTAAACAAGATTTGGGAGTCGATCGAAAATGGAACCAGAATACAAGCAAATTCTCATTGGTTTAAAATATCTATGACGTCAAATAACACGTCATATCCATTTCACAGTCACATTGTATAGCGACATCACAACGACTCTCACCCGACTGCCTTGACAGCATCGTGTACCCGATCATCGCGCTCGTTTGCTCCCAACCTTAGAAATCACTACCATTGTGAAAAAATTAGAGGAATTCATGGTTTTGACATATTTGTATGATTGTATGGGGAGGAATCATACTGGAAAGGTGCATACTGTCTCCTTATCTTTTGGTTCGTTCTTAAAGAGTAGACTCTGATAAGGATGTGATTCTCGAATTCTGAATACACCTTCTTCGAGAAGAAGTGGATGACAAATTTGTTTTTATGGGCGATAATGCCCAATAACACAGATTGCACATGTCAACGAATATCTGAAAGAAGAAGATACTAATCATATAATGTAGTCATGGCGGCTTCCATACTTTAATCCTTTAGAGCACTTAGAGATGTTTTAGGAAGACCCACGGTATGTCAATTTAAAGTACAAGCTCTAGTGCCTAAATACTTATCGATAAAAAAGGGATACTATATTCTGTAGCATGTTTTAAAAAGCTGGAAAGTATAGTAAAAGTATGGATGTATGATGAAATCTTTCGAAAGTAATAAAAATGATTCAAATTTTACTTCTGCACATTGGTCTCCAAGTTGTTAAACTATAAGCTATACTATGCTTGGGGACATTAAACTAGATTTGTATATATATATTTCTTCTGTTTAGGGAACATCAACTGAGTTTTCACTGATCGGGATGTTTCATTGGATGTATAGAGTTTGTATCGTTAGTTTCTGTTAGGGTATTAATCAGATTCCTGACAACTGATTCATGATGCATGTAACAACCTATTTTTTCTTTTTCAAATATTTAAGGCTCGAATTAAGGTTTCTTTTCATACAACGTATTATCCTAAAAACATTTTTTTAACAACAACGAATGTACTTTATCATTTTCCTTCCTATGATTTTTCTAAAATTTCATTATTCATTGAGTATAATATATACTATACTTATTATTAAGTAAAAATTATTTTTATAGTATTAAGTAAAAATAATTGATTTGAATTTTCATTATATCAACGTTTCTTTTTTTTCAATTATGTTGTTATTCTGAAAATAATTCATTATGAAAATACTTACTGTTTGTGAGATATTCTAGGTTCTCTGAAAATGCAGCTTCTCACAAAAGTGATCAGACGTTTAAAAACTTTATTCAAATATTATTGTATATTAACTAATATAAAATTTCAAAATAAATTACTTAATTAAATTCTCAATAAAGGCAGATCATGAATTTGGAATGTATAATGAAATTTATTATTAAAAAAACAATAACCGAATACTTGTCTCACACCACATAGAAGTGAAAAAATATTTATAAAAACATTTTAAATGGGGAGATTAGTTTTTTTTTTGTAATTTGGTTAACTAAAAAATTTCTCATTAATATATTTTTATTCATTGTTAAAATCTGAGTATTATTTAATAATTTTTGTACAATCATATTAAACCACATATAAACTTATGTTCCATATTTGCCATAAGGAATAGGAAAAAAAAATTTTGTGACATATTTTTAAAACCTGAATCCTCAAGAAATTGCAGCTTTTTAAAATTAAAAAAACTACTTTACAAATAAAATAATTAATTGGTTCATTTATACATTTTTCCCCAAGAAAATATAACAATAAAAAAGCATGTTAAGGGGAATTAAGATATCAAAGAACACATAGTTCATTCACAATATGTAACTACAGAACTTTTTTAAGGAAAAATATTGTACCCAGAAATTCAAAATCAAGTATTTGGATTTAATAAGAGATATTACATACTCTCCTCAGTAAGAAATTAGGAATTCTATTATGAAGATGCAGACCAATTTTAAGGATAAAAATCTTACGCATCTCCAGAGATTGGAAGTAAAATACCTGGAAAAAAGATAAGGTGGGACTATATCACACCAGATATATATCATATAAGAGAATTAATTGATGTATTAATTAAAAATGAAAAAATGAGTGTGTTTGCCTCTATATTTTTAGTTGAGAGTGTGTTTTTAAATATTGATACTAGAAGTCTTTATTTTTTAGGCTTTACGTAGAAACTGTATTATTTCCTTTTTGTTAACAGGGGTTCCGATAAAATAACTATCCTCTAATTCCTCTGTAAATATTCCAATTTATTTCTTTCGCATTTAAATAATTGATGTTGTTGTTACTTCCGACACTTGGACAAGCCAAACTCATATCGAGCTTGGCGCATTAACGCCTTGGCAATGCGAATTTAAATCAATAGGAGTCAAAGGAAGCGACTTTCGTTTTAATCAGAGCGCCACGAAAGTGAAAGTACGTCTTTGCTCTTTTTATAAATCCTCCGATAGATGGCCCCACCAGAGGATCCACTATCCATAAATTTTGACATTGATATGATGGAGGAGGAAATTTTCTCCAGACCATTCCACTCATAATAACTGCGCAATGACCGACCACAGGACTTTCGATTCCACAGATTTAACGAGCACGTATATCGCATGTACTCGGTGGGTCTTTGGCGACATTGGGAATCGAACTTCAGTCCTTCCGGTTTGAAGGCCGATACCCTAACCACTTGGCTACTACGGCCTTTATTAATTAAACAATAGTGTACATGCTGTACCTCATATTTGATTTCATATATTACCATCAGATATTAATTCTATAAATAGTAAAAAAATTGCTTAAAAATAAAGTTTCTTTAATACCTTAATTATGGAAATATCATTTGCATACAATAATCATTTGATCACATAAGGAATATCTTTAAATAAATCAGACAAATAAAAGTGGTAACACTATGAGACAAAAATGAATCTTGTGGAACTCAGCTTTTCAGATAAAAGTTTCAGATAAACAGAAACGAAATTTAATGATGAGAGTTCTATCTTGAAGGAAGTCTTGTATTTAGTTCCAGTGCTGCCAATCTTACCCATGCATAAATACTTGAAAATTAAACTATCAATATAAATTGAGTGGCAAACTGATTGAATACCTGGAAAAATTCAAATAATATGTTTTCTGTTTTCCGTTTTTTACTGATATAGTATCATTAAGAAGAATTTGATGGTCTGATTGGCAGTCACGAAAAAGGAGAAATCACAGATGAGGACTTGTCAAGTTTTTGTTGTTTAATAAGATGAATAAAGAAGGCTCTTTGTCATAATATTCCTTCAAATTTTACTGTAAAAATATTATTAAAGAAGTAAGGTGGTAAGAAGAAATATCGCTTTTGGATTTTTGAGATTTAAAAATAAATATAATATTTTTCCAACTACTACTAATAATACTATTGATAGCATCAAAGGAAGATAATACCATTGATATCAAAGATTCAACGATAATATCATAGATCTCATCAAAGATAACATTAGATATTAATTCGATAAAGGTTTTTTAAAGTTTTGGTAAAAATACTGTTTACTCCAAGAACTTCTAATGAAATTTTTCTGCAAGAAATTTTAGAACAATTTTTTCAGGTCTGAACCAAAAAATTTTCAAAAAATTAAATCCACTTATATAAAATAATAATTTTATGAAGATTTTTGTTCCTAGGACCGTAATAATCATAAAGAATTCGAATGATGGTATGTATGATGTAATTAAATCTTAAAGCAAAAATATAGATATTAAGGATCTCATACATCTTAATGACCATTCTCATTACATAATAGAAAGAATGAATATTATAACTGTATTGAAAGATAGAATTAAAGATTTTATGGAGAAAAGAGTTTTGTTGAATTTAGCAGTTTTACCCAGTATCTTTTTTTAAAATCATACAGATTGTTTAATTTAACAAAAACTTTTTTGGAAAAAGATCCAAATTTGATCATTCTATAATCTATGGGCTTTTATTAGATGTTTTTTTTTAATTAAAAGTAGACTACAATAGATATTCTATCATATGGAGGGTTACTACAGCTGTAAGTTTAAATTATTATTAAATATTAATTTAATTGTCAAAGAATAATTATTTATAACAGGGATGATTATTTAGACTTGTCTGATTTCATAACTAAAAATATTGAGAAATAGATAAAGATAAAGATATTTTAAACAGGAAATTTTGAAGAAACTGTGCAGTCCAAAAGTTCGTAACCATTTGACCCAGTCGGTCTTTCTTGCAGATATATTTTGAAGGTGAAAAACTGACTATTCAAGTTCATGAATCCTTTATGATTTGCTACTATGTCACAAAAAATTAAGCTCTCCTGATGTGTTTATCATTATTATCAAACATATTCCTTTTATTTCGCTGTGAAAATCTCCTTTTATCCAAGGAAGGGAAGAAAATATGAACTTCTTTAAAGTGAGCTAAATGACAAAAACAATGCAAAAAAAAAACTCTCATTATAATTAGAAAATAATATTTAAAAATTTATACATTCAGAACACAAATAATCTTGTGGCTTACGGTTATTCTAAGTTACAGCTAAAATCAATATTTAAGGGATTATTAGGTGTACATTTTTTACAATGTTGGAGCTAATATTGTGTCTTGAATTTATGATGACATTTATTTTTATCATCTCATCCTCTTTTGGGTATTTTTTATTGTGATAGAATCTTGTAACACACACACACAATTTATGAATATTTTTTCCGATATTTATTAAACTGGACATGGGACTTGAACCAACGAACTGTTGAACCGAAACCCAGAACACTAACTACTGTGTGCTCTGGATTTCGGCTCTGGGTTTCAAGTGTCAGCTCGACTGATATCTCTTGGGAGTTTAATACTGAGAATAGTAATTAGAAATGAAATGGGGTTAATATTATTTGCATTTAACTTCTTTAGTTTAAAATGAGACCTTATTTTCTTCCACAACTTCATCAGTTATTCTTTAAAGAAGCTTAATGTAGATTTATCATGAAGTAAAAATGTGGTATTAATAATGTTCCAAATAATATGATAGTTGAACAACTGGATTATTATGAATTTGATTAGGCGATAACAGCCGCTACAAAATTCAATCAATCGATATAGGAAATTTTTCATCTCTAATAAATCAACAATTTCATTTTTATTTCATAGTTAATAGTTCAGGAATAATGTTTGCGAACTTAGGTAATAAGACTGCTTCAAAAAAATAGTCCAATGGTTTGTTTGTTTGTCGCTCAACGGTCACTTTTTGCACACGAGGGCTAATTAGACCGGGACCTACGGTTTAAAGTGGATTCCGAACCACTACAAACATCCATGCCCAAGGTGGGATTCGAACCCACGAACTGTTGAACCGAAGGCAAGAGCGCTAACCATTCGACTGCCAGCTCGGCAACAGTCCAATGAAATGCGAAAGTTTAAATACTCTTCCGCCTTAAATGTAATATATAGAATTGTCAATTTTGAAGGATTTTTATTTTAATCTTTCTGCGAGGCAAATATGTCTAACATCTTTCCATTATTGAAATATTGTAAATGCAATAATCTCTAAATTTGCTTTAAAAAATGAACATATACAAAGAACACCCTAAATTATTATGTCAAAGTGAAACAATACATTATTATATTCTACTTTATTTGAAATAAAAATTGGAAAACAAAAACCTTTTCTTCCAGAATGCTTGTAAAATGCTAAAAGATAACATAATAGAAATATGTTAAGAAAAATAAAACATTAACAAGGTTCAATTTAAAGACAACCAACCATCAGCTGACCAACTGTCCATTTGACGAGCCAAATTTTCTCATCTACTTTTTTCATTTTTTAATACCATTTTCATTTTTAACTTAAAAAGAACAAAAATGCATATCAATTTTTTGCAATTAAGCTGTGTATTCTTGACCCTTTTCAGCCGAGATTATCTAATGAGAAAAATAATATACTGAAATTTATTCGATCAAAATTTTTTAAATTCCAACCATCAGTTAAAAAATTCCATAAGCAATTCAAATTTTAAACTGGTCTAGAAAATTTTTCAATACCGTTTTCTTTTCTGCGCCTAAATTTTTATTTGAATTTCTGATGTTGATTTCTAATTTTTCAATTCACTTTGAGCTCAGATTGTTTATAAAAGTAACACATATTTGATGTTACACTTTTTAATGATTTTTGTTTGGTATAATTTTCCCTCTCTCTCTCTCTTTGTGTATTTCTTTTGAGACTTTTTCTGTTAGGAACGGATTTAAGAAAGTAGGAAAAGCATGAAAATATGTATACATGTTCGAAAAAATTCTTTTTTTCTAAACAAACACAACATTTCGTTATAGGCCTTGGCTGCCTCAACCACATGCTTACTCCACTGTCTTCTGTCATTCGCGACTCTTCTTCAATTCTTGATTTTTAAAGTATTTAGGTCTCTTTCAGCCATCTAGTTGGTGGTCTTCCTTTATCCCGGGATCACTCAGGTTTTTTAAATGTTAAGATTTTTGTGGGATTATCATCTGGGCTTCATCAAACATGACCAAGCTACTTTAATCGATTACTACAGATGATTAGTGTATTCTGCGGTTGTTTACAGACCTGTATAGTTCAAAATTGTATCTGGCTTTCCATTGTCCTTCTTTCTGCACTGGGCCAAAGATAGTTCTGAGGATTTTTCTTTCGAATATATCCAGTAATAGTTTTGCATCTTTTTTTAGGGTCCAAATTTCACTACCATAGAATAAAACTGGTCTTATAAGTGTTTTATAAATTTAGTTTTGTGGCTGATAAATTTAGATCTTAACTTCCTTTTTTAGACCAAAGTAGCATTTGTGAACCATTTTAATTCTGTTATCAATTTCTTCTTTAAGCTTATTTTTATTCTTAATTATTATGCCACGGTATTTAAATTGATTAACTTTACAAAAAGTGTAGCTATTAATACACATAGGTTAGAATAATTTTCAATAAAGGGTGAGATTTCCATGCATTTGGCTTTGTCTTCATTGACAGTGAGTCGAAAAAATTGCAATGCATATAACAATAAAAAAACTTCGCTACTCATTTTCAGCAAAATACCACAATCTGATTTCCTTTCTAATAAGGTTTATCAAAGAGTAGAGATTAATAATGTATTTGGCAATCTATTGATAATTACTGTAAGTATAAAAAGAAGTAAAATAAATTTTGTACAATAGTGTTTATTTTAATAAACATTTATGTTAAAAATGGTAAGAGTGTTCTCGACATTATCATTAAAGCTATTTACAAATAAATAAAAGATTGAATGAATATATTTATGACTTTTTCAATTAAACCAATTTAAGCTAGAAAAATATATTTAGGAAATATTTTTCTTAATAATGTCATTTACTTTTTACACTTTCTTTTACATGCAGTTTATAATCTGAAAACTTTTATTGTGTTAAAACCGAAATGCTTAATGATATTTATATACCATTCTGGCGTTATATTGTATAATTTTAATAATGATCTCAATACTTTGAAATCCATTTATAGAAATCTAAAAAAATTCAATAAATTGTGATACACTAGTATGGTTATATATATATATATATATATTTATAAAAGACACAGTGGAAAAGAAGCAAATTAAAACTACATAAGTTTGCGAATTTAATTATTTAAATTTCTATCATTTCTACTGTTGCTTCTTAAGTAAAATATCAATATAAAGAAATTACTGTAGATAAATTTTTCTTAGAAGTGTAAACATTTTTTGCGAAACATTTCGAGTATATTTCCGTCAACAATTTGTATACGCGGCGAATATAAAAATTGTAAGTATACATAGCAGGTAAGAATCTACTGTATCACAGTACATTTGAATAATTTCATTAGAAATATTGCTCACTTAAATATTTTATGCTCATAGGAATCATACGGGCTCTGTAAGATATTGCAGTGCTCTTATAGTTGAAGAGGTAATAATACATAGAAACAGACAAACTCTGGAGTAGTTAACCCTTTGAGATAGATGTTGGGAAAACTGAAACGTTTCACTTAGCCAGGAAGTTCTTATACGTACCACAGGAAAATGAACATAGAGGACGGAGAATGCGAATATGAACTGACACAGCGAACGTTTTGGTTTGGTTTGTCGCTCAACGGTCATTTTTTGCACACGAGGGCTAATTAGACCGGGACTTACGGTTTAAAGTGGATTCCGAACCACTACAAACATCCATGACCAAGGTGGGATTCGAACCGACGAACTGTTGAACCGAAGGCAAGAGCGCTAACCATTCGGCTGCCAGCTCGGCGACACAGTGAATGATTTTTAAATTCACTAGATGGCACTCTGAGCTTATTGTATTTAAAATGATCTTAGTTATAGGATCCTAACTTCTAGTTTCTTCATATAATAACTTTTTTTGTTATTTTATTCATCATATTGGGAAGTGGAAAATCGTAATGTGAATAAAAAGAGTTAGGTTCATTTTGCATTTCATGTTTGTATTCCCATTTAGGATAGCTTTTATAATATTTCTTTTTATTTAGTTTTCACTACTAAGCGAGGTCATCAGAATTTTCCCCTGTCAGTTTTGTTTTAATTCAAGTTACATTTTTATTTTTATTTATAAAAGGCTTGACACCAAATTATTATAAAAGAAAACATTATTACTCAGACGAGGAATAATTTCACTTTATCCAATTATTCAAGTAGATTACACAATTCACATTTAAAAAAGTTAGAAAGTGGTATTTTTAATGATTTTTTTTTTATCCGCAAATATAACAAAACATATTTCATGCTTACATTTCTTTGTATTTCAAAATTTTCCAAATCAATAACTTTAAATTTTAATATTTGCTCCAGTATTTATGATTTCTTTATTAGTTTGAAAGTTAATTACTGTATTTTGTCACTTAAAACTTTGAAATAATTTAAATAGTATTATCAAAAATTTATCAATAAAGTAATCTTTTATATACTGTAATTGCATAAATGAAATAAAGAGAAATTATTATTAAATGCTCTAATTTTAATATAGATGACAGAATATATGACCTTATATCTGACAATGTTCACAAATCTGCAACGTTAAGCTGAAAACATTTTTAAGTTATTTTAAAGGGCTTAGTGACGCTTATTCTGTAAGGCCATTCCTTTCACTTCTACTTGTCCAGTGGGTGCGTCTTAGATAATGGTGTGCCATCTTGAAAGGGTTAAACGTGTATTGAGTGTGTGTAATACAATTTCTTGTAAAGCTCTACATAAAGTCGAAATGCTGCTGCATTATTTGTAGAAATTGTAATCACTAACTTTGCATGATTATTCTCAAGGTATGAACTTCATCTGACGTAGCATGCAGCAAACCATACTTTTCTTCATTGAGTTCATGATAACGTAAGCACCAAAAGAATAACAGTTATTGAGAAAAGTTTTTCATTAATGTTTGAGCAAGTGTTATGCACAATAATTTTGCAAAGCTGATACATTTTACCAAGTCATTCAACTGTTTACGAATATACGATCTTTCTATAGGAGGTTTAGCTTAAATTTCTTATCAATGCTCCCCGTAAAAATAAATTCTATAATTCATATAATAAAATTCCATAAAAGTAAAAAATATTTTAAGAATAGATCTAATAGAATGAATGTGAAAGTTTTTATATTAATTTTTTGAATTAAAATAAGCAGTAAAATTGGGATGACTATCACTTCCAGTTTACTATGGTACGAATTAGAAGTTCATTTTTGAAATCCATTTTAATTTTCATATACTTTTTTCTTCTTAAGAAATAAAAGTGCAATTGTCAGTTTGAAATAATATAGAAAGAATCATAGTTTTCAAAATTAATATCCAAAACAGAATTAGCTTTAATGGGTTTTCAATAAATTTTACATTAATTTTACAATACATAAATTATTAGCTGATAACAATGAATGAAAGTTTCATTTTTATTTGTAGGAATAAAAAAGTGATATTTTGTTCTACGTTGGCAAAGGTGGCCACAGCCTGTAGAATGGCAAAGGGCTGACGTATAACTGTTTATAAAAATGTAACGGTAATCATACAGCCCACAAGGACTATTTGGCATTGCTGGTAACCCAATATTGGGCTCGAATGAAACATATTGCCGAATCAACATCGGAGACGGGGGTTGCATTATTGATAGAAGTGATGTGGTCAAACAGCGGAGGGCCACTGCTTGCCAAAAAGAGCTGACTGCAGCAACTTGGTTGATGCCTAACATGTTTGTACTTGTTAGATTCATCTTTTCCCACCGGATGTGAATCCTGTACTATAGAGAACCAGCTCATTTTAGCAGGGACATAAGGAATTACCTGGTTGTTGTACGATCAGCACTGGCAAGGACCAGGGTGGATCTATCCCTTTGTATTGATCGTAATGGCAGATTTACGAGCTTAAATTTTTACTTTTGGAGTCACGTGAAAAAAATGGCTCACAGCATTCTCTCATACTGTTTGAAGATCTGATCGCTTGATATTCTTTTTTTGTTGGATTTGGGAGTGACATGTCTAACATATTTATTAATATATGCCAATCTATACAGCGCCACTGTGAGTCTTGTACCTCTGTTGGTAGTGACTCATTCTATAGAAGTTATTGTAAATCATTCGACAAATAAATTGCCGATCTGCTTAATCTTTCTTTTTCCTTTCATTTATTTGCTGTTAATGTTGTTTTACGTACAAGCATTTCGATGCTACATTTCCGCAACCACATTCATATCCGAATTTTCTTATTTTGGTCTTTTCTACCTACGATGCAATTTGAGAATTATTGGTATGAGACCTTAAATGAGAGAATACAGCAAATCTACAAAAACTAGAGCGTCTACCTTCTTTTAAAGATTTCAGAGTGATTGCAATAATTTTAAAAAAGCAAATCTCTTGATTACTTATTATGTACAGTAAAATGTGACGTTAAACGCATTCTGTTTGCATTCAGTGTCGTGAAGCAATTTTGCATCTTCCAAACCTCTACACTCTTGTATTACCCACAAATCAATTAATTCAATGGGTTAAAAAATGTTTTTCTCTCACTATTATTCAAAAATTAAAGCTATGGTACTTATGATAAAATTTGCCATAAATATTGCATCGGTCTACCGTAAATAGTGCTAAATATGAAATAAAAAGATATACTTTACGATCATTTCATAGAGAAGTAAATATTACTAAATATAAAATGAAAAAACACGTTTGCTTATCTACAATTTAATAAAGATTAAACACATAATGTGTAAATCACGATACCATATCTTTTATTTACACAATTACAGATCAATTAAAAATATTATAGAACACTGATAAGACCACAGAAAAATATATATGGTAAAAGAAAAATGCGAGACTCTAAATTTTACCTTACTGGCCGCGTTTACATAAATTTTCACTCAAAAAGTAGGAAAAAAAATCAATGTAATTCTAAGTATTGCCGTAATTCTAAAAATGATGTAACATTTGTAAGGAGTTTCACATGATATCAAGAGTCATTCCTAAGTAATGACTCACGACTTCTTAGGAATGTGGTGATCCAAATTTATCGGTTAATCCTAGTGGCTGTGTTACACATTTCTGCCCTTATCCAACTTTAATGTTATTAATTCATTTTCGGAGAACAGAAAGGCGAAAAGATGTGGTCCAGCATTCTTAACAAAACCAGCCAAATTATAAAGAACTTAGTTTAAGTCAATTTCTCGATTGTTTTTCCAACGTTTGTTATAAGGGAAAAAATTATATGTATATAACATTCATTTAAATAAATTTAAATTTCTGTTAAATCAAATTTTATTTAATATATATATATATATATATATATATATATATATATATATATATATATATATATATATATATATATATCATAATAAACAATAAATAAATTATTTAGATATTTGTTTGCAATTTAAAAAAAGAAATTGTAAGTAATATAAGCAAGAAATGATATTAAGAGATTAACTATGTAAGCAATATATCTGTATACTCACATTTTTTAGAATTCCACAATTAAACTGCTAATTAGTTAACAGATTTTAATATCCTTAACAACCTCTCTATGATGGATTTATAAATACAATTAAGATTATAATTAACTGAACAATTAATGATTATGATTTAGAAAATCCAGATAATTATAAAATTGAGAGTATATCGATATATATATCGATGCGTGCGCTTTCTTTTGCACTAATTTTAAGGGATGGAGGGAAATAAGGAAGAGAACCCTACACTTTCCGCGCGTGATGCAGAGTACACATTATTTCGTTATGTGTTGAAAAGTCATGTTTTTCTTCGCGTGAAATCATTTTCCCTCTCCTTCGTATCGAAGTCATCAGAGATACCGTAATGTTTTTGTTTTCCTCGGAAAATCATGGGTTTGTTGACTTTCTAAAACTGAAGTTGTAATTCGTACACTGATATCGAAAGATCTTATGTTACGTTTGTTTACTGTTCATGTATACGCATTATAATTACATCTTCTAAAACAATCTACACATATATATTTATAAACATCATATCCTTATATATATACTCGTGGTACGTATGCATATATAAATACATACAAATTAAAAAAGTATAAATTTAAAAGTAAATAATATTTTGTATTAGATAGTAAATAATTTAGTAAATATTATTTTGTTTTAGAGTTACAAAATTATCACTATAAATTAATACCTGGAAAAATGTTATTCCACATTATTAACTATACTATGTTTTTATGATAAAAATACTATTATTGGTTTCACAGAAAATTTTGAAAAATAAAATAGCAGTTTTATTTTTTGGACACGTTAAAATAACATTCCCAAAGTGTGCCAACTATCGATCTTATCGATTCAACCCTCGTGTTAAAATTATGACTCTAAAGAAAAAGATGCAAATCAATCTTATTGAGGAATCTTTTTATGTTATATGTATAGAATATTGATATTAAATTAGAAGACTCAATTAAATTCTTATATATATGACATAATTTAAAAAAAAATATTAAAAAAATCATTTTCATATAAAATGTTTCCCCATCTCTTCTTTGTACATGTATGAATAAAGAAAAAATTTTTAAGGAAAATCCATCGTAATATGATTAAAATTACGCAGCGAAGATTTCTTTTTCATAAATTGGTAGCTGAATGATTAAAAAAATATTATACCTATAATCAGAGCCCTTATAATCTTACCTGTGGGGCTGTTTTTGTCGAATAGGCGGCTGAATGGTTAGAGCTCTAGCTTTCTATTCAAAAAATGTTTCCTCAACCTTAGATATTTTTAACTAAACTCACTTGATTAATGCAAATCAATTTACAATCAATTAAGTACATTTCCTACAACAATTGTTAAAATGCACTTAATCGTCTTTCAGCAGCTAGCTCCTTATTGTTTGATAAAATCACTCCAAAATGGTAAATACGCATTTTAAAAGGAGTTATTTTATTTATATCATTCTTAGTTCACATACAGGCGCTATGTATGATTCATTAAAAAAATCAGTCCTACTGGAAATAGAGATTTAAATTCCAAATTATATGGTGTCTTAAGCCAATACAAATTCTAATAAATCTATAGACTGAAAAAAATGAATTATCTCAAAAACAATTTAAATTTACTAACTGATAATATATGAATAATGTGTTTCGTTTTTTAAATATATGTTTAATAGAAAAATCTATATTAATATAAAGCATGAGTGAAAGATTCATATTTCCTTATCAATTTATTTTTGCATTATTTTCTAGATTTTCAGCATGTTGCAATGTATTAAAGCAATTAAAAATTGAAAATTAAATTTGAATTCAACTATAAAAGTAAAGCAAAATATCTAACACTCCATATAAAAAAATAAATGATGCAATTTAAATTGCGATTTTTAACCTTTCATTTCAACTCAATACAGAATTTTTCAATATTTGGATATTTATAATTTGCTAGAATTTTAATGATCAGAATTTTCAATGGATTATTATTTTTTTACTTTTTTTTTATTCATTAGTTTAAAAAAAATTTTTTTTGCGTGGTTAAAGCCAGGTTTTAAATTTCCTCTATGAGTAATTATTTTTTTTTATTTTAAAATACATAAAGAAAAATTTCATTCAAAAATACTAAAATGCTAATGAAAATCACCACTAGATGGCCTCCTGACGGATAAAGGAGAAAATCAAGGCAACCCTCATTATATGAAAGAAATTTTTAAAAAAAACAAAAAAATAATAAGGTATCTATTTATTTGAGTTTCTTTCTTTTCAAACTAAAGAGTCGGCCGTGCTCCTCCACGGAGCACGTAATTTCCATTCGGCTTCAAAGTCGGGAGGGTTCTTCGCCCGGAGCCTGTTTGTCAAGGTTTTCTTCTCATCTCCTGGGAAGAGAGAAAAGCCGCATCGCAGAACTGGTAATAGGAAGACATCGTCTCTGGCCAGACGTATTCGAACGGCATTAAAAAATTCACTTTGAGATAATGTTTTTAATTGGGTGATCAGATTGATAGGCTCGGCTTCTGGTTCGGCCCAAAGGTTCAAAAATCAACACCACGTGACTTCGATTGAGAGACCTCGCGCATTCAGATTTCAGAGAAAAACTTCCGATTCAGTGGGGGAAAAGTTCTTTTAAGCACCGCGGCTCCGAATGCTGCTGCTTCAGCTATCCAGGAAGTTCTGAATTTTTTTATTTTTTTTTTATTCTCCTTCCACTTTGGAAAAGGATATGGCAAGTATGTTCTTCCAAGAGAGCTTCACCAGTAGTGTAGATTTTCCCACTTATATTCCGTGGCAAACGCTCTCTTCGGATCTTTCGGACAAATTGAAGCATGGATCAATTCGTATTAATAGAAGCAACAAGATTGAATATGCGACTATCCACGAAGAAGGCACTCCCTTGCTTGAAAATGGAACCCGGAAAGGGGATGGACCCATCACGGATGGATCTATTGTCACAGAAGCCGTCAAAGGAGGTAAAAATAATTATATTACTTATCCAAAACATGATATATTTTTATTATTGAAGTGTTAAGCCTTAATTGCTGGAATAAGACGTAATTTGTGGGTTCATCAAATGCAAATCTTTATACAATATTTTAAACTACAGGCATGCTAAAGATTTATTATATTAATAATACCAGCGAGAAAATTATTAGTATAAGATTGAATTTTTTTTAAAGAAGTATCAAATAATACATAGTTAATAACCTTCAGTTCTTATCCCTAGGGACAAATTATTTTGTAATTTTGTTCACCCACATGTTTTCGAGAGAAGTTTAAAAATAGCCATAAATGCAATGTTTAATTTTGAAAAATATATTAAAAGTTTCTTGTGTGTCACTATGAATGATTTAAGACGGAACTTTAATGTGATGTTATTAAGAAATGAAATTAGTTATTGATGTACCTAAATACATATTCGATAAAAATAAACTAGGCTAAAATGATGAAACGAAAATATTTTGAAATAAACTAATTCTAGGGCTGTATTCAAAATATTACTAATTTCATAAGTTGCTGATAAATATTGACCCCACAAAAATTCCAAATTTGCATTAATTCACTTTTAACGACTTACGATACATCCTGAAAAAATAACGAGTTCAATGAGAAATTTTAATTTATCAATATGTATAGAGCAAATTAATATCTTTAAGTAATTTTTGACTAAATTTATATTTTATGGTATGTATTTTCGTGCTTAAAAAATTTATTCCATTTTAGCATAACATATCCTTATTTTTGGTAAATATGCTTAAAATATCAAAAGTGCGATTTTAACTGGATTATTATACTCGATAAAATCGGAATACATTTATCTGTCGACTTAAATAACTTTAATTTTAAAAAAATTACTCCGTTTTTTTGTATATAAGAACTTATTACTTGTATTTATAGCATTTTTCCCATAAAAGTCTAAAATATTCAAAATCAATTATTTTTATTTTATTGATAGTGTTTCATTATGCGGAAAAATTAATTTTCTTGTATAAATTTTGATAGATTTGGCTTTCTGTAATTTATTGGTTTTATCAAAAATACGAGAAACGCATATACGGGAATGAAAAAGGAAACAATTTATAAAAAATCTGTCTGGTAATTTAAAATGTTTGTTTAAAATTAAATTTAAGTTAGTTTTATATATAATTGTGCATTTTACTTAAGAAAACGTACATTTTTATGAAGTATTGAAAAAATATTTTATTAAACTAGAAGATCGACAAAAGCTAAATTGTTAAGTTTTAAAATTAATGAAACTTTCATTTTCAATTTAGAAAATTCGTTAACATGATATAAATATTTTAGTAGTTGATGGTTCATAGCGAAGCAACAGTTAAAAGTTCAAATACCTTATTAAGGTCTGTGTCTTGTTCTTGCATATTCCGTGCAGAAACAAGTTTATTGAATTAGTGATCTGGATTGGTGGGTCGAAGCAAAAACTGATTCTTTACGTTGATAAAAACAAACTTTGAATAATTTGCTGTAAATTTAGATAGAATATTTTTCAAGTAAAAAAAGTTAATCTCAAAAGTAAGTGTTCACCCTGTAATAAACGATGGAAATTGAAAAAAAAAATTTAAATATTCTATTCTTTAGACAGTATCACTGATCTTATTTCTTCCGTTAGTTGCTTTAAATAGAAAGGAAGCAAAATGTATATTTAAAATTATTTTCTGTATATTTACGAATAGAAAGACCATGAAACATTTCAAAATTCCCGATTATTATCATGATTATTCTGATTTTTAAGTATTGAAAAGTGTCATTTCATTTCCATTTAGTAACGATAGTTATCGAGTATTTTATTGCGAATTATCTCCTAATATAAAGCAATTATTTCTTATAAATCTTTTTCTTATTAGTGTTAGTTAATTTAATTGAAGAAACTTTTAATTTCCTCAGTATTTTGTTTTTGCACGTTATAATATTTTTTTAAGTAACTCAAATTAGCGTTTTCAATATAAGAAAAATAAACTATGAAACGTTTTGGGTAGAAAGCTTGGTAAAAAAAACCCTAAAAAGCAATTGAAAGATAATCTTGTACTTATTCTACCATAGAATTTATCATAAAAATAAAAAATTTTATATCTTGAGGTTATTTTTCAGTTTTTACTTGAGAAATGCGACATGATATACTATATTGTCTGTCCATTTTTTTCTTTTGAATTTTAAAATTGATCACTTTTCTAATTTCATAATATTCATATTAAAATATTATTAAGAAAGTTTAATTTGAATTTTTTGAATCTCAACAAGGAAGGATACTTGCTAAAAGAATTATTAATCGGAAAGCAATTTAGTTTATGAAAATAAGTTGGAAAAGGTACTTTTCGAATAATAAATAGCGAAAATGATTAGGTAAATCACTCGTAGATGAAAATAATCCTTTATCAACTTTTGTAGTTTCTACAAAAGCCGAAAATCGGAAATTAATTTATTGCTGGTTATACTTGTGATTGAAGTCAAACCAAGTTGGCAAGTATGATTAACGCTATGGCTTTCTGCTCAACAGTTCGTGGGTTTGAATCTTTAGATCTTATGCAGCAGTCATTTTTTGCAGACAACAAACCAAACCTAAATTGGGTGCTTTAATTCCAACTGTCAATTAAATAGAAAACGGCTATTTGATGTTTTTTGTACGTCATAACCAGTTCAATTTTTCTATATTACTTACCACGAAATTTCTTAGCAGTTTTGAAAAAAGATAGTAACTAAGATGAAACATTAGGTGTATGCATTTCAGAATATCAAAGTTAAGAATAACAAAGGAAATCGTACGATGTATCATGAAACTATTATTCGAATTGTTATCTAGTATTTCGTAAAGAGATTGCAAGTAAAGTATTCAATACTCATGACAACATTGCAGGCTGCGATTTGAATTTTAAATGTGTGTCGTAAGAGATGAGAGAACTCGGGGAAAAAATATTCAAGAATTAATTACTGCATGTTCTTGCAGAAAGCTGAAGTACCACACTAACTTATAACCGAAGCTAGCGTGTGTTGTGTTTTAAGATTATACTATTGCTATAATAGATACTTTCCAACAGAACATATAGTACCCGGTATGAACAAAATATAAAAGTTGAAGATTGAGGGTCCAGCATTGCCTTGAGATAAAACTATATTTTACAATGTAGAAAGGTGTATGGTCACGGATACTCTGCTGAAAACGAGAAATGCATGTTCTTCTGCTTTGTATATGTACATCAAGATGCTCCTTTGAATTTTTCCGGGTCCTTTTACTGTAACACGTGAATGTAGCACAATATCTGAAATATCTTCCAGTAATCATTTTGTAGTGAATGATCCAATTTCTTGCAACAGCCTTCAACTGTTGGGTTGACCCCTGAAAGCCGTGAATGTTTGAATGCCGTTGAAAATTGAATGTTCGTACTTCTAACGTCAATAAAAATTATAGATGAATTACTTTGATGTTCAAGAACAAATTAGTACATAGTTTTTTAGTCGCATGCTTTAAATGAAGCTTAGAAAAAAAAAACTAAACTATTTACGCGTAAGGTAGTGTTATTTAATATTTTTCTGTATTAAAGAAATTTCAAATGCCTTGATTTTTTTTCACACGTAAAACGCTATTTTTGTGTAAATATATTCAAATACATATTCATTACATTCAAAATTTTATTAAAAATGAAGTAGTTCTCTTAAATAATTGAATAATTTTTAAAAAATTCAAAAAAAATTTTTGTGTGTTGAGTCTGTTTTAACATAATGTGTATAATGTCTAGTTTTTAGTCTCACAGGTTCATTGAATATTTTTTTGACAGATTTTGGCTGCTAATTGAATGATCGAAGCTTTGATCTTCAATTCATTTATTCGTATTCCATTCTCTGTCGTAAATATTTTCTTGTATAATTCTATATCCCCACTTTATTTCAATTTCTAATTAAATTAACTTTTATTACTATGATAAAATCAATAAATAGATTTTGTGTTTTAGATACTACACAATGCAATTTATATTTACTTTAAATTATAATATGCAATATAACATTTGTAATGCTTCAAAAAGTGTAAACTTAAAGAAATAAAACATATTTTCCTTTTTTCTTGAATCGAGATTCATTTTGAAGAAATTTCGCAGTCTAATATTCTTCAGAAATACTCTTTTTTTCACTTCAATGTGCAATTTTTTTAATAAAAAGTTTTGGAAAAACTTCCATTCAATCTAAAAATTATAGGCAGATAAATAATTCTTTCTCGACAACTTTTCAAGAATAAGTTTTCTTATAAAATTTTTTTTATATTTTTACATTTTTAAAATGCGAAGATTCATGGTTATATGAAAGAATATCTCATTAAATAATTTTCAAGCCTGTCTTGTGTTTTAAACTATGAGCTATAAGGGCGAGTTTGCTAAAAGTTCTCTGACCTTGCTTTTCCGTAAGCAGTTTTTCTGGAAATCGAAGCTAACTTTCTTACAGAAGAGTTAAGTAAAGATAAACCAGTATGTTGGATACCATCTTCCCGGAGCTTGTTCCAGAAGTGGGCAACCACTCACCGAGGCAACTTTCAGGTTACCAAATACGAAATTTAGTAATTTTTGGAAGTGACAAATCAGTAATTTTCTGCTATTCGCTGCAAATAACAATATTTTTCAACAAGTAATGCAGCAGAGTTACTATAGATACTAATCACTTTGTTTCATATCGCATGAAAAACATATTGACCGACAAATACGTAATGAAGGCATTGGAAGAGGCTAAAGATTTGCATTTAATTGTATGGTACGCAAATGGACATCGCACTTAATGTAAGCAATCATTTGTTGATATATTCATTGAGAACAAATGTAAGAGAGAACATAAGTGGGAATACACTGATAAGACTGCTTGGAATTGGTGAAAAATATAATGGAATAAAAATGTTACTGTTTATATTTCTTTTTTCATTTTCAATTTATGAATGATAAAAGAAATTCAAAATTACAAAGATTATGTAGTTAAAGGGCTTATTGACAATAATACCTTTTAATTGTAAATTAAAATATATATATATCAATGAAAAGGGGTTACAAATGATGCGTAGCTTGTTAGAGACAATTATTCAGTTAAAATTGTCTGTTCTCGAAGCACATTATGATTAGTCAAAAATTTAAATTTTAGCATATAATGAAACTTATGCATGACACGTCCACACTTTATAATTTTAAAGGTAAACTGATGTTCCTAAAAAAGACATTTATTAAGAAAAAAATTTTGGGCACTTTTGTATCACTTATTTTTATAAAATATCTATAAAAATAATAGCGATTTAAAAAGAGTAAAAGTAACTAATTTCCATTTTGTATGCCTTATCTTGTAAAAAAAAAAAAATACATTTTTGGAAATTGAATACATTTATTGCAATCGTTGCTATTTTTTTTTTAAAGTTAAGCCTTTTATTATGAAGTATTTTGATAACTTTCATCAAAACTCATTTTCATGCGATGAATCTTTGAAGATCATACAAAAATATTGACTGATCATTTGCCCATTAGAATGGGCCAAACTGGCAGCCGAATGATTAGCGTTCTTGCCTTCGGTTCAGCAGTTCGTGGGTTCGAATCCTACCTTATGCATGGATGTTTGTAGTGGTTCGGAATCCACATTAAAACCGTAGGTCTCTGTCTAATTAGCCCTCGTATGCAAAAAATGACCGTTGAGCAACAAACAAAACCAAAAACAAACCAAAGTCCATTAGAATGGATATACATGTTAGGATTTCTGCACTGATGTCCAACTATTGAGGAACAAACTATTTGAATCTCACTATAAAATAGGACACAAGAAGTTTTTTATATAAATGATAGAAAAAAGCTTTGTTAACTCACATGCAAAAAAGCTTTTTTGTTGAAAAGAAGGGGTATATATGAAAGAGAATTATACGCATGTAACTGTTATTTTTCAACTTTTATTAGCAAATTCGTTGACAATCAGTGGGCTCCCACAATGTCTGAGATAGGCTGTTTGCTCGATTCGTTAATGTGGAGATTGATTGGATGGAGGGAAACAACGTCACAGGCTGATGCTACTAGGTACCTTAATGTGTCACCGTCTCTGTAATCAGTATGAAAGTCAAAGCTTGCCGAGCTGGCAGCCGAATGGTTAGCGCTCTTGCCTTCGGTTCAACAGTTCGTGGGTTCGAATCCCACCTTGGGCATGGATGTTTGTAGTGGTTCGGAATCCACTTTAAACCGTAAGTCCCGGTCTAATTAGCCCTCGTGTGCAAAAAATAACCGTTGAGCGACAAACAAACCAAACCAAACCGAAAGTCAAAATTTCTATGACCTTAACACATGTTCCAGACTGACCACGAGCTACAAAATCTACAGAAGACCGTAGAACAGCTTTCGGCCCGAATGAGAAGCATTTCCATAACGTAATTTGTTGAAAACCATTGTGCAGCAACACTTCTGTTATAAAATGGGAAAGAGAGTTGCCGTGGACAGGGATCTTGCTCTGTCGTTCTGACTTGTATGTGTTCTAGAAAGGAACTGTCAATACGGATGGAGAATCTAAATGAGATCCTTGATCCGCACGCGCGTATGTCCACCCATATGCCGGTTGCAATTGGCAATGACTTCATTCTGATGGAGGATAACGCACACATTTCATCAAGCGATAGTTGTTGAGGAATATCTTGAAGGTCGCGTGGTTTGGAGCAAGTGTGGAATAGCCAGATCCTCAGTCTCCAGACTTGAATCCTATACAGCATTTGTGGTACTATCTTGGTATGCAGGTTCCTGCTTTAATTATTCATCTGAGGTCAATAAGGGATCTGGAAAACAGCGCATTCCAAATCTGATCTTTGTTTCCCATTTCGATAACCGGCAACTTTTGTTTTTTTTAGCTTTGTTTTTATTTTTGAATCAATCTTTATATGTGTGTGTCTCGCATTGATAATATCATTTTGAAATTTTGCTTTGAGGAATTTTGACACAAAGCTTTTATTTCGTTATTCAAACCATCAAATGTACATAAATGATAGAAAGGTACTTTAGCTATCCATGATTTTAAAAAAAGTGTATTTGAGAATAATATTAAACTTGTCAAAAATTTGTATTTGTTGATTTTTATATGTTTTGTTATGAAAGTTTCTATTTGCAATGTTGTTTCCTTTTTAGTTAACAATTTTTAATAAACTAAATGAAGATCTTGATACGTGTGTTGGCGATAACAATAAAATTTATAAATGATTATTTGCAAATAAAATATTTAAAACTTACCAATGGTTTAAATAGATATCAAAAATACTTATTTTAAATGCTGCACATATTAATTAGACTATTTTTTAAATTTAAAATTGAGAAACTAAATATTTTTTCACCAAATATATACGGATTAAATTATATAATTTTGCTTTCAGACTTAAAATTATACTCAACAAACAAATGTCTCTAATCGATTTAAAGGGAAATTCCAATAGTAAAAATGATTATATTAATTGTTAATTTTTGTTTGTTAGCTTAAAGTTAAAAATTACATAAGTAATGTATTTTACACAAAGTATATAAAATGAAAAAGATCTGAAATCTTTCTTACTAATATATACCTTTGTCATAATTATGCGATTTTGTGACTCCTTATTTGAAAAATAAAGGCCTCGCAAAATTTTAATACATGCAAATGTTGGAAATAAGTTATTACTCAGCTTACGAAAATTTTATGTAAGTACTTAAAATTTGTATCCTTTTGAATAGCTTTAGTGTTTAAAACTACGCTTCAGGTTTATAAATTGGTAAAATTTCATTGTAAATCGATAGCGAATATATTACAAAAAATGTTTCATATTTTTGCAAATACGCCAAAAAATATTAAAATGGTAAAGAAATTTTGTTGATAATGTGTGCTGCAAAGTTTTTCAAACCTGTTTTTCCTTTGTTGTCGCTGAATCTTGATAACTATCATTGACTACTAATCTTGTCTTTGGTTCTATTCATTAGAATCAAAGACAAGGGGAGAATCTGTTCTTGGCATTCAAAAAGGAAATTAAATGCATTATTCTCGTTTTAGGCTTAGCAGAAAGTCAGTTAACAAATTTATGGTAAATAGCAGATTTTTCAGTCAAATTTCACATGATACGATTGATACTCATTACGATGTCACACTTTAGTTCACACTAGATACAAACAAATGGGCACTCTCATACAAGCAGCAGTTCGTCGCCAATAACTCAATTTATACTGAAAATTCACTTCATGAAGTAATCTGGAATTATCATCGTATATAAAGATGTTACAAATTACCATTTCTATCATATATTTGCAGGATATCTGAAATGGTAATGGCAACATTTCTGCTTTCAATTCTGCTCGAGATAAGGATACTATTTTTGAATTTTTCAAGCAATATGTACAAATATAATGAGAGATTGATATAAGTACAGATATAATGAGATACATTTTCAGCCGACAGTAAAAATTTGTTACTGCTCGTGGTTGTTATTTTCATTCTCTATTTTGTTTCTTTAAGCACACACAAGAGTTCTAGTAAGTATTTCAACAATCTTAAATCACAATAAGCATTTAGGACAAACCTCTGCAGAGCAGAATGCGATTGTTTTAATTACGTTCTGTTAAAGTTATTTTTAGAGTTTTTTTCATGTAAATATTTTTTTCTTTAAAATAATGAATTTGGAGTACTTTGAGTTTATTTGTAGAAATAACTAAACAAAGTTTTAATCGTATATTTTGAAACCTTAATTTCAACATTTTTTAAAAATGTTTTTTTGAAAAAAATTTAATTCTTATTAAATTAACAATCTGGTCCTAATTTGACGAGAAATATGCACCTACTTTTCTCATCAACAGAACTATATATGTACTTATTTCTCAGTAGTATGAGCCCGATAAAACTTGGATGCATACCTTTTGTAGTCTAGGCTCTATTAAATTTGCCTGGAATCATAATTGTTATTTTGAATTTTTTAATCGAAATGTTTCTTTTAAAAATGCAAATTTCAAAAATTACTAATTTATATTAAAATAAGAATTAAGTTGGTGAGTTCACTTTTTGTACTCCATTTTTAGCTCTCTCTGGTGAAAGAATCTGGTACTGCTTGAATTAAACATGGACATTACGTATTGAACCTTGTGTATATAAGTATTGTTTTATATTGCACTGATTTTTTTCGCGATTTCGTTTATATCATCATTTATATAAAGTTTTTTAAAGCGACACAGTCATATTAAAGCACATGTAACTTAAAGTAGCAAACTGGCATTAAATTTTCTGTCGACACTCAACTGGTATTAAAATTCCAAAATTTCATTTGTTGACTGCAATTTTATAGATTTAGTTTATTCTTTTAATAGAAATGCTTCATTTTAAATCCTCTCAAAATTTTTATTTTCCCATCCACAATAATTTAAATTATTCGTATTAATTTTTTATTCACACTAAATTAAAAATTTTCGTTAAGTGTTTTGCGATGTAATGTTTTTATCTATCCTAAATCTGAATTAAAAAAATGAAATTTGTAATTATAAAAAAATGATTGCACGATTTTTAAGAATAATAAATTTAGAAGTTTCATACTATAAAATCTAAAGAATATTTCCAGCGATTTCAATTCGATTAAAAAAATTTAAAGTGCATAACACAGAAATTCCGATTCTCAAAACCCTAATCATTATAAAAACAACTTTTTGACAGTCAAAAGTATTACGTTCTTTCATTTAAAGTATTTAGTGTAATTAATAAAGTAAATCACAGATGAACTTGATTTTAAAGTACTTAAGAATGTTTTTGAAAAATGTTTTACTTGGGACAAAAAAAAATTGTAATGTTCTAGGCATAACTTTTTCTAATGAGATCTTTTTTCTGCTTCATCACTTTTCCAATGTCACGTATCGAAAATAAAAAATGTTGAATTGCATTCATTAGTAATCCAACGTAGTGTCTAAATATATCATTTTAGATTATATAAGATTAGAAAAAATGAATTTCCTGTGAAAGAATCAAAATGACAGCTATTTATATAATTTGAAACATTCCTTATCTAAATTGATGTTTGAATAAGTAATTTATTATATACTTATTATGTAGTTCGTTAAAAACGTTTATCCATTTTATAAACATTTCCTTCCAAAAAGGTATATACCCGTGTTTAATATACATAAATACATGTATCTTAATTGTAAAAAAGTGAGTTTAAATCACTTATATTTTTCAGTAAACTAATTGAAGCTTTTTTTAGAAACTAAGCACTCAAGTTGAAATAGATTTATAAATTTATTGAAATATTTACATTATACACATTTTTCGTATTTGAATCATTCTCTTAATCTACTTCGTTTGAAATAATTTTTTTGAAATAGATACGATGCAACTCTCTACAAAGTTTATAACTTAAGAATAAATGCCGGTTAAGTTTAAAATTAATCCTTTTTATGATAACAAGCATTAATATAAAGTGAATTAAATAATTTACGAACAGTCCTTTCTGTACGTATGATAAAAATTGGCTTAGTCAAGGCGTACTGTTAATGACGTCATTCGTAATCATTTGGTTATGAGCATATAAACTTGAATTTATAAATTCTTCTGCATGTAATCTATTTGCTATGAAGTTTTTCCGAGGTTATGAAAGCATAAAGGCACTTAATTTTAACATTTATGATTAAGGAACTTACAGATTAGATTTAGATATGATTTGAGAAGATTTATACTTAATCTATATTAATTTATAATTAATCCACATAGATAAATAATTATTTAGTTAATTGTTCATTTTATAAAAACCAAGACTTTGTATTGCAAATTTAGAATGAATTTCAAATAGAGGACCTTTCTTTTGTATTTGAAATGCATTCTAAATTTACAATAGCGTACTATGATATAGATATTTAAACATAAAATGTGATATGTTTAAATATATTACTTGCTGTTTTACTAAAATTCTAAAATAGATTACTCGTATAAAACAAGTGGTAGGGGTGTCTTCTATTGGTAAGCGGGCTCTTAACTTTCGAATAAAATTAACGATTTGGAATAATAGCAATAATTATTCGGCTTTGTTTAAAATGCTGTTTTGCTCCATGAAATGAAACATCGTGTATGAATCTAACTAAAAGAGAATCAGAAATGAAATTTGTAAAAATTCCTTTAATTACGAAGCTGTTAAATATTGAACAGTCAGCGCTTTTTTCATTCCAATGCATTCCAATTGGCAGCCTACTAAGAAAAGTAAAAACAGGTATGTGCTGTCAAAAACAAAAAATATTGTTTCAGAAATCGATAGTAAATATCGTTATTTTTAAATAAACTGTAGGAATGTTCTTCAGAGATATGAAGCCGTATATATTTTTATGTACTCCCAACGGTTACGCTTAGATGACAATGTTAAAATTGGAACAGAAACACGCATCTGCATACTGAAGACAGTAGTTTACTGCAACGGTGTATGCATTACAGCATAAGCTACTTTAAGGAATTCTTGTCCGATAGTTAAAAAATTTTGTGATTCTATAGTCAAAATTTCGAAGTTAAATATATCCTATGTTTTAAAAGTTAACTAGCGACCAATAATTTGATATAAGTTTAATTTTATGCTATTTTGTGCAGAAATTCTCAGTACATCCTTGGACGAAAATTCAGGGGGTACAGAATCATATATATGTATGAAATTAGTTAAGAGCATGCAATTTACTATTTCAATAAAGTCAATTTATGTCTATTTAAAGTATAAAATTTGCTGTGCAAAGTTATTTTATAAAGTGCATTATTTTAAAAAACTGCATAATGTTTTAAGTTTTTATTTTATGGAAAATGTGTGCAAAATAAAAAGCTTCTCTTGTCTAATTTTAGGTGTAGTAAAATTCTAATCGTTCCGATTTATTTCTATTTTAAAAATTGCTGATTATAAAAACAGATTAACCACTGTCTGGTCATTACTGGAGCTATTTTTTTTCTTTTAAATATTTATTTTACACGTAAAAGCGCGCTAAACTTATTTCAGTTATATTTAATCTTGAACAAATTTGATATTTCAGTTTATTCGTCATATTTTTTTAAAAGTCAGTTGTTTGACGCATCAAACATCTACACTATTCTCATGTTTTTAATTTTTTTTTTCTCGGCCAGCTATGCAACTTTCTTCCCCCCTCCTTATGTTTGAATCTATATTCATTTTAGAGAGTGTCAGAACTGAAAAGTTGGTAGTGGACACATAATTTATCATTTTGAAACAACATTTATATTTTTTGTTTAAATTTTTTTTCATAGAAACAATTTTGGAATGATGTATTTGAAGGTTTCTTTTTCGTTATGTTATATATAAGACATCAGAATAATTTAACAAGGTCATCTATCTTATAATAATCTGCAACAAATATCATTTCAACATTTGAGAGGTTTGACTGTATCTTAATAGTTTTTTTTTCCCCATATACCCCCACAGAATGTTAAAATCAATCAGGTTATATAATAAGCTTATTTTCCTCGCCAATTACAGACACTTACTGAGCGAGAAAATTATATAAGTACCACTCCAGGTATAGAAAGCAACCCTAGAAGGTCACATCCACGGCACATTCTTCCGCATTGTCTTAGCTCTCAAATCGCGAGAATGAGCTTCTCCAAACTCGAGCATCGTGTTCGACAACTTACTGCCGAAGAGAAAGAAAGAAGTGAAAGTAAATGAAACCGGGTAAAGAAAGTTGACCAAGAAGGTATTGCATTCCTTTTTTACTACTTATACACCTATTGAATACTAAAAGTGACATTGGCGCCGTAAGTTCCTTTTACGTTCTTCCGACATCTGAACTCGAGTTTAACATTTTCAAGGTCCTTGAAGGAAAACAGCGTTCCGGATCGAACCGGCTGCTGCTAGGCTACCACCCTGAGGAAACTGAATTCAGAGGTTGACCATTAGGAATTAATTAAATGAGTTAATTGTATCAAAACACCTCAGTTTTTTTGACAGCATGATGATTAATGTAGTTGTAATAATTATAGCTGAAAGATTCGTATTCTAGCTTTGGTGTAGTAGAGGAGTATCTGGCCTAAATCTATGCATTTTTTTTTCCTATTTTTAATTATTAATTATCATTTACCATTTTCACAAAAGAGATGTCAAATTATTTGCTATAAGCTATTTTTTCAAGCAGTCTTCAAAAAATTCGTAGCCATTTTAAAATTTATTATCGCAAAACTCGCACTAAATAGATTTAATTGAAAATTTCACCGAAAATTTATTTTAAGAATAAATTTAGAAATAATGAGCTAAAATAATTTCTTCAAGGGAAACTCAATATCAATGTCTGCCACTTTTTCGCCATGTGCAAAAGAAAATAACACGTAATTTAATTGCGAAATGTGTCAGATTGTGCAATAATTTACCAGCTTTTAAAATTCGATAATTTTTACTTTGAGTTCATATCGTGTCAAGGAACAGTCCTTAACAAGTCTTGCTTGATCGTGACCTAAATATTCATTACTATTTAAGAATAACTGAAATAATATGTATTTTTTGCCTGATCTAATAGTGAAAGTTAAATAATGAATTCTTAGTTTTCTTTCTTAATGTTGCCATAGAATTTAAATTAAAAATATTGCAACCATAAATGTCATAATAAAGAATTTTATGCATGTATCATACACTTTTGGGGTAAAAATTATTTCAGTCAAATAGATTTATTTCAACAGAATTTAAGATAGAAAATAGAAATACTTGCGAAATTTCTTTAATGAGTAAATTATTAAAAACTTTCAAAGAACATATAGAAAATTATAAAAATTTATTTACTTGATGACTTAAATTGTTCTTGATAATCTAAAATAAATTACTATAGATTCTACTATAGACATTATATACTAACCGTGACTATAGACATTATATACCAGCCGCGTGACTGTAGACATTATATACCAGCCGCGTGACTGTAGACATTATATACCAACTGCGTGACTGTAGACATTATATACTAACTGACTAATTATTTCAAATTTCAAACCACTACGGCAATCTCTACGAATTCAGTACAAAAGATATTCCAAATTGCTTTTAACGTTATGATAAACCTTGCTTACAAATATTTGAGTCATAGGATTGAGATATTTCTCAGAATCACAATTCAGTCACATTCTGCCGTCAAATAAATATTTATGTCGGGCAAATAATGAATGATATTGAACCGACTAAAGTTAAATAATGAGCTATCTTGATCAATTCCAGTTTCAGTGCACTAACAGCCAAATTTCGGCGTTCTTAATTATCTGGCAATATATATTTTATCAATCAACGCTTGAAAATGCATAATCTTTTCGACAGCAACTCTTATTTTCCGCAAGATGCTTTTGCTTTGTATGAAGAAAAATTCTTATTCCATAAATGTGTTGATATATATTTCATTTAAAATTATTTTTCTGTTACCTTGTTCATAAGAAATAAAGAATAAATTAATTTCAATCCATGTTCGATGAAAACATTAGTATTTTTAATTCATTCATTCATAAACAATGGTAAATTGTTTACTTTGTTACAGTTAGATTTTTATAGAAAAGATAATTCGACCGGAAGGTATTGCTTAAAAGAGCAAACTACTACAGACTATCCCCAAGGTGGAGGTAAAGTACATAAATATATGGTTGAACTTCTGGAATTGATTTATCAGTAACTAGTAAAAAAATGTATATGTATCTTTGAACAACTAATCCTTTCATCCCGTAGAAGGTATGAATAACAGATTAGGGCACAGCTCCCGTATAATCCAGAATGCCAAATTCTGAATTTGGTGATTTATTGGTGGATTTTATGCATCTGGCAACCTAGTTTTTTTATAACTTCATAGATGAAGATCTATAAAAATTATACAAAAAATATTACTTTGGCAATATTTACGTGAACACGTACGTCACAATACATCACCTTGGCGACATTTCTTCATCGCCAAAATAATTCAGATTTTGGAGTCCTGGATTATACGGCATCTGTGTTCAGATTACTCATATCAGAGACGCAATGAGGCTTAAGGAAATTCTCAAAAAGAAAGTTTAACATTTAAATTACGCTATCTGTATATTTCATGTAAAATACTCGTACATAAAAATATGAATATGATACCAACGAGATAGAGAGTACAAAAGCATTTTTTTACTTCGTATGCCCAGTCACCAGGATAATTTTCCTTTTCTGCACTACAAGGACATAATTAAAATTTTGAGCTAGTAGCAGATGGGTCCACGTAATTTAAAAGCTGGGAGTAATCAAATTACTTACCAGGTGTCGTCATCCACTTTCTGAAGTATCATTTCACTTAAAATAAGTCATGGTCCTAATATACTTTGTTCCAAGGGCATAATTAGTGAATATGACAAATCTTAAGTTGAGCAGTTATTGAACCTCTAAACTAAACTCCAAGGCACGACAGCCCATGTGGACCAAGGCCTACAGTGCCCATAACTGTTTTCATGACCGAGGGCCCTGGGGTGCGATTGGCGCAGCATGTCCAATTTTGGACCTTGCGCCAAAAAACCCAACCAAACAACCTGGGTTGCGAAGCATATGTCCCAGTTAGGTGGTCAGCCTAACGTAAGACCCCCAGTGTTTTGTTCCCAAGCATGCTTGGTACTCAGTTTATCGACCCACTGAAAGGATGAAAGGCTGAGTCAACCTTGCCCAGCCAGAGGATAGTTATTGAACCTGTTACTTCCAAATAATTAGAGATATTGCTTGAAAGATAGCAGGTTCTATAACCATGCGGCTCTATCCAATTTAGAATAATCCAATTTTAAATAGTTATAACCTAACTTTTTCCTTAACGAGAATAACTATTTTCTTAACAATGCCGTTGCAGCAAATATTGTAGAAATATGAACCGAAATACTAATTTAGGGAAAATCAATAAAATTTGAAAAATGCAATGAAAGTGAGAAATTCTTAATTCTTTTTTTTTCAATTATAATATAGATAGTATGCGGAAATATATAAATATGAAAGTCCTATGTTAATAAGTAAACTTAATCCATATTATGAGTTTTAAGTAATCGGGGAGATCAATGTTAAGTAAGAATATTTTTGAGTATTCATATATTCTCCTTTCTTGTAAGGAGAAAAAATCTTAAGTAATTAAGTTATCTTAATGTGTTTATATGTATAATTATGTAATCCTCCATGCATGTTTTGTTATAAAAAGTTTCAATTTTTTGCACCTCTTTAAATTATTGCTCAAGCCACAACTCTCTTTTCTTAAATCCATCAAACGAAATATTATTGGTAGTTCAGAAGCGAAATTTTATCACGATATCTTCTAGCATATTATCTGATTAAAGATGCTTTTTAAAGGCTTCTTTCATTGCTTCTATGCTTTCACCTCGAATATGCCAAACTTTATCACAAAATATAATAATGTCGCAATGTTTAGATCTTTGTAGAACATGAATCATATCATTTTTATTCTAAGAATAGAATAAAAAGCTCATATCGCAATCGAGATAGCTTGTACCGAAACTTGTATAAACTGATAATTTGAATCTGTCTTGACCCTTTTTATTAGCATATTCGAAACCCATTGAGTCAATCGATGAATTATTTCTTCAGCCACAACCATGTTATCAGCTTTGAGTGTAAGTGTTGATTTTTACATGATTGACCCTGAAGATTTATTTATGCTGCACGCCACTTTTTTGACCTCAAACTGCGTGTTTTGTTACATGCTCTTCGAACAGCGAGTCCCTGAGGCGCGCGAATCTGATACTGAAAGAGTTATAAGAGTTGATATATCCGTAACAGGGTCCTCTCCTTTATTATTTTACAGTGTTAACTTTGCAATTCTGTCACCTAGTACTCGTTCCTTGGATAGAATTTCATTCTATTTTGATTCTAGATCCAGAAATGAGAGGAGGTGAACGGAGAGGAAAATATAAATTCCAGAAGGCATTTCTTTTGAAATGTGAATTGTAGGCTCTTTGTACCATGTACATATTATTCTGTATGTTATACAGTATAATAGGTATATTACACTTGTGTCACATACTAAATAATCTGCACATAATATACACTTGTGTGTTTGCAATATATAATTCAATAAATTTATTTGGAATAATTTTTCTCTCATTCAAATATATAACTGGACTAACAGGATATTTCAGCCCAATTAGTACTCTATACGATATTTGTATGCAAAAAAATATCGATACTTTTTCTTCAAACAAAATAGGTGAGTGTAAAACCACAATGTACTTCATAATATAACAGGAAAGAAAACAGGAGGAAATAGAAACCAAATGTATAAATTTTGCTTCTGGTAACAATTTTTACTTTCTCCTTTGGCATTATCTAGTAGCTCAGCTTTAATATTCTAATATAAGATTTTTAATGTATTTAAGATCAAATCCTTTTTTAATGGAAGTTTCAAAATACTCATTATTATTAAAAATTCTATATAATATATAGTATAAAAAAATGTGTATGTAGTATTATGCACTAAATAAATGCCGAGCTGGCAGCCGAATAATTAGCGCTCTTGCCTTCGATTCAACAGTTCGTGGGTTCGAATCTCACCTTGGGCATGGATGTTTGTAGTGGTTTGGAATCCACTTTAAACCCTAGTCCCCCGTCTAATTAGCCCTCGTGTGCAAAAAATGACCGTTGAGCGACAAACAAAACCAGCACTGAATAAATTGTTTGCATATGATTTATGTGGTTTAGGTATTTTAATTAATTGTATATTTTATAATATACATTTTTCAGAAATAGCTATGTGCTTAGAATATAGAACTGTGATTTCAAATTATGCAAAGATTATAATAATTGTTAACATCATATGCGATAACACATTGTTAAATCAATTTATAATAAAATAATTTTAAATGTTAAAGACACATACATATAAAGGAAAATAAAACTATAAATTTCTAAAATCTGTGGTTTTTTTAAGAATAAAATATTTTAATTTCCAAACCGTTTAGCTTTTAAGAAATAATTTATGGAGATAAATATTTTCAAAATGATAAATGTTAATTTTTATCATGGGCGTTTCCCGAAGTTTTTCTTTGAGGTCAAGATTTATTTTTGTACCAAGTGCTTTAATTAAATGCCAAATATATATAGTAAAATATTAATTCTATTTTTAAGAACAAATTCTAATTAGAATCGACTAACTTATTCAACCTACGTTTATGGTCCTTCGAATATTCGTTTTTTTTATTAGATTAAATCAGCTTTCTCTAAATTGTTTAGAGGTTTTCTGATTGCACAATGATGAGACAATTTGTCACATATCGTTAGCATCTTTCTTTTGAAATAGCTAGTTCGTGTAGAATATTTCAAAACTAGATAAGCATGAAGGGAATGTCTCACGATCATACGATCAGATAATATTTGAACAAAAGTTGTGTAGTTAATGACTGAAATAAAATTTCATAAGTCTTCACAGATTATACCAGGGTCACTCTGAAATTTTTGAGATATAATTAGGTTTTTAAAGTTATACTTACAAAATTTTAGGTGAGTTCAAAGTAGTCTCTTCCAGCATCAATGCAATTTTGTAGACGAATATTCCACAGATTAAATGCCTCAAGCCATTCATTTCTTCGAATAGATGAAAAAAATGCATTTATAGCCACATCAATCTCTTCTTCTGAATGAAAACGACGTCCACGTAATTTCTTTTTTAGATTAAAAAGTAACCAAAAGTCGCACATAGCTAGATCAGGTGAATACGGCGGATGTTCGATCACTTTAATTTGTTTTTGTTTAAGAAACTCAACTGTTAATCCGGCTGTATGTGAAGATGCATTGTCATGGTGAAGCATTAGTCCCCTAACATTCAGTTCTTGTAGAATTTCTGGAAGACATTTAGTGGGACATTTTTTGGGACATTTTTAGTGGGACATTTAGTGGGACGGCACCAATTTGCTGTTACTGTCTTCTGTCCTTCCAACTGGATGACTTTGACCAATCCCGTACTTCTGAAGAAAACGGCATACATCACTTTTTTCAGTGCGCGTTGATTTTTCACCATTGTCGGCGAGGGATCATCTTCAAAGACCCATACTTTGCTTTCTTGACATGTTGGAACGTCAAAAAACCCTATGTACGTTTCATCACCTGTTACAATTTTAGAAATGATGCGGTGGCCACCATAATTCAGCATATTAAGAGTTTCTTTACTGATTCTGACACGCTCCTCTTTTTGATGCTCAGTTAGATAATGGGGAACCCAACGGCAAACTACTTTTTTCATATGTAATTCTTCATGAATGATTTTGTGTATGGCTGCGGATAATATTAAGTTCCTTCTGTATCACTTGATAGGTACAGCGATTATCATCCATTAACATTTTTCGTATGGCAGACACATTATCCGGGATTACTGCCGATGGCGGTCTTCCTGTGTGTTCTTCATCCTGAAGAAAATTGTGACCTTTTCTAAATTCTCTAAACCATCTGAATACAGTAGCACGAGCTGGAGATTCATCAACAAATGCTAATTGCAACCGTTGAACGCATTTTTCTTGATTTAATCCTTCTTTGATATCGTAGAAAATCATAGCGCGAAAATGTTCTCGCGTCAACTCCATTTTCTCTTCTGTTTAAAATTTATTCCACGCTAAACAAGTTGAAGTAAGTCAGTAAAAAATCGTCTTCTGTGTTAAAATACTTTGTACTTTAAAATTAAACCGTTATTTTTATTTTGTAAATTCTCGTCTGCGCGTATCTCAAAAATTTCAGAGTAACCCTCGTATACTGCTATTTGCCAAGTACACTGACTTCCAAAAATTAAGGAACAACCGGTTTTTTTTAACGTAATTTGCATATGAATAAATGTAGAAACAAAAAAAATTGGATGACGTGCACAAAACGGGTATTTATTAATTGTAACATAGAAGTTTATTTAAAAAAAACGCATTAAAGATTTATAACAAAAAAGCAATTCGGCTGGAAAAGTTTTATCTTGGAAAAAGAATTAAATATTATTATAGTATTAATATATTAATTAAAAAATGTCCTGAAAAACTTTACTACATAAAACTGACTTGTGTTTTATGTGATAAAGTGTCATAGGAATATAACAAAGAGGAGTTTAACTAAGGAATATGCCCACCCTTAGTTTGAATGTATTGACAACATCGACTTGAAATACTGTCAATTAAGTTGCCGGTTACCGAAACGATTCGAAGATCAGATACTGAGTAAGCAATTTTGTAGCTCTCCTACTGACCTTGAAGGACTCTTTAAAACAGCAACTTGCATACCAAGATAGTCTCATAGATGCTGTACGAAATTCAGGTCTGGAGATAAAGCTGGCCATTCCACACACACATTCCCTCTGAACCAAGACCCTCAAGATATTCCTCAACTATCGCTCGATGCATTATCATCCATCAGAATGAAACATTGCCAATTGCAGCGGTATATAGACGAACATATGGATCAAAGATCTCATCCCGATCCATATGTTGCACCCATCAGTTCCTCCCTGGAACCCATGCAGGTAAGTATGTCTTCTGAGAAATGTTTCTGTCAAAACCAATATTCCATCACCGTGGTAATTGTCTTTCCAGAGAATTATTGACGGTATCTGGTGCTTTGTTCTCTCCATATCAGCAATACGCCCAGAATCATCTTCCGTGTGAATCTGGATTAGTATGTAAGAAGTAGAGAAGCCTATCGCTGCCTAGTCCAGGAAACGTGTTCCCTTGTCCAAGATAAACGGGCACTTATCTGGCTTTCTGTGCGGAGAAACACACATAACTGGTTACCTTACAACGTACTAGCAGATAATTTTCTCCTTGATGCTATAGAGTGGTCTGCAACAAGTTGCTCCACAAAAATACTTCTCCTTCGGGCCGATAGACCAACAAATTGGTGTATAATTAATTTTTCATGTTGAAGCTTGTAGTCAGCCTGGATTAAGTTTTTGGACTCAGAAACTTCGGTTTGATATTAATTCCAGAGACGATGAATCACACTGCGAAACATATTAAGGTACTTAGCAACATTAGCCTGTGATATCCTTATTTCCATCCATCCATCCAGCCGACCGAACTCCAACTTATCGAATTGGGCAAACGGCTTCTCCCAGACATTGCAGCAACCTATTGATATTGTTAACGAATTTTGCTAGCAAAAGTTGGAAATCTACAGAAGTTACACGCATAATTACGAAAGCCATATGTTTGCATATTTTTCTTCTATTCACATATACCTCTTCCTTTCTATCAAAAAAAAACATCTTGCGTTTTTGCATAAATTTACATACGTTTGTTTTCACCCTTTTTATAAACACTAAATTTTATTGTTAGTGCTATTCGTTTATTATGAGGTTCGAAAAACATGTTGCTTATCTTCGGGGGAGACCTATAAAATATGTTAGTTATAACCATAAGCACAAGAAATTACAGCTATTTTTTATTACTGAGCTACCATTTTTTTTGAAGTGAAAAGAAATATTTATAAAAAAAATGAGACATTTCATTTATAACAATTTTAACTGGGAATCACTTTGCGCTATAATAGTTTCACTAGATTTTTAACAGTACTGGTTCACAGAAAATTCAATGAAATTATCTATTTTCCTCTCCAAAAGTTTATTTTGAAATATATATATTTTCGTGTATTTAAGATGTAAAATTTTTCATGTAAAAAAAGGAATCGTCAAATTTCTATTTTTAATAAAGAAGTGTAACTTTAACGATTAACCAAGCGCAGCATGTCCAATTTTGGATCTTGCGCCATAAAACCCAACCAACCAACTTAACGATTAACCAAAGATCGGTGGTGTAAATAGCAAATAACAATTATGTTTGAATTTAACCATATATTAACCATAAATAAAAACGTTGTTTTATTGTTTAAATTCCATTATTTTAACGAAAAGCTGTGAATATTAAACTACTTGTTTCTGGCGACTTGGCGCTGATTATTTCGGAGGCTAAAAATCTCTTCAATGACATTCAAAATTGCGTCGGATGAGTAATAAAGGCTTCGCGACATTAATTCTCATGCAGACGTATTTAAGTGGTGTTGTGTAATTGCGAAGTGTTCGTTCTCTCACCATTTTGCCAAACACCATAGTCGATCGATGATATGTGCCCTAGTATTGGTTTCAACTAAGTTTCAACTAAGTATTGGTTAAACTGATTGACTTAATGTTCGAAATATGCGACTATTTATTAGTTTTGTCTGCTTCCCCGGAATCGGAAAAAATCCTGGCTCCTTCTGTAATGTTTTGCTTTATATTTTCCAAAAGTGCCTTTCTTTTCAGAACTCGAATCGCAAAGCGTTCATTCGTTTCTCAACAAATTCCTCCGAATATGCATTGTTCTGGTGACACTGCCAACTTCATTTTTCCACTTCGAAAAGAGAAATTTAAGTTTTGACAAGGTCCTCCGATGTTTTTTCCCCATTTCCCTAGATAAGAGGCTATGCGAAATCTTCTCGCATGTAATAGTTTCAGTAGATCACTGTTTTATACGTTAAATCCAATTGATTTCCGCCCCATTCAATCGATAATTCCTTCGACCAGATGTAAATGAACCTTGGTGCTGTCAAAGTAGTTCTTGCTCTTTCTAACCACGTTCCTTTTCAATTTAGTATTCGCTTATCACACCCTTTTGACGTTAATCTCCAATACATTCCTGTCTTTAAATAAAAAGCTATCTCGTATTCATTAATCTTTGAATGATCAAGTATCTTTGGAAATAGTCCACTTTCTTTCCCGTAGAATATAATTTCCAAAATTTGATCATTTTTTGAAAAAAAATGTACCTAAAAATAAGAAAAATTACTAAAAAAAAGATTATTGTGTTCGAATTTGCTACGAAACGTTTTTTACATTGTTGACGAAATATGACATTTTCGCTACGTTTTTTTAAGTTTGGGAAAAGATTCGACAGGAAATCCATACTGAAGAGTACTTAATTTGTTTCCAGCGGGGGTGGGCAATATGGAATAAATTCCAAAAGCTTTCCGAGGAGTCCATAAATTTTCGGGAACAAATTTCGATGGAAAGTATACCGTTCGCTGTCAAAATAGATGAAAATACGCAGAATTTCCCAAACAGCCAATCATGATTTCCTATCTAGAAATTGTCCAAGTTGTAATTTGACCCGTTGAAGCCGAGACCATAAATTCTTTTGGTCAATAACAGAGTGGATAAATTAGCTCTTAGAAACTTCTTTAAATCAACACAAAAAAAGCTGTTTCTTTTTAAAATTCGCTTAATAAGATGTTTTTAAAAAAGTATAAAATTATAATTAAATAGTTGACATAAACCTTTTTTTAAAAAATATTTATTAAATTTGATAATGGAAACACAGTAATGCTATATTAGAATCTATTGTGCAATAATACAGAAAAGAATCCAAATTAAATATCAAGCATGTAGTATTGTTAAGGAATAATTGCAGCCAGTATTAACGTAAATATATTTAAAACTTAATAGTATCAATCGATTAACTATTTCTTCGGCTACATTTTTTATTATCTGATATTAGCGAAGACATACAAATGACCCTGAAATATTATTCAAAGTGCACATCAATCTTGACCTCTCGATACGTATTATATGCTACTTGAAACTGCTCGCCAACTTTATCTCTTCATATGTTTACATGTTTTCTAACCGTTGAAAGGAATATTTATGTATAATCCACGCTCTTATCACTTTTAGCACGAGCTTTATTGAAGAATAAAGTAATTATTTTACATTCTCAAAACAAATCTTTGGTGCAGAGAATGCTGAAGATTTATGAAATTTTAATTTAAAAATTTGGAAAACGTATTATTCAAATAAATTTCACATGTAATGAATAGATTCATTTAAACTGAAGTATATTTAAAACGTACCTCCTTATGTTAGTGTAAACTTATTGCAATATTTTATATATGTTGCATTTTTTATTTTATTTTTTATATCTATTTTCTTTCACATTTTAACAAAGTGATAATTGAAATTGTGAAAAATCAAAACTTAAAATGTATTACTCTTTAATGTTATATTTTATTACGGCAAGCAAGACTCCCCTCAAAACTCATTTAAGCCAGTAAAATTTGTTGCAATAGCTATCGTTTTGCGGGCTCAAACATTTGATAATAAAAGAAAAATAATAATAGTCAAGTGAAATCTGTATTTGTGCGTCTGATTAGCTCAGATATTAGCACAAAGTTGGGTTGAGAAACATTTGCCATACCATGTTCGGCTGGAATGACAAGCATTAGAAATTATCTGTAATTAAATCTAGTGTTGTGCCAAGATATTGTCAAAAATATTGAATTTGGGTGGTTCATACTTCTTTGTCTACAATCACTTATTTATACTTATATTCTTTCTATTTTAACAATCTTTAAGTATATGTAACATTTTTTATCGAAGGAGTGCAAACACCTTTCTCTTTTTAAACTGCCCTTAACTATAAATTTCATGTTCGTTAAGGTGTTATCAAATCTAATCCCAAGTTATTAGTATCAAGTCAGACGTTGGTTTCTCAATGAAACCAACGTCTGATGATAATTTCTTGGTGGAAAAACAGGATTCTAATTAACAATAACATCAGAAAATAACCAAGCACTTTAAATTCTTAGCTTTTCTATAATATAGAGTTTTATAGCAGTATTGTTGTCTTCATATTTTTAAACGTGATAAAATAAAGATAATTGCCTGTTGGGAATTGCATATCTAATCGACATTTATCTGTGTCTTCATTTGAATTCAGTCCTAAAAGTTATTTAAAATTTAAAAGCTATCAGTACTGTTTTTCTTATTTTCTGAAATGTTCAGAATAACATTGTAATATTAAATTTGTCACTCGTAAGCCTTGATTTGTTGAAAATCTGTGAATCGACGCATTTCCTTTTTAAATGAGTGTTTTCGTCTGCATGAAAATAATTTTAAAGCAACTTGAGTCTCTACAATTTCCTTTTTTAAATATTTTTGGTATTCAACTTTTATCTTCAATATTTTTTCGCTTGATAGTTTGTATATTTTTTCATTTCGCTTCTCGCTCACAAAATACTTTTGGTTTCATTTTATCACAATATTATAATTTTTGATAAAAGCCTTAAAAAATATTTGTTTTTTTTTTCCCTGGAAGATATGTTTCAATATATTCGTGTTCTGATTATTCGATTGATTTCATATAAATTTTATTCATCACTTGCAAAGTAACCAATAATGATGGACGTAAACAATGGGAACAAAAATAATTGGTCGATCCCACCAAAAAATGAAATGCAACCTTAGAAATTTGAATTTTAAGCAATTGAAAACTTTTTCAACATTAATGATTTTTCACAAACATAAATCTTGACTCATTAGAAAGAAATCCATGTTGTCATCATAGAATTCTTCCTTTTGTCTTATAGACTTCTTCATATCGGGTTTCATAATTTTAATTTTTTAAATTTCATCAAATCTTATATTGTAATCTTTTCAAATTCATTACCCTTTTAAATCTGTTATTTTTGATCGCTTACATTTTCTATAACGTGCATTAAATGATAATTAATATTACTTTATCATTGTTTAAATAGGAAATTATTTTCAAAACAAAATTTATTGCGTTTTAATCTTGACATTTTTAATAACTTCATTTTCTTTGAATTCAATCTTACACCCTACTTTATTTCTGTATAGCTAAAGTATTTAGTGGTCCCTCCTTGGGCATGGATGTTTGTAGTGGTTCAGAATCCACTTTAAACCTTAGGTCCCGGTCTAATTAGCCCTCGTGTGCAAAAAATGACCTTTGAGCGACAAACAAAGTATTTAGTGGATCATTTATACCACCAGTTTTATGAATTCCAAAATTTCCTTAATGACGTTTTATCAACACTAGTTTTGTCCTTAAACATAGATTAAAAAATTGTGATCCAGTTGAATAAGGGAAACATCTTAATAATTTGATTTTGTGAACATTAATTTTATGATTAAGTAATCTGCGATTAAAGCAACATACATTAGGAGTTTTTTACGTACCCTATGAAACTTTTAATAAATATTTGCAGTTTTTTTCTTATATTTGAACTATCATAGAATAAACATTTTAATTTTTCTATAAATTTAATCAATGATCAGTATATTCTAGCATTCATTTCAACAGTTTTGTGGGTTTGATTCCTACTTCAAGCGTGGACATCAGAATCCACATGTCCTGGTCAAATTTAACATTTTGTGTAAAAAATGGCAGAGCAGTAAGCAAATTTTGCATCAGATTCAGAGGCCTAGTGTGCTGAGCTGTTGGTTGAAGGGTTTGTGCTCTTGCCTTCAACAGTTCGTTGGTTTAAATCCCACCTTGGGCATGAATGCTTATAGTGGCTCACAGAATCCACTTTAAAACCGTGAGTCTTGGTCTAATTAGTCCTCTTGTGCAAACAAAATAACCGTTGAGAGACAAACCAAAGCAGTGGCCTAGTGATAGCTCTTCAAAGGGAGAAGTCTCGAGTTCGATTTCCAGTCACTATTACTTTACACCATAGATCACGGTCTAACTAACCCTAGTGTGCAAAAAAGACCATTGAACGACAAACAAACCAAACCAGCCACTTTTAATAGAAAAAAGATGTTAAATTTGTCTTTTCCCCGTTATTCTGTTGTAAATATGTGGAATTTTCCTCGATTGATTTCTTTAGCAATTAGGTTTTCCACTCTGTGTGGTGTTAAAAAGAGTAAAATCTTTTAAAGCATACATTTCTAAAAATACAATTTTAATATTGCTTTAAGAACTTCTGTTGCTTTGCAAAATTTTCTTGGATGGAAGAATTTTAATGAACATTAAACATTCATTTAAAATTTATTCATTAATTTTCCTCAATCATTATACATAGATAACATTTCATGTAACTGACCAGAATTAAAATTGGTAACATAAAAGCATGTCGCAACTACAATTAATTCTGACTTGGCTTTTTGACAAAAATTTTAATTCTGCTGCTTTGATGTATTTAAATATAATTTTTCAAGGTGACTGAAATTATTCTGAAATGACACTTCATAATTATCCGTGGTGTTTAAATGGTATTGGATTCACTTCCGGGAAAATTGCATAACGTGCAACATATTCATTACAGAAAGCTTTAACGATTTCTATAGATTAATTTCATTATTGCTGAAAAATATCACGTTTTTTCCACTTTCGTCGTTACGAATAAATATTAATCAAAATATGCTAATTGTAACATCTAATAAAATAATTATTTTTAAAAATTTAAAGCATTACTAATTACAAGATATTTAATGAGCAATCTTTCACACACAGATTCATTTCACGTAATATTAACTGTGGAAAAGTTTTCCCATCATTTAGATTTCACTCATGCCTATCTCACGGTCATATCGTTCGGACTTTCAATTCAGTAACTCATAAGTTTGATCTCACTCTTGGACATAGATATTTATGAAAATTTGGAATTATTTTAAATTGTTTCTTCAAATGTCTAAATTGCACTTTCAAATGAGCTCGTGTTCAATAAAATAAACCGTTGAGCTTCTAACAAATTAAATCTATTTGATCCAAGTTACTATAAAAGAATTAACCAAGCAGTAGTCAAGATTTCTCAGAGGAGAATTTTCAGTAGTGAGTGAATCTTGCAGTGAGTTAATAGCCATTGACGAAGACTTGGATTCTCTTGTGTTCCTCGCAAAAGAAATATGGATTTTGTCTGATAATAAAAATGCGATTCAACACTTGATAAATTGGCAAAGTGTGAGAGACAGTGCTGGAGTTTCAATACTCAACAAATTCAAATGGCTATCTATATCCTAGGACATTTATTTTCAGTGGATATCCATGCCGATCTAGAAGGAAATGAAACTGAAGACACCTTGGCCAAGGTGGGAGCTAGTGAGGCCCATGAGCCATTGGCACCTCTCACTTTTTTGGAATTCTTTTCAAGAGTAAAAAGTAGGATTAAGATCGCGTGGATAGTCCCTCCAGAGCACCAATGATATCAAATTTTTCTCGTCCGGGATGCTCACTGGCTGACGGTTTTAAGAGACAAGAACAAACTACTCTCACCAGCTTTGGAAGTGGTCATCTCAGATCATTCAAATTTTCTGGAGCCTCCAAAATTCTCGGCACCTGTACCAGCTGTTTCGATGAACAAGTTACGCCAGAACACATCCTTGAATGCCTGGATCTATCTAAGAAGATTAGTACCATCAAAGGATCGTTATTTAAGATTTTTTTGGGGTGTTTAACGTTATAGACCTGGTCTAGCTCTGCTGGACAAAGGTAAATTGCAACAATAATATAAAAAATTTTGAATGTATTTTTTCTTGCACATCATCAAATTTTCTTTGATATGATATGACACATACTTAACTAGTAATAGGTTAACTCTGGCTCTTTAATTCAGTTCGCTTTGATATCAATCTGACGTCAAATGTGAGTATTTGTAATGACTTGGTATCCACTTTGTAAAAGACCATGAGTCACTGTCTACATCTTCATATAAAAAAAATTGTCTGTAGATAGAAAAAGCAAATAAAATCACTCACGAGTCACGCAATACTTGAATGTCATCCCTTGCCTTACTGTATGCCGGAAAAATTACTTAAAGAAAATATCACGTGGATATTCAAAAAGCCTGACAATATCTTTAATTTCTTCAGTTATCCTTTAAATGTTATGAGTGCTAATTCTTAGGTGGAAAACTGAAAAAAAATATAAAACTTGAAAGTGGTTGTAAAGAAAAGATCACAAATCTCTGCTTAAATTATAATGAATTTTAATATCTTAATTTTTACAAAAACACTAAAAATACTATTTCTAAAACAATAAAACATTCTTAAATATGCTGTTTCGCATAATTTTTAAATACATTTGTTAACAACAAAATTCCACTTAACTCAGCATTTGTTTTCATTGTTAGCTCAAAGGGTCGCTGTTGCTAATCCATTACAAACTCAGATTTTGATATCGATCCTAAATATTAGCCAAACTAGCAGCCTAATGGTTAACGCTTGTCTTCGATTCATTAGTTCGTGAGTTTGAAACACACTTTGGTCTTGGATTCTGAGTCAATACTACATATCTATCTTAAAGTGTACATCCTGGTGTGCAAAAGTAGCCATAGAGTGACAACCGAACCCAAATATAACTAGCTAACTTTTATACATAATTCAGGAAATAATGTAGTCTAAAAAAATTCCGTGATAATCTCTGTAAATTATTTTTAATTTGCTTCGGTCATAATCATTGCATATAATTTTTATACAAATTGTAAAAAGGAGCATATGTGAAGAAAATATACCCAAGCGATAGATTGTGAATTAACTTCAAAATAATTTTTATTTCGGAGATGAAATTTTTTTGCCTAACATTAAATTTCTTGAAATGAAACTGATTTAAAAGTTCTTACACGTCAAGCTTCTTAAAATGTTCAAAGATACTTTATTTTCAGCGTGTGAAGTGTAAAAAAAATTGATACGATATAAATTTTTAAGATTTTCATGAAAATAGTCAAAATTACAAATTTTATGAACTGTTATCACTTAATGAGAGAATTGAAATAAAACTATTGAGAATTATTATTTTGTTGACTTTTCAAACTCAGCCATAAACTGAAGATCATTGTTCTCCCTTGTTACTATCACATATTGTTAGCACATATTGTGCCACTAAGTTGGAAATTTAATTTTTTTATTTCAAAACCTAACTTAAAACGATTCCTTTTTTAAGCTTATTATTTGCAAGGTGTTTAAAAATTCTTTCAAGTACGTTTTATTGCAACTTTCTTAAATAGCTGGTAGCATGAATTAATGTTTGAGACAAGAGAAAAATTTTATGTTTACAAAATCTTTTAAAATTCATGTATGTGATTTGAACTTGCTATAAGATTCCTTTACAGGATAATTGAGCTGGCAGCCGAATGATTAGTGCTCTGGCCCTCAAATCAGCAATCAATGGGTTCAATTTAAATTTCGAGAGTATGGATATTTGTAGTGATTCAGAATCCGTTTTAAACTGGTCATGGTCTATAATTCGCTTTCATGTGCCAAAAAGGATCGTTGAGTGACAAACCAAACATTTACAGAATAATCTACAAGTGCTCAAGAGCTATAAAAATTATGATTCTATATTAAACACAGAGTAAAAAATATATTAAATGGTATATTTAAAGAAAGTAAATTGTTCTTTTGTCAAAGATATTCAAATGAAATACCCAATCTTGCATTGATTTAAAATGTGTATTTTCAAGCAATTACTTTTAATATTATTGTCGGAACAACAAATACACTTTATTCGGTAAAGGATCGATAGAAAAAGAATCAATAAAGCAGTTACAGTTGTGAAATTATACTTATTTTACATCTTCGTTCTAAAAAAAAACTTTAAGGCTTAAAAATTCAAAACATGCAAAATGGAGGAAATTTTATTTTGTTCAATGTCGCCTTCTATTGAAATTTTACATTAAGGTAAATTTTATCTTAAAGGATTCCAGAAATTTCTTTTTTGAAAGGGCAAATTCTTTGTTCAAAGTTCTACTCTACGACAACTAATTCTGAATTTAAGTCTACCGATAGTAGTAGATTTGCGATAGTGTGATTGATTCAAACTAATGTGACCTGTTATCGTGTTTCATTGGGTGACAACATTTCGAATTCCGCTAATGTTTAACTCGAAAATACTCGCATTTTCTTCATGAATTTCTTATTCTCGATTTGCACTTTTCCTGAATTTTAAAATGAGAAGAAATATTGAAATGTTATTTTGAATTAAATTTTGTGTAATCCTGTTATGGCTTTGAATGAAGAAACCATTCCTTTATTACCATTATTCCGTAGAGTGTGGGTGGAAGAAAATTCTCAACCTGGTAAGCAGTGCAAGAAATTTTGTTTTAAAAATCCTGTAATAGTATTTTTAAATATTTACAAATACTCTTTCGTATAGTTGATTTTTTTTAAGTGATATGCACAATTTAACATAAGACTACTCTCTCCTTTTTTTAAAAAAAATGCTGTAAACTGATTATCTTGTCAACTGGTTGAAATGAAATGGAATTCCATATTAAAATTTTTTATTTCCCCCCTTGCAATTCATTTATTGCTATTTAATTTAACTGGTTATATTATTTGTTTGCTGACTTATTTCAAAAGTTTTGACTGTTTTTATTTCAGTAGAAACTTTAATAATATACGAAAGAGCCATTCAAATTTTTATAACAATTGTTATATTTTACAAAAAATAAGCTCTTAAAAGTTTAATTTTTCATTTGAGGATAATTTTGACAATTTTTAACTTATGAGAAAAATAATTCTCATTAGAAATTTTATTTATTATTTCACTTACTATTATGTATTCATGATTACAAAATTTTACCATTTTTTCTTGTTTGACTTTTTATGTAATGTTTCGATAGAATAATATCAAATTACGAATTTTTTTAGTGTATATCATGTTGGGAAATAGTTATTTGCATCTGTACTCAAATTCAAATTTCGATCAATCCTGTAAGAATTAACGATTGTAACTGACATAATTTAAAAATTTTCCTTGAAACTTTATCTTTTGTCAGATTTCATTTATACATTGTTTTAAAAATTATTTAACAATTTTAACTCTTTGAGATTTCTTGATTTGTACACAATAATTGTTTTTCGGTTTGTGTGCTTTGCATAGTTCATATCGCTTGTTTTCAGAAACATTTCATACAATATCGTCAATACATTTCTTTGAAGAACAACTGCATTTGTGTTGGATATTTCTTAATGAAACTGTTAGTTAATAAAAAATTACTAGATTTTAAGCAGTAAACAAAAGTTTTCATTTGCTTCAAATTTGCAGTTTTTTTTGGATAAAATGTTAGCAATTTAAAACTTTAATGATTTGAATATTACAGCATGACTAATTCGAAAAATCTGAGTTCTCAAAATCAGCGAATTGAAATATTTCGAGGGAAAAAAATTTTTATGCCATTTTTCTTAAATCTGTTCTGATTTTTCTTAAAGTTCATTTATTTCACAAACAAAAAAACTTGATAATACGTACGTGATGTGAATTAATGAAATCTTTCCTCCTCAATTATTCTGACTAGTTACAAATGCATGATTTCAAAAGTCTTTGCTTAGTTTAGAATTTATTAATAATCAACAAAAGTGCTAAACCAGCAAGTATATTTTAAGTAATATTTTACTTTGAAATGTATACACAGGAACAAAAAAACTTTGAATGCATTTATCAAATATATTTCCAAAGAAATTCTTGGCGCAGCTTGTCCTATCTTGGACCCGATGCCACAAAACCCAACCAACCAAAGAAATTATTTTTCCTTTTTTAAGATTCAGAATTTCTATAATGTAATTTTTGCGAAGGTTGCTTAAATATACATTTTATTAAATTTAAATTACATTTTTAATTAAATAGGCAAAAAAATACGGCATTTTTTAATTTCTTAGCATTGCAAATCTTGCTCTTGTTGACAAAGATTGCAGTTTGCATCTTATCAAACATTGTCACTGATACTTATCAAACACTGATTAGAAATTCTTTTACTAATTTTCGCCTTATTTTCTGGATTTAAGAATCTACTAGAGTATCAATAGAGAGAATGGTCAGAAATGAGCGGCATAAATGACTTCATTTTGCTACAGAAAATATTTCTGTCACCATATTTCCAAATCCCATGAAATCTGTCTGCTGAGTGCTAGATTTATTTAGATCCGGCGACTTTGTATCAAATACAGCCATGAACAGTCAACAATACGGATCAATCTAACAATACGATACCAATCAATCAACTATTTGTGTGTCTTCTCTCTTCAATATGAGCTATAAGCAACTTTAGCAAAGAGCTCCAAAACTGCCGGCCACAACCCAACCCCAAATCCATGAAGTGTGGAAAGAAACATTTAAGTAGGCTAAAGTCGATTTAGTTCTTTGTAATAAAGTAATTGTGGAAAGTAGCGACAGAGTTTACTATGCCGCGTGATTCTTTTGGTTATCTAAAAAGAACTCTAAAAGTCAACCTCATCAATATCTGAGCTCTAGGATTAGAGCCATTGCTCCAACTGTAGTATGAAGATCGAAATTGCAAAGACTAATAAATTGAGAAATTTATTTGCATTTCAAGCAGAAGCATTAAAATAAATTGCAAACTTTATTTTGCAGTTTAATATATTCAAAATAATCCAGCAGATCAGAACTTTCATGATCGCTTATGTACAAGTTGTTCAATGACATGTCACGTTGCTGATAATTCAAGTTTGATTTTTGTACGCGATAATTTATAAATTAAGTACTGGGATAACAATCTGAGAGCAGTGAAGGAAAGAAATGTTTATATCTAAGCAATTTAAAGCACTAATTTGCAACGCAAATTCTTTTATAAAATCTTACAGCTAATCATACTATTATAAAATTTCATAAAAATTGTAAAAACATATTTATTAATTAATTAAAACATCGGGCAGCATTTAGTTCAGCAAGTTGTTCTTTGTCAACCATTTTTACTAATTACTTTATATCTGCTGATATAAATGTGAAGAAATAAATTATGAACCTAATATCGATGTCATAATTAATTGTAAATGTTTTAAAGTAACCTATAAAAGTTATTTGTGTTTCCAAAAAAGGGTATTCTCTCCCATTTTAACATTGAAATTAAGATCTAATATAAATTAACTGAAGAAAGATTCATTTTATAAATTATAAAATAAAGAGGAATTGTATAAAAATAATTCTCGGTCGTGTACCTATTTAAAAAACTTTAATTTGTATATAAATATTTATAAACTTTCATTTTAAGACTACTCACATGCATCTTAAAAAAAATTCGTAAATACGACCAAGTTCTGTTTTCTATTATGGCTATATCTACTTCTTGATTCATTAGTTGTCACTCCAACATAACAGTTTTGAATCGTCATCAATTGTCAAAATTCTTCTTTAAGCGAATAATCAAAAATCATTAAATGCTACTGTGGGTTGGGGACGTGTCCACGTTAATGTGACGTCCAAAGTCCTACCGCAGGTGTGGCGTGAATGTGGAGAGGAGGGTGCCAGCTCAGGTGTAGCCTCGTCACCTGACCGTGGTTCAAAATTACGAGACACCTTAAAAAGAGCAAGACGTACTTTCACCTTCGTGGTGCTCTGATCCAAACGAAAGACGCTCTATTGACTTAATTCGCACTGCTAACGGCATAGCGAGCTTGGCTTGTCCAAGTGTCATAAGCAACAATAACAACAACAACAACATATATATAAATTGAAGTGATGAAATTAATGATAGGGGTATAATAATGGAATTGTCAGCTGTGTGTCTCGATAATAGCGTTGATATGAATACAGTATATTATAATAAAACATTGCCCTGTTGTTAAATGAGTATGCCAATTTCTTCAGTTTATATTTTACTTCGTATTTTCTGTAGAGTATTATAAAAATAAAGAGAATTTACCATGCATTCTTACTGGTAAATTTTTGCATCGCATTTCTCTCGAAACCGTATAACCCCTATAATGTATGATAAAACAGTTAAATTAATAAACATAAAAGATTACATAAGCAAATAAAACAGTAACACTTGAGGAGGAAATATAAAAGTTGGTCTTACGACGTTAAAAGGTTTGTCCAATGCCAGGCTACTAGCATTTTTAAGTTTCGGCGCTACAATTTCGGAAATGACACCTTTATATACATAGCAGTGCAGGCGAGCCCCAGACTACCTTTTTGGTTAACAGGTTTGGAATCCTCGCCCGTCACCAAGTGCCTCGTAATTTTAAACCGCGATCAGGTGACGAGGTCACACTTGAGCTGGCACTATCCTCTCCACGTCCACGCCACACCAGTAGAAGGACTTTGGGTTAAAATGAGTGTGCCGTCGTGGCCATGGAAATGGGTGGTTCTTAAGTTTGAAGCAAGGACCAAGCAGGCCTCCAGACTTACTCCACCAGTCCTCCAGACATTTCTGGGGAGAAGACCCCAGAAATGTCATTTTACATGGATTTTATGTGCTCTAGCCTCTATTAATGAACATGATAGATCTTCGGTTGGGTCAGAATTCAAACTATTTATCTTATAATAAATGAGAAAGATGCCATAACCGATCATGGCATCTTGGCTTCGGTACACTAGAAGTGCACTTGAATATTTTTCAGACTATATTTTAAAATTAATTTTTGAAATGTATATTTGAGGAGATAACAGGGGGGGGACTGAAGTTACTTAACAGGAACTAAAACAATAGAGAAATTCATCATGTACAATTGGAAAAATTCTCTTATTTTTAAAGATTTTGTAAAAGGTTTCTAGCTTTCATATTCTACAGTTTTTATTCCAAAAAATTTCTTAAGTTTAGAGATAGCTATTTTGTGTTCTTTCTAGTATTTTATTTTTTGAATGTACTTGGAACATTAAAATTTGGATAAAATATATTTAATGAATTTTAAATTATGGAGTTTTTTATGGAGGACTTTATAAAATAGATATGTGGCGGTTTCCTCAAACGTTCTTCTTTGCTCTGATCTAAAAGATAAATAAATATTAAAAAAAAAATTCTTGAAAATTAACTCATTAGTTGAAACTGAATTAACCGCAAAAAGACCTTCAAAATATTCATCAAAATATTTGGAATATGGTTGTTAAATTCTAGTGGTGTGGTCGTAAGTATCATAATTAATCTCAAAAGGAATATTTTATAAGTTAATGAAAACTGCTCAAATAATTTATTCTATTCCATATTTTAAAGTTAAATATCATTTAGCAATACTACTATAAATGTTGATATTTTATTTATTTAAATTTAAAAACAAGTATATAGTTTTAAAACTGGCAAAAGAAGCTGCTTAATCTTTTTTTTTTTCAAAATTAACTTTAAAAAATCTGATATTAAAGTTGATCTGGTAGTTCTGAATTCAAATCACACTCCGGGCTTGAATGTACCTAATCATTCGTTAATTTACTTTCAACAATTAGCTCGCGTGTACAAAAAAAGATGATCATAGAGCTACAAAACAAACGTACTAGACAATAACTTTCAGCGATTGACGCGCTTATAAAAGTATTGTGACATTTATATATTCACTTTGTAGATTTAGTTCCCTCTGATAAAAATGTAGATTGAACTTATTTGGTAATAAGCAACTTTTAAATAAAAATAACTTTCGAAAAGGACTAAAATATCCCATAAAGTAAAATAACAAAACCTGAGGCTTGGAATCAGAATTGCTAATCTGCATAATTTTAAAAATCTCTCAATAATAAAATAGGTTAAATAATGAGTATGTGTTATTGCGCTGCACCTTTCCAGGCTATTCCGCTTGCATAACAAGATCATAAATGTCACCGGCAGAATTGAAATTACTATTTTTTCGCGAGGATATTTTTTCAGTGTCAGCTTAAGGTACATTTTTGCGATTATGTAATATTTCTTATAATAGTTCTGTTTCCAAAATAGGAAAGCAAAATTGCGATGCCATTGAAAACGCGTATATCAATGAAACTTGGTTATGATGAAAACCAGGGGATCCCCCATCTGAATGATTTTATTTAAATCAAATTTCGTACACAATCCCTACTTTTGAATATTTCTGATATATATTTAATACATTTATAAAGAAACACTTCAAATTGGGGGAAAAAACAGCAAGTATCTACTTTAAAACAGCATACAATTTACAATAATGTTGCATACAATTAAAATAACACAAATTATCAAAGATGCCTGTATACTACTATCGACTTAACAATAATGAAATATAAAGATAATTGAATTGTTATTTAACAAAAATACTAATTTATTATATCTCAATTTTTTAATTGTTTGACAAGGTTTTGAAAAGTTAGAATCTCGGTTGAATTTGATTTCAAGTGCAAACCAGGATGACAAACGAAACAAGCTAGTAAAATTTAGTTTACTTAGAAATAAGATAAAATACATCAAAAATCCGATGCTTTGATATGTAAAATATTATTATTAAAAAAGCATTTCCCATTTTTATAAGTTATTTTATATAAAATAAGAATCTTCATAATACATTTGAATGTGTGTGTGTGCTTTGATATTTGAAGAAAAAGAATATTTTTAAATTTGGCGAAAGCTAATATATTTTTAACAAGAAGAATCTTGTATATGAATTGCAAAAATACTATAACAAACCTCAACTCTATATATCAGTAGTAAGCTAATTAAGAAAAAGTAAGTTTTTTTATTAATTTCAGTCTCGCAAATTTACTAGTTCTCTATCCATTTAATTACATTATGAATAGTGATTTTATCATTATATTGAATTTAACTTCCGATTCTAATGAATGTAATAATTCGAAAATCATTTTAGATCACGGGTCGAAAGGCCGTTTTACAAGGATATTTTCGATGACAATGAAATTATTGTTTTTTGTTTTAACCTTCGTTTCTTCGATTCTCGCCTAAAGCATGAATAATCTTAGTGATTCGCAAAATATTTTCAACTAGATCGGAATAACTCTTGTAGGCAAAATGACTGTACAACAAAAAATAAAATTAAAGAAATTTGAAATAGTGTTTTTTGTTTCATAAAATAAATCATTAATTTCTTTATAATGCCTTTATTGCACATTTATTACTTCTACTACTTACATTATTATTACTAATTACTTATTTACATTTTTCAAAACAAATTCCGCTCTTCCTTTATCTTCTGTGATAATGTTTTAATGTCTTGACGAGATAAACTAAATATATATGTTGACTTATCTCAATAAAATTAATGTTTATAGTACATTGGGGAAAATACGGCAAATGTATCACATTTTAGTGTAAGGCCAATTACAAACGCACTTTGCAATCAATAATCTGCAACTTGGAATAGCTATTTTTCAGTTCATCTGCAGTTATTACTTTATTTGTACATCGTAACTTATTAATTTCCAAGATGAATTTCCGATCGGAAAACCAATTTTTTTATTTGAATTCCTTGGGACTTAATTACAAATACTGATTTAAAAAAGTTCCCTATTTGACCCATGTCGTGAACTTAAAAATGATGTGTAATAATTTTTGATAAAATTAATTTGATAAAAATTCTTAATCTTAAGTACATCAAGTCCTGGTTGAATTAGCTTTCGTGTGACCATTGATCGACAAATAAATCAAATTTTGTTTTTAAGTCTTTTAGTGTATAAACTATTATAAAAAGATTTCAAATAATTGATTAATTTTATATACAGTTGATATTTACATATGTCACCGTATTTTTTCTTTATAAATTTGGAGTCAAAAATATTTTTACCTATATTAATATCTTAACACTTAAGGAAATAAAAGTATAGTTATACACACACATGTAAGAAAATTTGCCAAAACTACGTCAGTTGATGGTGTACAGTGACAAAATTTCCAATTACCGTCATGTTTAGCATGATTATTATAAAAATATACGATATTAAATTTGCAAGAAAATTTATAATAAATCCAAATGTATCTTCGTTTTTGTACCATTAGAAATATTAATTTTTTTAATTTATTCTTAGTGTGGAAATAAGTCTCCCTAAGTGTTTTGTGTGGTTTCTGAAATTAAATTTTTTGTCTTGGTGATTTTAAGAATCGCATAAGTTACCAAGAATGTGTTTATGTACTCAATTTTTTTTACTTTTTTTCTTACATATTTATGATATTCACATTTGCAGAGTTTATTTTTTGGTTAAATGTTTTGTCACTTTTTTGAAGCTCCATAATAAATTACATTCCTAATTTAGCTTATATATATATATATATATATATATATATATATATATATATATATATATATATATATATATATATATAAAACATTTATATAAGAGATTATCAAATAATTGAAATATCTAATGTTTCCAAGCACAGTTTATAGATTTTGCAAGTTTTTTCAAGGCACTAAATCTTAAGAGTTAAATTTTATAAAAAAAAGTTACTTGTTTTTAAAATATCTTCAGATGTTTAAATCTTTCATTTTTTTAATTGAGCACAAATACCAGACTATGGTATTTGACATGTGAAACAATCGTCTTTATATTGCCACAAGTGATCAGATCGCAAGGGCTCTAGAATTTGATAATCTTTTAGCCAATATATTTACAAGGAAAAAATATGTTAAAGTAATAGTGTTCTTTTGTATAATTTCTTTAGAGGAAATGACTTTAGTATTTAAACAATTCGATTTTTAGTATATAGATTTTAGCATCTTATTCCAAAAAACCTTGAAGATTTTCTATTCATTCATACATAAAATTATAAATTGATTACTTTGAGCATAAAAACTGTATGTTCAGAGCTCTAAATGTTGATTTAATTACATGTTGAATTGAAAATTTTGAATGAAGCTTGTTGAAGCAATGTTTTTCAAATCCCAACTCAGGGCCACGATTGCTTATACTTCAAAATCCACTTTAAGCTGTGAGTCCTGATTTAATACTCGTGGGAGAAAATGGCCATTGAATGACAAACCATATCTTTTAGACATAAAATTCAAAAGTTTTTAATTTCAGAATTTTGGAACACCTAAGGCACATTAAACGATAAAACTAAGATCTTCGAACTGAATAGATTCAAAAGGATTTAGAATCTACTTTTTATAAGTGTTTTGGTGTAAAGTTAGTATAAAAAGGGATATCAAAACAGAATAAAATATAAAATTAAAAATGTTCCTTTTAAAATACTTTGTTTTCTGAAAATTTGCTTATAAAATGCAATTTAATAAAGATTATCAGAGTTATTTAAATAAGATTTTTAACTAATGGAATAAATGAAATCGGTAACATTTGAGTATAATTATATAAATAGATGTTAAAAGAAAGTGTTAACGCATATTAGCTTCCACAATTTATAATATGGTATTTGTTTTCAGTTACATGTGATAGTAGATGGAAGCTTCTAATAAGCGTCAGCATTAATTCGAAAATGTTACTCATTTCTTACTGTATTTCCAGGCACCAGCTGGCCCGTCGCCTCCTTCCTTCTTGTCAATGCTGCTTTGGGAGCGGGTGTACTCAACTATCCATACGCCTACGATAAGGCAGGTGGCGTTTGGTTCGCCGCATTTTTACAAATTGTAAGTAGCATCAAATATGCTTAATTTTCGGAAAGCTTACTGTATATTTTCCCACCCTTCAGTTCCTTGCTTTTGATTAATAATTTTAATTCAGAACTGTATCTAAAGCGATAAAATTTAAGAATACGAAAACTGCTGTAGGAAATTAAACTGTCTATTTGCACCTTACATGCATATATTTATTACTTTATATAACTACTATAAAGTAATAGCTATTATATAGTAATGTATTACTTTACATTTTGAAAAGTTGAAGTGGTGTGATCAATGTAATTATAAAATTAACTATGAATTAATATAGCACAAAGTTTGCTTCTAATTTGTAAAATATACAATTGTATACCTAAAATTATTGCGGAGGTACTACTTGTCCCATACAAATGAAACTTGTTAGAAGCTATTAATCACTCATATTAAATGATTTAGAGAAAAGCGAAACTAAATTTCGGCGACATCAATAAGCTGAAAAGATGCAGGAACATTTTAAGGATTTAAAATTTGGTACTGAAAACTTTTTTTCGATGGTTAGATTTTAGTATAGTAGTAATTTAGTAAATATATAAAGGAAAATAAAAAAAAATACTTTTTTCATTCATTATATAGGTCAGATGCGAGAAATGAAAGACATTTAACTATTAAAAAAATTACAGTTAATGATCATTAAACTAAATATTGTCACTGACTTTGGATTTTTTTTAAATGAAATTTAAGTATGAGATTCTCACCAATATAAAATAACATTTTAAATTATTTTTATACACATGTCAAAAGTATCAAAATATAAATGAGTTATTGTGTCTGGTAATTCTATCGAAAATGCATTAGATTCGGGGTAATGTAAAAACCAGTTGATAGAGGTTAGCAGCTCTTCTAAGATGAAAAGAGAAATGGAATATGATCTCGGCGTGTTAGTTTTTTTTCCTTATTACTGGTAAATTAATCACTTCATAAATTAATTTAAGAGCAGCGGTTTGCTTTAATTTGTTGTAAATTAAGGGTCATATATTTCCAACATTATTTACATTTCACACGTTGTACCAATATTTTTTCTTAAATGATGTATAACAGGCTGATTTTTAAATGAATAAAATTACAACTTGTTTTCTATTTTATTTGAACAAATTTTCCATTTCAATACGCTTAAATTTAAAACTCTATTTTTTTTAAAAAAAAATTGTGCTCTTTCGATAACCATATTTAGCAACTTTTATTTTATTCAAAAGTATGTTTATAGCAATACTTTTTCAATTTAAATATTTTCTTTTAATTCAGTTTAAATGTTATTATCTTATTTAGTAATGCAAAAATAGTGTCTTTGTAACTCATAACTTGTTTATCAGATATAAATTATTGATCAATGAACTATGAATTAAAACTTTACTTTTGAAATTAAATTTTTTGGATAACGCGTTCTAAAAATTTAATCATAAGTGTTTCGATTTATAGCCAGGAATAACTAGCTAAAAGATTCGATAGTGAAATCGAGAAAATTCAGACTCCTTTATTTTGATCTGATATATAAATAAGAATACGAGTGTAATATGTTTCATTCCATAGTTTTCTTTTATGTGACGCAATTTGGAGCAGCTTGCCCTTTTTGGACCTTGCGCCAGAAAACCCAATCAATCTTTTTGTGTGACACGTTCTAAACTCGCGACTGTCCTGCCATCTAATTTGAGGAAATTTTCCTAAGGTATGACACTGAACTGTATGTATGTGTGTGTGGTTAACGCTCAGACCTTACCTACAGCCGAGCTGGCAGCCGAATGGTTAGCGCTCTTACCTTCGGTTCAACAGTTCGTGGGTTCGAATCCCACCTTGGGCATGGATGTTTGTAGTGGTTCGGAATCCACTTTAAGCCGTAAGTCCCGGTCTAATTAGCCCTCGTGTGCAAAAAATGACCGTTGAGCGACAAACCAAACCAGACCTTACCTACAAGAGCTCGTGGGTTTGCATAACAACTTGTTTTTGGATGTGTCTAATAGTTTGAAATCCTCTTCAAATTGCAGATCCCAATCTAATTGCCTCGTGCGCAAAATGATCGTTGATTGACATCCAAATCAAAGGTATAACTTTTTATATACAAAACAAGGAAGAAAGAAATTTTAGAAAAAAATGTATGTATAAACTTTCTACCTCTAAACTTGGCTGGCATCGAGTAATGTCGGAAGGAAGTAAAACTTTTTTTATAATATTGAAATGAAAAAACACATGGTATTTATTTGTTCAGATAGCGCTGAACTCCACATCAATTTGCAGATAAAATTTCTCTTTAAAAATAGCTCAATGATATCGTTTTTAAGTAAAAATATCAACAAAGTTTTTAAAAAATGATTTATTTCGAGATTATAATCAAAAGCTTCGAGACTTGAAATATAGTTGAATGCCATGTTTTAGCAGAATCATCACTCTTGAATTAATGATACTATAAAAAATTAATGTTGGAGCTTTTTAAAACATTATGTAATCAGCATGATTTATCATCCAAGCTTCTGTATAAATTTCTGTTTTTATTTTTAAGTACCTTACATTCTATAGAAATAGTCATTAATTTACTTTCCATAAAATATTCGATCTAGTATTTCCTAAACACCCATAGCTATATGATTCTGAGAAGTTAACTTCTAATGCAAATTAATAAGTGTCCGCGGTGTTATTGTCTTTTCTACTAAATTTATTTTACCTTTTAAAAAAATTTTTTTTTTACATTTTCTAACTATAGTCAAATTGATTTAACAATCAGTAATAAATAAGTGACATTTAAGAGCTTTACATTTCTACTCAAATTTTGATAAATTTTTGTGTGTATATAAATTTTGAGATCTTTTCCTACTCATTCATGCATGCACGCATCTATTCCGAATTTTTAAGGAATCGTCTCATTTCTTCACAGAATCTCAGATGGTTCAAAAGAGAATTTGTTTAGATTTGATGTTACTATGTATCTGCGCGGATCGAATAAGTTAGGTTTTTTTTTTTTTAAAGACGCATGCATTAGAAAAATTTAATTAAAAAAATGGTAGAAATAAGAGAAGAAAAAACTCTTAAATCGTTAAGCTTTATTTCAATTAAAAGAATTGCTATAAACTTCAAATTTATACAAATATTTAGTATTATAAAAAAACAAGATGGTTAAAAACTTTTCAGAAATTGAATTAGAATGAAAATTAGTTTTCAAAAACTGATTTCTTATATTTTACACTATTTTAAGGAGAACTTTTTATGCATATTCAGCAAATAACTCACTCAAAATAAAGTTATAATGTTTTCAATTTAAAATGTTAAGTTTGTTATTTCATTTTCTTTATCTACATATAAAACTTATACAAATTTTTGTATTTTAAAGTTATATTATGAAATTTTTATATGGTAGTCATGAGCATTGTCTCGAATTTTTTCGTGATGATTGCATTCCGTAAAAATAATTATTCTAAATTGAAATCACATAAAAAGAACGATATTTTTCAATGTTTTCTTCAAAAAAAAAACTCTTTTAGTTTGGTACTAAATTTAATTTTAAATTTTTAACAAATTTGAGGATACTTTTTAATTAATATTTGTTGTATTTAATTTTGTAGTATTCTACAGAATTTACAAAATTTTAATCGTAAGTGAATATGAATTTTCTTTTTGTTCCCGAGGTCATAATGGGAAACTTAAAGTTGATCTTAAAAAAATCTAAAAGGGGCTTTTTTCTTATTATAATAATATACACGAATTATTAAGCCGTCAGCTAAAGTATGTAAGAAAATTCATTAACGTTTGTGTCCAAAATAATTGATATTAATGAATACTCGTGATGGAGGAACTTCCTATCCAATGTTTGAAAAATCGTGCCAAGAAAAATAATTTCTTCTCTGCCAAGATGTTGCATTGTGGATCGCCCTGAGATTATTCATGCAGCATTTAAATTGTCAATCTGTATTCACTAAAAATGTTCAAGTTAGAAAGTTTAGTTATATAATGTTTGATTGCATAATCTAAAAATAGGTATTCTTCCGCTATATTCAATACAAGCAACTTAATTGTTTAATAATTGACTGTCGTTTAATGCAGACCTTATTTTTAAATGCATGTAATTTATTTCCTTAAAAGCTATTAAATTTACTTTGAATTTGAAACATGCGCACTTTAAACTGAGTGACTTGTGAAAAGAATGCCTTAAATCTATGTAGGATCCTGGGGCCACAAACATTTCGATATTCACGCTCATATAAAAATATATTGTTTATTGGTGGCTGATAACAGAACAACATACTTCATTTAATGTTTTCTCTCTATAGATGGTGGTCTGAATATCTTCTATATTTTAAGGTCATTCTACCATAATACAAGTTTTATCAAAACTAAAAAGCATTAATAAATTCCTTTCACAAATGTCGTCGTAAATTTTTGAATGAAATGTTTAAAAAAATATTATGAAAATTTAAAATGGCTTATAGATGAATTCCTCTGATAATAGAAAAAAAAATTAAACAATAAAAAATATTTTCAAACTTAACATGAAATTAAAGCATGCAAGCATTTTTGAATTTAATAATTTATGCTTAAATCATCAAATAAAGAATTGCGTAAGGATATAAATATCCAGCAAAAAATATTGTTTTGTAAAATTATTGAAATTATATGTAGAAAAATATTATGAAATTTCACACTAAGGCCTCTTTTACACTAGACGACTTTTGTCGAACGATAAAAGTAGTCTAGTGTGAAAAAGGTCTTAGTAACTAATTAAATTGAAAATTATTTTTTGAAGAATTCTATAAATGCGCAGATAAATGAATTTCTTACTCAGAAAAATAATTCCAATTTCGGGGCAATTTCATTGTGTTCTTATTCAAAGTTACCATACAGCGCTAATAGATTTAAATTTTCTTGTATAACTAAACTTTCATCAGCTCACCAGAAAATACTACTACACTTAAACATTTATTGGCGCACGTTTAAACGCAATTTTTTTTTTCTGGTGAGTTGGCTTACCCGAAAAAACTGCGTTTAAACTCTTGAATTGGCTAAGTATTGGCTTAAACAACGTGTTCATCGTTTGATCAAGTAAATAACTTAAGAAATCAATTTCTCTTAGTAATAGATTTCAGAAGAAGAATAACATTAAGACCTTGACCTACGTGTACATTTTTATTGATATCTTACTAAGTTACGATTAGAATGTTGTCAACAGCTTTAAATTGTTAAATCGGAGCATTCCATTTCATGTTTTATGAACATAATTGAATATATATAGGGAATTTTTCAATCAATGAGCATAAAATTTTATATTTGACGCTTTGCAGTATTAAGATAATGAGACTAAAGCGTTCAACTTTATTTAGCTCAATGCTAAGAAAAATTAACATTTAGAATTCGTTCCTTTAGTAAAGTCAAATATTTATTAAAAGATTTCACAGTTGAGCTACATATGTAGAATTTATATGCATACTTGGAAAAAATAAGGAATTAACTTATTCGTTCTTTAAATGTTATCTAATTGAACATAAAACTTTGGTCGATGAATTAACTTTACAAAAGGTACAGTGCAACATAGTAATTTACTTTTAAATAACTGTCGCAGAAAATACATTTAATAATTTATTACATGACTGGATTACTGTTACTTAAATGATATTTGTTCAGAAAATACGAAAGAAGTTTCCGATTTCTATGAAATTCAAGGTTAAGTATCGAACTCAAAAACAAAAAGAGTTATTTCCTTTATTAAAATGGATAAAAACAAGAATTACGAGTCAAGCTCAACAGGGTGTCGAATTTTTACTTTTTCCAACTTTTGACCTTGGCTATATTCATAGCTCTTAATATTTTATCTTTATTAATACGACATGAAACAAAATTTGAGATAATTTCGATGAAGTTCATTGAACCTTACAATTCTTCCTCTGTTCATGGTAAATAAAACATGAATCTGGGATGAAAGTAAATGCTTTGCATATTGAGCTTGTTAAGAAGTAAATTAGAAATGCATCTGAGCAATTCATACTAAGAGCTCCTTAGATAAATGTGTGAAAATAAGTAATAAAACACAAAATTGGTATGTTTAAACTCCTATTCACATCTTTTGATGTGTTTTATCCTTTTTCGTTCATACAGTAATTTTAAATTTTAGAGAAAATCAAGTATAAATACATTGTGTAATTTGGGCGACAGTATTAATAGTTTTCAGAGACATTTATTACACAATTTTTTAAAATTTATTGCACAATTTCATTACTTAAATGTGAAGCACGCTTCAAATTTCCTATAAAAAGACAGGGCTTAATTTTCTAACCGGAAGAAAGATTAAGATTTATACAATCCAATCAATATTCCTCAAATAATTATGTTTCGAGGACGTCTTTGGAATATATTTTGTGAGAATGAATAAGATCGCACATGTTTCTCTATTCAGAATTACTTTCTGTAATGCTGGCAGTTTGTTTGGATAGTTAAATTTAGAAGACTATAAATAATATAGCTAAGAAGTTAAGTTTAATAGGTTCTTCGACTGAGAGAAATTAGATTAAACGTAAAATTTAAACCTCTGAGAATCTACTAAACATAAACTTTTGAAAAGTTTTGTAAAAAAATTAAGCCGAAAATTTAAGCTTTTTCTAATTTTAAGTTGTAAGTGTAAAAGACATCTCAAAAAGCAAGATTTAAAGGACTTTTGATTTACGAAATTGAACACTTTTTATAGTGAAGAAAAGAAAAGACCATAGAGACGAGTTCCTATAAATTAACATTTAGGAAAAAGGTAAATCTATCGGCTTAAATCATAAATGCCAGGACCAACTTTAATATTTCTTTATTATTAATTTTACATAAATTTGTGTGATGCAATGAATCAGTAGAAAAACAGGTGCTGCCACTTTCTCTCTATTCTAATTCTGATTTTCAATTCTGGCAAATCAGTATCTTTCTGTTGTAATATGATAGATTCATAGTTTTAGCTAACAAATTTCTTCAGATTTGTAATTTTCATTTTGAAGCATGCAAAACTAAATTCATTTCACATGCTTTAAAGCGAAACTTTCAATATCTTTTATAAAATATTTTGGTGGAAATTCAGAATTTTATGAAGTGGTTTATAAAAACCACTTCATAAAATTCATAAAACATATCTATATAAAAACTGGAGAAATTTTTCATATGCCTAATTTCTGATCATATTGACCAAGTCAGAAATCATTCTTCTTAAAATATTTTTATAAAACTAAAGTATTTAACTAATCTTAACTGTTAATTATTTGGTTTCTTTTACTGGTTTTCTTAAAGCTCTTTTTTTTTTACAAAGGACTTCTTAATGTTAATTCCTTTGGAAATATCTCAAATAGCAGTTGCTTAAAATAACTTAATTTATAATTCGATGCAGTTAAAACATTTTTACCTATACTGCAATACTTAAATAGTCTGCAATTGCAATTTCTGAGAAAATAAAACACTTTTCTATATTAAAGTAAATTTAAAAATTAAAAATTTTATAAACAGATGAATAAAAAATTTTAAGATTCTAAAAATCTTACATATTTGTTGTTTTGTAAGCACAAAAGTAATTATATATGTTATGAACCAAACTGGTAGAGGAATAATCAGTATTTTGATTTTTCATTTAACAATGCAAAAGTGTTATTTTCCATTGGCGAAGAATTAATAGTAAGTTACGACTAAAGCAATCCAATCGATACTTTCGTGAAAGTGACCAGGGTATATATATATATATATATATATATATATATATATATATATATATATATAATATACAGTCAGTCACAAAAGTCTACATACACACTCTGATTTTTATATATTTTGCACATAACTCATAATTTCGAAAACTCAATTTTATTTTCACAATTATTTCTCATAATAACTTAGAATAAATAAATAAAATTATCAACATATTTGTTAAAACGCAATGAAAATAACAAAAGTTTCACATTATGTGGTCACGAAAGTCTGCATACAGAGACAGGAAACTCAAAATTTTGGCAATAAACAAAAATAAAAATACCATTAATACTTGGTAGGCCCTCCCTTTGAAGCAATGACTGCATGCATTCGGTTTGGCATCGAATTCACCAGGTTCTTTGTTGTTTCAGGTGAAATTTGGGACCAAGCCTGCTGCATAGCCTTCTTTAGGGTTTCGACGCTGGTAATGGGTTGTTGTCGTATTTTTCTGTCGACTTCCTCCCAAATGTGTTCGATAGGGTTAAGGTCTGGAGACTGTGGAGGTGAATGCAACTGTTTGGGCGTCTTGTAGAGGAGCCATTCCTTCACAATCTTTGCTGTGTGCTTAGAATCATTGTCTTGTTGGAAGACAAAGTTGCTTCCAAGTCCCAATTTTCTGACTGATTCATGTAGGTTGCCTTGCAAAATCTTCAAGTATCCAAAACAATCCATAGTACCCTCGATGAAAACCAAATTGCCAACTCCAGCTGCTGCCATGGCACCCCAAACGATCACACTGCCTTCACCATGTTTTACGGTGGGAGTCAAATTCTTGGGGTTCATTTCTGTGTTTTTTTTCCTCCAAACTTTTCCGCGGCCATCACTTCCAAAAATGTTGAACTTGCTCTCGTCGGTGAACAAAACTGTTTTCCAAAACTCAAAATCCTTGTCAATATGTGCAGAAGCAAAGGCAAGTCTTTTCTTTCGGTTTACAGATGATACGAATGGTTTCCTTCTGGGAACTCTGCCATTGTAGCCGGCCGATCGAAGAATTCTACGAACATTTTCTGGGTGTACCTGCTTTCCAATTTCTGTTTCAATTTGATCCGCTAATTTTGGGGCACTAATTTTTGGATTTTTCTTCACTTTTCTTACCATGGCTCTTGCTTCTCGATCATTGAGCTTCCTTGGACGACCACATCGAGATTTGCTGAGCACATGTCCGCGTTTAACAAAGTTTCTGTAGATTGTTTGCACAGTTGACCGACTTTTGTTTACAATTTTGGCAATTTCGGAGTAAGATTTCTTTTCACATTTGCAATTTTACTACCAAATTTCGAAGTTCTAAGGATGTTTCCTTTCCTTGGCTCATTTTAAAGCAATTTGCTATTGTAGCTATTGTAATATCATGGAAAATACTAACGATGAACTAACTACAAAAGTGTCACCTCAAACTTAAGTAACCTTCAACAAATCTTCATATGTAAATTTTCTCTTCTCAACCAATCGTGTGTATGCAGACTTTCGTGACGCGCTAATTTTTACATATTCACAAAATTTCCTAGTAGATGATAGTTTGAAACTTTTTAATTTTGTAAATCACAGTTTTTAGTGAAAAAGGAAATATTTATTCTATTTTGCAAATTAAAATATAACTCAGTTTTGAAATGTGCCCTTTTTTAGGGTTGTACGTAGACTTTTGTGACTGATTGTACGTAATCATTATGTGCTCAAGGGATTATTTGTGTTAAAATAATTTGTATGAACGATTAGCAGTATAAATTCCAAATTCTCTATTATAAAAAAATATTAAAGTGTAAATATATTGCATTTGGTAAGTCTTATAGTTATTTGTTTTTAAATTATTTATTCAATATTGAATTGATTCAATTCTCTTATTTGTTTTAATATTTAATGTAATACCTGAACAAAATATCTTTTATAGACTTTAAGAGTTATGGATAAACTGCCAATATAAAATGCCCTTTTATTTTCAGATTATGATGTTCGTTTTAATCTGTACCATGCTTGTACTTGTTCATAGTGCTGATGTGAATAATGACAGCACTTACCACGATGTATTGCTTTCCCTATGCGGCAGGAGAGCACAGCAGTGCGCAGCTCTTTCAATTCTTCTCACGTGCTACGGAATATGCATAACATTTTTAATCATCATTGGAGATCAGTATGACAGATGTAAGCATTGGGAGTTTTTCACTAATTGATTTATATTAATCACACGCAACACACTGGTCTATGAGTTAGGAACCTTTTGACATTTTCATTTAATTACTTGCGAGATGAAACTTTTTTTAGGACATGAGTTGCATTTTATGAGTTACTATCATAACTAAGATGTAAAATTGCATTTCGCGATGAACGAAGCAAAAGGGAGGAGGAAATAAATCTTTCAATATATTTGAAATTGCCCGATAAGAGTATCATGATATGGGGAATGTTTTTGGTATGGAAAACTTGGCAGAGAAATCGGCACACCATATAATCCAGTATGCCAACTTCTGAGTTTTTTTGGCGAGGAAATATTGCCAAGATGACGTATTGTGATGTCTCGCGTTGTAAATATTAGGGTTGTCAAATGTTTTTCTACATAATTCATAAGTCTCCATCTGTATGTTGTAATTACCAGGTAGTAAATTCAGGTTGCCAGATAAACTGAGAAATCCGCCAAAAAAATGACCAAACTTAGAATTTGGCATTCTGGATTATACGGCAGTTGTGCCGGAAGATTAGCGTAATCTGCTATCTTGCATTTTTACCCTGATGGTGACAGATAATTTATGGACGAATACAACTATGTATTTGATTTTTGCTGAATATTAGTCTGATTTCCAACGCCTTCTTTTGCCACCGCAGAGCTCTCATCTTAAGCCTACTGAAAATGTGTAGGATATGGTGGAAAGACTAATCCAATCTTTCCTCTTCTATGTAATTTACAAAATCTAAAAAGCTGTAGCCAATGCGTGTATTTTCTGGACATAAATGTACTCCTGAAGCAACGAAACTAGATCTCTCCAAAAGAATATGAGCAGCTATTCATTAACCAGTGCATGCATATTTCTTCTAGCAAACAATACTTTATTTGAAGTTTTAACAGTTGACTGTATACCATAATTTTCACCTGTCAAAAACAAAGAGTAATTCTAACCTTCTCTGTCATTATAAATTCATTCTTTCAAACAACTTTCATCACAGAAATTCGCATCAACAATTGCATTTATATATTTAATTGCAAATGAATTTGAATATTCATTTTATAAGCAGTGCTTGAATAACAGTGGAATTTAAAATCTAGATTTGTTTAAATAAAATTTAAAATACCTCAATTTACTATTGATGAACACTTGAGTTTTAAATATCCTATATCTTTCAATTTAATTTAAGAACTAATAATTTTTTCATATACCTGGAACTTGTCTTTGTTTTCAAAATATAATTATTTTCTCTCGACTCTAACGTTAATTAAGAAAAAGTATTAGCAAAAATTCCTTCTGTAACCTATATACATTGAGTAACTAGAATTTTCTTTTTTACTTTATCTAAAAAATGAAATTTTCTTGAATGTTGCCAATAAGAATTATAATATTTTTATATATATTTTAAATTACTATATATTTAAATATCGTTGTTGAGGGAGTTTATATAATATATTCTTGAAATAAATATCTAAAGTACTTTATTATTAATCTCATAAAGATTATTATCGACCAGCTTAGTTTTTAATTAAAAATGCTTTGCTAAATATGCCATGTACAGAAATTTTCAAGAAATTTCTAATTGTTATACATTTCAAACATAAGAGGTTTAATTTGCCTCTTATTACAGCAGTAGATATTACTTAGTATATTACAGCAGATGATTTTAAGTGGTTTACTTTTCATGTATGATATGTAAATTTTAAGTAATGCATTTAATAAAATTTAATGGATTCAAAAATGATCACTAAAATTGATTAAGAGAAGCATCCTTTCCAACTTTAAACAATAATTGCTTAATAGTCAGAAATAAAATAGGCATTAACAAAGAACAAAAATTTAAAGCAATATTTTTAATTTTAATTATTTAATTTACATTTTTGAATATGTATGTATAGTTATAACTTTATCAGTCATAAGTTAAAAATTTGAGATTTATTATTTGAAAAATTAAAAATAAACAATTTATTATACTTCTTTCTGTACGCAAGTGCTTTCCTCATTTTCGAAATGATAAGAATATTTTCTGCAAATTCTCAATTGAAAGAAAAATATATTCCTGTATTTTTGATAAATTATTATTTCAGCAATTTTAAAATAAATTATTGATTGTATGTTAAATATCTTAAGTTCCTGTGTTCACAAGTGTTTTCACAATTTATATTTATAATGCATTCAAATCAAATTAATATGTCAAGAAGTAAACATCAGTTAAATTTTATTTTTATTAGAACATTCCTTCTATTTCATAAAAAATTTTTTTCTTTTCCAGTATTTTTGTCTTTATTTGAAAAAGAATTCTGCATTAGCTGGTTCTTAGACCGGCGATTCACTATAACCATCACTGCAATTTTTTTCATTTTGCCCATGTGCTACTTCCAAAGACTTGATTTCCTCAGATATGCAAGGTAAGTATATCAAAATATTTTACAATGTAATATTTATACAACTATCTAATATTTATTTTTATTAATAAATTAAATTAATAAATCAAATATTATTTTTCAATTTGATGTTTTCGAGCATAAAATATCCTACATTGAAAATTTTAATTGAGTTTAGTTAAAAACTTAATTGGATCCTAGCAGAGAGAGAGTCCACACCCTTGGTGTAAATGATTATGGTTGGCGATAATTGTGGCTTAAGTCAATCTTGGTAACCCTAATTCAATACACTAGATATGGTAAACCTAATTATTTCCGGGATTTTTTTCTGGCTTGGCGTTTCTTTTCAGTTTGTCTCTAAAGGTTTGGGCTCTCCTAGGATTTTACCAAAAACTTTTAATATTTAATAGGAATTAAACTATTAAATGCTATATATTAATCTGATCAGGATTGTTTTCCTTAATAATATGATAAGTGACAAAATAAGGAAATAAAAATGACATGCTTCAAATAAGTGTTTTTAAAGTAATTTCGCTTAACATATGTCCACTTTTGAATGTCTTGATTAATATGTTTTTGATTTTTCTTTGTAGTACACTTGGTATATTTGCAATGCTGTATCCTGTTTTTCTCACAGTGTATGAATATTACAAGCTGGATATAACTCCAGGAAAAGTCAAACTCTTGTAACTATCTTTTTTTTTTATTTTTAATAATTTAAAATAAAAATTTTGAAGTTTTATTTTGTGATGTATTTTTTAATATATTTGTGAAGCTTCCTGAAATAATGTAAAGTGTTATTTTCTACCATAAACAGGTTAGAAAATAACGCATTTTGATAAGAAATAAAAAAAAAGCTTTTCTTGAGCGAAATGAAAAGTTTAAAAATCTGGTTATAGATTGCTCAAAACAATTAAAGGATATTGAGGTTGCGGACTGATCTTGTACACCAGTAAAATTGTTTGATTAATTGATACATTGACAGATGTAGTTTGCTATAAGAAATAATGACATTTGTTTGACAGAAAGTTTTTTTATCGAGTATTTGGGTATAAAAGGAAAAAAAAAGTTTGTCCAAATGAGAAAAACAGAAGGTATTTCCTTAAAAGAAAATAGTTTTTATAGGAGTTATGGTATCCCTAAATGGCCAGCAACATTTAATATCTTTGAGGCATCGAGTCAATATAACTAGTATTGAGGGTCTGGGGCATACTGTTCCACTCCTCCAGAAGAGTTCTTTCCTGTTCTTGGAGAGTTTGTGTGGGTGGTAGTAGTCCAGAAACTCGTCTGCCTAGAGTATCGCAAGCATGTTTTACTGGGTTCATGTCCAAAGAACACAATGGCCATCCATTTGAATGATTCCTTCCTCCAAAAGGAAATTATTCGCCAAGTTAGCAAGATATGGCCTTCAATAGTCACCCATTAACATAAAGTCATCTTCAATTGTAGTGGCGTAAAAGACTTCAATGGGTCTGAGAATCTCATCCTTACATCCGCGACCGGTAAGAACTCCATTTCAAATGATATTGAATTCGAAGCACCCATCAATGGAAATGCCAGCATAGACCATTACTCTCCCACCTAGTACGTTTTTGCACGCTACGTTCGTGCACAAAATCTAGCGTTTTTGTGCACGAACGTGGGATTCTTTGCAGTGCCACGTTCCCTCCAGTTGAAAATGCGTCTGATATGATGAACATACAACGGGATTTATCAGAGAAAAGAATATTGAGCCAGTAATTCCTCTTCTAGTTTGCATGCTCTGTTTCTCACTCCTTGCAAACGTAGCAGTGTCTTGCTGTTAATGCGATAGACACTATTGGTCCGTGAGAATACAGATCTACAGCGTGAATATGACTTCAGACAGTTTGTGTCAAAATCGGTACCAGTAGCCGAGTGGAGGTGATGTATAGAGTGGCATTCCTATTTTGGTGTCTCCGATCCATTAGCGTTAAATAAAGTTTTTCATTGGACGTTGCTGCATGTCTACGACCTTGCCCTGATCTTCGGCCTGCATTTCGAGTTGCCAAAAAATGGTTCCAAATCCTGGAAATCATACTTTGTATAACTCCAACGTCTTCTGCTACTTTGGAGTGTGTTGGCTCGCCTCTAACTGGCCAACAACTTTCCAAGCTTCTGATTCAATTAAATGACTTCGTTGAGACATCACACTTATCGAAATAATGCACTTACTGAACGTCAATTATTCTTTTCCTCTTTGCCTTAAACTAATTTGAAAGCCTAATCTCATTTGCTTCCGCTATAGCGTCGTCTTCGACGTCGAACTCAAAATTTGTGTACTGCAAAGTTTGAAAATGCGAAAAATTACACTTTTGACTTTCTTCTCCAGTTTCAATGAAAAGAATATTTGCTTATACCATTAATTTATAAAAAATAATAAGTAAATAATCAAAAAAAGACATGTTTTTTAATTGTTTTGAGCGGTGTATATTAAAGTACAATCGACAAAATTCATTATATAATGCAATTTAGAATATTTTGTAAGATGAGAAAACAATGCTTTTGCGATAATTATAAAAGGTTAAATATTGCTTTTTAGTATTTAAGTAAAAATTACAACGTTTTGCTTGCCTGTATATGATCTATATTTTAAACTTCCATGCATTTATTTTATGTGAGTAAATTTAACAATCATTTCTGTAGAATATTATTTGATTCTATTATTGTATTTTTAGCCCAGATAGTGCAGTTCAAGTTTTTGTTGTTATACCAGTCTTCTCATTTGCTTACCAGGTAAAAATGAAATATATATTTAAAGAAAAATTACTACTTATGAATTTCAATACCATAAAATAAGCTCCATTAACATATACTGCACATGTGTGAAATAAACATTTAAAATTATTTTTCAGTTATTGTATACCAAAAAATTTAAGGAATCTGATATGATTATTGCCTTTAAAAAATAAAAATGTATGATTTCATGGTAAGAAAATCCCCCAGATTGCTTCCTTTCTTAAATAAACACGGGTGTCACAATACCGAGACACCTCAGTGTCCTCCAGTAGTCCTCTATTCTTCACTTTTTTACTTTTTCTCTTAATTGTGGTTGTCTTGTGAAAGGTTATGGTCTCCCGTCAAGCACCTATGGCCACCCTTTCGCTATTAGTTTCTCCTAAGGACTAGCCAAGCTAGCAGCCGAATGGTTAGCGCTCTTGCCTTCGGTTCAACAGCTCGTGGGTTCGAATCCCACCGTAGGCATGGATGTTTGTAGTGGTTCGGAATCCACTTTAAACTGTATGTCCCGGTCTAATTAGCCCTCATGTGCAAAAAATGACCGTTGAGTGACAAACCAATTTCCTAAGGACTAAATCGCCCACGTGTTTATCATGAATGGAGACCCGTGCTCCTGAAAAGGAGGGTCTTGATAATTGAGGACCTAAGGACAAACACATTACTTTGGCCTTTCCTTCAAGTAAGCGGGAAATTTGTTGTGATTGTCAGCATATCAATCGGCTTTATGGTTCAAGTGTTCAGTATGTCTACTTGATGACTCGTTAGTTCCAAGCCATCTCCATGTATAAGAATTGATTATAGTAATATATTGTGATTTGTGTGTGATAGCGAGAGTATATATAATATAGTCCATAGTATATATTGATATAATTGAATATAGTGATATAATGAATTGAATATAGTAATATAATATATTGAACGCGTTAAGGTCCGAATCATCTCGGGAATGTTCTGTGAGCATATAGGACCTGTCTGGCAGCTGAACTGGTATCCAAATGATTAGTGTTGTCTTCGGTTCAATAGTCCGAGTGTTCGAATTCCACTTTGATTGATTGTAGTGATTTGGACCTCTGTTTGTGGCTCTTTGAGCCATAGGTCCCGGTGTAATGAGTCGTGTACAAAAGATCACCATTGAGAGACAAAACAAACCTGTTTTGCCCTGGGGCAACCAGTCTGCATCCCCTGCAATCTGGTGACTTAATGATTGAATTTGCCAATGCTGCTTAGATTACTATGATAAGTAACATGTTTCTTGAGAAATTTTGAGGTAACTATTACCTCACGATAGCCTCAAAATTTCACATGGTATTATATCCGCAAGATTTGATGCATACGCCAACTAATGAGATTCTCGAAAATATGCGAAATTAAAAGATCAGTGCCTTTGAACGCATTATAGTCGAAAAGTTTGGAAAGTTTATCGACGTTAAGCGTCTCATCCTGACTTTTACAACACCAAATCTTCCGCAGTTCATTAAGGATGCATGTATGATTTTACCCATCAGGCCATTTATATCAAATCCATTGTGATGTTAAAATTCTGGACACTCGAGAAATCCTAGCAGAGGCAAATAAACTTGTGCTAGTTGCGCAGTAGTTGGTTACGATAGTTTAAACTGCATAGCAAAGGAGACCATGTGTCAACTGTCAAGGTGACCATCCTTTTTACTCTCGAAGTTGCTCTCACTGGGTACGCGAGAAAGGAATCACCACTGTAAAAGTCCCAAAAAATTTTCTCATTTCTTGAGGCTCGATGGCAGGTAATCTCTCACAGCCCATAATCTGGAGTAAGCCACGCAGCTATAGCAAGAAAAATCAACAGCACTGAAATTGATTTGTTTTTAATTCTTCTTATTAGATTGCCCTAGTGTCAGTTCAAAGACCAAAATCTAAATCCTTTCTTACTTCTAAAAACACTCCTTCATCAAAATCAAAAAATATTAAGGCTTTTTAATTTGCAAAGGAGGGTTCTCATAGGTCCTTTATCCACTTTAAAGCCTTATCCCTAGAAACTGACGATGTTTCGCTACATTATTCGGAAGACGATATACATTATTCGAGGAAAGGATATGCCTTACATCATTAATGACTCTTAGTATTAATGCTGTGAAACGTGCCCTTTCCTCAAATAATATACAGGTGTCCGAAGAATGGAGAGAAACAATATCAGTCTCAAGAGATAGGGCTTTACGAGTATAAAAAGTCCCATGAAGCCTTATGCCTTTAATTATGCTTCTATGTTTCTAATCTGAAGTTTTATTTAATGATAATGGTCTAACAATTTATATGAAAACTGAGAATTTTATTCCTAATATAGGAAATCAAATTTTTGCTTTGTTATTTGATGAATCTTTTTTCAGACCATGAAAGTTAAAAATCTGTTGAGTGTGAACAATCAATGTTTTATGAAATATTTTACCTTCATAAATTTCATAATTTTCTGCCAGTTTGTGCAATAAAATGTGTTGCAAACTTACGAAGAGTTAATAATACATATTAAGGTAACATTTTTTTTTCAAAATGCTTTTTGGAGAACTAAGCGCACTTTAAAAGTAAATAATGAAATTACTTACTCCAAGCTTAATTAGAACATACTTACAAAAGCTAACACACCAATAAAATATTTTCTCAAATTTTACTCTTCTTTATGCTTTGATATTAAATTTCCAATGTACTTTATTTTCAAATGATTTTTTTCTCTTATACTTTAAAAAATGTATTGAACAAGAATAAAAAATTTGATTAAATTAGCATATTCATTATAAAACTTGTATTACATTCATTCTATAATTTAATTACATATAGCTATATTTTGATTCATTTTTAAGAGATTAAAAAGTTTCTACTTGTGTTTGCAGACTCATGAAATTGTAGTTCCTGTTTACGCCTGTATGAAAGAAAGAAATATCAGAAACTTTACTAAGGCAACATTTTTAGCCATGGGCATTTTATTCTTTATATACTGCATGGCTGGAAGTTTTGGCTACATAACTTTCGGCAGCCTAATAGCTCCTGATATCATGGAGCAGTACGATGCCAGGGATCCTGTCGTATTAATAGGAATCGGAGCCTTAGTTATTAAAATGATTACTACATATCCACAACTAGTCTTATGTGGCAGGTATGAATTTTCTTTTTACACATTAGTAAAAGAAAAGTATTTTAATTATTTATAGCTATATCATGAGAAATTTAATTTTTTTTACTAGTTAAATCAAAAACTTTTCTTATTTAAAGTTATTTACTAAATTAATAGTTATTCATGCCAAGCTGGCAGCCGAATGGTTAGCGCTCTTGCCTTCGGTTCAACAGTTCGTGGGTTCGAATCCCACCTTGGGCATGGATGTTTGTAGTAGTTCGGAATCCACTTTAAACCGTAGGTCCCAGTCTAATTAGCCCTCGTGTGCAAAAAATGACCGTTGAGGGACAAACAAACCAAACCAACTAATAGTTATTCACTCAATTTACTTGTGAGATGTAGGGCCATAGTAGCTTAGTGGTTACGGCATCGGCCTTCCGTTCGGAAGGGCGGGATTCGATTCTCAGTGCCGTCACCATATGTCAACCAATAAGGTTTTCCTTTTTTAATGAAAAAGAGGATGAACTGGCAAATCAGGATTCGTCTTCTAACCCTATCGGTGCGGAACTTTTTTATGGCATCAACATGAAGACCATAAAGGGTACCCAACTTAAGTGGGAAAAGCAGAAGATATTAGAATAAATCTTTGTTTAACACTTCTGGTCAAAAGTATGATCGCTAGATCATCGGCGGATGTTGCCTCTGAAATTCTCAGTTGTTCTAGGGCGAAGATACGTACCATCATAGGCTTCATCACTGAACACTATCATTTCAGGAAACTTCTCCATACTATGGGACTCGTTCAAGACCCTAATTGTAGGAAATGTCTTCAGAATGATGAGTCGGCGCATCACATCATTTTTGAGCGTGATGCTCTAGCCTCCATTCGTTTCAATACTTTAGGAATCAACAGTACTAAAGAGTTACATCTTAGCTTCATAAAAGGTTTGTCTGACTTTATAAATAAAGTGGGCGACGCAATTTATATTGGAACTAAGAGTTAATGGGCTTGAGGCTATGGCACAAAATGCTATCCAGCAGAGCTGCCCAGTACCGTGCAAGCCCTTAAATAAGACCCACCGAGTACATGCTGTATACATGTTCGTTAAATATTTGGAATCGAAAGTCCTGTGGTCGATCGTTGAGCAGTTGCCATGGATGTAATGGTCTGGAGAAAATTTCCTCCCCCTTCATATCAATGTCAAAATTTAGAGAGTGAATCCTTTGGTTTTTCCATCTATTGTAGAAGTTTAGGATCAAATCGTATTTTCACCATCTGGTGCACTGGTTAAAAGAATGATGCACCCTACTGATTTAAATTCATGTCCAAATGTCAAAAGTAATAACATAATACTTGTGAGATATAGTTAATCACTTTTTGCCAAAACTTTAAAGTATTTAATAAATTTTATATAGTTTATTACTATTTATTCATTTCTGTTTTGCAGAAATGAATAAATAGGTTGCTGTCAAACAATACATATTTAACAAAAACTTCAAATTTCATAGTGAATATTTGGATTAAAACAACCCCACTTATCCGATTTGAATAAAAGAATCCCTCTAATATTTGAAATTGTAATATATATATATATATATATATATATATATATATATATATATATATATATATATATATATATTAAATAACTTCATTTAAGACTAAAAAAAATTCAATTTTTCCTAGTTATTTTCCTTTTTGTAAATATTTTAGTTTAATAATTCAGACGTTTCAAGTTTTTATTGAAAAATATTAAAAATCAGAACTTTTGTAATACATAAATAAGCTTATTTTAAATTAATATTTAAGATATTAGAAAAATTATATCTAAGTTTTAAATATTAATTTTATACTTATTGAAAGATTAAGGAAATCATTTGCCTATTCTATCTGTTAAGTATTTTTCTAAAATATCTATTTTTAGTGAACTCTGAAAAATTACTGAATTGATTAATCATTCTTGTTAAATCTTTACAGCAGTATTTTTTTTAAATAAAAGCACAATGAGTAGTTTTATTTAAAAAGTATGCAATTTAGGTCAATACATTTTTTCAAAGATTTTGATAAACAATTTTCAGATCAAACTTTCAGCAACTTCAAAATAACTATATAGTTAATAACTCAATAAATTCTTATAAAAGATCTATAATATGTTCATTTCTAATACATCTAATTTTAGCATGTTTAAATGGATAATTTAATTTATATTGTAATAAGAGTACAATAAAAGTTATAAATTAAGTAACTTAAGTTATTACGTTAAACTTATGGAATTCCTCACGTAATTTTGTTATTGTAAATTCAAAGTCTAAAATTTATCAGGATAATAAGTTTTAACGATATTTATTGAAAAAGTTTTGGTACGATTAAGTTTTTTTAATCCATAATATTTTCCAAATGTTCAGTGTTTAATTTTTTATGATCTTCATGAATTTAAATTATCTGTCATAAGAACTTTAATAGCTTGCCATCGAAAAATTTCATGAACTTGTTCCTTTTATAGCTTAATTACTTTGCTAAAATGATTTATTCTTGTTGTACAAACTTTGACACTATAATTAATAAATATTTCAGGGGAGCATTAGATGGATTATATGCTGAATTTGCCAATCTTACTACTGATCAATTTATTAAAGGTGAATTCAAAAGAAGAGTTATTGTAACAACTCTTTGGTTTATATCCACAGTTTTATTGGCTGTTTTAGCACCAAACATTGGAGTCGTAATAGAGCTCTTAGGATGCTTAGCTTCTGTGAACATATTCATATTTCCCGGTATGTGCAATGTTCCTTATTTATATTTTTAATTATATCATTTAATGAATGGATAAGTTAAATATCACTGAATTCTTTTAATTCACCTTATTATCAAAAGTTTCTCGTGTAGAAATTAAACTAAATTACTTAAAATGATTACTAAGTAATTGTACTAATTAAGTAAATTATAATGAAGTAATCAAACACATTTGTAAAATTTTGTTTTTGCAGTTACTTCTAAACTTAGATTAATTTATTTGCTTTTAATTCTTGTTGTAATCGAAATTATATTATTTTTTAATAAAAGAATCATTAGTTTCAAGAATAATTTAAAATATTTTGCATTTTTAATCCTTTAAAACTAATATGAAGTATGAATTGTAAATTAGTGCGGTAATAGAATTTGTTGTGGTTGTATTTGCATGCCAATAATTACTTCAATACAAGATTACAATTGCCTTTAAAATAGTTATTTAAACCTTAACTATACTTTTGCTTGTTCACTCTAGTTGCCATTCCATCAACAAGAAATTTGCAAAGAATGCTATGTTGCCACAAATTTATTTTTCCGTTTATGGCCCCTTTTCTTTGAAATATTAACAAGAGTTTGCCTTTATCGAATAACTCAGTGATTCTCAATCACTGTGTTGCGGCACTATTGTGTGCCACCAAATTTTAGAAATGTATATAGTAAAAATTATGCTTTTTATTACGATTAAAGTAATAAACCTACAGTTTTGTCATACATGTATTATTTAGCATTCAAAATTATCAAACTATTTTACACATTGTCATATAGATAAGCAAACAAATTTTTAAATTTTATTTTCTTTGTGTGCCGTCAAATTTCAAATGTGTGCTGCGACAAAAAAAGGTTGAGAACAGCTGAAGTACATATTTTAGTAGTATGTAGTCATTTTAACATGTTTAAGAATTTTCAGGTATATAAATATGTATATTCATATATTTTCAAAATCTTTTCATGAAGGAGTTAACATTTTTTTTTCAAGGGATAACAGTGTATGACTAATTCCTCATTGTGTACGTTCTTATAGCTAAGAATCTACTCATTATCACAAATGCAGAGGAAATATATAGTATAAAGAAAGTGTAATATGCTCTCTCTTCCCCCTCCAAATCAAAGTCAAAATTGAGGGAATGGCTCTCTGGTGGTGGCATCTATCTGAGGAGTGTTAAAACCAAGTCGTACTTTCACCTTCGCGGTACTCTGATTAAACAAAAGTAGCACCCTTCTGACTTAATTTCGTATCCGTCGAAGCTTGGACAAGCCAAGAGTCATAAATAACAAAAATGCTGTGTTCTTGACTAATAAATTGAAAAAAAACCAAAAGAAAAATTATAATACAAATACATAACTTAAAACTTAAAGATTCTCTAATATATTTATTCTTACTTAATATGCAATAAAAATAGATTCAGTTTTTAAAATAGTGATTGTCAGCTGTTTAGGTTAATAAATGGATTCTGAATTTTTGTTATGAAAAAAATTCCTGACATATATATATATATATATATATATATATATATATATATATATATATATATATATATATATATATATACACACATGTGTGTGTGTGTGTGTGTGTGTATGCCTATGTATGTGTATACATATATACTTTTTTAATTGCATTTTCAATATAGTGATCACAAGATCCTATATATTTGAGTATATCTTTGATTTTGATTGATTGCAATTATATTTTCTGTTCTCTTATATATGATATGGATTCTCAAAAAATAGCGAATAGATTACATGCAGGTTCTTTTTCCCTCAATATAAAGTAAATATACAATAATAAAACGTACTACGTACTTTCATTTTAAAGTGTCTACAGAGATTGTTACTGTTAGGTTTAACACATTAAAAATAATTTTATAGTTATTTCCCAAGAAAAGTTTTCGAAAATATTTTCAAAATATAGATCACAAATGATAAAATCGCTGAAATGTTTTCTGGGAATATCTCGAATCATATGAGTTCATAATTTTATTATAAGTTTGTGTTTTAAATATTTCCAAATGAACGAAATAGTTGCTAAAATTCCTAAACTCAACATAGTTTAAAATATAAAGATTTATAAAAATTTGTTTGCATTTATTGTTACATTAAAAAAAAGTTTCTACATTATATTTTCAATTTTAACAAAGAAAAATGATGCATTAACTTTAATTTCTAAGTAAATTTAATTTTTTCCAACATTTCAGGTCTGTGTTTAATTGCATTAACGTTTCGAGAAGATTATTTTATGGAGAATTGGAAAAGCAAAGCAAAAGTTGCTGTGGCATGTGCAATGATTGCATTTGGAACTTTCGTGTTTGGCGTTGTCTTCACAAAAGTAATCATGTACGATATGATGAGTCATAACTCACCTACTCCACATTCTAAATGCAGCTTATGAGAAGTATTTGCTTCATAACCTGTTACAGAATAATTCTGAAGCCTCAAAGGAAGAATCGATTTGATCATAATTGTGCAACTGAAGTGGAAGAATGAGCTTAAAGTTCAGTTTCAACAAGGTTTTGTACACTCAGTTTCTCAAACATCTACTTATGGTAATATTGAGATGACAAATTATATCCTATTTTTAGTTTTCCAATTTCTCTAAAAGATGTTTAAAATTTTAACCAGATTTGTTTTAAAGACTCAATAAGTTTCATATGCTGCTGAATTTTATTGCTGTAATTGTGTTAACATTCTCAGTATGGTCTGTAAATATAAATCCTTAAACTGACTATTAAGACATGAGTGTAAAAATGTGTTCAATTATATTTCTTTTTTATTTTTCATGTATTATCATATGTAAACCTTACATTGAATATAAGTATACAATTTAAAACAAATGAACAATTCATGAATTTTGTATAATAAACACAAGAATTGTTTTTATAGCTTATTGTTCAACAATGAAATAGGAATAAAAATTTATCTTTTCTGAGTTTCAATAAATTTAATACATGAACCTGTATTCTAACCTTACCGTTTATAAATAAATGACTTATTTCTTGATAAAAAAAAAATAATTCAACATTTTCAATCTCATCTTGTCTTTGGTTGAATTATTCCTAATGTACGTTTAAAAAAACCAATCCATAATTCTTGTGTGTATTCTAGAACATTGGTAAATGATATGAAATATATATTTTCTGAATATGACTGAATTAGGATGGAAAATTTCTAATTTAAATTCAGCAATATTTCCGTTACAAGTCACACACATGAAAAAATGTTATGTGAATGAATTTCCAGACACCATATTGATAAATTTTTCTTTAGCTTGTAAATCTTCTGAAATTCTTATTAAAAGATTTTTCTATGTAAAGTTTTAGTGAATGAAAATTGAATTTACTATTTAACTATGATTATCATTAGAATAATATTTTATTATAAATATTGATTGTATTTAAATACATTTTTATTGAATACTAATAAGATTAGCTAAAATTTTTAGTTTATTTTTCAAAATTTTAAATTTTCTTCTAAATTAGCATTAGTAATTAAGAATATATTTATCTTTTTTTCTTAAGTATGGAGAGAGCCATTTTTTAAAAATGTCTTATTGAGAGGGAGAAGTATTTAACAATGTAATGATTTGAATTGCAATTTTATTCACAAAAAATAAAACATTAAATGATGCAATGCACACAAATTAAGCTGAAATACATTGAACAGATAAAAAAAATGATGAAATGTTACTATAGCTAATGGGATGGCTAAATATATATCCAGCCAAACATTTGTTCAAAAGCTTATTTACAAAAAACTCAAAGCAGATTAACACTGATATGCGATTACAACTATATACATTAAACATACAATGAGAATGGAAAATATTTTAAGCTATGATATTACGCCCACAAAATAATTCCATTTACAGAAGAGAAATAACATTTATTATAAATAAATATAAATTGGAAATTTTTAATGGAGCAAATAATTTTATACCAGAGATAAGAAATATTACAAAAAAATTTAAGAAAGCATATAATTTACTGTTGGAATAAACATTAAAAAACAAATTATATCACAAATTCATTTATATAAAATATCTAATTCTAAACAAATATAAAATGCTTCTAATTTACATTTTAGTTTGCAAAAATCAACAAAGTTACTACGGATACTTTATATAAAACTTATGAGTAATGTATATTGCAACAAACACAGCACAGGCAATTATTTTAAGAAAGGTAACAAATGTGAAACATTGGATTTTTTTATATAATGAGCTTTATGGGATGAAAATTTTTTTATTGGTTTAAATACATTCACACAAATGGACAACGTTGGAGATACACTAAATTTTCTAAGAACTGTATGTGGCTGCTACTAATAAATTATCCACTGAGTTTTATGGATTGTAAAATCAGCGAAATTTCACAATTTTAAAATAATTTGTAAATCAAATCTTTGACATGAAAATAATGAAACAAAAAAGGCAAACATTAAATAAAATTATAATAGAAAAACGTAATAAGGAAAGACCTATTTATGAAATTCTGTAAATGCTTCCATTTCAATATTTATTAATGCCAATATAAATTTATTCTATTTTACATGAAAACAAATAATGAAAATATTTAATTGTGAGAAAGAAAATTATACATGTGAGAAATATTTACACATATAACACAAATTATAACATATTGACATAGTTTGCTTTGTATTATAAAATACTATGTAATAACAAACTAATAAAAGAATGTGCTAGTTAAAATTAAAAGAATGACTGATATATATAAATTTAATGAATAAGTTATATGCTTTAATAAACAAATAGATTATATATATTTAAGATTTTCTGAGAGATCTATATTTTTTAAATGGATCTCTTGTATTAAAGTATAATGAGCATATAATTTGTTCCTTAACAATAAAACCTTATGTGCAGAAATAGGCTGCATGCACTGATTTATAAAATATTAATACACTAAAAATGAATAAGTACAAGTGATATATGAATATTACATGTTTCCATTTGAATAGAAAAATTATGCAACATGCATTAACATTAGTAGCTTTTAGATTTATTTTAAAATGTGAAAGTTCCTTGAAATTCGCAATGTCAATAATTTAATAACAGAATAAATAAAATGACATTACATAAGATATAATGAAAAATTTATTCAAATAAATACTGTGCACAAATTGAAAGTCTGAATTGTTGCTTGATGTAAAATTAAACAAATAAAAATAGCTAATTAAATATATAACATTAAAAGGAATAAAGATGTATATTCATTTTATATTATCTTTACAAATAACATTTTTTAATAAACATTTCGGCTACATTTTAGACAATTAGTTTACAATTAATCAATTAAAAAATTATATTTTGTGATAAATAATCTCAAATTATGATACTTTTGCAAATACTTTTGTATAAAAATACATATATGTATGCTAAATTAATTAATGAACACATAAATTTATATTAAACTTATATCTATTAAGCAAACCATATAATTGAAACAATATTTTTTAATTACTTCAAATAACAGTAATCCAAAAATTATGAAAACAGGCAATTTACAATTTTATATTTTGGAATAAAAAGTTCTCCGACAGTGTCCTGTTTAATGAACACTAAAGATTTAGAAAATTGTAAGCTTAATTAAAGGAAGTTTGGTAGAAATAAAATTTCGCATTTCATAACATTCTTGGAGATTCCAGTATTATGGAGAACATTAACATTAAGAAATAATTTTAATTATTTTAAAAAAATAACCAAATTATTTAAAAGTTATTAAGTCTCACAATTATTCAAATCAAAAAAATAATTTGAACATTTGCTTATTGAAATGGGATAAAAACTAATTTCATTTTATACACAATCACATGATTAAAGTCACATAAAATAGTTAACTGCAGTCTTACAGCTAGGACTACACAATACAGAATTACAACTAAGCTAACTATTCATACAGCATTTTTATCATGCAATATCAATATTTTACAAACTCCAGAGTTTAACTTGCATAGTATAATATATAGTTATAAATTGTTTTTATAAACAATTTACTGTTTCTTTTTGAATAATATTTTATAAAGTGAAAAAGTACAAAAAAAACTCTATATAGTTTTTGCATTTCAAAACTTTTGAGTAATTTACCACTTAAATTGAATGTTTTTGATATAATTCAATTACAAATCATAACCAATATACTACAAATAAAAAATTCTGGATAAAGAATATAAAATTTGCTTAAAAATTATAGAATTATACAAATCTTAATTTGATAAACTATGAATCATTTATATATTATAATTAAGCATTAAAAACAATTTTTAATTAGCATTTAATTTCTATGTATAAAATATTTTGCATTCAGAATTTGGTAGAATAAATTTAGAAAGTATAACCATAAAACTTATAAGCTTCTTTTTAAAATAAATAATTTGCCCATTACTTTTGTATTTCTAGAAGATTAAATAGATACTTTATAAGAGTATTCTTGAAATACTTCATACAAAGATCAAAAAGTTGAAACAGTGATTCTGATTATAATTGACAGGAAAAAATTATATATTTTTATGAAATAAAAATTTTATAAAAATACAAATTTCAATTCATTATTTAAAAACATTTTACTTCTGATAATTTCCAGTGCAAATCACTAAATGAATAACAATTCAAACTAATTTTTTAGTGTGAAAATATTTAAAAAATTAATATTTATTTATTTTATTTCATTATATTTTAAAACACTAAGATTTTGCATCAAGCTGTATTCAGAATCCAAATATCAGTGAATATATGCGTATATTAAAATTACCTTGTTCACGTATTTTCAAAGCAAAATAATGAAAATTTCAAAATAAACAAATATTGAAGAAGTGCACTTCTAATATTTCATATCAGTAGAATTAATTAACTGACAGTTATACTTAATAATTCTAAAAATTAAAATTATTAATATAAAACATGCTTATTCTGTAAAGCGTTTAAAAATAGTTATAATATTATAGCTAATTTAACAACTCAAAGAACAGATACTTGTTTTGAAAAATAATAATTTAGAACTCATTAAAGTAAAGAGATGTATATAACATGTAAATAAAAACATTTAATATTGTCTTTTTGTGATTTTAAATCAGACATCAATTATTGGAAAATTTTATACAATTAATTCAATTATTTTTCATCGTGTTTAAAAAAATTGTCTATTTATTCAACTGACAACTCTTTATCTGTTATTCCTAATATAAAATAAATAAAAGTATATTAATTTTATACATAATATTATATCAATTAATCTTTAAGCATATTTTCACAATATTAAATTTTTTTTTAATGGAAAGCAATAAGTGATGCATATATTAATAAAGCAAAACAGCAGACTTTATTTTTCATTGCATTAAAAAAGCATTTTAATTTTTATTAGATGAGAAAAAAATATTCTTGCAAAGAAATTATAAATACATTCTAAGTTGTGATTACACTTAATGGTAAAAATAAATTCATGTTAAATATTAAAAGAAAACAATATAATAAGTATTGATAGTTGATTTATTATGTTCTGTTTATATAGAGAACATGGTAATACTAATTAATATTATTTTCTCTAATTCACAACTTTTAATATTCAGTTGTACAATATAAAACTGTTAATAAATATATAAAAAATCTTCAAAGACAAAATTCCTTTTATCCAGAAATAAACATATAAAATTAAAACAAATATAAACAAATATAATATAAAAATTAGTATAAAAATAATTATAATTAATAATAACTATAAAAAATTGTAATCAATTCATAACATAAAAATAAGATAAGAATATATTAAAGTTTAAAAAAAAAGAAAAGGGAACAAATATATCACAGAATCGAACAACTACTTAAATTATGAAACAAAAAAAAAACGATTGTATTGCTTAATCTTGTTTTGTTTCTTTGCTCATAATATTTTCAGTTCTGAATAGATCTCTATGAGAATTATCCCGTGCATGCTCCAATGCAACCCTCTTTTCTTTCCTCTTAACTTGCAAATGAACGATAATGCGGCATCCCAACATGAGAGCAAACACAATGGAGGGGGCTGTTCTTTCAAATTTATCTTCGATTATAGTATGAGTGTAGGATGCACCAAGCATGAGGATAAGTAACACGATGTTGGCAACCAATTTTAAGACACCTAAAATATCAACACAGTTCCAGAAATTTTTATTGGAATCAAACAATTAATAAGCAGAATAAAATCAATCTGCACAAGATGTAGACTTCTGATTTTTAATTTGAAATTCATTTTAACACTAAATTGTTTTTATGCAAATATATGAAAAATTACATTTGATTAAAAACAATTCACACAGTATTAGTTAAAAATATACAAACGTTAATAAAGATAAAATGTGATGCATCGTATGAAATATTAAGAGCTTATTCATAAATGCATGAAGGAGATCTAAAACTACATATTGTATTGCTATAAAACAAAAATTTCAATTAAATGGTGAAAAAAATTTAGATTTCCAAGGATGTAATTTCCTGCGATTGCAATGCACTTCTAGAAAATCTTTCGTAATTTTTAAAATTTACTTTGAATATGTTTTTCAGAAACTTTTCCATAGTTTATAATTAAAAAAGACAATCACTCCAAAGAGAGTTTCATCTGTGGAAATAAAAAAAATCACATGGAACTATATTGGACATATTTAATGAATGCTTTATCAGAAATTTTTGCTTAGTATATTTTTTAAATACAAACTAATACAAATCATGCCTGGATTTTAGAAATGAATGAACTAATTTAGGAATTCAATTTTAAAATATGAAACATTTTTACATCTTTTTCAAATTATTAGAGATAATCACCAAATTTCATAAATGGTTCTGATTTTTCAATACTGTTTTAAATTTAGCCAATTCCTTGAATAATAAATGTGCATGCTTAGTTATCATTTGGATTTATTCTATTTAAATTATGATAATTTTTAAACAGGATATGACCAGGAAAAAAACCAGATTCTCACAAATGTATTCTGCTTGATAGAAGAATAAAAGAGAATCATAAGAAATTTCATGAGAATGCTTTATAAAATTCAAAGTATGTAAATATATACATCTTAATACAATTTGAAAACAATACAAGAAATTTTTACAGTAGGTTGTTTGATTATGTGAGCTTTAATAGCTCAAGGTCCAGCCCAGGATCAAGCACATGTTAAAATGTATAATAATTTTCTAAATTTTATTAAAAATTTTATAAAATAATTTCAAAAGCAGATTTTTCACAGTAGGAAAAAAGTGCTTATTGATTTTTTACTATCATCACAAAGTTTATTAAAGTTTTTGAATATATTGGACATAGAAAGCTACAATAATTAAACTGATTTTCCCAAATTAAAGATAAATTAGAAGTTATAATTACCACAGAATTGAAGAAAAACTTTGATTTTATGTTGCCAGAATTATCCAAATTAAATCATTAAGATTTTGTATTTATATTTGGAATTATTTTAAAAAGCAAACTGACATAAAAAGATAGTTGTGGAAAGAAAAAAATTAAATTATTCTTAGTGGAAACAAGTGTTAACAGAACCAAGTAACAAAAGAATCTATAATCTTATTCGTCTTTCAATAGCTCTTTAAGATTAAGTTGATAATTTCAAAAAATTTTGTTTGAATTTGATTAAACTCACTGAAAATGATTAGGCATACTCTTTTCAGAAAGGCAAAATAAGACGGCAAAATACTAAATTTCTGAACAGTTTTATTATTCTGGATACATATTCAACAATAATGGGTAAAACATTTCTGTCTAAAATTGGTAGAGATCTTCACATCGGTTTTCAATTTGAATGGAAGAGTTCTAACAGAGAAAGTTTTAAGCCATATCTTGCCTTCATTAGACATTCTGGACATTACTAATAGAAGTTGTTAACGTTAGGAAGAAAAACCGTGGAAATACTTTTCAGAAATATATAACATAATTGAGAAACAAAGACATAGTGAGATTCATTAAAGCACAAAGAATACAGTGGCTTGGCCACGTATACCGCAGATATGAAAAAATATCATAAAAAGGATAACAAAGCGTAAATTATTCAATAGCAAGAAGGGGAGACCCAGAGAAACATGGATTGATAGATAGTGGAAAAGGACCTGGAGACCATGAAGATAAAGAATTGGAAAAATTTGGCTCTGAAGCGGGAAAAGTGGAAGGAGGTTGTATTGGAGGCTAAGGCCTTCATAGAGCTGTAACGCCAGTTAAGAAGATATAACAGAATTATGAAACTAAAAAGTCATTATCAAACCAATACTGAGGATGTAGCTATTTTTTTTTCTTGAATATTTGCATCACATAGATCAAATTTTCTAAATATAATGTGGTCTTTAAATGAATTTATAAAAGTATAATTTTGAGAAAGAGTAGAAAATTGCTGGAGCATATGATCAAATACTGTAAACATGCTCCTAGTCCTCAAAAAGTAAAGGCCATATGAAAAATATCCAAATATATCATGAAAAGTTTGATTTACTAGTTATTATCAAAATGATATCCCCAATTTTTTCTTCAATTGTGCTATTTCTAACCAAATCAAAAGAGACATTTGTAGTATGCTATATGTGAAGAGACATTTTTGGATTTAAAACATGAATTTAAAATAATGCCAGGTTTATATACTTCAGAGACACTAGTCTACCTTTTCAACTCTTTACAGATATTTCTGCAAATACCATTGGCATCTGCTGAAACCAAAATTATTTTTTGTTGCTCAAACTGAAATAATTTCAAATCCTTATTCTTTTATTTACCTGGTCATTTATGCATCTCATGTTGTTAAATTACACAAATGATTTCTAGTGTTACAAAAGCACAATATGACTAACATGTTGTAAGAGGTCAAGACATGCAAATGCAGATATACCATCTAGATTAGTAAGAGAAGTATAACATTAAATATAAGACTTTTTTAAAACATAAAACAAAAAAGTATTTTAATAATTAACATTACATGTAATTAAGTGTATCAGATTGTCAATAAATATGTACAAGTGTGGTTTAACATTTCCATATTTTTTTAATTATCTTTGAGGAAATCTGAGTTTGCACATATCCAATGTTATCATTTATTTTTTTTTCTAGTTGCTTTTGTTACTGTTTTTATTGCCTTTTCAAGTGTAATAACAATATTCCTTGGTGACTAATATGCTTTCTTTAAGAGTATAAGAAAAAACTTAAAGCTTATTGGAAACCATATCCGATGGCACATTCTTCCCCCTTTTCTTCACTGCTTTATCACTGAAATGGACAGCCAAACAACCTTAGATTATTGTAGAGCACTTTAACACCCACACATAAATTGCCTTCCAAGAGCTTACGATAGTCATGTAATGCAAAGGGAGAAAGTTGGAAAATTTTCAAATGCCCACCTCTGCATATGTAGATGCAAAAGGCAGAAACCTAACAGCCATTTACTATTCAACAAAGGCTGGGATCAAATCAAACACCTTTCCCTCAGAAGAGCCTGTTTTACCATTAGGCCATACTCTTCACTATTCTCATTAAATGATAGTTTCTAAAAAAATTAATTTGATTGTTGTCCTATAGTTACTTTTTGTACGCGTGGGTTAGCTGAAACATAACCTGTTTTTCTGTGTATTTTGAAAGGCTGTAAACATCATATCCATTGGTAGAAATTGATCCCATAAACAATTGAACTAGAGGTCAGAATGCTAAAGATTTTTCCCCTTCTCAATACCTATGTGAACTGAAAGTCAGAATGAGAAAATCATAAATACCTATGTGAAATTTATTCAGAAAAGGAGGAAATAATTCTAGTTGACATCATTATTCCTAATAAATCTATTGATAATAATAAATTTTCTGCTGAGTATTATCCCTAATAATGTGTTTAGAATTGTTATTAATGGTGAAATATTTTTTAGAGATACATAAAAGGGAATATAGATGTTGATCCCAAAAAATATATTCTCTATACTATTCTCACTAATGATGAACTAACTGTAGAAATCATTTTAACAGCATTTCTAACTTATTAGCAAACTTTCATTGTGATATTTTAAAATGATAATTTTTAGACTTACTCTAGTCTCAAGGTTAAATGATCAATCAATCCTATTCCCACAATTTATATATTGTCATTCAGCAACCAATATTTACAGTAAAATACAAAAATTTTAGAATTAAAAAAATAAATTTTAACACACAAAAATATCATTTTGATTCCCATTCAACTGTTTCTGTTAAATTACAAATCAATAAAAATGATTAAATATTTTTTTAAAAAATAGAAATTAAGTTTATCTAAAAGCTGCAAATCAATTTCTGTTTTTGCAGTTATCAAATACATCTAACTATTTAGATTATCAAAATAATTGGGAGAAAATAAGAAGTTGCAAATCTATCAACACTACTAATCAATATATTTATACAACATTTGCTATTTCAAAAAATAAGGAGATAGACTGTCTTTCCTATACAATTAAATGAATGTAATTAAATAATGAAGAACTAAGCCTGTTTCTTTAATATTTCCATGACATTTTTTTGGCTAATTTGAGTTTAAGTATAATTATTAACAAAATCAACATGCTTGCGTAATTGGGTAATTGGCTGATAAAAATGTAAAAGATAATAATTTTTAAGTCAATGAAATCCAAACTAAAAGTTTCAATTAGTTAAAAGACAAATTTCCAGAAGATAATATTTATATACAAACCAGGAATAAAGACAAGGGTTAAGCCACATAATACTTCCATCCAGCCAACCACAATACGAAAGTACTTGGAAGGTATTTTAAAGCCAAGAGTTTTTGCTAATGGAAATACTTTCGCATATTGAACAAAATTTCTCCTCTAAAAACAAAATAAAAATTAATTTTAATTTTAAATACAAATAGATAACTAAATTTTAATTTGATTAATAAAGATAAATTATATAGAATTTAAAAATAAAGCTTTTCTTAAACTTGCATAATGAATTGATATAATAGATTAATTGGCTCCATTGACAGCATTTAAGTGTTTTAAAGCATATATAAATTTTTCTCAAAAGAGTATCATATGAATAACACTCATTATTGAATAACAGAGGAAAAACAATAACAGGAAATGCAAGTAAAAAAGAGACAATATAATCACATTTAAAAATTGTTAAAATGTCGCTAATATATAAGTAAAACTTTTTAATAATGATTTACAATAAAATCTCTAGCAGCAAAATTAATTGCAAAACAATTTAGGAACATTTATTTTGATAGTGTAAATAAAATATTTCTAAATGACATGCGGCTTTATAGTTGAAAATAAAATTTTGTTTTCTCTCTGAATAGTATGGTATCAATTTAAATTATAACAGCTTCAGTTCAAGCAAGTTTGTGTTAACCCTTACATTTACTTCGAAATTTCTCAATAAATACTTAATTCTATTATTTTAATTGAATAAAAGTGTACATAGAAATTATATAATTTAAATAAACATTTGTATATGACAGTAAACTTATTACTTCAATTTTTAGAAATGCCCTTCTTTCATTAAATAAAAAAGAATAAATATTGGCGGTAAACTTCCAAAACTTATAGTTCGTTTTGGTTATACCTATCAATAAAATATTAAAAAGTAAAATAAAAATATTACATGTTACAAAATTAAAATCGTTCATGACATATTATATTCAGAGAAAATTATTATTTGAATTAAATTTAGCATTGACAATCATAAGAAAATGCATACGCTCAAGGTTATTTTTGAATAAATTTCAATAGTTGATAAAACATACTATTTCACGATGCATTTCTTTATTTATTGTCGGCGAAATTTTCATAGATCCTACCAATATGAAAAACAAGCCTAGAAAGATTGAAAGTGTGCTTAAAACTATAGATCCCATTGGTTATAAAAAATTGTGTCACAGAATATTATAATATAATGGCATTAAAATTTAATCATTGAACGAAAACCAAAATCAAAGCGCAGACAAGACGAAAGCTGCGACAGAAGCCATGATAGTTTCAGTTCAGTTCATACTTGATTACGAGAAAGGTTGCAGTGTCTCTTTTACAATTATATTCTACAAACATAGCGTCATATATAAATCAATTTTAGAAAAATTTACTCACTTTATGTCAAATTTCAGATATTTAATGTGTTGAAGTATTGGTCTATTTATCAATATTCATAAGAGATTATTTTGTGAAATTTTGAAAATATATGAGAAAAATAATTACGAATCGAGACATATACCTTTCCCAATAGACTGTATTGTCACATGGCGATGATGAAGAATTAGGACTGGGGCAAACCAGGAAGAATTCGCATGAAAACTGACGCCGGCAAAACGACGAAACTCCGTTGACCAAGTGACGTCAGATATTTCTAACTTTCTTTTTTAAAACGTCACAAAATAGTCGATCCAAGAGAACTTCTAAGTTTTCCAGAAAGTTAAATATATCTGACAGAGCACCGATGACATAGCAAATTATTTACCTTTTTCTATTGTTTTTTTTTCTTTTTATCTCCCTTCGAAATAATGTTTGCGATTAACTTTTATCAATATTTTTATGATAATTAATTCATGGTAAATCTTCGGAAATGTTATTAAATTAATTTTTGAATATTAAATATTACCTTTTTTTATTAAAAATTAAATTATATATTAATGATGATAAAATGAAATTAATTAATGATAATATTATATATATATATATATATATATATATATATATATATATATATATATATATATATATATATATATATATATATATATATATATATATATAAGAAATTTTGTAAAAATTAATTATCATTACAGAATTAGTTTACATTTTAAAAGATTCGGGAATGCATTATTATATTTTTTGTTTTTTATGAAATAATTTATATTAAAACTATTTTTATACTATCTGAATTGTGTTGATAGTTTTTTTGCCCTTCATTTAAATACTTATAGTTATTATAAAAAATTATCTTAAATATTTATTTTAAAAATATAACTATATTATATTCAAAGCAATGATATAATTCAATGAGTTTGATTAAATTTAGAGTATAAAATATACACTAGTTTTGTTAAATGATGATAGTTTTCAATATTTTTAAAAAAATTATCAAAATATAAAAAGTTGTCAAGAAATTACACTTTCTGAGTTTCGAAATATATATATATATATATATATATATATATATATATATATTGTTACAAATTTATAAATAATGATTATATTTGTCTTAAAATATCTCAGACAGATCAGAAATTCTCACATTTTGGGCAAAAATTGCGGTATTTAGACGTGTTGTACGTTTAAAAGCGGATTTCCTAATAATTTGGCGACTTGGCGACAGTTGGCGAGATTCTTGGCGACTTGGCGACGGTTGGCGAGATTTTTGGCGACTTGGCGAGAAATCGATACTTCTGGAAACATCCATCACCTAAGCTCTAGGACCAATATTTTCCGAGATAGCCTAGAAGCTTCCAGAGCCTTGGCGAAATTGGTAGATTTCTCCGCCAAGTCAGGTATAAATACCGCAGCCCGACATGGAATAGTAGTAGAGTTTCTGTGAAGACAGTCAGTGAGTGAAGACGAATTAGTTGTGACTGCTAGTTGTTCTCTGTCTGAGGTATTGAGACCTGTGATTGGAAGCTATTTCCTATTGTATCTGACGAATTGTAGCTGTATAATTGTGATTGTTACAGCGGGAATTTCGTCTATCTAGTGAAGTTTTTACGAATAAAAGTCTTGTGTTCATTAAGTGGTTGCTTTATTCAACTCTCAATCAACACGAACCCGTGGAGCTCGGTACAACTGGTGTCAGAATCGGGATTGAAGAGTTGATGCAGCGTGTCACAAGAAAAATGGATATGGATTTAATGAAAAGTCTTCTCGAAAAATTAGCGGAGCAGATGGCTGAGATGAAAGCTGGACAAGAAGAGATGAAAGCTAGACAAGAAGAGATGAAAGCTAGACAAGAAGAGATGAAAGCTGGACAAGAAGAGATTAAAACCGAGATGATGAAAGAGATAAAATCTGGACAGGAGGAGATGAAAGCTGGACAAGAAGAGATTAAAACCGAGGTGATGAAAGAGATAAAATCTGGACAGGAGGAGCTTAAAAAGGAACTTAAGAAGGACATTGTAAGTGTTAAAGAAGAATTCTCCAACATCATTCAGGAGAAGATGAATGCAATGGAAGATAAGGTAACTTCAGTTGAAACTAAAGTTTTGAAGACAGAGAAGAAAGTTAAAGAAGCATTAGACAATATGAATAAGAAGATTGAAAGCTTGGAGAAGCAAATGTCAAACAAACATGAGGAACCCAACGTGGCATTTGTGCCTTCCCTAGCCAATATTAAACTTTCAACATTTGATGGGAAATCATCCTGGCAAGTATACAAGACCCAGTTTATGATGGTAGCGGAAGCTAATGGATGGAATCCCCGAGCCCAAGCTTTTCACCTGGCGGCTTCGTTAAGAGGAGACGCGGCTGACATTCTCGAGACGCTTCCGGAGGAGCAGAGGCACGATTTCCAAGCCCTATCGAGTGCGCTTGAGCTGCGGTTTGGAGATAAGTGCACTAAAGAATATTGCAGACTACAGTTAAAGTCCCGCTATCAAAAAGCGGGTGAAAGTCTGCAAGAATTGGCTGCCGATATTCAGCGACTTTCCCATCTAGCATTTTCCGACTGCCCAGCTGAGATACGTCAAGATTTGGCCCTCCATCACTTCATCGATAGTGTGCGGGATCCGGAGATACAGAAAACACTTAGACTCGCCGATGTCAAAGATATCGGATCTGCCCTAGTCTACGCACATAAGATAGAGGCTGCCCAGCAAGCCACGCGTAAAGACCAGTACTACATCAGAGCCGTCTCTGCTACTGATACGAACTATGATCTAAGAAAGCAAATTGAAGATCTGCAGCGAAAATTGCGTAGCTTAGAATTGAGTAAAGGTGGCAGAAACACGAAAATTCAGTGTTGGACTTGCGGTGGAGTCGGACACGTCCGTAGATACTGTCCAAAACAAAAAGATGGTGGAATTTCTAAAATGGAAATACGTCAACGCAAAGAAACTCTTCATGGAAATACTGATGTATTATCAAGGAAACCGTATAACAAAAGCTGCCGATATTGTTCTAGAGAAGAGAAGAACTATCAGTTAGTAAATCCTTCGGTACGGCAAGTTAATGTTTCACCTCCATCGAAACCAGACCCATGGAGTGATAAAGAACTTAGAGAAGCCCAAAAAGAAGACCCAGATATAAACCCAATTTTAGAATTAAAAGAATCTTCCAGTATGAAACCAAGTTGGCAGGATATCTCTACCTACAGTCCTACTGCTAAACAATATTGGGCTCTTTGGGACTCACTCCATATAAGAAATGGTGTCTTATACAGGAAATGGGAATCCGATGATGGACGTAAATTCAAATGGCAGCTTGTTCTTCCAAAATCAAGAATTTCAGATGTTTTGAAAGAATTGCATAGTAGCTCAACTGGAGGCCACTTCGGAGTAATGAAAACTCTACAGAAAGTTCGAGAACGCTTCTATTGGAGCAAAACGAGACAAGATGTAGAGAAATGGTGCCAATCTTGTGATGACTGTGCGGCACGTAAAGGACCGAAGAAACGTAGCCGAGGAAGGTTGCAGCGGTACAACGTAGGAGCACCTTTTGAGAGGATAGCATTGGACATTTTGGGTCCTTTACCACGATCCTCAAATGGCAACAAATACATACTAGTTGTCATGGACTACTTTACTAAGTGGCCTGAAGCGTTTGCAATCCCCGATCAAGAGGCGACTACAGTAGCCGAGGTTCTAGTGCAACAATGGGTTTCCAGATTCGGCACACCCTTACAAATTCATTCTGATCAAGGGACAAATTTCACCTCTGTTGTGTTTAAAGGAATGTGTCAAATTCTCGGAATAGACAAGACGCAGACCACGCCACTACACCCACAATCGGATGGCATGGTAGAGAGGTTTAACAGAACCATCTTGAATAACCTCTCCCTTATGGTTTCCAGAAATCAGCAAGATTGGGATTTGAAGCTACCGCTGTTTCTGCTTGCATATCGCAGTGCTGTCCATGAGACTACCGGATATACTCCTTCACAGATGCTCTTTGGTCGCGAACTTCGTCTCCCTTGTGATCTTCAGTTTGGTCGTCCACCGGATACATCTTCATCGCCAGAGGAATACCTTCGAGACCTTCAGGCACGTCTTGAAGATGTCCATAACTTTGCTCGAGACCGAATCAACCTGACGACCGAAAGAATGAAGACAAGGTATGACACAAGAGCGACGGGACATGAATTTCAAGAAGGTGACAAAGTTTGGTTGTGGAACCCGATTCGACGTAAAGGACTTTCTCCAAAGTTGCAAGCCAACTGGGAAGGTCCCTACACAGTCCTAAAAAGACTGAACGACGTCGTGGTTCGTATAAGAAAATCATCTGCTTCAAAACCAAAGGTAGTACATTATGATAGATTAGCTCCTTATCGTAATGTAGAGTAAAAATCAGTAGACCATGGTCTGTTTGTAAATAGTATAGATAATTTTAATCTTTTCTATTTTCTTGTATTTTTAGTTGCTTGTGTATGTAATGTGCTCTGTATCCTCTTGAAATGTAAATTCTTTTATATTAAATTTGGCCTCCTATCAGGGGATTGTACTGCCCGGGACGTGCAGTCCTTGAGAGGGGGCAATGTTACAAATTTATAAATAATGATTATATTTGTCTTAAAATATCTCAGACAGATCAGAAATTCTCACATTTTGGGCAAAAAATTGCGGTATTTAGACGTGTTGTAGTTTAAAAGCGGATTTCCTAATGATTTGGCGACTTGGCGACAGTTGGCGAGATTCTTGGCGACTTGGCGACGGTTGGCGAGATTTTTGGCGACTTGGCGAGAAATCGATACTTCTGGAAACATCCATCACCTAAGCTCTAGGACCAATATTTTTCGAGATAGCCTAGAAGCTTCCAGAACCTTGGCGAAATTGGTAGATTTCTCCGCCAAGTCAGGTATAAATACCGCAGCCCGACATGGAATAGTAGTAGAGTTTTTGTGAAGACAGTCAGTGAGTGAAGACGATTAGTTGTGACTGCTAGTTGTTCTCTGTCTGAGGTATTTGAGACCTGTGATTAGAAGCTGTTTCTTATTGTATCTGACGAATTGTAGCTGTATAATTGTGATTGTTACAGCGGGAATTTCGTTTATCTAGTGAAGTTTTTACGAATAAAAGTCTTGTGTTCATTAAGTGGTTGCTTTATTCAACTCTCAATCAACACGAACCCGTGGAGCTCGGTACAATATATATATATATATATATATATATATATATATATACAGGTAACCCTCCTATAACACGGTAGTTAGGTTCCTAGAAAATGCCGTGTTGTGTGAAATCGTGTTGTATGAGACCCAGAACTAGTACAAAAAGGGGGTTACGTTCCAAAAACTTATTAAAAACAAATATTTTTTTTAATTCGACATAAACAACTTAATTTTTATTAAATAATAAATGTATATCCAACACAAAGTAAGAAAAAAATATTTTAATCTAACGCAACCCTAATTTAATGAATTTATTCGTCGTCACTGCTCAGTACAATCAACCGAGAACGTTTTTTGGGTGGAACGATATTGCCTTCACTTTCAGAACTTTTTTCTCTATTTAAAGTTTTTGTATGTTTTCCCCTCTTAAAAAATCTGTAATCGAACTTTGCTGACTAGTTCTTACTAGGTCATTGTAAATTTCGTGGTATGGAGTTAAACAGTTTTGCAGCTCCCTTTTGAATTTTCGACTTCTTTCCGTGGAAGGGTCTGTTTTCAAGAAAAATGACTCGAGATTTTCCGCTAAGCATAGGCCTTCTTGTAATTCTTTTAATGTTAAATTCTTAACTGCACAATCTTCATCAGAGCTAGCGTCCTCAAAATCTATTTGATTTGCATCCAGGGATGCCATTTCCATCAAATCCGCTTCGTCAACTTCTTCTTCCACTAATAATTCTTGAATGTCTTCAGTAGCCATATCCACAAAACCTTTGCCTCCGATTGATTTAGCGACTTTTAATATGGCACCAATTTCGTTTTCTGATGTTTCACGCATGTTTTCTGTTTCAACTGAAGAGGGCCATACCTTCTTCCAACACGCATTTAAGGTTGATGTTTTTATTTCTTTCAGCGACAAAGATATGATTTCGATACAGTGCTTGATTGAAAATTTCTTCCAAGCTTACATTACGCTAATTGATTCCGAATCGGTTGTGTCTAAAATACACTGTAAGGATATTCTTATAAAACACGTTTTAAAGGTATAAATAATACCTTGATCCAATGGTTGGAGCAACGAAGTAGTGTTAGGTGGTAGGAACACTATTCTGACGTTTTTCTGAAACTTTTTTTGCACATATAGTAAGTAATTTATTATTATAAGATTAATATAATATTACTGACAAGCAATAATACATACTTACAATATATATAAAATTATGTTATAACTTACATAAATAATATAAACCTTACCTTCATATATTATGTAAAAAAAGGAGAGTAGAGAAACTTTTTTTATTAAATTATATTGTACTCTAAGTAATATATAACAATAGTTTTCACATAAATAATAATTAACAAAAATAAAAAATTAAGTTTCTTACATTTTGTAAGTACATTTTGTAACATAACAAAATTAGTGTACAAACTCTGTAATTCAGATATAAATAAAATGATAAGCATTTCAAGCAAGATAACATGTAAAAGATGTTAATTTTAAACTTAATTATGCATTTTAAATAAGCCTTTCCAGTAATTAAAAATATTATTTTTTCATTTATCTTAAGAATACTGATATTACTTTTTAACACGTAACTCTAACATTGGAACAAAACCGTGTTATAGAAGGGTTACCTGTATATATATATATATATATATATATATATATATATATATATATATATATATATATATATATATATATATATATATATATATATATATATATATATATATATATATATATTAGATGTCATTAGATGTCTTGATAAATAAACAGTCATAATTTCACAAAACTGATACTGCCCATCAGTCAAAATGTAAGTAATAATTCAATATGATGTAAACAGTTTCATTGATTCAACAGAAGAATGACGTCACTTAATCACATGACGTGACGTCATTATTTCTTCTCTGCGAATGCACGAACAATTCTCCGAGCAAGGTTTTCACCAGAGAATTCTCCAGTAGTTTGCGCCTGGCCTAAAAGAAACAGCTTTTAGAGAGATACAAAAGTAAGAAATATAATACATAAAAAGGTCACCATTTTTCACTTGGAGTTCAATGAAAGGGAGAGTAAAGTGTAGGAAAATGTATATAGCACAAAAGCTGAATCAAGTATTTTAAATCTAAAATTTCTAATCGAAAAGTATGCTATTTGAGATTAAACTGTTATTTTTTCTTAAATTTGTTATCAGATTTAAATGGAAACATCAACTAATAAAATATACCATCCATTTATTAAAGAAGATTATTCCTTTATTATTATTGAGTGTTTTCCAATATATTCTAGTATCTTTTCTTTTCTTATAGTTCTTAAGTTGCTTGGGGAAATTGTTATATTAAGTATATTAAAAATGTCCATGTATCAAAGTTTGATATTTACCATACGATATTTACACTATAGAAGAATAAATAATTTAGAAACAGATCAACAAAAACATAGATTTCCAAGATCGGCAAATGTCTAGGCGACTTAATACATATTGGAAAAGGACTGATTTTAATCACAGCTGCTGTTTGACAGATATTACTCAAGCAGTCAACCAATACAGAAGAATTTCAATGGATGGAAGTTTCTGTAAAGCGTAGAATAGAGGGCGCTACTACCGTGGAGATCTAGAAAACTTTGGGCACGAAACTTCCTGCTTACTATTCCGTTATTCTCTTATACCATTGCGCTTGTTTTCTGCAGTTTCCATTGCTTTTGAGAAATATTCATTTAAAAGTAATTATCCTATAAAATTTTTTGAAAAGCAGAAAGCAAATAAAGGCTGCAGTTGTTGCGTAGCATTTGATTGCAATATGCGAGCTGGAAAAAATTTACTTTCGCAAGTGAAAATGTTCAAATTTCCAATGGAACCCGATTTACAATCCTTAATTTAATTATATATATATATTAAATCAACTCTTAAAAATAAGACTTAAATTTTAATTGCAATAAAAACAAAGGTTTGTTTAAAATATTAATAAACAACAAGTAAATAAACACATCATAACAATTTTGTTCTACTATAATTATTGATACCAATTCATATATTCTAGTATGATCAAGAAAGTTTTAGTAAAATTTATAATACTATATAAATTAAAGCATAAATAATACCTTGCTTAATATTTGAAATGATTTATAATTCAATCGAGCGCAAAATATATTTCCTGAAATTTTGGAATAAATGCATAAAATTAGTTAAAGAAGAAAATGATTAACAATTAAGATAAATAATAGCAAGAGTTATAATGCGGGTTACATTATATCATTCATCAACAATTGATCCTAATATTGCCAATAAGAGAGATTCCCCGTGAAATATGGTAATCCATCAGGATTATTTAAGTAAAAATTAAAATTTTTTTAAAAAATTTACGGGATCACCACTGATTGCACTCTTATTAAAAATTATGATTTTAATGTATAAAATAAAAACATTTTCGAAAACCGAAATAAATACCTGAAAATATTTAAATAAATATTTTTGCGATTGCATTGATTTTCAATGGGAAGAGAGAAAACCGGAAGTATTTGAGATGGCTTCCGGTCAACTGAGGTTTGTTTTTGTTTACATTGAAAACTCCATCCATAACTGTCATTTTGGCTTACTGTAGTACAAAACAATAAGAGGATGCTTTCACACAGTACTGTCAGATTATTTGGCGGGTCGCAGTTTAGTTATAAAGCGGGGAAAAACTGAAAAATATAATGTCCTTAATTTTGTATAATATTGTTTTTTATTTTTATTTTTATTTATTTATTTATTTATTTATTTATTTATTTTAATATTGTAATAGCATTTAGAACTGAAATCGAGCACAGTACAATTTGTTGGGGTAATGAAATAAAAAGTTCAAGCATGGTTCGTATACTTTCATACTATTTTTCTGTAAACAATATGAGTATAAGATATATATGATGATTAAAAACTTTTCGATATTAAAATAAATATTTTGTTTTAATTATTAATAAAAAATGACAAAAATATTTAAGTTATTGAAAAAAATTAATATAGCTTAAAGAATAAACTTTATGTAGAAACATCTTTCTGGTTTTATCACAGAATTTTGTAAGAAACATTTTTGCAAATTAGATTTTATTTTGAATAAATTCAAGTATATTGTCATTTTTAGCAGTAAATTAAATTTTTTAAGTGACTTGTTAAATATCTATAAGCAATCTCAGTTCCATATGAATCAAAACACATCGATACATTTATTCTTCAATAAATTTTTATCACAAACTATAATCTTATTGCATTACATTTCTTCTTTTATTCATTATATTAATATCTGCATTAAAATGAACACGTTGAAATAGAAATCTGCTTATATCATAGTTTTAGAGCTTTATATGTGTTATCGTTGTTACATTTTAAATTTCCATATTTATAAATCATTTGTTTCTTTTTTCATTTTCTTTCGAAATGAATTGAAAACGAAATTTTTAAAAATATTATTTCATAGCATTCGTTTAAATTTCCTTGTTGAATTATTTAAAATAATGTAACTCCCATCACTCGAAAAATCAAAATAGGATACTTGCTGAAATTCAAATAATCTAGCATACAACTATTTTCCTAATTTATATTGTTTATTGCTTCCTTTAAATAAGTATTGTGTATCTGATTATTAAAATCTTTTTCATTAAAATCCATCATATCACTAGCAATTCCAGTATTATTAACAATTCACTAACAATTTATTATATCTAAATAATCAATTATTGTATTTTCATTCATATTTTTATTTTTCATTAAATTGTGGAATAAAATATGAACTTAAAACTATCAGACTTAGATAAAATTGGATTCGCTTGAGTTTTTAAGGAATATATTCGATTTAATTACGTTCTAATGATGCCAATATATTTATATACATACATCTGAAAATTTTAATATCGCGTTGAATTTTTAAATCTAACGTAAGATAACCAAAGGGTTGAATTTTTAAAGTAAGCTATGAACTTAGAATTATTAACTTCTCACTTAACATATTTTTACTACTTTTTCTTGAATTTTTATATTTATATAAAAGCCAATAATTAGATGTAAAAATTCCGGGAATTTTGAACCACGGGAATTTATTCGGAAATTTTGAGAATAAACCGGGAATTTTGGGGAATATTGGAAATTTTGAGAGAATAAACTCAACCAATCATCTTTCATTTAATGGATTGTTTTGTCTCATATAAATGAAGAGAAGTAAAATAAATTCCGAAAATATTTTTTAAAAAAAGTGTCTTTTCTGTTTTCTGGTATAAAAGTTAGTTAGTTTCGCACTGAAAAAAACAAAAATGCCTGTCAAAATAATAAAAATAACGAATTAATATTTAATAAAAAATATCTAGATATGCATGAAAAATAAGATACATACTTTAAAGCAATACTTATTTTCATTTTAGAGATGAGAAATCAGGAAACATTTAACTTTTTTGTTAGAAGATTACATTTTTTAAAATACATTTTCCCATTTTTTTAATGAACAAAAGCATTTGTTATCTCCCCTCAAAAAAGCTTATTAGTCCTGCAAGCTATTCAGTTGCTTGTTTTGCAGACAATCTTTGAGCTACATCCTTTTCTCTTTGATCGATATCTGAAAGCTCTTTTACATTCTCATTCTAATAAATGATAATATTGAAAATATAATTATTTTTAATAATTTCATCATCCAATATTTCTTCTTAATGTATCACATGTGAGTCTATTTTTAAAAAATCTTCGAAAGAAATTTCAGGCAGCAAAGAGATTCTTTGTTGAAGTTCATCAGTAATAATTCTTCTTCCTTCAAGTTATCAGGTAAATTACCGTGACTTTCTTCAGCTATGGTGGTTTCTTTAATAAAACTTGAATATTAAAATGCTCTCGATATTAATGTTTCCTTCAACATCAATCCAAGCATTGATTGAAAATACACTGTTCCTAGAAGGTCAGTTTTCATAAATCCTCTGCAATTTCAATCTCATAATCACTCTTTGCAAAAGTACTGGTCTATATTTACTCTTGAAGTTGTGGATTATACCCTGGTTCCATGGCTTGTAAGACAAAAGTTACTTTAAAAGGGAGAAACTTTCCAGGAATCGATTCAAGATCCCAAACTTCAATGTTAACCATCGCATTCATTGTTAACCAGAACTAAGAGGTTAAGCAGAAGTTCAATTACCACTAGTCAGCAGCCTGAACCGGAAAATTAGAAACCCCCGTATTCACCATTCATCTTGACCACGAGGTTAACCGGGAGTTCAAACACCATAAGGTAGCAACCTGAACCGAAGAATTAGAAAGTGGTATTCACCGTAAACCTGATAGCCATAGCAGTTGAACAACTGGTTATTTAAACCATGAGTCAAATGTGATCGCTCATTGGTCAAATTAGTCACGTGATTAAATACTTACGAAAATGTCATGCAGAATAGTACCAAATTACTTTCGTAATTGGTAAACATGTTGACGAAATCATCTGCATTTCGAAATTTTTTCTTTTTAAATATTTATTTCACATATTATTATAGACATGATTACAGAATTAGAAAATTTATTACTCATTTTTTACCCTGTTATTCACTTTTTAAATCTCTTAACGCTAATATAATTCTGGATAGATATATTTTATATAGTGCACACACATAAACTTTGACATACTTTACTATTATTCTCAACAAGAATTAATTTTTCTAATACAATTAAATTTGATATATATATTACTATTAAAATAATTGCTATGTATTTTTTTACTATATTTTTATACCCATTAAATTTTTTTACAGGAAATAATTTTGCATGCCAAATAATTTGTATTATTCTATCTTAAATAAACATTAAAATACAGTATCCTTTAAAATTACATGTAGGAGAAAAGTACCTGAAAATAGAAAATAAATAAATAATGCTGTTATAATTCGAGAAACTCATATTAAGCTTTCTGTATCTGAGTAAACAAGCGCTTTCTGAGAAAACTTAATTTTACTCAATGCGAGCTATAAACCTACGAGCATAAAGCTCCAAAACAATTTTTGTCGTAACCTAACGTAATCTAACCTACATGTAGGAATTATTTCAAATATGGTCTGAGATGTAACTTAAGAATAGTTTGTAAAGCAATAAATCAAATTCAATAAACACTATTTTTTCCAAAAATCATTAAAAAATCAAACTCTACATATATTATAAATATATAAAATTCAATTAAAACTATTTTTATGATCTTTCAAAATAGTACAGAAAGTCTAACATATTTTTTAAAAGGCAAAACTTGTAATTTAAATTAATTTTTGCTCTACTTTTTTATGTATAACAAAACCAAATACCTTAACTTCACAGAATCACTTTAAAAATGTGTAACAGCAACTCAAGTGATAATAAGGCATTTAGTTAAATGAGAAGTTATCTCTGATATATCTAATAAAATTCTTAAAATATTCACCATTGTATTATGTATTTATCTATGCTAATATTAATAAATATAGAAAAGGAATGATTTCATTTATTGTTTAGTATGATATATGAAGTAGCAAAAGTAACTTCAATATACACAAAATAGAAAATTTATATATATGTGTAGCTGTTAAATTCACAATTCAAAATTAAATCTCACAAGATAAAAACACGGAAATAAAAAATTTAATTCTTAAAAAGGTCAAGAATAATTTGATGTAGTTAAAATTATGTAATAATTATAGAAGCGAGGAATACAATAGCATATTAATTTGTATATGTTAAATTTTCGCATACGATATCTACAAAAATGAAGTATATTATATATTCCTAAATTCAGAGCACTTAGACTCAGAAAATCTGGAATTATTGAAAGATTAGTTTTCTTAGAAAATGTATGATGAAAGCATTTTAAAAATATCTTTGTAAATTTTTACGATGTTATATGTTCAAAAGTAAAAATTTTGGCAACCCCTTCAAATAAGGAAAATTACATTTAAGTAATCAAATAGAAAATACAAATTTTTAAGTATGCATGCTTCTAAAAATATTATAAAATGCATAAACAGTTTATAATTAAATCACTAGCTTTTTCAAAAAATAGCCAATTACCAAAGGATAATTTGTATGTTTTGCTTATGCATAGATAAAAAATTTTTAAATCACTTCCCATGAAAATAAATTAAAAGAATTTATTTTAACATGTCAGAATTTTTTAAACAAAACTTCATTACTATCTTAATATAATGTGTGTGTGAGAGAGAGAGAGAGAGAAGAGAGAGAAAAAAATAGAAAAAATACTTCTTCTTCTTCATTGGCCTGACAGCCCAGGGTGGGCCTTTGCCTTCCTCAAAAGTGCATACCAGGACCCCTATTTTTGGACAAGGTCATCCAGTTTGTCACTTTTAGTGTTTTTAGGTCATTTTCAAGGACACACCAAAAAAATCTTACGAAGTTAGCTCACAAAAATTTCTAATAAATTGTTGAAATGGAACAAAATGTTCTAAAGCTCGTCGCGATGACGTAAACATTAGGGTTGTCAAAATTGAATTTACACCTTAATTCTTGGTTTGTCTTCATCTGTATGACGTAATAATAATCAGGCTGCTAGATACAAATGAATATCTACTCCATTAAAGGGTTATCGGACTTTATTAATAAAGTGGGTGACCCGAGCAACTGGAACTAGGAAACATTGGGTTTGGAGTTAATAGTACAAAATGCTGATAAAAGCAGAGGTGCCCAATGACATATAAATCCAACTCTAAGAAGAAGAAGAAGAAGTACAAATGAATATCCGTCAAAAAATCGCCAATCTCAGAATTTGGCGCATGAATTATACGGCACCTGTGCCAGACAATGGAGTGAAGATAATACTATCAGTAAAATTTTAATATAATGCGGTCGCAAAAAGCAATAGCTTCGCTTACTTTGGAGATCACTTTTGAAATTGTTGATTGACATATCTCTGCTATATCACCAATTACAAGCTAGAGAGAAATGGCGACAGATTTGTCCGTACACTTCAAGAAGAATATCTCCATTTGAAATAACAGTTTTATTGTAAATCTGGAGATATTCATATAATTGTTTTTCTGGTCAAGCCTGGCAAGATCTGGCCAAGATTTTCGTCAAAAGATATTGCTTGTGGATTTCCATTTCATCCTCTTTCATGTTTCTTTTTAGGTTTAATGTTCCGTTTACAACGTTCTAATTCTCAAGAAACTCTAAGTGCGGCAGATTATAATATAAATTAGTGTATGAAATAATTATCGTTAAATTACGACACATTTGAAATGTGTTTCGCAAATAGTAAGCATTAAAAAGTACCCAAGTGTTGAAAAGAAACGCGCATGATCACTTATCGCATATATAAATTGCGCATGCGTAATCAGGTTTAATCTTGATTTATGGGAAGGTATGGTTCTTGAACGTAGAGCCAGATTTTCGTCTCAGTTACTCCTCTTGAAGTTGATGGTGAATACCGTTTCAGCTTTGACCCGGTATTTCGCTCGTACCTAGTGGTCAAGGTTGACGGTGAATACGGTCGAAAGTCTATTTACCGATAACCTGACAAAAAAAGTAACTGAACTGCTGGTAACTCAACCCTTGAGGAAAATCTGATTGCTCTTCGTCAATTTAGTCACATGATTAAATACCTATATTTAAATATCATGAAGAATAGAACCAAGCTATTTTCGAAATTGGTAAAAATATAGGCTAAATCATTTGCATTTCCATTGTCATTTTGTTTTCCTATGTTTTAAACATCTTCTTTGCTTTTTTTTCTGTTTCATTTATATTGTCAGCGAACAACACGGTAATTCTTCTCGCTTCGCATTTTTATGTTATTATCTTTAAAGTAAGATTTATAAAGCAAATCTGCTCTTCCACTTTAAGAACATCCTGTGGTTCGCATTCAAGAAGCAGTGATTTCATGTGTTGCTTCTTTCCATTCAGTCAAATCGTGTTTGGTTTAACATTTTTGATGCTAACAGTTTGGCGCTTTGAATTTTTTTATGTTCAAATTCATTGTAAAGCAGTTGGATTTCTCTTCAATAACATTACAATCAACCGGAATGTTCATTCCTATAATTTACTTCAGCTTAGCTAGCAAAAACTTTCTAGCTTAGGATATTTATCTTCTCTGTAATATTTTTGAAAATAAGCACTTTTGCTGTTTTTTTTTTTTTTTTTTTTTTTTTTCAAGTTTTTGAAATTGTCGGGAGGGTGTTCTTTGGAATTCTATGTTTTTTTTGTCAAATTTTGCCTTACTTTATATTTTTTCATCTACTTTTTTATGATTTTATTTTTTACTTCGATTGATAAACTGTTCGTTTTTTCTACTGAGGCAACACTCAACGGAGCCGACTCATTCACTCTCTCAACAATTGATACTTCAAAAATTGAGTTGTTTACGTGAAAGAAAACCAAATATAGAACAATAGAATTTAAATTTTTAAATAGTTTTTCCTACTTAAAATTTTTTATCATGTTTAAAATTATTTACGAAGGCATTTTTTTCGAATCATAATTATGTTTTTGATACATGTGTTTTTTATGTGATTTGCTAAACTATGCAATTACATCAAATGAAAAATATTTAATCTGTGTATCTGCGTGTGGCCCTTTATAAAATGTAAAAAATTTAATTACTGCTATATTTGAAGTTACACATGCGCGTGTTGCCATCACATCACTGGAATAAATATTTATTAAAAAGTCTCTGATGATAAAATAAGATTGATTGATTATTTTTGTTAATGTGGTTATTTTTTTATTATTTTTATTGTTATTCTTTTGAGTTATTTTCCATAAATATTTGATCTAATAGAGTTAAATGTAAATGCTATTGTATACATCTATTTTACATTAAAAAATAATTTAAATTATATAAATAAATGCAATTTTTTATTAAAAATCATAAAACAACCTTTAAAATATGGTATGAAATTTGAAAATATGATTGTTTAAACTTAATGGACATTTAATTTAAGGAATTATTGTAGCATTAACTCATTTTCATATTTGCTTGTTATTCATAAGGTTGTCATGTTTAAGAGCATGTTCTTGGTAAGAAGATTGACATAAAAAATTTGAAAATGATTAAACGGAAAACATTTCTTTGTATTATTATTGACTGTAGAAACTTTAGATGTAAGGCTACTTTTGTGGTTACATGAATTCGACCTATCGATTTCAAAATTGGATATGAAAATATTTTCCACGCTAGGGCAACTGATATTTTGCATGACTGCATAAATGGAAATGTACCCGTCCCCGATCTTACTCATCAAACTACTTTAGATCAAATACGTTTCTTTCATTATAAAAAGATTACTGAAATGAGTATTATTACAACTTTTTTACATATAAGAGTAAGATGAACAAGGTGGTTCTTGCATTTGTTTATTAATTTTTGAAGACCATTCTGTGGCGCATTATTTTAAACAACGTTTAATGATTAAATGTACACTTCTTTAAGAAGAACTGTGTATTTATCTTGCCGTCAAATAAATCAACAAAATTGAAACAGCATCTTTAATGTATTTTATTTATACCCTTTCTTCTCTTCACTTTTTGAAAAGTATTATCAGCAGCAACAAATTAGTAATTGAAACCCTATTGTCAGTTAGCTTAAAAATAGATGAATCGATATCCATTTTGTTTATATCAGTGTTCATTACAAATTCTTTGGAAATGAAACAGCTGTTTTTTTAGCTAAAGATGCCTTAAATGTACCCATGGAAGTCAATATTAGCATTCCAAAGAGCTACTAGAGGTCCTTTCACAATAAGAAGCTTTTAGCTAGGTAGAATGAGGAATATATTTCATCTCGTAATGCTGAGGTCACTAAAATGTTCTTTCTAACTGATTATTATAGATTGTATACTGAGTCTTTCCAGTCTTAGTTTTAAAAAATTTTTTTGGTCACGGTAAGTTTGCAAGTTACCTGTTTCGTTTCTATCTATGATTAAATAATTTATGTGAATGCTCTAAAAAAGTTTTTTAACATATTGAACATTTGATTTACAGAACGAATTGAAAGTGTTGCCATGATTTGGCCAATAAACTTATTTGTTTTTATGAAGTCTAGACTGCTGTTCTCTGCTTTTGTTCGCTTTAATTATGTAACACTTAATATTTTAGCTAACTTACTTCTGTAAGATACATATTATATATTTGTGGTGGGTTAGGAGGTTGTATGTGTAAAAAATATTTTTAGCAGAGATTTTGTGTATATATATTTAAGGATAAATTTTTAGAAGTGGGTGCATTTATTATTCATCAGTATACAGAACAAAATCTATTATTTGCTTAGAATTTTTGATATCTAATACATGATACAGATTGGGGAAAGGTTTAAAATGGATGTGAAAGAAAGATAAAATTAGAAAATAAAATAAATTATTTCTAGGAAATTATAGGATATTAATTTTATGAATATTGCTTACGTGATCTATTTAAAATGCTTTGTAAAATCAAGTAAAAATATAGAACTCATAGTATTGAAAATCTTGAATAAAAAATAGAATATGCACTAAAAGAGCTCGTACTAATATAAAAATTTTGAATTTAAAAACATTAAAATTAAAAAACATGCTAAAAAAATACGAAAATTTATAGACTCCTTAAATATAATAGATATATTTTATGGAAATAGATGAATTTATAAATTTAAAATATGAAATGACGAATAATGAAAAATAGACTTATTTATGTATCTTTAATCAATCCAAAACTGCCATTTATTTATTTAAAAGTACATTCTGAAATAAAATATAGTAGGAAATCATATGAATTTATCAAATGTGAGGTACTACCTTTTAGAAAATTAATGTCGAGTTAATTGCTGAATGGTTAGCCCTTTGACGCTTTATGAAATAGTCTATGGGATCGGTTCCCTACTCACACTTGGATGTTTATTGTGGTTCAAAACCTACTTTAACCTGTGGATCCCATTCTAATCAACTTTCATGGAAAAAATAATAATTGTTGAGCTTCAGACAAATCTAGCTAAAAAAGTTACTATCTTTGTTGCTTTATAAAAAAAAAGAAAAATAATATTTAGTTTGCGTAGATTCTCTGTTTTCATGAAATTAATAAATTCATTTTATATTTAATCTTCTACAAAGGAAAATGTTTCATTTTTATTTTTTCATAATAAAAATTAGTGACTTCTTTTGAAATAAGAAATAAGGAAAGCAATTATGGAACTAATGAGAGGTGTTTTACACAAGCTTAAACCTCTGATGAAATAAAATTAGGAATCCAAAATTTTATGTACCATACGAAATTTGAAATTTTTAATGAGAAATAAAACATATCTAAATATAATAAAATGTTTTTTATCATTAAATTAGAAACTAAAGATATATTTACAGAATTAAAAAGCTTCTCTATATAAAAAAAAGTCTGAGATTTGTATGTATTTAAAAATCAAATCAAAATATTTAATTGTAGACTTAGAATAATGAAAAAAAAATTACGATTAAGAATTATAGTTAAAATGTTTTTAAGTATTCTTATTGGGTAATTTTTGTTAAGTTTAAAAACATAAATATCTCATTTTTGCATATTTAATTAAGATTGAAATTGCAAAAAATGGGATACATTATGTATATACAAGAGTTTTATAAAGTTTAAGTAGATGACAAAAATAATGATTTCGTGATGAGATTATTTTGAATATTTTCATGAGGATAAAAAAAATAGCTAAAATTGATTTTAGTAACACTGTATTCATTGCGATATTCCTTGGAGTTCAACAAAAGAGATTGGATGAAGTATGAACTAGAGGAAAAAGCATTTTAGCAAATACAGGCAATACTTTTATGATGCACCCATTGCAGCGATTGCAAGTGTCCTGGTAAGAACTATGGATGATTATTGGATTCAGATTAAAGTATTTAATTTTGTTTATGAAAGTGAAAATAAGCCTTAACCTGAAAAAAAATGAAAATAATAAATTAAAAAAATGCCAAAGGGAATCGTGAGAGATAATGTGATTCATAAAATGGTAGGTATATAAATAGAAACATCATCCTCAATTTTATAAAGAACTATTTTACATAATTTAGATACAATGCCTTTTAAATATTGATTACCGGGAAATATATATAAAATAATTAATCAAAAAATAAAGTTACTCCAGAAGTGGTTAATATTTCCTCTTATCTTAAAAAAACTTTCTTTGATTTTAATGCAATTCTATTTGTGTGTGTGTGCGATGCATCATTTACATGAATTTTCGTTAAATATATTTTCTTAAAATTATATATATATATATATATATATATATATATATATATATATATATATATATATATATATATATATATATACATATATATATATATGTATGTATATATATGTATTTACATAAGATTAAAATAAGTGGGTTTTACATACTCATAAGTGAACATACAGAATTTCGCATATTATGCACTATGATTTTATTTCAGAAGCATGGAATTTAATATAAGTTTGACGTAATTTTAAAAATACCGATGTTTTTATTACTTTAATTTAAAAAATGGATGTATATGTGCTATGGGAAAATTTTACATGAACATTTACAACAGTTTTATTCTATATTTTGCTGTTATTTACCAAAAAATGATTTATTTATAAAATAACATTTATGAAAGGTAATTCATATAATCTTATTATTTAGGGGAAAAAGTGACTTTTTGTTAGATTGTAAATATTTTCTCCAAAATATTACAGGAATTAAAGGAATTTAAGATAGGTTAACTTGTAAATTTTTTTATATATTTATAATTTTTTTATATAATCAAATACAAAATTTAACAGTCCTACAATTGCCACCTTTTAATATTATAGGGCTGTATGAGTCACTTTAATTACATTTTTGTTATAATTTTAATTTATATAAATGAATAAAAACATTTTGAGATAGTTGATTTATTATTCTAGAAACGTTTTAATTTATATCAAAAGGTCAATAGTAAGCAATAATATTTCGTATGTTGCCCACGTCACAACAAGAAAACATTCTTTAATATAAAAGTTTTCTTATAATTGAATATCACAATCAAATTTACATATTTTACAAAACTTTAAACACTTTTTGTTGCTTAGTATGTTTTAGTTTTAAATTGAATTTTAAAAAAAATCAATTTCCATCTTAACTTAAAGAATTTAAAATTTCAGTTGAATCTGGTATAGAAAAGGTCACATTGAGGGAAAAAAACCAGTTTGACATGGAGAAATTATGAAATACATTTTTCAAGTTTCTCAAGAATCAAAATTTATGGTGCCAATTCTCAAAAGACAAATTTATTTATAAGAATAAAGTGCTTCTGAATACCAGCCTTGCAAAACTTCCCACAAGTGATTTATTATATACTAGAAAGGAAATTGCAAAGGGGAGAAATGCACTTTTGAAACATTTTAAATGCAAAGAATTCATAGAACATTTGTTTACGGATAAGAATTGTATAAAAATAAAAATCCTAATATATAAGTACTAAAATAATTAATAAATTAAACATAAAGAATCTATTTTAATTTTAAAACTACACAAAACGTTGATAAAAAATAAACGAATAGTTTTATAAGATCTAATTCAAATACTAAAATGCTATATATTATGTTTGTTCTTTAAAATATTTTAATTTAGTATTTCAGAATCAGATAGAAGGTAAAAGTAAATTTATAAGAACAAAATGTAGAAAATTCAACATTAAATTGACTAGACTTCTGGGAAAGAGAAAATGTTTACTTGCAGAATTGCAAGATAAAATTGGCTAAAATTTCTCGAATGCAAATATTCTTTCTTCTTTTTTTCTCATTTTTTAGAAGAAACGTTTATAATAAAATAGTTATTTTTCACAAAAAAAAAAAAAAAAACCCGAAAATAATAAAAAGAGGATTTTTTTCAGGATTCTCTAAAAAACACTCGTATATTTGATCTTAATAATTATCTTGATAGTATAACAATGCTATAATATTAAATATTTGGAAAGCTTCGTATTATTATACACTTTCAAGTATATCCGAATCAAGGAAAAATGTTAAGATGAGAATTATAAATAAATTAACCATTTCTTTTGGATGATCATTGCGTAAAATAGACAGGATAAAATTAGGTTAAAATTTCTTCAATTGTTCTTTATTATTCTAAAAAATTTTGAAGGGTAAAAATCTTCGAAAGATGAACATAAACTCTGAAAGAAATGCCATCAAAGCAAATAATCCTTTTTCAACTAAATGAATTGGCAAAATTGGGAAATAAAAACTGTCGTGTTCTTCTATATAACGATATTTCATAGCACGTTATTTTCTGGCTTCATTGACGCTGCTAAGCATACATTATGCATAAGTAATTAATTAATGCATGCATCTATTAAGACGCATTTTTATTTATTGTGAAAATGGAAATTTCGATATTTAGCTAATATCTAAAATGTTAAACAGTAGTAATAAGTAAATAAATAAAATAAAAAATTAATAAAATTATTTAGAAATTCTTCGTAAAACTTGAAAAAAATCAAATAAAATTATTAAATTTTTTTGATATCACTATATTATATGGAACTTTGTTGACATTTTTAAATATCACAGGATGCATACAATTGTAGTATACATTTTAATTTTTATGAAGATTAATGTTACTTGCAAACGTCGTTGTAAAAAAAAAATTCGTCGAAAATTTACAACATACCATAAAAAAACGTCAGTCGAAAGACTTCTCTGAATATTAAAACACCGCAAAAATAGCGCCAAATGCGTATTATCTATCTCCGCCAGGTAACAATGTTGCCTCTATCTGTGAACATAAATGCAAATTCTTCAGCCGCAAAATCGCAGCTTGTTTTTATATTCTGGTGTAAATTTATAACCTAGCATACGATGACGGTTGCTAAATTTAGTCTGAATCGTCGCATTAAGCAAATCGTAAGGAGAGGTGCATGTTATTTAAGACCGAATGGTTTTCATAACCCGATTTCAATCCCATGAAATATGCAAGGAATAAAACAGCAACAATGCAGGAGGACCACAAACGGATGGAGGAGTAAGAAGAAAGCTGCCCGACATAATATCTCGGAAGAATTACGATCAACCATCTGTCTGCTCGGTGGATCTTGGGCTTTCGTCAGGTGTACTGAGAAAGTATCCCAGATATCTCTCTCTCTCTTCCTCTCTCTCAAAACAAAAAAAAATGATTATGGAAAACTTTTTTTTTAGAGAAAAAAGCAATGATGCATCAGTGTCAGATGGATTTCATTCAGACTGGTAAAGATACTGATTCCTGCATTTTGAGCGAGTCATCTGTTATGATTTATAAGCAGTGTGGATGATACTTCTTCATTCTAGTGAAGGTAACTTATGAAGAAGTTTCTCTGGAACAAAGACTCGTTGTTATTTTATTATTTGGGGAAAAACCTTATTTAACTATTTATGAACTTATTTTTTGGAAGTTAATGTAAATTGAAGTAGTAATAATTCGAATAATTGATCTAACCCAGGAGTTCCAGCTTTTTATGTGTCCTTTGAAAGTCAATATTATTTTGCAACGCATTTTATGGATAGATTATTTATGGGTTTTTTTGTGGAAAAAATTCTATAGAATAACAAATTTAATATATAATCTATTGAATAGTCGTGATTCCGGCTTAATTATAACTACATTATTGTACAGATTTTTATAATATTTCAATTAAATCTAAAACATTAGAAACAGCGGTATTATATAGGATGATAATTTTGATTTCAAATGAAATTATTTTTGTCTGTTAGAGGACAATATTTCATAAGATGATCACAAATTATTTTACTATAAAGATAGCAGTATCGAAATTCATTAATCTTTCTTTATCTAACCAGAGAGCATAGTGTTGATAGAGGTTATATTTGTAGTATCATCTCAAATATATATCCATTGGTGCAATAATTTTTATGGAAGAAAAGTAAAAAAATTTGTCTTTTCAGTGATTGAATTTGATTCAAATTACATCAATGAAAATGCAAATTGCATTGAGTCCTAATGTTATATTGAATGGTTTCATGTACAGTGTAAAACATTGTTTACTCCCTCTAGCTAATAGAAATATGCAACAAAAAATAAAAGAAGTACTTTAAAATATGAACTGCAATTGAAAAAATAAAGTAATTTTCAGTGCAAAAAAATACTATTTGCATTATTATTATTTTTCATTTTCATATAAACAGTTTCTAAAGAACAGTTTATTTTTTATGATGCTTGATATTCTGAACTGAAGCAAGGAAAAGAACAAGATATAGAACTTTTATGCTATCACAAAATTGCTGCTCTTGTTAAAAAATAATTGAAGCCAAAAAATGCATGTTTGAAGAATTGTAGCAATCAATGACAAGCGTTTAATATATTCGCTTATCAAATCACTGCTCTTTCCCTCCTTAATAAATTGAAATCATTAAAGTCTATCTATATCATCACGGGTAATTATGAGATTTGGAAAATCATTTTACTGGCTATTTTGCAAATGATGAACTTTACTACACTTTTAAACTTTCTTAAAAGGATATATTCAGAGTTCATTTGAACAGAATAACCATATTTTTTTCTAAACATTAGAATTTTTGTAAAAGTTAAGAAAACTTCTTAATATGTTTTTATTATATGTTTAATTAGCCTGAAACTTTAGGGTTTAATCTCTTACTAGCTGGCCAGGATTTGAACATCGTTGTGTTTAGTGTAACTTTAAATGCTATGCTGTTACTTTCGACAACTTTCGCAAGAAGAAAAAGTGTTTTAAATTTCAAAACTTGTTCCACAACTCATGATTAAAGATTGAGTAATTCATTAAAAAATAATGGAAATAAAATTAATAAATGTTGCACTCTCCGGAGGAATTTTAGGTTTACGTTTATAAGCGAATATGAATCACAAAATAACATTTATGCAGTTTAGATGCAAAATATTGAGTTTGTTAATAAGGAATGATTTATCCGATTTTAAACATTATATATTAAGGAAGTATAATAACTGTCACTGTCAAGAATATCAGCATGTTGGGAAACCTATTCAGTTCTATAATACAAAGATCTGGATGATCTAATCATCTAGACAAATTGCAATGCTAAATGGTTGTACTTTCTTTGACATTAAGTATTAGTAAGACTAAAAGCATGTATGTTTTTTTTAACAAAACCTACAACAAGTTTTATTTAATATCCATCATTTGTTAGCATCTTCCGGGAATTTTTTTATAGATAGTGATTTTCATTGACCTGTTACAAAAAGCCCGAAAAATTCTTTAGCATTACCCCAACAGATATGCATGGTGAAAGCAGAAATGCAACATCTACTTCTCATTATTCAACAATGAAAGGAATCAAGCCCGATTTTTCAAACTGACAATTACAATCTTCTACTATACGGTCCTAACAATAGTTACGGTGAATCTATTATTTTGGAGTTGAACTTTCTTGATGTGATTGGTACCAAAGAAGTCTATATGAAAAATTTTTAACTTCATAATTTTTATTTTATAATTTAAAATTTGTAACAAAATTTTAATTCACAATTTAAAGTTTTTAGCGAATTTTAAAGTTCGCATTCTCACTTTGTGAGTAGGCTGTTCTTTCGAAACGTTGAATTCTCTAAAAAAAATGCGAATGAGTTAAAATATCATTTTCTTTTCTAAACTAATCTTTTCAAAAAAAGAAATTACCAAATCATTTTTCTAATAAAGAAAACACGCTGTAATTTCTTTATTAACATTTCACGTATTAATAAAGAAATTACTGCGTGTTTTCTTTATTAGAAGGGTCAGGAGTGACCTACTGAGAATAGTAACTATTGGTGCCAACAGATGGCACCACTACATAATCTAGGGATTAAGACATTCTTGCAGAAAAATTTTGGCAATAGAAGAGAACCCTTTCTTACATGTAAAATAGATGCACACTTTTTCATAACACCCTGTTCTATTTTGATGTAATATATAATTAATTTATTCGTGCTCTATTTTTATGTAATTGTTGCTTTTTGTGTCTATTTATTAAAATGTTTAATCAAACCCCGAGTCTTTATTTCGTGAGCTAGTTTAATAGTTCACACACGGAGTTATTATGCGTCGTTATTACTTGAAAGATTATTTTCCTTGTTCAGTTAACCAATGTTTGTGCTTTCAGTGGCAGAATTACTCATGCCAAGATAAACTGAGCAGGAAAGACCAAGGAAATAAAAGACTGATTTCAATTTGCATGATGATGGCGAATTTTTATTGCACAAAAGCAATGTAGTCTATAAATGTACCTATGTTCACACTCACATTACTTATTTCTCTGAAATGCTTTTTTCTTGAAATAAAATATGAAATGGCTAAGTGAAACGCATTGAAAAACTTTACATCACTTATTTTTCCCATATAAGAAAATTCTACTATTCAAGGATATTTAGTGTCAGATGTGTGTTCTCTTACTGAAATACTGAGAAATACCTTCTGCCAAACAATTTCAAATGTTTCATTTTTATCTGGCAAAATATTTATAGTAAAATCCAATTCAATATTTAAGAGTCGAATTGAGATTTAATACGAATTAGTAATTTCTAATTTTGCTTGAAATAATTTGACATTATTTTAAAATTCCTCGGGGGTTTTTTTTTTATTGAAAATAATAAAATATTTAAAAGTTTTGAAAAACGAATATTATTTCTTGTAAAATTCAAGAATAAAAATTGTACCCGAAAAATTTTAACTACCTGAGCAAATTTACTCATAAATTTAAAATGTTGAAAATCAGTAAGTTACATTAATACATGTACTAAGCTGTTTCGCACAGAGAACATTTTTTTTAAAGTTTTTAGAGTAAAGTTTCTGTGCAATATGTAATTACGGAGGATTGAAAAGTCTTCTAAAAAGAAGAATAAAAAAATTGAAACATTTCTCATCAGTTTAAGATGTTTTAGGTTATTCATTCATTACAATGAGTCACACAGTTTTGATGTGTATTGTGTATATACACTCACTTCCAAAAGTTAAGCACGGAGAGGAAAATGCTAATTTACGGAAGCCAATCAGAATTGAAGAGGATCAAATCGCTGCAGAGGTAGATGGAAGTGTGCAAATATGTTAAGTAACAACCAATCGCGCTTTCAAGTCAAGAAATATGCAAAATGGGCAGTCTTATTAAGATACCAGCATTATGAAGGGTTACAGAAGTTGATTGTAAGTGCTGATAAAAGGTGTTAAAAACTTTCGTACTGTTTGTTTTCAAGACATACATGTTTCTATGACTTCCAGAAGACGAATGGAAAATTTTAAGCGCTGGCGTGCTGTGGGGTGCATTGAAGCAGGACAGTCGATCTCAGATGATGCTCTTTTCTTCGGAGTTCATCATTCTATAATTTTACGTTTATGGAAACAATTTCAAACCGCACAGACAGTTTTCAAAAGTACCGTAGCCGGTCGCCCAAGGGTTACAAACCCCGCAGAAGATAGATATATTACGATTTTAGCATAGCGGAATCGCAGAGCGATCTCCACACGTGGGACATCTATGGTTACAGCGTCCATTGGTAAGGTGATATCTGCAGCTACTGTACGCCGAAGATTACATAGGAGTGGACTGTACGCCTGGGTACCTGGAGTTTGTGTTTGTCTATCCGTCCAATCAAGAGGGGCACGATTAAAGTGATGCCGGGAACATGTTAATTGGACTGTGTCTGACTGGAGCCATGTCATGTTTACTGATGAGTCAAGATTTGCTCTGGAGCCAGATGACAATCATATAAGGATATGACGTGAACAAGGAACACGCATTCAGCCCCAAAACATCACCGAACATCACGCATTCCGAAGCAGAAGCATTTTGGTGTGGGCAGGGATTTCATTAGAATACCGCACCGACCTGCACATCTTTAAACGGGGTTCTGTTACGGCTGTCCGGTATCGAGATGAAGTCCTAGAACCCATTGTGAGATTGTACGCTGCAGCAGTTGGCCCTACTTTTGTCTTCATGGACTGTAACGCACGTCCCCATAGACCTGGCATCATCAATGACTACCTGGAGAGTGAAGGGCATGCCAGCATATTCACCTGACTTTAATCCCATTGAAAATCTTTGGGATGCTGTGCTGTATCTTCACGTTTCCCACCTGAGCTGGAAACTGCTCTTCAAGAAGAATGGCTATTGCTTAATTCTGTGGTGGTTGACCACCTAATTGAAAGCATAGTTACAAGGTGTAAACTTTGTATACAGAGGAGGGGGGATCACATACCCTATTAATGTCCTTTTTTCATTTTATGCTGGTTATTTTCATTTTATACATAATTCTGCTTAAATCTCCAGTATGTCATAATCTGATAACTTACAAAAATTTAATATTGTTTTCATTTCTGTATAAAATTATTGATCTTATTTTATGCATAAATATATATATATGCTACTTTTCTGCCGAATTTTGTGACAATCAAAGCAGTATTTGTTGATTTTTTTGCATTTTAAATCTTCATGCTTAACTTTTGGATGTGAGTGTGTGTGTGTATATATATGGGGACTTTTTTTCATTTAAGCAGGATATAATTTAAAATAATAAGAAAAAGCATGAATGTATCATTTCAGTGCATTTCCTTAAACTGCTGAATTTATTAATATTTTAATTCTTTTTATTATTTTTTTTTCATAATAATTCCCCAAAAATGAATTGGAAACAAATATTTGAATAATTATTTAAACGAAATCATTGTCCAGCTATTATTTCAACTGGCCATTTGCAACATTAACTCTTTTGTTGTCCATACATTTAAAATCTTATTATAAACTGACGAGTTGCTGTTAAATAAGTTTTATTATCACCAGCAACCATACTATAGCGAAAATACGATACGAGGGAAAGTAAATTGGGAGGGTGGGAAGCTCTGCAAATGAGTGACAGCTGTCGATGAGGGAATTGATCGCTCCTCCATCTGTTGCTTTTGTAGCCTTGGAACATGTGGGAAAACAATGATGAAAATGAAGTCAAAAAATTGTTTTGAAGCAGATTATTTTTTATTTAATAAATAAAAAAAATTTAAATGTAAAATTTGAAAACTCTTTTTAACAGCTTTTCCCTTTTCCGTTGGGTCATATTTGATTTCCATCTGGCATATTGAATCTGACTCATCTCTTGCAAAAAGGTTACAAAATGAATACATCTTGTAGAGATATACTTACTATCTTTACACTATCGTTGGCATTTGATAGTTCTCAATATTTCAGAAATATATAGATATATATAAATATATATCTATATCTATCTATCTATCTATCTATCTATCTATCTATCTACATATATATATATATATATATATATATATATATATATACAAGCTGACCCAGCCACGCGTTGCAGTGGCTGAGTTTTTAAAATACATTGAATCAATTTTTTACTAATTCTTGGGTTCAATCAAATTAATATTTTCTAAAAAAATTTAGAATAGGTTCATTCATAGGAGATTAAAAATAAAACGTTTCACCAAAATTTAATAGTAATAGGTTAAGTATCGAAATTTTGAAATTAAGCACAAATCAACATATACTTTCTGAATTTACATTTTATTCATCTTATATTAAATTATAGTTTGTAATCAGTGACTTACTTATAAAATATACTATATAAATTAAAGGCATCTAAAAATAAATTGTTATAAATGAGGTAGATAACATTGACATCGAACTATTATTATTTTAATTTTAAATTATATTAAAACTAAAAAATTTTTCCGCGGCATTATACTGAAATAAAAAAAATTAAAAGAATTTATCATTTGAATAAATAAATTAGATCAAAATGTTCTACTGAATAAATTAATAATTATCAAATTATAAAATAAAAATAAAAAATAATAAAAGGCTATCAAGAAATACTTACATATTTTCGAGGTGGTATGAAAATTAGTAGAGAAAAACAGTAATAAATAAAATTTTATTTTACTATTTATAATATTAAAAATATTCAAACTGAATACTGCACAATAATAACACAATACAAAGTATAATTATGAAAATGATTCACGAAAAATTGTTATAGTATCATTATACATCATGAAAATATATGTAAATTCTATATTTAACCACGCGCTTGTGCGCGCACGATAATTTTCTCGAAGATGGTATAATCTAGAAAAATAAACACGTCGCCATCTGCCGAATACCTGTGCAACTTAGATGCTAAACCGCCATCTATTAGGAACTTACAGAACTAACCTAAAAAAATTATGACCTAAAAAAAACTAACCTAAAAAAAATGAAAAATAGATGTTGGCCGATTCTCATAGATACCGGATAAGCACAAAAAATTTCATCAAAATCGGTCAAGCCGTTTCGGAGGAGTATGGCAACGAAAACTGTGACACGAGAATTTTATATATTATATATATATATATATATATATATATATATATATATATATATATATATATAATTAGTAATTAACAAAAAGGTTTATTATAACCTGTTGCTGGAAAAAGAAAACTGCGAAGACTACACCTTAAAAAAAGAATGGGAAAGAGAAAGCATAATATTTTTTAAATTTAATAAAATTTCAGAGTTATTTAATTTAAAAATATCATCTTATATTTAATATTTAATAACAAAAATGCATTCACGAATTTTAAAAAATATATCAATTCACATTTTAACCAGCAAATCACAGTGAGTTTAAATTTAATTAATTTAAATTATCACAAGAAATCTTAAAAATGCCCTTTTTAAGCACCATTTAAAATTGTTTTCCAGTTTTTTGAAATTAGAAAGATTTTATTTATTTATTTAAAAGTTTATTGAATTTTATAAATAAAAGGGAAATAAACGCAGCATATGCAAACAATATCCTAAATATTCAGTACTCATATGTTTTAATTTGAAAGTCCTGTTTTATATATTTTGAAAGTTGACCTTACTCCAAAAAATAAGATTATTAACTAAGTAATCTCAAAGGTATGATTAAATCTCAATAAAAAAATTAATGAATTTGTATAAAATTATTTCCTTTATCAAAAAATACCAATATCACTAGAAAAAATATTATATTTTTTAATTAAAATTTCTGGAGCAATTTTTAATATGCCCTTCTTTTTTACTTCACGGCAATGTTAGAAAGTTTTGAAACATTTGTAAATAAAATAAATTATTGTAATGACAGGAAGTTGCATGACTAATTGTGTGATTGCTTATATGGGATTCAATATTAACTATTTGCATAATTTTTCATGAGTATGGAATTTAAATACTTTTTTCTGTAGTATTATTTGATCGACATTCACGTCAATATTCTTAAAGCGTAGCATTTAAAAATAAATTGAAAAAGAGATACTGTCAAAAATATATGAAATTATTTTCGTAAAAGTGGATGTATTCTTCTCAAAATCCGTATAACGTGTCACTCTTTTATCCACCCACATCTTGTCATCGTAATTTTGTATCTCAATAACAATTGTTTTCCAATAATTCTGACTGATAATTTGTTGTACTGATTTACTGCTATACAATGCTGAAACATTTAATTAAATTTTTCAGAAATAAAATTTAATAAATACTTTTACTGAACACAATTACGCACTCTGGACAATGAATTAGGAAACTTTGAGGTTTTCATTTAATTGCTCGCTAATGAGGAAATAATCAATTTTTTTATGTCATGGCTTGGACGTCTTTAGAATACTAACATAAGTAAGGTATAAGAATGCACATTTCACAATGAATGAAATAAAATAGGAAAAACGATACACCTTCCCCTCCAAGTGAAATGATAATTCTGGGGTGGCAGGCCAAGTATTGAGGGTCTTTTGCTTGGTCCCAGCTTCAAAATCACGAAGACTCCACCTGGTGGAGCCCAACTCAGATCAAAGTACAGGGTAGCATGCTGGTGCAACTACAACAATTTCAAAAAGTTATTATTATTAGTGCCCATTTAGCAAGGACTTCAATTTCAAAGACAGTAAATCTCATTAAATTCTCAAAAGCAGCCATGTCAAAGGTTTTCAAAAGTTGAAAAATGGGCAATTTAATCGAATGAACCATTACATCTTATTTTGCTCTAAGGAAAGACATCGAATTTGGCGAAAGCCCAACGAAGCCATGAATTCATTTTGTCCTACTCGCACTGTGCAAGAATCTGGTGAAAGTACCATGATGTGAGGCATGTTCTGCTGGCATGAAAAAGGTGTTTTGTTATTCCTTGAGGATAAACAAACGACTTTAAGGTTTCTTGACATATTGTCAGACCAAATATACCGTTGAATTTTTACTTTGTCGGTGACGGATACTTTATGGACGATAATTCAACTATACATTGTACCAGAACTCAGCAAAATGGTTTCCTGAATATCAGTTTGACTCTTCCCTCCCAGTACAGAGCCCGAATCTTGACAACATAGAAAATGGGTGGGATATTTTAGAAAGACCTATCTCTCAGCATTTTCCATCTGATTTAAAATATCTAAAGTTGCATAGCTAATGCATAATATTTTCTGGACATAAATCCCACCAAAATCATGTAGATTCGATGATTAAGTAAATTAAAGCTGTTATCCATGCAAAAGGCAACCCAATAAATATTGATGTTAGATTTTTAATTCATAGGCTAATGTATGTATGTTTAACAATTCCGATTGCCTGTTTATGATGAAGAGAAAGAGCAGGTTAGTTGAGAATTATTTCTAATTACACTGCTGGCCATCCAAATTCCCAAGAAATATCACAACAAAACTTATTTTGTAGATAACATGTTGACCAAGTATCAAATGATTAAATTTATAGACTTCTGTGAAGTGTGGCTCCTGTCCAAATCAGTAGCCAGAGTAGCCGCAATTGTCTCGTAGATCACCGCTGCCTACCTCGGCATTGATTCAAAGAGACTTTGGATGTGTTCTTGGGGTACAGCAGATCAAGCAGCTTCCACACGTTGCCAAAGTTGAGCTGATGGGAGCAGCTGGGGATGTAATCTGGTGTCAATCGTTGAGAAACCATGGACCACCTGTTTTTCTATCGATGAAAGATCCGGAGCGTGAGCCAACCAGGGAAGCAATTCAATCTGACGATTGACGAAGCACATTGAACAATGCGTGCCACTTGTGGTCGCCACTTATCCCGTTGAAATAAGGCTGTGGGCAAGCCCTGAAAGTAAGGAAGGACAACTGACTCCAACACTTCGGAGATGCAGTGCTGGCTGTTTAAAATAAAAGTAATGGGTACAAAAGGAGTGCGAGAGTGATATCCAATACCACCCCATACCATAATACCCGGTGCAGGACCAGTGTGGTGGTGCATAGCGCAGCTGTTCAGCATCCTCTCTCCAGTGTCTCCATTCTCCAATGTGATTATCGTGATGTTGCAGACAGAAGCGTGACATGTCAGTAAAGACAATTTCATTCCATTCTGCCATCCACATCCTTCTTTCATTGCACCATTGGCGGCGGAGATGTCTGTGGTTTTGCGTCAAGGGTAGGTGAAGCAATGGACGTCTTGAGGACAGACCACTCTTCTGTAAACGGCGTCGAATGGTTTGCGCAGACACTGGATGATGCGTTACAGACTGAATGTGCTGTGCTGTGGTTCGTGATGTGGCCGAGCTATCCGTCACTGCCATGTGTACAATTTGCTGGTCATTACGTGAAGTGGTGCACTGAGATGGATGCGATCGAACAGGTTGGTCCGTCGTACCCTCCTGCATCCAACGATCACATATCCGCATTACAATTGTTTGGTTTCATCCAACACGACTACCGATTTCCCTGAAAGATAATCCACAAGCTTGGTAGGCCACTATTCTTCCTCTGAAAACTCGGATACTTGATCAAAAAATGATCGCTGTTTTCTACAAGGTATAAATAATCGTTCTTTTCTTTTATGGAAAAAAAATCACAATTGCCAAACTTGAAATCGTCGAAATCTCCAAGCTTTTAAATAGTGTTTTGAAGTGGCACCTCAGGGGCGAGTGATGTGTGTCTGAGCTGAAATTCTAATCATTTACATAAATCACATCCGCTAATTCATGTTGTAAATTTCATGTTATTTGCATGCTTCCTTCAGAGTGTTGCATTTACGGTGGCCAACAGTATATTTTTCTTTAATTCATATGTTTTCCAAAATTCATTTTCTTCTAAATATTTTCCTTTTTGGAACTACTTATTCCGGGAATTAATCAACGAAACAAGAATAATTATTTCATTAATAAATGCAAACTATTTCATTTGATTGTCCAAGTAGCATTAATGAATTATAATGATATCTAATATCAAATCCAGAAGCGAAAATTCGGCATTTTACTAGATTTTTAATGCATTATTATGAATGGGTAACTTATAAAAATGCAAGAGAACAATATTTTAAAGTTTTCCCAAAAATTGATGATTATATTATTTCATTCAAAAATTATTCTGGTATTATTTGACGCTTTTGTGAAAACTTGGAGATCATGTCTACTTTTCTGCAGTTTTACTTGCTTAGATTACTTTATGGACTACATGTTACAATACTACATGTTGCTGAAATACTTAATTTTAATTCAATTAAATAAATATAATTTAATGAAATTATGTTATACAATATTATTATACAAAAGGAGACTAGCGTCTTTACCAGCAAAATAATGCTATATATAAGTAGGCTTATAGGAGCCTAAAAAACAGCTACTTTCGTTACAAGGCGAGGTCCTCTGTGTCCTGCCCACCCGCCAGAATTCAACTCCAAAACTAAACTAAAAAATAAATAAATAATAAAAAATAAATCAAAAAACCTCCTTCGTTTCAGGGTTACCCTTCTCCTCTGCGGTCGTAAAGGGTGCTGGGATAGAGGAAATAATGCCCAGATGTCGTCTCAAGAAGATTCCGACTTTCACAAATATCTTCCGTTGACCACCCTCTCAACTGTCCTTTCAATGCGTCCGTCGATCAATTGAAAGGATATCTGGGATGGTGATCAATTTTTTTACAAAACTTTTGTGTAACTGCTATCGAAATTGCATAAAAAATTTGTAAAAAAATATGGACACTTTCGAAAATTTTTATATAGTTTTCAGCTTTCCTCTACAGCGATATACATTCTAATTAATATCCTTGACGAGACTGTTAAAAAGAATATATATTTCTAAGCAGTCGTGCAGTTCAAAAGACAGAAACAATTTTTTCAAATGTATCTAGTTCGTTTGAATTTTAATATTCTTATTTAAATATTTAATGAAATGAAAAGCGATGACACAGTTCTTAACCAAAGCTTTTCAAAAATGTTTAAAAAGTTGTCAACCTACAAATCTGTTTAATAAGTTTATAAAAAAATTAAATGAGCGGCGAAAACCGATTAAAGTAAGTCCAAAACGGATGCAGAATCGAAAAATTTGTTGCAGGAAAGAAATGGAGCGAAACGGCGGAAAACAGAAGGGAAGAAATGTTGTTAATTTACTTTCAGATAAACACTTATTTGTATATATAAAAAAAATTAATGTTTGCAAATAGTTCATTGATAAATATTTCGTGAAAAATTTGTACTAAAAGTCTACATTTTTAAAATTTACAACGTCGGTAAAATTTTAACCAGTGGAGAAAAAATCTAATTTGAAAAGACCATATTAACATCAATTTTTCATTTTTCGATTTTATTTTATGTCGTTTTGAAGTTTTCTTCTAAATTATAAAGTCTAATTTTTATAATTTTACTTGCCCAGTAGTATAGTTATAGAATAGCAATAAAAGTACGTACGAATAACATTTTTGTCTCAAAATTATTTTCCCAAATATAAGATAATTGGCAGTAAGATGATATCCAGATTCACAATAGATATTTCGCTATTTATTTTACAACTATGCAAACAAGACACACAACCTTTTTTTACTAATAAATAGTTATTTGAAGTAACAATATATTAACATTTCTATGTACCTTTTAATTTGTGGGACTTGTTTGAATTAGTATTCATGTACCGTAAATGACCATAGAGTGATAAATGAAACAAACTCATCAATATTTTTTTCATTAATATAATCGAATATCTTTAATATTCAATCATTAATTTCGCTTATTTAAATAGTACATTTTACCGTTCCAATTATAAAGTTTTTTTGCCCTCGTTGATAATATTAATAGTAAAATAATTCCAAAGATAAAATTTCATAAGTAATTTTATTTTAAATTTATAAATTTCAAATTTCATGAAAATCTTTTTTTAAAAATACTTTATGAAAATCTAAGAGTTTGCATGCATGTAAACTTTTAACTCTTAAGCAATGTTAAATGTTCGCATGCAAAAATTTTTCTTAAAAAAATATTAGTTTTATATTAAATTTTTGTTTTAAGTAAGAGGAATTATTGTTACTTTTTTTATAATAATTATTAAAAAAGTGTGAAAGAAAGAAATATTTTTCACTTTAATGGTATATTCTCCTTTCCTTTTAGTCTCCGTGCAAATATTTCAGGGAGAAATTAGTTCACACAAAATTATTAAGATGCTATTTTTAAGTTATTTATTAAAACATTGCAAAATATGTAACAAACAATATAACATAACAATAATATCAAAATCATATCTACTTTAGAAGCCATTTTATTTTCAGAAAATAAGAGCGGCATCTGAAGCCAATTTTTTATTTCCGAAATCACAATACCTTAGATATTAGCGGAGACAATCTGTAACAAGTGCGATTAATAACATATCTAAAAGTTCGCTTAAGAGTATTAAGTAATCAATTACCTCTTTATAGAGAGGCTAACCTCACTTCATATATATATATATATATCATATATATATATAAATATATATAAATATATATATATATATATATATATATATATATATATATATATATATATATATATATATATATATATATATATATATATATATATATATATATATTTGAAATAATGGCTTATAAACCTAAAAATATAATTAAACACACAGATGTTATTCTCTCTGTTCACTCATACCCAAATGTTTTCACTTCTCTAACTAAATGCCCCTTTTGTTTTAAAGTTTTTCTCTTCAGTCTGTTGAATAGCGAAAAAGGGAAACAAAGAGCAGCGAGGAGTGGTGTTTACAATGTTTTATTTTTTAAACCTTTCTTCGTAAATAATTTTACATATAAAATTTATAAGTTTTTATTTAATTGAACCTTATGTATTTGGGTTAATTTTGACTATATTTCCTTTATTTTATATAAACTTAGAGAGATTGTCTTTAATAGTGCAGACAATTAAAATAATTATCTATATAATCATGCCATTTATATGTCTTATTTATACATTTTATTCATTATTCACGTCTTAAGTTCTTATAAAATATTAATTTTGATTTCATGTAACAAAGGAAATCGATAGTCTCTGTATGTAAGATTTCCAGACATCCTTTATAAGATTGTTCCTAATAAAAAAATGATTGCTTTTTTAATATAAATTATTCTTTATTGAATACTGCCATTTTTAGTAACACACTACATTGTTAGTGTAATAGAGTAATAAAGTATTTCTCTAATTAGATGTACTTAAAAGTAATAGTAGGTAACACTTGATAATTTTTAAAAAATATTTATTTATTATTATTATTGAAATATTTAATTATATTATTATTAGTGATTCATTTGTAGTTTCAAAAGCAGCAAAATCAAAAATTTCCGCAAAGCTGTCTCATTGAGCGTTTCTTAGGGGGGTTGCATGCGTCATGGAATAATATCTTGTGTACTAGGAAGTTATTTTGTGTGCTGTTCTTTTATATTTTGTTTTTAGTTAATTTCAGTAACATACAAAAACTGTATTTTAATAAAATTAGAATATTAAAAAATTCTAGCTAATATTTGCTAATGGTAATGGATCATATTCACTATTTCGCAAAGGAGAAAGCATGGAAAACTCCTATGCATTCACACCCTAGAGATTTTCATTTCATAACAGAAGTGAATATCCATCTCCTGCTGTTTACCAGTAGCGAGGTCTGAATAAAATAAGTAAATATAAAGGAATTCTTATATATTATACGTATACACATAATGTATGTATATATATATATATATATATATATATATATATATATATATATATATATATATATATATATATATATACAAGTATAATATATAAGAGCTCTTGTGATATCAAAACCCAAACCTGAGACCAAGAAGTCATATCAAATTTTTAGTTGAATATATTTGTAGTAAGAAAAAGCAAAGTTGATTTTAGTAAGAAGAAGCTAAGTTCAAGAAAATTACAAAGTAATCGTATAATAAAGAAGTAAAAAGTAAGCTTCTGCTATGAAGGGTTTCTATCAAATAATCACTTTTCCTTTGTAGATCAATAAAGGAATCTGAGCAGACAGAATATTATTAAAATTAAGATAAGGACATTGCTGAATCAAGAAAACAAGATTTCATGCGCTTCTGTGATTGTATTAAATCACTTGGAAGGAAATAATTCAGCAGAGAAACGCACCCAGTGTTGCAAAGAGTGAACACTGCGCATGTTAATCAAACGCGACGGGAAAAATATTTTTTTTAGTATAACAAGAAATAATATTTCACTGCATAGATTTTTTCCAAAATTAATATAAATTTTTTAATCGTTATCATATCTTTATTCGTCTGAAATACAAATAAAATCCAGTGAAAAGTTATGTAGTTCATGTTTTATATTTGAAATAATCATCATGAAATCTGCGATTAAGTTGAAAAGCTGGGCAATTTTCAGAAAAAAATATAGCCTTTTCCTTTTATAATTCACCAATAAACTTCTCTCTAAATATAACGAACGCAACGCCTGTAAAATCGAGAAGTTTGTCTATGTAAAATGGAGTTTCCATCTGGAGCTTAGAATATTCGATTTTGTATCAGCGAAATTATTTCAGCTTATTTACTTTTTTATTTTGAAACAGTAAAAATAATGAAAATTAAATTTAATTTAAAAAATGTTACTTTTGGTTTCTAAATTTGTAAATGTGATTAATAAATTAATTATAAGAAAAATATTTTGTAGGGAAAATTTAAAAATTATATCCATTGAAAGTAAAAGAAATAAAATACATTAGTTCATATACGGTTCAGTGCATTTAGATGATTTAGTGCATTAAAAATTAAATAAAACAATAGAATTTTATATTGTTTGTTTGTATATTCTAAAATATCAATAAATTTTTATTAAAACAACTTATTATGTGTAATATTTATTGAGGCTAAATTTTAAATTTAAAGAAAATTTATGATAAAAATTGTTCTTACTTTTTGATAAATTAAATATAGTTAATAAATGAAAAAATAACCCAGGTTTATAGACAAAATAAATGGCTACAGTGATAACAAAATTTGCTGGAATGAATATTTTAATACGATAATAATTGCTTACAAATTATATTTTCATAATTGAATCTATTAACACAGTACTTTTTGTAAGAAATATGCGTAATGAAAATTGCAGCCATAACAAAATATTTATTCATCAAGCATACAACCGAAATGAAAACTAGAAAAAAAATAAAAACATTTTCTTTTTATTTAATCTTTTAAAACGAGGGACGGGGAACAAATTAAAAACTCTATCACGTTAAATGTTTACAGCATTATAATACTAAGGTATGGTTCTCTGTTAGCGATATGGTAGGAAGTTTTTTATTTTCATTTTTAATTCACTAAGTAGGGTAAAAAATTACATTTGTGGTTTTAGATAGCATTTTATTAAATTTTTCTAAATTTCTATTTGTAATAGAATATATATTTCCTTGAAAAATAACATTTAAACAGCTTTAAAAAAATCACACACGTATATAATTTTAATAAAAAACTGTAGCAAACAAAACAATTGAAAAAACGGGTTTTTTTAAATCAATAAATAATTTACATGAATTACTACCTATGAGGATCACCAAGTAAATCTTGTAAATTATTTATTGATTAAAAAAACTCGTTTTTTCAATTGTTTTGTTTGCTACAGTTTTTTTATTAAAATTATATACGTGTGTGATTTTTTAAAGCTATTTAAATGCTATTTTTAAGGAAATATATATTCTATTACAAATAGAAATTTGGAAATATTTAATAAAATGCTATCTAAAACCACAAATGTAATTTTTACCCCACTTAGTGAATAAAAAAAATATATATATATATAAAACTTCCTACCATATCGCTAATAATAGAGAAACATGCCATGTATTATTACTTGTGATAATCACGAAGTGTATATATATATATATATATATATATATATATATATATATATATATATATATATATATATATATATATATATATATATATATATATATATATATATATATATATATATATATATATATGTATATATATATATATATATATATATATATATATATGCATAAGTATGTACCACTTATATAAACATAATTTAAAGTAATCAGAATAAATAAGTCTCTTAGATTTAACATACTTTTACATTTCAAACAAGAACAATTGTCTTACTTAAATAATCTTAGAAAAACGGGCAGAACTTTAGCTGTAGCAAATTTGCGTAAAATGTTTCAAAAGAAACTTGCTGAGCTAGTAGCTAAATGATAAGAATAACGGGTCCTGGGTTCGATTCCCTCTGGCATGTAAATGTTAATTGATTCGGGTCCCACTTTAATTCGTAAGTCTTGGTGAAGTTAGTTTACATGAGAGAGAGAGAGAGAGAGCATCAAAGAGACTAAATCACACACACATAGACATCGAGAGTGCTGAGATATTTATATTAAAAAAAGTTTCCATCCTACATTCTTTCTTATTTTATTAAAATATTAATACAATATATAAAACACGTAGACAAATTAAAGAAATGTTTTAACTGATATGTGGAAGGTAGGTACCATATAAGCACTTGAAATAAGTTTACTAATTAAAAGCTACTGGGCAAGATTCTGCGATTAGAATACATCAGTGTGTAAGCTTTTCTAAATGTGTGAATGTAAAAAGACAAAGAACAGAGAAAAAGCTATACAAAAAATTTAATTTGCTTGAGCAAACAAGTGGATTATTTCATTACTTGTGTGATTAACTAAACTAGCTAATTAAAGTAAATTAATTTTACTTTCATTAACTTCTAATAATAATGATTTTACTTTCATTAGCTAAACTGATTCATAAAATTAAAATAATGGATTGAAAAAAATGTCAATAGGGTAATTGTAAAATGCAGCATCAACTATCCCTCGCTTTAGGTATTTTATTTAATTATTTGAAGTTGCCCTATTTCGTGATTCAATCCTACCGTTTTAATTCTAATTATAAATTTTTATTTTATTAATTCTAATTTTAAATTTAATAATTCTATTTTTTTTTTAAAAAAGAAACTGAGATATATAGGTAAAAGAATTAAGAAAGTTAGCGAATTCCTTCGAAACCACCTGTTACCGAGACATATCGTGCAATATGTGGAAGCTGTCTCGCAAAATACTATGCCGTAATCATTGATAGCCCCCAGAAACGGTTTTTCTGGTACCGGGTGAAATCATCCTCCTCCAATCACAGCTCGACCGCCGCGAAATCCAAAACCCATCCACCTTCTATCTCGCGGGCACCCCCATGCTTCTTCCTCCCCTCCCCACTCCATCTACCGGCTGCTTTCCTTCATTTTCTCTCTCCCACTCCCCGAAAGAAAGTTCGTGGCCCCACATCGCTGTTCGAGTGCAGTTGGGAAGTTTTTTTTATTATTTTTTATTTCCCCTCGAGAGGAAGTGGAACTCCTTTGTTCGCCGTCACTCTGTTCACCTTCGTCGTCTGCACTGGACGAACATCGTTTGAGGGATTCTTCTTAACCGGCTTGTTTGTTTTGGAAAGCGTGCTATAACCGTGTGTTTTATGACTTCTTCTATGGGTTAATTTTCGACGGTCTCGTGTGTTACACATTCTACAGTTGAAATAAAATAAAAGTTCCCGAATATTGTTTCAAACATGAAGTTGGTTACCGTTGTTTGGATTTCTTACCTTGGTAAGTTCTTTTTCGAAGTATATAATTTTACTGTTGAAAATATATGAATCCCGAATTATGATATGTGTAACATATACTATATATATTAACGCATGCCCCTTCTTGTAACTAATTTTTGCTACTTATTATTTCACCGTTAGATATTTTTTACTGATTAAATAGTAAAATTTTTGTTAAATAAATAATGTTTTAGGTATGTTGTAATGAGAGCATCGATTATTTTTAATTAATAATGATAATTAAACGATAATTTGGTTAGTTACGATAATTTCGTTTCCTCATCTAGTCTTGCTAAAATATTGCTTGTGTAATAATACTATGATTTTCAAGTTTGAATTTAAATTTTATTTTAAAATAAATGATGATTCATTTTCAATATTAAATATGACTAAATTAATAATTTATTGTGTTTTGTAAATTGTGGAGCAGTTATCTATCAGTATACTAAATAAACTATTTTATAAATATTGAAAACAATTTGAATTCAAAATAAAATTAATTTAAACCCCAATTTTTTTAAAAAAATTATTTATATTTTACAATGTAATGACTTTAAATATAGATTTCTAAATTATCATGTATAGTGTATATTTACAATTTGTTCACGATAAATTTTAACTATTTTGATGATACCTTTAACTTTGTATTACTTTATATATATATATATATATATATATATATATATATATATATATATATATATATATATATATATATTTGATAATATATTTGTATTAATTAATATGTAATCATTTCATTTTTAATTCAAATTAAATTTTTATATGAAGAGAAGATAAATTAATTTATCTGATTAGACTCTTAAAGTAAATATATGCATTGTAAAATATCTTATTCTTACAAATGTGAATATGAAATTAAATAATTTACGCGTAATATTCTCTGGAAAATTTCTATTTTTTCCTAATATAATGAATTATAAATCTTAGCTATTGAATTATAAAAATCTCGTTTTATTCAAACCGATATTTTTAAATATTAAAAAAACATTATAAATATTATAATGGAAAAAGCAAAACAAGCATTATGTTAATCAATTAATCAAATATAGTTAGTCAACTTATATCTATGTTTTATGCTGTTATACTTTTTAAGGAAAAATGTCTGCATCTTGAATATATGAATTGCAGGAAAAAAGGTTATATATATATATATATATATATATATATATATATATATATATATATATATATATATATATATATATATATATATATTGTGAAGATTTTCCCTGAGCTTTCTTATTATATTTACTTATTTTTCTAAGCATTACTTTAGACTAACCGAGAATGTTATTTTTATTTTACCGTATTATATCCACACACACAAAGAGAAAAGTTTCTAACTAAACGTAATTGAAAAAGTTTTTTGGTTTTGTAGTTATCGCTATCATGGCTAATAGTTCTATGCCTATTTGAGCACCGAAAATATTATCTGAACTCCTAAAATAACAAGAAGGGAGTTATTTATGAAAACGAGTCAAATGTACCATGAGAAAAGCCATTTGTGCAACCGAATCGTTGTCGAACTTAGTGGTTTTACACTTGACAGATGGGAGCGGTTTGTGATGCCATGGTAACCAAACTACTCACAAGCAATGTGATTGATTGCCGGGGGTCATTTTGGAAACATTCGAAACAAGATTGGAACATGATTAATAGTGAAATATGCTATTTTTTATTTGTTCGAGCCATGCTGTTATGAAATGAATTTTATTCTTATATGGAGTGGAGAACAGGATTTTTAATGTTAATGATTTGCAAGTTAGTAATGAAGATGGGTATTTTGTGTTATACTAGTTCAAGAATTAGGTCTGGACATGAAAGAAATTACTTTATTTTGATTGTATTAGATTTTTTAATGATAATACTACATAAAGATACTGTCTATTCCCTTCCGCTGTATTCTCTTGCGGTTCCTTACAGTTTAATATATTAGTTCTTAAGTATGGTTATGACAAAAACACTTTTTGAAAATCGGCTTTAAGAAAGTTTAAAAATCAAATCATTATTTTATTTTACAAAAAAATCTGAGAATATTCTCTGTATTATATTAACATAAATTTTTCAAGTCTACGTTAGTTAAATTATTCAAGGAAAAAGAGATGTTTAAAATTTAACAAAGTACAAGAAAAATATATATTAAAATATAAAAAGAAAAACTATTTTTGCAAAATTTACTTAATTGTAACTTCTTTGAATGTTAATTTTGCAATCGGGATTGAATCTCTAAATTGCTAAAAAACAATCTATTAAATAACTCTTTGTTTGGATAAGAATACTATTCGTTATCTATGTTATTATTTATATAAAATACCATTATAATCAATTTATCTTTATTTTTCCAATGAAAATGACAGGATAACAAACTATATTTTCAAGAAATGTAGCTTTTAAATACAGTGAGATTATTTAATTAATATGTATTCACATTAATGTCGTATTCTCCTGAATAATTTTGAAACAAAATCATCGAATTTACCTATTTTGTTTCAAAATTAATGGTCTCTCAGTTTGACGAGTAAATTTCATTTGCGTGAAAAGATATGCAAGCTTTGAAAAAAAATCTGCATTAAAATGGCACTTTAGGATTTTAAGCAATGTGAGTAATTAATTTACTTTCTAGTTAAAATTCAAAAGTATCTGATTTATAGTCACGTTCAATTTTTGCGATATAACCTTCTCTGTTAACATTACTTTATAAACGTTTCGGTTTATCTCACCAATTGAATTTGATCAAGAGCACTTTAGTTAATTTTTAAATTTCATTGCAATATAAAAATGTGTTATCATTTTTAAAAATGTATTTAAAAATTATATTAAAATATTTTTTAAATGATAATAAAGGGCTAGGACTCACCGTTGTTTTGTAATGTATTCTGACTAACAGGTCACTTGTTTGTCACTTGTTCTCAGTTATTGTTTAAAAACTTGTTGGTTTTTTTGATACTGCGTAGTGGAGAGTCTTAACAGTCGAAGTCTATTGTAAAATACTAGAAAATACTTCAAATACTTTACAATGGAAGCCAGAATATTTGAACATACTTAATAATTGGCTTCGATTCGTTACCTTCTTTGAGGATTTTACGTAAATAGTAAATTTTATGTGTCATAAGAGTGAGAAACTGAGAATTCATTACTACCCTTCTGATAAGAATGCATGAAAGAAGTAAAAGCGCAAAATCCATCTTTGTTATTCAACACTTTGTACTTCGAAGAGAACGGTTCAACCATTAGTCTCGATCAATCCTGGAGACAGATGTTGTTTTCATAATTGTATGTGTAGATAGGGTTAGGAATTTTCAATAACACAACGGATGTTTAAATATCTTACTATAACTTTCAGTTGTTAGTTTATCGACTTATCATTGTCAAAAAAAAGAGCAATTAATCAATAGTTATCTTTATCCAGAGTTTATAAAGATCCTCTTTTGGATTTCCACCATTTACTGATTATTCGATAACAAACAAACATTTCTTTAACTATAACATTTGTGCATTAACATTATTTGCTATCATATAACTATTATATTTCCAACAATCCTATTAGATTATATATATGTAAACATTTTCTTGTTTACATTGTTGATACAAAATTTGCTAAAGACCGACATTAAACTCTTATTTTGTTAATTAAATGTTGAGTTTTATATATTTTTTAATTTTTATTGCAGTATTACGTGTACCAGATGCAACTTTCCTTCAAGTTATGGGAAATTATGTTTGTTTACATACAACAACGCAAAACTGATGCTAAAAAATAATTTTATCAACTCCTAACAGCAATCTATAATTAAGTTGCTGTTTTGAATTTAATAAACTGAATAAAGTTACTAATGAGGGGCAAAATTAGTTACTTGTGATGGTAAAATTCCTAAAATGTATTAAGAAACACTTCTCAAATATTTGTTTAACGGGGAAAAATATACGGTTGAAAAAAATTTAATTACCTTTGTTTTAAAATACTACATCAGCGCATAATTATAATATATCTTCCAACAAAATATAATCTTGACGAAAATTGCAAATTTCTTACCTCTCTGATATTGCATAAAGTTGTTACCTTGAAGATTTTTTTATTTTATGAACACGCGCACTTCGGTTAACCGAACAGTTATAAGCTTTTGTAAGGCTTTTTAGAATATGCACTGGATAAAATGCTTTCCAAGAGGACTTAATAGATTTTAGGCTATATTTACACCCAACAAGGGTGAAATCTATAAATTTCCAAGTACCTACCCCGATAGGTGTGCTCGGTTAAATGATAGAATGTAATATATCCCTACTTTTTTCAACAGTAGTTGAAATATAACCCTATTTCACTCTGGAATCCTAGTCCTATCAAATCTTAACGAAAATCTTACCTCCTGTAGAGCCTGAGTAAGACAATGGAATACGGGGCAGTTGTCCCAGGCCTTTACATCAAGGGTCCTACAAATCGAATAGTGAAAATGTTTTGTCAATCGAATAAAATCGTTTGCCAAATTGAATAGAAAGTTTGTTGTTGTAAAGAAGTGGCCTCCCAAAGAAGTTTTTGCCCTGGGTCTCAATTAGGCTAAGTCGGACCCTGAACTCTAGGACCTGGTGTATTCAAAATTTTCTATTTTAAGAAAAATAACGTTAAGAAGTCAAATATTGGGGATTAAAAAAATAGATAATAAATTTTTTATTTCCACCCATCAAATTTTGTTCAAAATTGAATTACGATTAAGAATTATTTTAAACAAAATTTTATTTCTCATTATGTGCGATTTTAGATATAATATAGCAAGATAAATAACGAATAATTTATTAATGAATGAATATTTTCCTTTTAGTGTCAAAAAAATTTTCCTTGATATTTTCCCTCACTGTCGTATTTGAAGGTTACAGTTATATGTAAAGGAGTAAATTAGCATTTCTCATATCTTAAATTTAATTAATATATGATTAAGTATTAATGATCTTTAAATATTCTTTCATCCAAACCTTCCAAAGTTCATTACTTTTGATCATGTAAAGTTGCAATGTTTTGGAACATAAATTATAATGAATTATTAAAAGGAAATTATATTGTTTTTCTTTTCAGATAAAAAAGATAGAGGCACACAAATGTATAATCATTTACAAATCAAACGTTGAGTGACAATCACTGCTATGTCATTTGCTCTTTATGTTCCATTGACTGAATTTGATTTAATTGTATACATAAATCCTTTTTTGACGAAGTGTGACAGTAATAAATGCAAACGTATGAGTAATCGCAATAATTTATTTTGTTCCAAATTTGAAATGAACGCGTCATTTTATATTTGGTATTTGCATTTTGTTCTTTTTCATTGATTCGCTTGAAAAATAAACCTTGTTGAAACTTTAAGAAAAGTTACAAATGCTTTTGGAATGCGAAACTGCATTTCAAGGAAAAATTTTCACTGAAACAGAATTAGTGTTAGCTAGTAAATATTTTATTAGCGAATTAGAAACAGAAAATGTGATTTAGTATAGATAATTTACACTTTTTATATTTCTAGGTATAATTCCATTTATATTGCTGTATTTTCTTATCTAATATGTATTTAAAGTATTAAAAATGGCATTTATTAATATGAGGAATAGATTATTAGAATATGAATCACCTTTATCATTGAAAGAAAAATGCTTATCTTACATTGTTTAAAAGTGGTCAGGTGCGCCCAATTATACTTTGTTTTAGGAATTATTTAATAGAGTCATTTGTTCTGGGTTACTTCATCTTCAGCCAGTAACCAGACAGGTCAGAATAAGTTCAATATTTTCTTGTCTGGTTGGCATCTCTTTTGGTGAAATAATGTGCATCTACTAGTCAGGTGTTCAGTGAACTAAGAATTGCAGTCAGCTAACAGAACTCTTTTTATTCTTGGTTGGTATATCTGTTTCAGTTTAGACGACAATCATTGGAACAGCTGCCATTCACCTTGTCACCACAAAGGCCATATTTGTTAACGACAAGGCAAATTCTCAACTTTGAAACAATACCTTCGATTGAACGACGAGTTTACCAATTAACATGGCAGAATTTGAAGGTCACCATTTTTTTTAACTCCTATCGCAAACTAATGTACCATTTGCGCAGATTTGTTTCTTCAAAATAGTTGATAAGAATCAGTCATTATTACGAAAGTATTCCCGCCATTGAAGAGAGGGGGAGTAGAAAGAAAGAAAAGAAAAAATATAAGAGAGAAAACCACGACTACACGTTATTAAAAAGGCTAAAAGTTCAGTGTCCGGTACTTTTTAAAAATGCTGCTGTTGTTCGAAAAGAAACTCAGCAAAAATAACGTTTAACGTGATTTTTCGAGTTTTTTTACTTTAAAAAAATTACTTGAAAGTCTGGTTTATGAGAGATCTCTTTGCGATCATTTGGTGCTCCAGTTGAAGAACCAACACTCAATTGACCCGATTAAATTGCAACGAAATTTGTTTTTATCTTTCTTGAGGTTTAATACACTCATGTTTTCCATCTCAACCGTAATATTATATTTCTAATTTTTGATAGCTCTAATAATTTTATCAACAAATAAAATTGAATAAGAATATTATATTAGTAAATAAAATTTAATTATATTTTAAAAATGTAATTTTTTTGGTTTAAATGCTTCCATAATAATACAACTTAGAAATAATATTAACAATATGGTTTAAAAGTTTTACTCTACATAAATAAAATTTGAAAAATTATGATTTGTGCATGTTATTAAAAAGTTCCGATGGCTATCTTTTTTTAATTTAAAATCAGGTCATTTAACATAATATTATCAGAAAAGTAAAATCAATTATAGAAAAATGATGTGTATGAAAATAGTGCTGATGATTTAGAAGATAAGTTTTTGTAACTTATGTATTTTCTAAATTCTCTAAACTTCCAAAAAACGATCTTACATTTTAATAATATAATGTTCAAGAAAATCATTGTTATAGAAGTAAATTGATAGAAATGAATGCTGTTTTCATGTGCATACTTTGTAAATATAAATGCTGAAATAATCGTAAATTGTAAACAATTAATAATGATAAAATTTCAACTTATAATAAATAAGTTAGAATAAATTGTATACAGTCTATTATCTGTTCGATTTTTTAATCGACAAAGTTCTTTATGATTAGATTCTTTGAATTTAGATATCTATCATTTCTGAGCCAATGGCGAATTTCTGTTCGAGGTTGGCGCATCTGTAGAGTGGCTTGGCACTTAAGAATCCTCAAGTACTCACTTACGACACTTGAATGTTCCCCATTTTCTTTCAAGATCAAGTTTGAAGCCCTTGTGTTGCAAATATTCTTTAATAGTTTAACTATCGTTGTGAAAAAAATGTAATGCTTTATTTAGCTTAATTCTGTTTACGTATAATAAATAATTAAAATTAAAAGTTTTGTTATCGCTAAATCTTCATTTATAAGATGTATTAGTTCTTCAATGTCAGTTTGATATTGGTAGCTAAAGAAAGGACTATTCATGTCTCTTATGTATAAACTAATCGTGATATGCTTAGTGTTCCATACCTAAAATTACTAAGGTAAATAAAAAATTCGGATTAGTTTATATGAAATTTTTTGCTGTTTTTTATTTTAAAAAATGCAAATAATATAAAAAATGAAACATGGGATCAAATAACAGAATCGTATTTCAAAATCTTGAAAGTTTTAGTGTAAGGTCTTTTCTTTGATTGTGATCGCTCTCTTATTAAAAGAAAAATAGTTGAATTTATTCATGATTTAGTCAAAAACTATTAACTAATTTGGTTTATGCATTTTTAACTTTTTGAATTTTATATTTGCTGTCGTTCTAAATGTTTGAAAAAGAGATATAGCTCTGAGAAATATCTCATCATTTGACAGTTGCTTAAAATTACAATGATGTTGTCAGACCATCGTCTATATCTCATAACAACCTGTATAATTTAATCAATGTATTATATTGCATATTTTTATAAAAATATAAAGAAATATAATTTTCCATAATAACTATTAGTATTTATTTTGTCCAATAACTTCTTTCACTAACAATTTTTTTTCCATTTTAAAACGACTTGAAATACCTTTCTTTAGGTGACATCTTGGTATACATTTGTCATTTTATGCAAATTTTATGTGATAAAATTCATTAACTAATTTTGTTTAAAGTTTTAAAAGAAACTATTGGAATTCCGGTTCAAACTGTAAAATTTTCATTCGTGAAAAACTAGCAAATCTTAATTTAGTTCCGATTACGATTTAATCGTAATATTTCATCTCATTTACGTGTTGTTTATTCCTATCTTTAATCTGGATCTGCGATTGAATCTTATCTTTAACAAGAAAATATTTATGATATATATTATTTATATAATGTATTTTAATATAGATTTTTATGATTAAAGAATTTTTTTTATTTAAAGTGTGGGAACAAATGTGAGATAAATTTTTGTTACATGACAAGCACACTGATGAAAATAATTAATCGATCTGCTTGAAGTACATATTAATTTAACCATTTATAACTATCATTTTTCTTGTATGTTACCGAGAATGGCTCGCGTAAGATCGATGGGAATTTCAAGATGGTTTTTTATTTTTGTTATTATAAGTTACCATGCCATAATTTAACATAAAAGTTCGGATATGTTAATAGTACATTAAATGAAAATCTTACATCGGATATTAATGATATGAAAAATAAATAAAATTATGCTACAGTATCACGAAATAAATTACTTAATTTTAGTAACTATTATATCAATGATTTGATCCTGGAGATTAAATCTATTCCAGGCATTTTAATGTCTTCTTTTTGTTGATGATTTAGTCCTATGGACTAAAAATAACTAAAAATTTAATGGCATAAAGAATATCGAAAAGAAACTTAATAAACCTATGGAGATATTATCCATATGGTACGATAATAACAATATGTCTATAAATGCTTCAAAGACAGTGGTTCAGACATTTTCTCTTACACATAAGAAAATTAAACCTGGAATATAATTTAAACAGAAAATATTTACCCATACTGATTAATATGATTATTTGGATATTAATTTCGATATATTAAGCATAAGGAAAACTCATGTCGAGAAGACTTGAAAAATGTTGCTGACATATTAAAATGTCTGTTGGACTGCAAGTGGAGCTTGTTACTTTTTTCTAATAGCTTTCTTATTGCTAAACATGTTTATCAAATTATCTTAATAGTAACAAATCAAATTCTAAATAAGCTTGCCTTGAGCAGGTTTTAAATTTCTTTATTAAACACAGGACATACTTAAACAGGACAAGACATGGGACAAAAAAACATCTACATCGCTCTGCGCAGAATCTTGTTCTGTTTGTAAACAAATATTCGTATAGTGCGCCATCTATAGACATATAGTTGCAACAGAGCTATAGCCATAAAACACTTGAAACTACGTATAGGACGTTTGTTTTTCCTGTCATAAATTATTCTGTTGAGGTTTTGGGCTCTGCAACATGTTGCGTTTTCGATAGACTTGAAACAACATGTAACCAAGCACTCCGCATTATAATAGGAGCGGTAAAATGAACACCATTATATGCGTTGTATTTTCTTACTAATTTTAGAACGATAAAATCATGCTAAGAACACTCTCCAATAATGCATGGATACTAGAGGAATACCAGAAGTTCCTCAAAACACAGAGGGGCTTTGTGCAATTAGCCTTGGATCAAAAGCAGTCTATAGCGCATCCGTTGCAGTCAACTGTCTCTTCCTTTGCCACTAAATCCATGTAAATATTTACCTGTTGAATATAATTTAAATTTGCCGTAGTCTCTAAGAAGACGCTGTTGAATTATTTCTCAGATATCTAGCTCTAGAGGCAATCTATTCTTAGTACTCTGAAAGTGAATGCCTGCATATTTAGACTGATGGGCCAAGAGTAGACAACTATGTAAATGCTGGCGCGTTGTGTTAAGCAATCTTTTTTCTTTTTGTATTGCTGTTGGAAAGTATGGTTCTGCACTTGATGGAGAGGTGAGAGACATACATATGGCCTTAACCCAATTTAAATACCGTGAATGTAAATTTAAGGGATATGTTATCTTATTGGATTCTTAAGCTGCTATTGAAGCAATAGCATCGTTGAATGGCTGTTAGTCGCAAGAAGTCATTGAATGCCGCAGTTTAATAAATGATTTGTTATTGCAGGACACAAAAGTGATATTGCAGTGGATTTCAATACATTGCTGGATTAAGGGAAATGAGCTCGAAGTTTTCCAAATATCGGACAAACTAGTTTTATTTAAAACAATACAGCTGTTAAAAAGAAATCAAAGGTTGCTTTTTGGAGAAATTTAAATCTAGAAATAATGATAAATTGTGCTTTGTGAACCATTATTTTATACCAGTATCCCCTAGGGCCGAATCAGTGGCTATGCTGAGACACTTTATTAGCCATGACTGGCTGTCCAAACATCTATATCGCTTGAAAATTCTCCGTAGTCCCAACTTCTAGTGTGCAGTTCACAGCATGAAATGAACATTCGACATTTGCAGACAAGTCTTGCTGTCACTGATCGATACTTCTGCGACCGATATTGGAAAACGAGAGAGGGTTTGAGCAGCTGATTTTATTCTGTATTTTTGTCTTTTCTTTTTTTTTCTGCTGCCAGCCATTGGAAATAAAATGTTTTAGTAACAAAGGTTAGATTCACTTATAATGCTTTAAAAAACATTTAATGAATGCCTTTAGACAATATTTTAAATTTGTATCAAAATTATATATTTTTAGTTAACCTTATTAGTATACAGTGAGTAAGAGGTCAGAGGTTAAAATGCAGCAAATAGAAAAAGTTAAAAAGAGGTAATCAGGAAAATTATGTAACATTAAAAAATTCAAATTTTTTATTTATTATTAGAATATATATATATATATATATATATATATATATATATATATATATATATATATATATATATATATATATATATATATATATATATATATATATATATATATATATATATATATATATATATATATATATATATATATCACTCTGATATACAGATATCATATAATGAAACCATAAAAATAAAATAACAATTTATTAGTATGCTGCAATTTGACTCCATTATTCTATTCGCCTTACATAAGTTTGACAAGGATTTTATATTTCTTTTCCTCTAGATATACCGTTCTTTCTTGTGAAATGATAAATAATTGGTTGGGGAAAATCATTTTTGTGATTCATTTTCTCAATCGTGAATTCTATCAAGCTCGAATAATTTTTTTAACATCAATTTTGTGTTCACCACTAGTGTTTCATTCGTACATTATGCTTTTAATTTGTGTATTTTTCTCATTCAAATAGGTCTTAATGGAGATTAACAAAATATTGATGCAGTAAAAATAAACATTTTCAAACACAATATAAAACTCATATAAAAATGTTGGTTAATATAATTTTAAACCTAGAAGTTTCTGCAATTATTAAAATTCTAAATAAAATTTATCTTGGGAGCCATATTTAACAAAAAAAAAATTTTTTTTCTTTATCATTGGATCTATTCAATGAAGTTATTCATTGTTTTCTACTGAAACAGATATTTTTTTTATTTATTTTTATTATTGAGAGTTTGATTTTTTAATATACTGAAACTCAAGGTTAAATGTATAAATGCACCGCGTGCTCTACAATTTTCGTTATCTTCGTGATGGAAAATTATTAACAGCGTAATTCTGAGCAGTAGTTAAAACTGGGCATAAAACATCATGACTATACTTGCGTGGGTCTCTTTGTGAACAAATACAGTTCTTCAAGTCTGTTTTTATGTCATATAAATGTAGCGTAAATTTTCTTGCCTTTGTAGTTAAATTTTTATACGTCACATAAATTTTAACACATTTCTAACTGCATAGTAATAATTAAGATATATCAGATTCCAACTGTGTAATTTCTAATTTTATACACACGGATAAAATTACATATATCTTCAGAAACGTGCTAATAAATTTAAATTATAGTTTATTTTTCTTTCGTAATATCTTTCATGGAAATTCTGCTTTATCTATTCAATAATGTAAGCATCTTTTTTTGTGATGAATTTTCTTTAATACTTTTTTTTGTTACAGTTATCATTCTTACCCTTGCAAATATGTTAACAGTGCTATTGTCATCAATGAAATTTAATGAATTATATCCTAATCCACAGACAAACCATTCTCATTCTAAGACAATGTACTCACCTCAGTTTAGTAGTATCTAATGAACCTAGTAGCGTTGGTACTTTAATCTAATAATATCTAATGAACCTTGTAGCTATGGTACTTTAATCTAATCTAATGGTATCTAATGAACCTAGTAGTGATGGTACTAATAATGTAATAATGATGGTACTAATGTAAGTAACAATGTACCGGCTTCCCCCTATCACATCCTGGATTGTTTGGGGTTCGCTCTGGCGGATGTTTGCGCGAGTCCTACTGGGCTCGACTGCGCTAGGGTTCACGGGGTCATGGATCTGATCTAGTTGCCACTAGATCTCTGAAGGATTGGAAACAACAACATAATTATGTAAGTAATAACTGGCGATATTAAATCACTTATGCGCTTGAGTTATATTGGAGTTTGGGAGATGTAGTAAAATTAATTACGTTTAACAACTCTAGAATGAATATAGAATGAGATACTAGAAATGTAATGTATCGCTCTTATGCATCAACTCGTATTCTTTTCTTAGATTTTACAATTATCAATTATAACTGAGGTATCCATAGAATTTCTGGATTTTTTTCTTCCATAAAGTGTCCTCAATTGCAATAATTTTGTTTGCCGAGTAAAAGTCATTTGTGGTAAACTTTACATGGAATCCCATTTTTGTTGAGGTTGGTATAGCTGGGAGCAATGAATTTACCCACAGTGAAAAACATTGCTTTGATGGAATGTAAATATGAATTTTTGTGTGTGTGAGTTTTATCATCACAAATTATACTTTTGAATTCAAATGCTTGGTTGACTCACAAATTTCAATTTAAAAAAAATCTGAATTCGTTAGATTATGATAAGTATACCAATAGTTCGAAAATTAAAAATGAATATTTTTAATTTAAAACGGTATTATTTATGATAAGACTAGCTCAATCAAAACCGCTTATATTTTAATAGTTCAAATCTCCAATTGTGAGATGCAAGGGATTCCGATTTTGTGACTTGGGTTTTCCTTCGAAGTGGAGGAAAAGATACCAGTATAATTGTTATTTTCATTACTCAACCGTGGTCCCCAAAATCACCCAGTGGCACGTTTTTTTCTGATTATTGTGCTCAGCTATTTGGCCAGTAGCGCTATAGTAATGTAAATGAAAAAAAAAAATATTTCACGATTTCCGCCTGCAGCTATTTTACCAGGAATATTATACGATTCTTTTTGAACAAAACCTTTACGAAATTTCCTGAGGGAGATGCCATCGATATATGGCGAATCGTTTCAAGGTCGATTCATGGTATCTTCCTCAGGTCATTAATAAACTAAACACTCGTAAAAAAAAAGACAACCCATCATCCACTCTTCCTAACTTGAATTGTTCTGCGCATATTAATTGCTGAGTAAATATCGAAGTTTGTAACCAGCGCCTACTCGCACCTCGATGGCAAACTCATCCGCGGTTGAAACCAAGTTCATGATCACCGCCCAAACAGAATCGATTATTTTGAAGAGCGCTCATTTGGATGACCACACCTCGCTCGCAAAGGTCGAATTCCTGATTTATCTAATTATGGCTGTGCGTCCGTATTTCGCACTGCCCCCATTTTTTCCTCTCAAATTAATGTCTAAAAGCTTGTTCTGTTGCACTGATATCCCATTCATCACTTGAAGGGTGTTCCAAGTATCTCTTCCATCTGCCACATCAAGATTATGGTCTTATTTTGCAGAAATATCTTAAAAAACTACATTTTAATAAGCAATTTCTGCGAACCTTTTTTTTTGAAGACTATATATGATTTTTATAAAAATTGTCTATCATAATGTGTTAATTATTTAGAAATGAAATAGTAAATACTTTTTCTCTCAAATTATGAGATTGCATGTAAGTAAGAAAAAAATTAAAGTTATAAATATTTCCTTTTATTGCTACTTTTTTAAGAGTTAGAAGCTTAAAAATGTGAGATTTACTTTGTACAACAACTGCATATTTGCAAATTAACTTAATTATAAAAATAAATATAGGAGTTTTGCTTACATTTTTTCAGAGACATACTCACCTGTTGCACTAGGCAGGAAAATATATAATTCATCTTCCTTTATTTATCATTAGTGGATTCGAGCCAGTGGCATTTGAAAAAGCTGTAAACCAGGGTAGGAAAGTACCTGAAGAACTGTGCTACAGTGAACCCTCCCTGTCAAATTACATCATGTTTGAATATTTTTAGTTTACACATTGTGTTACACATATTCTGAAAGTCGATTTTAAATTTTGTTCAAGCGATTGAATGTTTCAAAATCAATTGAATGAAATGAATATCTGAGTAATATTCCTGTGTATGAAATTTATGTGTTATAATGTGAAATGAAAACTATCACGGTAATTTTTTTCAGTTGGATACTAAATCTATCTCATTAGTTTCATATTGAAAAAGAAAAAAACTAATTTTTTTATTAAGTGGTCAATTTATTTTTTAATTCTGATGAAGTAGAATTTTGATCTAATAAATAACATTTTCAACAGATAGTTGTTTTACTCAATACAAACACATATATTGTTATAGTATATACTTGGAAGTTTAATGAATTTCATCCTTTACCGTTGATGAAGATGAACACCCAAAATCATTTCGAGTTTGCTGAACATTATTTTGTGCAACTAATTTATCCAAAATGGGGCATTAAATCGAACCAAATATTCTATTTTATTATTATTATTATTTTCTGTACTCTTTGTAGAATTCTTCATTATTTTAGTGTGTATTAAGGGATTTTAAACAAAAAAATAGCTTTTTAACACAAAATCATTCATCAAAAAATCAATAAAAAAATTTTTTGTTAAAAAAATTTTTTAACAAAAAATCAAAAAATAAAAAAAAAATCAAAAAATTAACATGTAGAGAAATGCTTATTTGAGATTTCCAGAAATATTTGCATTTGTTCCATATTCTGTTCCTTTCATTGAAAGCAGCTTGTTTGGATATAAAATACTCAAACATGATGTATTCAGGAATTTTTAATTAAAAATTTTTTTTTCTTTATATGGTGTATGGATAACCATTTAAAAAAACTGCAGTAAGGAATTCGGAATAAAGTTTACAAATTTTTTATTTATTTGTATTTCAGAATCTATTTTGATGGTTAAATATATCTTGTTTTCCTGCAGAAATCGTAATGTATTTTCTTTTAATTCGCAATTAAATCGCTGTTTAATTTTGTAAAGTCAAACTTTTCTTTTATATATTTGTCCTTTAAAATCACTCATTCCTCTGACTATATGCTGTTTTCAAATTCTAATTCCATTACGGTTAATTCACCTTATCAATTAAATTCTATTTTGAGAATTCGTCGTGCAATGTTAATCGTGCATATTCAGCGACACAACCTTTTTTATTTTTTCTTGTTATATAAATAAATAAGAAAATATTTTTACTGACTTACACGCAATGTTTCAAAACAATTTTTTTATTGTAGTTGAATACTTTAAACAACTTACATTTAAATCTACTGAATAAAAATAATGCACTTAAGAATTTCGGAAGTTGAAAATTGTGCATCAGTTGTATCTTAATTAAATGATTTTTTTTTGTCTTTTTATCTGATTGTCGTTGCAAACTAATTATCGAAATAAGATTGTTATTACAATTAAATGCTATTTATTATTTTACGAGGAAAAAGTGTTAAAATTTGTTTCTTGATAGTTATTCCTGTGAACCAAAACTGATGAAATAGCTACTCCCTTCGCAATTCTAAATTAATGAATCAGTCAAATGATTAACAATTGAGTGGGCACTTTGTCAATCACATTGTATATTCATGAGCAAAAAATATAAAATTTTATTATTAGTTTTAATCAAAAATTAATAAATTCGCTAAAGACATAAAATTTATTTGCCATTTATTAGTATACTACGTATAAAAAAAATTAAACTCATTTCATTAATGCCTATTTTTATATCGCCCATAAAAATGTAAAAAATTTTTTGGAGATTTTACATTAAATGTGTCAAATTCAATTTTAAGGAACCAAAAATTAAATTCCCAGCCAATAAGTTTATGTAGTAGACATTTGCAAAATTTGTGTACATTTTTCAAACAAATTATTGTAGGTAATGATTTTTTTTCTCTCATATCAATTACATTATTACTTTGATAGATTGATTAGAATTTTTTAAAAATAAAATATTTTACCTATTAAAATTTCTAAATATAATGAATTTACTGAAATATTTTAATTGAGACTATCACAATAAATGTTTCCGTTTTTATTTATTGTAATATAGAAATATAATATAATATAGAAGCAAATATCTGCCTGGGGTAATATAGAAACAAATATCTGCCTTGAGTAGCTTCATTCCATTGCTGTTGACATCATATACATACAGTCACACATATAAACAAATAATTACAGTATGACACAATCGCATACTAAATTATATAATACAATATTTAATAATGTAATATAATAATTGAAAATTTATTATATTTTTCTCTTTCAGAAATGGTAGAAACTTAACTGCTATGCTATTCTGCAATGTTATAAAACGTTTACAACCTGTTATATATATTAAGTTTAAATATTTAATAATTTTTGAAATAATTAATATAGATTTATACAAAAATATTTAAATTAAATTTATAAATTTAAAATTATTTAATTTTAAATGCATATTTTCTAATTATTTAATTTATTAATAAAAAAAGAAGTAATGTTATCATTTTAAAATTGTAAATTATTTTTATTCATTTCAATTTTGATTTAAGAATTATAATCACTAAAGTAATATTTTTTAAATTAAAAGCATCCTATTTTATTTAATTATAGCATCTTATTAAATGTTTTCATACGGACTCTAAAATAAATTACTTGTTTACTAGTTGAAATAATCATATGAATATTACTGCGATAGTAATTATTTTAATTGGATTGGATAATTTTGCTATTCTTTTCAGAACTTTATTTCTATTTTTTCATGAAATTGATAAATTAATTTCTAACATTATACTACCAATATATAATTATTAACATTAATTACCAATGATGAAACTTGTTTGGGAATACTTTCTTTGTTATACTTCAAACATTGCCTAACTGCTGTATCATTGTCCTTTTATATTTACTAATTTTTTGTTCGAAAATTTCTTTCGTATAGTATCCATATATTATGTCTAACGGCATATTGCATTAAAAAGTACTATTATTAGACTATTAGTCACGGTGAATACATCCTGAAGTGTATTATTTCGTGCCTGGGTAGGGTCTATTAGCTTATGTCACTTCCGTTAAGGCGGGAAAAAAATTCCCTGGAATGTTAAGCGATGATTGACCTTGGAAACGATAATGTTGAAAGTCAACATTTGAAAGCATTGTTCTTAATCTGCCAGTGCAAGTGAATATTTTTCATTATTTTGTTCAAACAAAGCGATTTTAATTACATTGTAGAGGGAAATTAATGTGTTACATCATTTTAAGCGATGAAACAATAGTCATATATGTTCAATAGGAATAAGCTATGAAAACTTCGTTTACTTTGTCCAATAAAAAAATTTTTTTTCATGACTGAAATTTTTGTTACTTGCACCACTGTTGCTATTGGACTGCCTTGACAACTTCTTTCCCCTTTTGTGTCTGATGTAAATAGAATAATGCTGGATTCATCTTGGGTTCATTAGGAAGGGTGGTGGCCGAAATGTGCGGGAGAACATATCTGAAGAGACGCTCCAACCACAAAGTTCAATGCATACCATCGTGTGGTTGTCATTTTCTTTTATATATTTATCTTTCTTAATGAGTAAATTGTAAAAACTAAAATGTCTCCATTGCCATACTAAATGGAAAAATTCTTTTCATTATAATTGTTGAAATAAATAAATTTGCAGGAATTGCAAAGCCTTTAAAAAACATCCGTTCGTATTTAACAAGTATCTTTATTTTTTTATTTGTTTCCTGTAAAATTTTCATTACACAAATTAACTCGATAAATTCTAATCCACTTGACTATTTACTATTGTGCTCTTAAAGGATAATACTTGGCATTAGTGTTTGAATAGTTACTTGTTTCAAGCCTATTCCTTTTTATTTCCAATATTTTGTGAGCTTTTTTCGATATTTCAAAGTTGCTGAACACCGCAGTACTTAAATTGAAACTATTGCCAAATAACTAAGTAAGCAAACAACATCTGCTAGCACCCAATCATATTGACTCAGGATTGTTAATTTTACATATTACGTGGTCAGAGAAAGAGCCGGTTCGTATGAAACAGTGTTGATCATCGACAAATTAACCAACCATTCAAAGAGCTAAATTGCTGGTTTAAGAAAGTAGCAATAAATAATTTAAGACTGCAAATAGTGTAAATTAACCTATAAAGGTAGAAAAAAAAATTTTTTTAAAGAAATTAAATGGAAAAAGAAAAAATTCAATGTGTGAATAAAATATGACAAAATTATTACAGAATATTTTATTTTAATTTTAAAAATATAAATTTTAATATTTTATTTTACAATGCTAATATTTTTTGAAAATATTGGTAATGTTGAAATGAAATGTTATTAAACAATTAGAATTTATAATAGTTGTAATTATTTTATATGTATACTTTTTTATATATTCGTATGCATTGTACAAAGCATTTTTACTTGGACTAGTAATCGAATGGTTAGTGCTCTGGCTTTCTATTCAACAGTTTATGAGTTCGATTCCCAAATGTTATGTTTATAGTGGTTTGGAATCCACTTTGAACTGTAGGTACTTGTCCAATTAGCTTTCGTTTGTAAAAAATAATTGAGAGACAAATAAATCAAAATGCTTTGGAATTAACAATACTAAATAATTAAAATCTCATACGTATAAACGTTCAAGCATTAATATATCTATTTATAAGAGACGCTATCAATGAGATAAGAATTTCATTTCATTAAAATTCTATATTTTATTTAATTATAATTCCATGTTCTGTGAAGCATCTATGAAATTGAAATGAAAATAAAACCAGTATTTCTTTCTAAAAATGTTTCGGAGTAGGTGTAAAGAAAAATGAAATTATAAATGAAAATTTAAATATTTGTGATGCGTGTTATTAATACAATATAAAATATAGGTGTTTAAATATTGTAATTTTCTTACATTTGCGATCGAGTTAATTTGAGAGGATTTAAGGGAAATGCTTAACTATAGATTTCTGATAAAATTGCTGAATTTAATTGTAGAGATGTCATTCTAGGAAATGAATTATTTTCCTCGAAAAATATTAAATATGTTATTCTATGATATTGATTGTGACCATTCCTGTATCTCAAATCCGAAGAATAAAGCGATACTATGGCAGTGTAATTAAGATGTCTGCATGATAGACATGCTGATCTATCCAGATAATTAACTTAGCATGCGACTCCTACCTTTGAAAAGCCTTTCTAAAAGCCAACGGACTGCGAATAAAAAAGTTTTACAACTCTGTTGATTCGGTTGCTCGTTACGAGGCGTCGGAAGCAGCAACCACAATTAGTACTTTAACCCCGCGTCTAATGAGCAACCTTGATTTTGGCAATGAATTATCGAGACTGGTGTTAAAGCCACTGAGCTTGTTACAAATTTCTCATTTGATGAATAGTTAAATCTCTTTTCGATGAATAGTGAATATTAACACCCTAACATTTATGTTATAGTGCTCCAGTTCACTATTCATCGGAAAGAAAGAAATAAATTCCAATCGTTTCACATAGGAGATACTATTGAAAAATTATAATATATATTTGCCTGCCAAACATAGGGCTCAATATCTAAATAATATCAAAGAATCATTCTTTAGTTTATGTGGCTGACTTATTAAGCCGCGTCAATCTCATTCAAACAAATACTAGAAAATAGTACTTGCACAGCAAAGTAAATCAGTTTGTTCCAAAAGAAATGAACTGTTTTTAAAAATTTCTTAGGTTGATGAATGTTTTTACAGATAAATTGTATCGTGTCATTTTAAGCTTTTGGGACCCCAAACCCTCTAACCCTAATCAAATGAGAGCGAATTGCACCTGTAACTTGAATTATGGTTCGTGAAATGTGACAATGCAACCGGTTTTAAATTCCTCAAAAACGTTTTTCACTCTTTTAAGAGCCAGGATAGAAAAAGCTTACGCTGCGATTTCTACAGGGAGTGATTGAATAAAAGTATTTATTGACGGGGCACCTGCATCACGAAATCTTCTATAAAAATAGGTCAGAGGTCCGGCACAGTGTCCTTGGATCCCACGATCCTGTGAGGCGGGTGGTTATTGCCCCCTGGCATTCGCACGTGTCGGCGTTCTTTACCCACAACCGCGCAATTAATCACAGCGCGCTGCCTCCTTCGCTCTTCCGAAAATTAATGGTTTCTGCATATCGAATGTGTGGATCGAACGTTGAATCCTCCAAAGATCGTGAAAAGTGTTCGCTTGTAGAACAGGCAACTTGATTTCTGTTCTGTTGAAGTGATTCAGATTCTGAAAAATAATATTTGTAAATAAATTTCGAAATAACTATCAACTGAAATCTTTTTTCTTCTTCAAATTTTTTTTTTTTTTTTTTTTTTTGAGGACTGCTTTGAAAATTATCACTTCTGAGAAAAACGTTTCGCTGAATAATTATCAGTGTGTGAAAATCGATTATTATTGTTTTCATTTTGCATACTTTGATTATGTTGGATGTTAAAGATTATCAGGCTCTCGTGCATAATCTATATAAAACAATAATTCTTAATCTCAAAAATCATTGAAGTGACTGATTCATGTGCATTATATTCTCTGATTATGTTACCAATCCTATAGAAGCAATTAAAATGCAATGTGCTTGAATGCAAATTACGTTATTAAGCAAAATATATCCTTACCATCATCTCTGCATAGGTCTGCATAGCGTGCGAGAGACCACTCAAAAGTTTCTTAAGTGGATTAAAAACTGCAATTTTTTGCTTAAAATTTGACTGTGAAGGTAAAATTACATAGAATAAAGTCAACTCAAATGTTACAAATTGAAAGTTTATTTTTATTTTATTTTATTAAATACTGACTAAAAATTAATACTTTTGACATATTTTATAATAATATAATGTGTAGAAGAAAATTTTTTAAATTTAAATATAATGATGTGCTGGTCAAAGAAATAAGTGTACCATTTTTATGAATCTAAAATATAGTAGATTTTAAAATAATCAGAAGGATTTAGACTAATGACTATAATACTTTAGTAATAGATTTCACTAATTTTAATCATAGTAATAAAAATAAAAACATTGTTATTGTTTTATCAATTTAATTTTTTTATTTTTAAATTATGAGTTAGCTTCAAACCTAAAATAGAGAGAATTAGGTTCAAAAAAATCATAATCCATATTGATAAAATCAATGTGAACTTAAAATTATACCATCAGTTAATAATAGATGGTATTTTTATTTAGCATTAATTTATCGGCATAATAATAATATTTCGGTGCTGCACTCGCATTAAGATGTTGATAAATTGTCAAAAATTTTGATGTTTTAAACCATTTTACAACGTCTTGTTTGGTCACTGGAAATCCAAAACGAAGTATATTATATTTTGATAACTATTGTCGAAAAGCACAATTCTGGAAATAAATTATTACTTCACGAGACAAAATATAATAATCATTTATATTTGTTTTAATAATAACAATTTTTTTTGTACCGTGTGAATGTTATATGTTGTTTTGCTTCCTAAAAAATTAGTCATAAAAGCTAGTGTAAGATGCTGCTGTAGTAACAGATACTTATAAATATAGCTGTATAGATGAAAAAAATATATTGTGTTAGACTAGATGAACGCAAAATTTATCTTTAATCTCAGTCTGTTCAAAAAGATTCCATACTGAAAATGTCTAGTGATAATAATGAAATAAAAATACTTAAAATGACAAGTACAAAGCAAATACGATTCAGTCATGTTTATTATAATTATTGCTATTTTTTAGAATAAATCGTTATTATATTCGTATTCCATTTACCCAAATGAAACAATTTCAAATTGAGTCTATTTGCTTATTTTGAATTTAAACTTAAAGAACTTTTGAGTCAGATTTAGTATTTCAAGATAGATAATAGATTTTCCAATTCTATTTTATCATTTAATAAGTAATTAAATTAAGAAAATGAAATTCTAAATCAAACTGTTTGCGTATAACTTCATTTCAATATATAAAATATTATAAAAATATTTATGTATTAAAATATTATTTTTGAAAATAGGTAGGTTTGTAACTGTCTTTTATTATCGTTGATATTATTTTTTGTATATATTCAGCAAGTTATTTTTTTCTTATATATTATGAGAAACAAAACCGGAATATTATTTTTTCACATAATAGAGCATTTCTTTTATTCCTGTTTATCATGCGTATAAGATATCAGTTACAATGCTTGAAATTGTGATATTCTGATGTATGTGTCTCAGGTTATCATATCATTTTTGAAACCTTGGCCACTGACAAAAATGTTATCTTAAATGTGATTACACTTATAGAATAAATTATTACCATAGTGAGCCAACAAAGAAATTACATAAAATGGGAATTATGTTATTATTATAAATCAGGACCATTACTGCAGAAATACTTAATCTTTGTAGTTTAAATGATTGATATTTATATAATTATTTTTAATTATTCATCTTTGACACCAGCAGACGATGATAATTTATTTAACTAATCTCGAATTCCTTAAAAAATAAATAAATAAAAGCTATTTAAATCGAAATTATGAAGATCTAGAATCAGAGAAATTTTTATTATTGTAAAGTACTTAATTTAGCAGAATTTATTTATCTATTTTTAATTTAAGATAGTTAAAATATAAGTTGTATTATAATTGTTTCGTTAATATTTTCAATTTTAGAACTATTACAAAGCTATAAGAGTAATTTAACAATAATTTAAAAAATAACCGCCATTAATTCCTCAGTTTGCGTTTTTGTAATGAAAAAAAAAAATGACTGAATTTATGTAATATATTTCTTTTAAAAGAAACTGCTGGAAAAGCAAAATATTTTCTCTATTGTTTCTCCCAGGACACTGACATCACTGTAAAGTTGATAAGAATTCCATTTTTTTTCATTAAAAACAAAATAAAAAAAATATAAAAGTTTTAGCTGGGGATCCTATTATCTTTCCTAAATGTATTTGAATACGTGACACGCTAAAATAAGCATATAATAATATGGAAAAGTGCTGCTTCACAGAATGTGAACGGTTGCAAAACATGAGCAAGGGAACAGAAGAATAACTAAAACCAAAATTATAAGTTCTTTAAAGCAAAACTTTCCATTTTACACTCCAATAAATGATTTTCGCCATTTGGGATTACGTTAAAACGTTTGACTTCGTCATGTTCTTCTAAGAAAAACATTACTTCTGTATATCTGTTTTTGTGACATTCTCTGGGTAAAAATATTTCACAGTATTACCTCTCATGTTCCAGCCATCATTTTTTTAATTTACACAAATTTACAGGAATATAATGAATTTAGTTTTTCGATCATATAAAAATGTGTAAATTTTGCAGTCCAAATATTGTTTTTTATTGATTTTTTTATCCCTTGTACGATAAAAATGTAATGTAGAAGATGAATTATTTTTGAAGTTTAAAAACCATATCAAAATTCATCGTTTACATATTTAAATATAAAACGTATTAAAAATATTCAACTAAAACTCTTTTATTAACAAAGAACAAAAATTGACTGGACTTTGAAGTCTAAAAATTGCCGATGCTTTTAAAGTCGCTATTTAGCCCAGGAGTCCGAAGCCAACACATTTAACAAAATTTGCTTGCTGTATTAGAAACTTAAAATGCTGATAGAAGAAATGAGTCGAAAGGTGATTTTAAGAATAACAGTTTTTTTTCTGAAATAAAAAATAAATTTTAAATATGATTCTGATTTATATTATTTAGTTTGGATATGCTTGATTTATGTAATACAAATTGTATTGGAACAAATTTTCATATTTCTCATATGAAATGTTAAATATTCCAACAGTAGTTGAATTGACTCAAGAAATGCTGGGAAAGAATCGAAGAGAATTTGTCAAGTGTATATAAGAAAAATAACCTAAACGATTGGAATTACGTATTGGATCGGTACGTTATATAACCTCATGATCGACTTACAATTAGAAAAAAAATCAACTTTTACAAAAGGAGGGAAAAAACAAAAAAGCTTTATGTATTTAAAAGAAAAATTTAATGTTGGTGTAAGCAAGGTATTAGTCTTAAGTTTTTCTTCTATAAGATTGCTTACGAATATTGAAATTATTAATTTAAAATTCTATTAATTAATGAAATTTTTAAAAATTTAAATCGACATAGCCGATTTAAACTAACTTAAAGAGGTTGTTTTGTTTGGTCTTTTTCATTTTGCTTTTTCTTCTGTTCTATTGTCTACGTGTTAATGGCTTGAATCAATGGTAAACGGATTTTCAAATCGATGCTTTGATCTTTAGGTATATAAGAAATCATTTAAATAACGAAATGAAAAAAAAAAACTTCGACAATATTCTTAGGTATTCGATCGTGAACTTCGCCTTGTTTTCTGCCGCTCGAAGAATGCGATTTGAAGGCAGGGAGCAAATTCTTGGACAAATCGGATTTACGACCTCTTTTCAATACGATGTGACGTGAAATGTTATCATGACGTCATAGATATTTAAATCAATGATAATTGTGATTAAGTGCCGTAATCATAATCTCAACTGGAACGAAAAAAACAAGCGCTTTATGGTTTAAAATATGTACGCCTTGAAAATCCTGGTAACTTTTCACTGTACAGTAATTTTTTAAGGACACAAATGATTTATAAAATTTAACATTACGCAATGTAAAATTTTATAAATCATTTGTCAAAATGATGGAGATTTGTCAACTGAATCTTGGTCCTTCATTCTCATCATAGAAAATCTCTAAAATATACAGTTAATTTTTACCATATAAGGAATTTGTACAATCAGCAAAACTCTCTAGGGTTTCATTAAAAATATAATACCCTAGGCTATTTTATGTATTATAAATTCATGTCTATCTAAAAAAACATGGAAATATTTATAAGCATCGCAAAAATTCGAACTTTTTAAAAATGTTCAGATTGCGGAAGGATATATATATATATATATATATATATATATATATAATTAAACTAAACTCCATGGCACGACAGCCCATGTGGGCCAAGGCCTACAGTGCCCATAACTGTTTTCATGACCAAGGGCCCTGGGTTGCGAAGCATATGCCACAGTTAGGTGGTCAGCCTAACGTAAGACCCCCAGTGTTTAGTTACCAAGTATGCTTGGTACTCAGTTAATCGACCCACTGAAGGGATGAAAGGCTGAGTCAACCTTGCCCAGCCCGAGGATCGAACCTCGGACCTGTGTCATGAGAGCGGGAAACGCTGCCACTAAGCCACCGGGCTACAATATATATATATATATATATATATATATATATATATATATATATATATATATATATATATATATATATATATATATATATATATATATATATATATATAAATAAAATCTTTAAAGAAATTAGATCCCATTACAGGAAGCTTCCCTAAGGATTACATTGTATGTGCATAATTTTTTATATGTATATATTTTGAAAGCACTTATGCGTACAATGGGATATTTATCATTATTAAATATATTTTTTGTTTACGTTATATAGTAGTTGAAAAAAGCATGCCTTATACTTTGTGCTGCACCTTATAACATTCTTCAAGATTCATCATAAATAAAAGATTGCAAATTTTAAGTTATCTTATATCATTTATAAAAATTTATGAATTTTAATTAGAACACACACACGCTATTCTATTATAATAAATATAAAATTCCTAGCATATTGTCTGAAGAAAGAAAAACTATTTGATATATTTTAAAAAATATATATATACACTTTTCGAAAAGTGAAAAATAAAGTGTATTTTGGATAATTTTATCAAATATTTTTACCATTTCATTTTCCTATATATAAATAAGTAATATAAAAATATAGTATTCCTTAAATATGTTTGCATAATTTAGTAATAATATTAAATTTTGAATATAAAAATTATTAAGATTGGTGTGTTCAAATATGAGTAAAAAAAATACTAAATTGAAATTTATTTAACGTTTCCTTTAAAAACATTTGTATATTATGTTAATGATTTATTAAAATTACTATCTTAGAAACTTTTTAGTGCGATGGTTGAACGTTTCTTGAAAATTTATGAATGATTAAACAACATGTAACAGTTTAAACCAGATTTTCATACATATCACATTAAAAAAAATAAGCGTTTTAGTCATAAACTCTATTTGCTAAAAAAATTTTATGATAAAATTTAATTAATTTCATTAATCAATATTAGTTTAAAAAATATTGCTGAAGAGCTTACGTTAGGATTTTTTTACCTTTAAATTGTTTTCAAAAATTGATACTAAAACTCATTTATTTGATGGTTATTTTGGTTGATCAAAATATGAGAAACGATTTTATGAGTTTTTTGATAAATGTATACTATCGCCATAATAGAGCTATAACCTATTTTTCTCTAAATACAACACCGAGATGGCATGGTCGTTAATTGAGTGAGGTGATATTAGTAAATGCATACAAATTATAAAAATGGATTATTTTTAGGTCCTATTTGCTTATCCTTTAATTTTTTTTATTATTATTAATGTTCTCATTTTGGATTCGCTTGTTTGACACGTTTTCACATAATCGAAAAATAATGTATTGTTTTAGATCAAAATATATTTTCTAAGATTATAAGATGCTGAATTTAAACATGATCTATTTTTATTTTACTTGATCTGTAATTTTACATATTCAACAATATATTAGGAGAAGGTTGTTTGATTTTGGACTGGTTTGCTTTGTCACAGAATGGTCATCGCATATGACACTAAATTCGTCCGAGGAACTTTGCTGAAAGCAAATGCCAAATCGAACACACATGGAATAATTACATGTAATTTTTTCTACTCGAAACTATTTCAGATAACTTCATTGTGTTTAATTTATATCATTATACGTACAATAAATCTGATATTAAATTTCATTACAAATTATTATTGCATTAAAAATCTTTTCTGTTTAAAATTACCATTTTCCAGTTCTAAGAAAAATTTATTTGATTCCAGACAAGCAAATTGCAGCTGATTAAGCCTACTTTTTGCTCGCGCGATTTATTTAAAATGGCGACGAATGGACTTTAATTAAAAGTTTAATCTGAAGGCTGCGAGATGAAAATTTGAACCGGATCTGAAAAGGGTTGCTATCACGTATCTTTGAACTCTTCTATTTTATTAGAAGATTCTGAAATATATGTTTTCTTAGCAATTTACCGAAAGCTCGAAACTTTTGAAAAGTAAGCTAAGAAAAGTTTTCTTGAATGATATATTTATTCCTTACAAATGTATTCGTCGGTAAAAAGTGTTTTAATTATAAAGTAGATTGAAAAGAAAAAACCATAGATAAAAATCATTACTCCTTCAACAATTTTTTAAACCATTTAGCAGATTATTTTTTATCGCGATGAAAAGGTTTTTAGAATTCTTATCGCAGTTCATATTTTTCAAGTTTTCAGACTCCGAGAAGTTTCGAGCAATATTATTTTCCATTTGAGCTTAAAATGTTAATTTTTAGTTAACGGTTAATTTTTTAAATGGTATTTTGATAGTTAAATCTGATTTAAGTATTTTTCTTTAAATCAGCTCTTAACTATATAATATTCGCCTAAAATATTAAAATATGAATGCTGGGGAAATATTAATTTGAATTGAAATTTTTGCTATCGAAAGAATTTTTGTTCATGAAAATCGTGACGAAAACTGAAAATCTCATAAAAAATTTTTTATTTGTAAATTCTCTTGTCATTGAATGAGAAAAAATAAATAAATGAATGAAGAAATATTGTAAAGTAAAATTAAATGTTGAGTAGAAGTTGAAAAAAAGTTTCTTTTCGACATTTTTAACTTTAAAATATAATTATTTCATCAACAAAATATAGTATTAAAGTAAAAAATTAAGTATTAATGATGCTCATTTAATCATAATTTGATCACAAGAATATACAATATTCATTATTTCAGTTAAGAAAACCCATATATTTTGTATAATTGTGCTGTTCAATACTGTGTTTATTCACCAGTTTTTCTCTCAAAAATTTATGTAGTACGTTTATTTCCTTATACTTTTTATTTCTCGAGCAGCTAATTGCAAAATATTTAATATATTTGATCCACCAACAAATGAATATTTTAGTCGAATTAAATATTTTGATAATATGGATTTTCGTCTGCAAATTAATACAAATTTTATATAATAATAAATTGTTTCAGATATCAAAGTTGAAGAGAAGTTTAATCTATATAAAATCTGAGCATTAAAATTTAAAAAGTCACTTCGTATGAGAACTGTTTGTGGTGAAAACACGTTTTCTGCCATCCTTCGAGACTAATGACTGTTCCAAACTCTTCGTTCCAGGAAACTGTTTTGACAGTTTTCTGTAAATGGGAGAAAAGGCAGAAAGAGCGTCGACTCTGGAGAACTCATCTGCGCCTAAACGCTCGCTGTTGGCGTCGAGGAATGTCGAGTGAGTGAGTCAGTGGACGTGACCCTGGGAGTGTGGGGGCGAGGACTCTGAGTGGAAACACTTGGCAGATTTGTTTACCCCATCAGGTGTGAGTCCGGATTGCGGAAGGGGTGAGCTGCAAAAATAGAAATGAGATACGGCTCGTGGTTTGGATTGCATCCAACGTGAGTCAGAAACGGTCAATCTCAGATACTTTCTAGCACAGTTTGGAAAATAAATAACTGTTTAAAATCCGACAACCTGCTATAAGTGGGCTGGGAATTGATTCATCCTGAGATCCAATTGAAATGATCTTTTATCGCGGTTTCATTCTATATTATTCTCAATTGGATTACATGAGCTACTTGCAGAACAGAAGTTATTTTGTCCGTATCTGTAATCCTGTATTTTCATCAAAAGAAATTAATAGACAGGATTTAGGCGTTCTTTATACAAATTATAAAATTACAATTCTATATTCATATCTTAAAACTTTTTTTACTCATTCTTATTTGCAAATGAGTCATATTAGAGTAATTTGCTTGCAATGAATTATTACTAACGTACAGTTTTTTCGTGTAAACTTTGCTTATTTGAGAAAGAGAAAATTTATTTAAACAAATAAATTACAGGAACTTCTATAATTAGTAAGAAATTATATTCATATTACCTTTACTCGCTAAAATTTGATACAAATTTCAACTTTATGAATTGGAGTTTGTAATTCTCTGAAAATGATTTTGCATAAAGGGGGGCGTATTGACTACATCAATGATTATATTTTTGTTTGTATTCTTTTCAGATGTTTCGTTTATACTTTTATTTATCGAAGAATATGCACCAGAGTTAAAAATATTGTTGAAAATTAATTGCATTGCTTTATTAAAAAAAGAAGAATCTCTGGTGAAACTGACATCCGTGATCACCTGTCTCTAGAGCTGAATGAAAATAAAGAATATAAATTACGACATCATAAATTATTTGAATTTTATACGCCACGCAAATAATATGAATTTTATTGGAATGCGATTACCTGAAAACAATAATACAATCATAATAACATGGTAAATTAAACATTAAATGTATAGCATTTTTTAGTGTGTGTATTTTGTTAAGCATAATACAGTATTTAAGTTTACGCATCGTATATACCTGTATTTTGATATATCACAACAATTCTTTTCATAACATCTCAATTTGATCCTTCAAAGCTAACTCATGGATTTGGTTGTGTAATATCTTAATGTTTCGTTTATCATTTTCTAAATGTTTGGGCATTTGCTTTCTTCTCTATATAAATTATCCTTCCTCCTCGTAGAATTATCATTTTTTTTTCTTTTTTGAATTTTTTTTCTATGAGCCATTTTTCTTAGGAGATGCATCACAAGTCAAGCTTGTAATTCTCATAGTCTTTAACCCTCGGGTTGCGACACGGGATGGAGTCATCAAATAGTTTTTGGTTGGTCGATTTTTGAAGTGATTGTCGTGGCAGAGAGCTATGAATAGATTGCTAAACGATCTGCTTATTATTCTCAATATCTCGTTTGCTGCTTAATCTCAATCTTCCTTCTAACAATCGTATTGACTTCGATTTGTAAAGAATTACCATAGTAATTTTAAGACATGTTTATTCCACATTTTTCTGTACCTGCAGGGAATACTTCAGGATGTAACAAAAAGAATTATTAAATTAAAAGAGTTGCAAAATATTTTACAACATTATGAATGCATTAAAATAAATTATAAAAGCAAGCATGTGCATGTAAACTAAACTTTAAAGAATAATTAAAAATATTGCGAATTTTTTAGAAATATAAATATATTAGAAGATGGAATAAATCCTAATTTTTTATGATACTTTTAATTTTGGTGTAAAAATAAAAAAACAATAATAAACATCAACTTAATCATCATTATTTCATACATTAATGAAAATCATATTCTTGAAAAAAATGTGATCATCTTTAATTTTCAATTTTTATATATTAAATATATAAAAACTGAAAATTAAATATTGTTACTAATTGCTCACGTTGATGATCAAACAATTTTAAATTAAGAATATTGTGCTGAAACAATTAAAATTTTATGTCTTTATTATTATTATCATTTACTAAAACTAAAATATGTGTTAATTGAAAATTTTATTAATGAGGTTTCAAAATATATTGTCATTCATAACTTAGAAGTTTCGTAGAAAAAATTTTAAATTAATTTAGCAGGTCAGAGGTCTCCATGATATAATTAAGATTATATAGTTAATGACAGTAAATATTAAATTTTAGTAATTCGTTAGCGCTAAGATATTTTAAAACTATTGAGTAAAAATTTAGTCATGTATATTGAAAATAAATAAATTATTACCTACATCGATTCCATCTTGTTAAAAGTAATGTCTTTCATTTATTTATCAACATAAAATGTGAATTTTCCTACTACAAGTAAAAGTATGTGCTTCCTTAAAAGACTATTGAAATTTAGAAACTTTAATTATTAAAACAACGATTGAATTATAAAGATACCTTAAATTGTATGGCATATATTTTTTATCTATTTCATTTGATTTTGCAAATGTATTTACAATTAGGCAATGTAATAAAGTAAGAATTTTCCAAAAATTGCTGAAATGTGAAACATTTTATGAGAGCATATAGTATAAAAATAGCAAAATCTGATCTTATCATCTTTAATTTCTATTAAACTTATTAAGAATAATTTTTAAAATCATAGCTAGATAAAATGATAATTTTTTATTTAATGCAATACACGTATATAGTTTTTATCTTTAGTTTTAAAAAAATTAGGAAGAGGATAATCGATGCCAATTTAATATCATACGACTTTTAATCTGTCGGGCTCAATAAATCAAAACAGAATATTGATATGATTTTAAGTAATTATTTAACAATACACATAATACACTGTAAATAAGTGACATCCAAAAATGCTCTTGGTAAGCATTGAAATATAATACCAGTTTATTTATGACTACAAAAAGTATATACCATGGCAATTCTAGTTAAGTTTTGTCTTGGATTTTTCTCAAAAACATTAGATATCAGATCTTACAGAGGTTTAGTGAAATTGAATTGTAATAGCCCGACTAGCTGAAACAAATATGACTAAAACATCCCAGGGTTTTTTTATTTATATATTATATATTAATTAAGGATATGGTGTCTAAAGTTGCAATAGGAAGCACAACGTACCAAGACAAGCTTGACAAAACAGAATGACGAGTGGAAGACCAAGAGAAGTGAAAGATACTGACCAATTTTGAAACGTAAGAGTGACCATAGATCTCAAACAACATCTGGATTTTCTTAATTCAATAATTACAGTTAGAAGTTACCTTTATGTATGGAGTATTACTCCAGAGCAGCAATTCATTAGCCCTTTGTCACAAATCATAATGCCAAACGTTACTTACTGAGTGGTACCATAATCACATAACTTGATCGATTAGTGAAAGATGACTATATAATCAGACGAATCATCTTCCACTCTTTTCCCTACAGCAAGGCATGTCCACGTTTAATGGACACCTGAAGAAGCAATGATCGATATTATTTCCATCCAACTGCCAAACTTGGAAGTGGATCTATCATTATAGGGACAACAGTCTCATAGTTATCAGCTGACATCCGTAATCTTGAAAGAATGAAGGGAGAAGTTTAATGAAAGAAAATCTAGTGAAGTTGTTTTTTTGTTTCGCTGTTTAAAGTTCATTACTTACGTTTTATGATGGAATTTTCCAAGATGATAATGTTATTATTCATGCAACAGAACTTGTCTAATAATGGTTTAATGAAAAAGAGAATATATTGTGGCCGTCGTAGTTTCCCTACTTTAAGGCAATCGAACCATTATGGCCTATCTTAGAGTATCGAATCTAGAATAAGTATTCTCCATCAAGATCTATCCTGGAAAATGAAATACTATCTCCCTATTTATAAATATAATAGAATTTCACAATTCCCTTATCTTAATAGTTTTCAAAAATTCTTTTAACACTTGGTATTTTTGCTAAATTTTTAAAGCGTTTTTTTAAGTTATGTCATTTTTTAATTTCATTATTTAACTGAAATAAGTCAGCTCTTTTTTTGACTAAACCTCTTCGACTGTTCTCAAAAATTTACTCTGAAGTATTGACCTATTAAACTTTTTACCTTCGTTGCCATGTACTGATTAAGCACACCATACAGTTCGCATGCATTAAAAGGAATTACAATTAGCGCTATTAAAAGACACAATTTTCGTTAACAAACAGAACACACTTGCTACAAGTTTTACTGTGTTCTGATTGAATGGATCATTTGTATTTATGTATGTGGTTAGTAATTGCAAATACAGTGAACTGAGATTAAACCAAGACCTCACATTAGAATATATTCTTTTAATGTTTGTGGGTTTTTTTCCCCCCTTTTTTGTGGTTATAGTCTGATGCACACCAGAAAATAATTAAATTGTGAGCTATACTTTCAGATGAGAAGGAAAATGCTTCATTATTATATTCAGAAAGTGGTTTTAACTAAAAAGTTTTGACAAGTATTTTTTTAAAATTATTAATAGAATACCATTTTGTGTGAGTGATGTGAAAGCATAATTCTGATTTAATCATTGGCGTTTCCTTTTCTTTTAATGCAGAGCAAAAAAAGCTTTAAAACAATGGAACTCTTTGAACACTAGTTTCTAAACAATTCTTTGTTCTACATTAGATTGGTTTGACTTCTTAAATTTTTTTCCTTCTTTCATTTTATTCTTTATAAAATTTGTAGTCTTGAGGAGAATGAATCAACAAAGATCATTTTTGTTACACCAGACATCTGTTCAGAAATTTAAATAATCGCGCCAAGCTAACCCACATCTTTTAGTCAAGGATAATGACCTCTGGCGGCATAAATAGAACTTTCTTCAAAAAAAATTAACATAGGATTAGTTGAATTACAGATTAGCGTGGACCACATTTAATTACTGTAATATTTTTGGGATTCAATTTAGTACTTCTGTCTATACTCTATGGAAGGTTATACTTTTTATTACAATCATGTAATTTTTATCTTCCCTTCTAATTGAATGACTTTATAGTGTAAGAAAATTTTTTTAATCTTAAGTATTTAAATTCTGTATTGCATTGAGATGTTTAGAAATATTCAGATTCTATAACGATTCGTTAAGACTTATCAGAGACATTTATTTAGTCTTTATATGTGTTCTGAAAAAAATAAGACTATTTCAATTTTAAAAATTGCAAGAATTTTGAGGAATCTCCTGCTTACATTTTGATTTCCCTTTTTTAACAAATGTATAAAATCACCAAATTTTTTTCAAAACTTTCATAATTTTAATTGGTGATGAAAAATTAAAATGGTAAATAAAATCATTTCAAATATAGGATTACATTAAATTAGCCGAAAAATAAAGCTATGAATAATATTAAATAAAATATACAAAAATTTAATTGAATTAGTGTAATCGATTTTTTTTCATTCTTTGAGTTTTATGCTGTTATTTTTAGTGTGTGTTAAAAAAAATCAAAAATCGTTAATTTAGCAAGCTTAACAAAATAAAGTCCATCATGTCAAAATGCAGCTCATATTCCGCTTTTTAATCCTACACAATTTTAACTCATTTTATTTAAAATTATGAATATAACTTTTCAACAAATGTACGTGGATAAATGCCTTTTATGAATGATTTAGATGGTTTGATAGAATTTATTTTGTTAAATATTTTATAGATTTTTTAATCGTAATAGTTTTTTCAAATATTTTTTAATTTGATTTAATTTATTTTTATTTTTTATTTTCCTAAAATTATATTAATATATTCGAAAAATCAACCACTTATAAATGATAAAAATTTTGTTATGGTTTTATTAGAATCGAAGGGGTTGATTTGTATTCTGTGTTGTATTAAAACTAATTACATTATTATTATTAATATTGTAAGAGCATTATATTTAGCACTTACTTACTGCTATTTGAGTTAAAATCATGTTCAAAATAATACGAATTTCAGCATATATATATTGAACAAATTGAAGAAAAATCCTTGCCCTTGAAAAATTTTATATAGAATTCCGTTCTTTTAATAAATAAATTACTTCGTTTATATATTAATATTTTTAAATATAAAAATGAAATTACGAAAATGATAGAAAAATTTTTTAGCAAAAATTTTTATATATTTTGCAGTTAATTTTTTTATCAGTTTCTTTTCAATTAAAATATTTAAGATCCTAGTATCCAAATAATGTTTTAAAATCACTATATCATATTTAGTTGTGATTATTTAATAATGATTCAATATAAAACCAAATAATAAAATTATATATATATATATATATATATATATGCATATATATAAAGATATAAAGAAAACGTATTATTAATAACGCATTTCGATAAAAAAAATTCGAAGTTTCAAGAACAAAATGATGGTGTGAAAAATTATATATATTGTGAAAAAAAAATTCTATAAAGCTTTTGATCTTTCATTAATTTCCAACTTTTGTGGATAGTTTTAACTTTTTTCTTCACTTATGAATTAGCAATTCCGAGCAATTTTGGCAGTCTATTAAAATATCCTTAAAGAAGCTTTACTAAGGAAACGTATAAGTACCACTGTTTTAAAGAACCGGTTTTTATTTGGTATATTTAAAATAATTGCATTTACAATTAATTATCAATTTATTGCAATTCAAATTATTACAATTATAAATTAACTATCAATTAGTGTCGAAAATTAAAGTTTCAGATAGTGCAGCATCCAAAATATTCAGTTAGAGGAAAATCTTTTACTTTTGTGATTTGTTCTAAATTGTTTATTATCCATGAAATGGAATTGTTTCCTTCTGTAATTACTGGCTATATAATTTATAATCAATGTCGTACACATGAGAAAAATTCGAACTTATATTAAATATAAAATAATTTACAATGAAAAATAAAATTTCGAATGCAAAATTTTTTTTTCAACAGAAGTTTATCAATTTAGATATTTCTGGAGAGAATACTTTTGGGATAAGATTAATGATATTTTACTTTACCATATAACGAGAGTAAAGGGTAAAAGTTGACAATTAGAGAAAACATCACTTGTTGTTGTCTTGTGCCATCTTGGCTGGTAATATGGGCGGCAGGGTGGGTGACTGACTGCGGATAGGGAGGTCCAGGGTTCTGGCATCCATTTAGGTCCGGGTATGGATGTACTTTCTCTCTTACCTGTCTTTGTCCTTTTTTTATATGAATGGGTTGTGAATGATTGCCTACCCTATAAACGGGTACCTATGGCATATGTGTACTGAGGAAGTCAAATTCCCCGCTAAATTACGGTTCAGATAAAAAAGTGGAGCAGCGCACCCCATATTACAAGCCAAGATGGCACAAGACAGCAACAACAAGTCATGTTTTCTCTAATTGTCACAGGGTCGCCCACCCTGTCAAGTAGTCATCGTGCAACATCGAGCAACTTCTTTAATATAATAGATATTAACATCACTTCTTAAATATAATAAATATTAACATCACTTCTTAAACGTAATAGATATTAACATGTATTGATAGCATCAGTTTTAATTAAAAACATCGTCCATTTAGTTATTATTTACCTTAAAAATAATGGACGATGTACTTGAAATTGTACTTGAAAATAAAAACATTTAATAATTGTATATTTTTATTTAAGTCTCAGCACATAACTAAAATTTATAAGAAAAATTAACTTATTAAATTAGTAAAAATCTGAGAAAAGAAATTGTCAATAACTTAACATACGAAATTGCAGAAATTAAAATGAGAATTTGAGCGGGGAAATTTCAGATTAAAAAATGTTTTGAATTTTTGGCTGTAGAAGATTTTTTTAATTTAGAGCATCAATTTATATATATACTATTATAGGTTTACATTTTTAAAAAGTGTATGTCTCAAAAAATTATTATGTTTTACCTGTTTTTCTCTTTTTGTTAAAACATCTTTATGATAAAAGTTAAAACATACCAGCTGTATACTCGAAAATAGATTCTGTTTTTACTTTACTTTCCACTTTTAATTATCTTCTAAATTATTTTTCTTTCATTTCCAGTTACAGTCCTACATTTCCTTAGAGTGAAATCGGATGACTCAAACATTCCAAAGGAACTTCAAAACACAACTAGTAATATTTATACTAATGAAACAAGTCCAGAAGAACTATTTAGTGAGCAAGAAAATGAATCAATAAGTACTGTTCCTGTGACAGAATCTCAGTTAAGAACTACTGATTTTACCACTCAAGCATGTAATAGTATGGGAAATTGTGATGAAAACAATCTAAATTCCAACTCTAGTGCACAACCTTCCTCTCTCCTTCCAAAAATTACGTGGAATCCAGTCCAAATTTTGAAAGTTACCCCGAAAACATCCACTTCAGAAGTATACAATACGGAAACTATAACGCAATCTACTCCTACAACTTCTGTGGCAACAGAAAAAAACGCTGAACTAGTTCAGACATCGTTTGAAAGAAGCTCAAGTGTTCCTACAACCACAACAATAGATTTTTACGAAAATGAATTGGATTCCGAAGTTAGAGACTTCGGAAACAATAATAATTTTGCATATCAGGGTATTTCAACTATTCCCTCAAGTACTACGGGTATTGAAGAAGAAACTTCATCCATAATGTCCTCAAAAGAAGAGAGTATCTCTGAAATTTTACCGAGCGATGATAATTTGCTTATGGATCAGCATTCATCATTAATTTTCAGTACTGCTCAATCTATAGATTTAAGTAGTATTCATATAGCTGAAAGTTCTAAAAACAATGTGGACGAGTTTATTAATGAAACTGGAACTATGACAGAATTTTCAACAATTCCTACCTTACCATTTACTGAAGAATTATTTTCTAATGCATCAGTAGAAATGGAAGCTGAATCTTTATTACCAGAGGAAATCAATTTTCTTTCTACCACCATTACTAGTCAAGTAACCGACTCCAAACTCCAAAATAATAGCCTTACAACAGAACCTAATACTGCTGCACACACTGAAAACATTTCAAACAAAATTAATCATGCTGATTCAGTTTTGGACAGTGAACCACAAACAACAGTTCAAACAAACACTGAAACAATGAACGGATACACTGAAAACATTTCAAGCAAAGTTACTCATGGTAATTCAATTTTGGTCAGTGAGCTACAAACTTCAGTTCTGCCTCATTCTATATATTCAGATAAAGATGAAAATTTAAGAACTGGAGATGTCACTATAGCTTCAAATATTTTAACAATTGATCGCAATGGTAAACAACTCACAACGATAATACCGACTGTTGATAAAGAAGAGGATATTGTTAAAATAAACATGAATACATCTAGTGGCTCACATGACTTAGCTCCCTCAGATTTAAACTCAGGTGCATCATCTGTTGATGAAATTCATTCTAGTACTCAAGAGCCTGCGATTTTATCTTCGTTAGAGAGTGAAGACATTTCCAGTTTCAATATGTCTGAGAAACTTTTATCATATGTGACAACTGTATCAGCAACATCCATTGATCAAAATGATACTAATATCTTTGTGAGCACCGAATTACCTTCATCTGAAGTAATGAACTCTCACGTAAGGAGCACTGAAAATTTACCAATAAAAAATGAATACTTAGAAACTACCATTATATCAGACTTATCTACGACTGCAGGTGAGGATGCAATTGCAAATGAAGCTTTTGATTTCACAACCCCTGGAGATGAATTAAGTACAATTGATACGGAAAATTTTATTAACAATAATGTTTTTGAAATTATAGAAAAGAACACAGAAAATAATTCTTCAACGACAATTATAAATAATAAATTACATGAATTAAGCATTACTGAATCTGTTACTGAAATTGATTCTAAAGATTCAGATCATATTGAGAGTAATTTTGATTCAACTCATTCGCCTGATTTTCTTTCCACAACTTATTTGCCAGAAAATACAAATGACATTACGTATTCATCATCTGTAAACGAATATTATTCAACAGAAAAAAATTCTGAGACAACTTACGTTTCTTCTAATGAGGAAGATAATTTTGTTACTGAATCTAACGTTTTAAATGATTCGAATACTGCAGTTTATGACAACATTGTTGTCGAACAAAGTACAACAAATATTTTAAATCTGAGTACTACTGTTGAATCTTTTATTCCTATTCAAGTATCTAGTCAGGTTACTACAGATTCTTCCAATACTGACCAATTCGGTACTCCTATTCAGGAATCTAAGCAGGAGGCAACCAAGTCTTTAAATGGGAGTACGGCACAATCTCTTTCTGATTTTGAAGTAGTATCCACTGAATATAATGATACAGTAACTAGTCATATTCTGCTCACTAGTGATTTTAATCCAATCGAAAACCTGTCAGAATCTTCCATGAGAAATGTTGATCATTTATCAAATATTGACAGTACAACGATTTCCGCCTCTGAAGAAGAAAACCTGGCTTCATTTACTACAGACAGCGTTATTTCTGAGTTACCTGCTAAATTGTCAACTTCTGAAATCCAAGGTAGACATCATTCGATTTCATATTCAGAATCTGCTTCAACTGATGTAACCGAACCACTCATTGAAATTACCACTTTTAAGGAAACTGTTGAATTTATGGACTTTTCAAAGATTTCAGATTTTTCCACGACTTCTTCATCGTTGGAAACATCCAGTTTGATCCAGCTCACAACCGCAACCCATAGAGAAGGAAAACACATTCCGTTCAGCACAATGAAAAGCAAAATAGAAGAAAATTCCATTAATGGAGTTATTGTTGTTTCTAGTACAATCACTTCAGAACCCCAAGTGACAAATGAAAATATATATGAGGTAAATTTTTTTAATTGTTAAATAAAAAATCGAATTGTCTGATTTTCAGATATATTTATCTTTATGTTACAATTATGATTAACAAAATATTCTCTCTATATATTTTAATTTTACTTCTCCATGTTATATTTTGGGTACACCTTGATTTCGACGGCGATGAAAATGATGCCAAGATTATTACCAAGCTACAATCATTCGCACATAATTTGTGGCTTCCATATCACAGCGGTTTCTTTCAATATGAAATCAAATGGCTTGCCTTTTTCATACGATTTTCACCATATGAATTCCGCAAGATAAGACTAGATGGTGATGAGCCGTACCTCTTTTTGCCTTTTATTCGGCTTAACTGAGTTCCACTATCTTGACAACTTTTCATATACTTTCCTTTACTAAGAGTTTCATATCGTCTCTATTTACGTATATTATATTGTGAGGGAGTACTTCTTTTTCCTGGTAAAACGAAACTGCATCTTTCTCATTCCTTGGTAAATTAAAAATTGTCTACGAACATTTATGTTTTTATATTTATTTATTTTTTACAAGCTTTTTTTAAACTGAAAAAATAATACTTTTCCACTCGGTTCGAATGCAGAATGAAAGTGTTGAGTTGCTCCTCAATTTTGGCTATTTCTTTTAAATACATAATTTGGTGATTTATCCCTGTCGCCATGAAAATCAAATGTATTGTAGTTTGCCATAAGTATATTTTTTAATTACCAAAACTGTAACAATATAAATTTAGCTATTTTACTTTTCAAGTTTCAAATGTAATATCGGTTCTAACTAAACTGCTATATTTTCAAGGTAATGGTTCTAACTAAACTGTTATATTTTCAAGGTAATTTGATTAATATTGATTTTTTTCAAAATTCGATGAAAATTACAAGTTTTGTCTCATGAAAAGTTATTGGATAAAAAGAACGCAATTCTTATTTTGAAAAACTATTGCATTTGTAAGTTGTATTATAAGTCATAATATGCATGGCAGTTAAGACAAGTATGCACATAATGAGACTAAGGATTAAATATATATGCTTAAGCGTGACGTAGCGTTGCATTACCTATGAATTTTGAGTGTTTCCTTTTGCGCATAAGACTCTTTTAACGCCAGAAGATACCTTCGACAGGAATACACGTTATTAAATCAGATAAATTCGTTGGATGGCTTGGAGCATTATCAGCTAAAAATAGCGCTCTTGATTCAAGTTTTTTAATTTCGCTATAGCATTTAATAGACTTTCAAAAATTATGAGGGAACCAATTCTGGAAAATTTTCATTGTTATCCATGATTTTTTATTAGATTCCCAAATTAATTTTAAAATTGTTTTGGAATGATACACGGTTTTAATTTGAAATATCCACTTGCATTACCATCCAGTAGAAGTGTGAAGCGATCTTTTGCAGCTTTAAATCCTTGTGCACGTTTTACTTCACGCGATAGAAATGTTCGTTTTGGCATTCTTCAGAATTGGTTTTTTGATGAATAGACATCAACATCAAAAAACCAATTCTGAAGGATTGTTTCCTCGCTCAATTATTGTTTTCAATGTCGCCGGGAATTCAGCCGCTGCTTTCGTATCACCACTTGCTGCTTCTCCTGTAATCTGTATGTTATGTAGATTATTTCAATGTTTAAATCTATTAAACCATCCTCGACTTGCAACGAAAGTTTCACTTGCCTCACCCTGAATGTAATTAAAAATTCTTCTTGCTTTTTTTTCTATTATAATAGATTGGCTTAATGGCATATTGCGTTCATTTCGTCGTCAATCCATATCGAAAGTCGTTTTTCCATTTCCTCTATTGTATTATTTCTAGAACTGGTAATTCTAGTTGCAGAGCTTGTCGTAGTTGAAGTTGCCAAATTCAATGCAGCACCAATTTTAGATTGACATTCACCAGTATCTAATCTTCTAATCACTTGCATTTTAGTTTCCAGTGAAAGACTTTTTCTTGGTGCTTTATTTAACCTATCTCTTCCATTTTTCAAATGACTGATCAATAAGTATATTATATCCTTCTAAATTTTAGCCCATTAATTGTATAATTGATTGAATTATTAGTATTAAAATTAAAAGTGGATGTGTCCAAGTTGCTTGCTGAATGATGCATTCTCTGGTTTCCATTTCAATAGTTTGTGATATTGAATTTCATCTTGGACTTGGATGTTTATTTTGAACCTTGTTTAAACTATAATTTATGGTTTTTCATTAGTCTTCATGTGTAAAAATTGACCACTGAGCGAAAAGCAAACCAAATCAGTCAAACTCTTTCTCTCTCTAAAAGGTAAAATATGTCTTTTGTTCTTTCTTTTTTCTCACATTTTAAAATTTTTTAGTGATTCAGTGATAATTTTTCGCAAGAAACGTGTGGGTCAATTACTTAAAAAAATTCTATGAATAAATGGAAGGCCACTTTTAGCAAAAAAGACCGCGACTTCCAGATTGACAAAGTTATTCAAATGAAATAAGGAATTTATAAATACATTCTTTTATCCAATGAGAGTCGGGTTGAAAAATTCAATTCTTTGATTTCTATCTTCAAAAAACAAAACATTATGTTGCTTATGGTAATGACGTTTCATACTCTTTGCAAAAACTAATTACAGAATTACATAGCAAACATGTGTTTTGACTATATTGCTGAATAAAAACATGTTTAAAGTCTTATTTTTCGAAAAATTTCTGTCATTATCCTCTGCCTTTTTTTTTCCCTTTCAAATTTTCTTCGATGATGAATAAATATCATTATTACCTGCAGAAAGGAAATGTATAATATAATCTATTTTTCACAAAAAGGGCATTAGAAGAAAAAAAGCAACATTAAAAAAACCATAAAATATCTTTCAAGAAAAAGTTTTATGAAAGAAGATATTTGGGGAAAAAAGTATAAACATGCGAGAAAGAGAGGGAAAAAAAAACATCAATGAAGCCAAAAGAATAAGACTGCCAACAACCGTATCTGCAATATTTTTTCTATGAGAAAGAATATTTTTTGCTTTGTTTTTAATGTACGCTTTTGAACAATACTGGTAATGAAGTATTATAACCAAAGAACAATTCTTTTCTGCTAAGGTTTTTCTTCGTGGAATTAACTTTGATTAATGTTTGAATTTACAATTTACACTTCAACAAATCTCAGTTTGACTCTTAAAAATCAAAAGTCACTTTTTCTATTCAGAAAAACCTTTTCTTACTTTCATGCAACTGTAAAGCGATAGTATAACTAAGATTTTGACAATTTTTGATGAACTACAAGTTAGTTATCTCTTTGATCATAGCTGTCAATTTGCACACCCTAAAGTTGACATACTTTAATTTTTTCTAGAAATGTATAGTTAAGAGTGATTTAAAAAAATTCATTTTTGTGATTGCATTAGAAAAAATATTATTATATTATTACTTGTGAATAGTTTCTATATTTCACTATTTATTATTGAGGATTATGAGGGAAGAAAAGAGAGGGAATTACACATTTTCCTTCACGAAACTAAATTGGCGCAGTTTGTCCTTTTTTGGACCTTGTGCCAAAAAACCCAATCAACCTACCAATCACGAAACTAAATGTTTACGATTCTATTATGATTGCAATTTTTGTCTTTAATACGTCGCCAAATGAATTTTATAAATGTTTGTTGAATTAGAAAAATATCAACTTTACCATTTATTCTTTTTTTTCATATAAGGTGTTTTTGATAAGTTAATGAGATATGCATTTTAATGTGACCATATTCTTTCTCACAGCGCGAGGAAAATAGGAGTAGTTTATTGGAGTTGATCTGACATATGTCAAATCTTTAAAGAGGATAAGCCACTAAGTAAAAGATACTTTTTGCGTAGTTTTCATTCAATTTTCCTTCTTCACACTTTTATTAAAAAAAACAATAAATCATATGTTGCACTTCATTTTCAAAATGAATGTCATAAACAATAAAGTCCACACTTTCATGAAATATTCGGTTATTATGATAAATATTACTGTCTGGTAACGTTCCTGTCTATAAGACATGAAAAAAGTGTGAAGATGCTAAGGGAAAAAATAAATCTCATTTCTTTATTAAATTTCAATTATGATTTTAAAAAAAGGATGGGATGACTTTGAAAAATACAGCAAATGTCTTTAGTTAAGTTTAAGAAATTTTAAGTGTATTCAAAATAGTTTCTTTCGTCATCGATCTTTTACGCATTAGCATAGAGGAAAAAAATTATTAATTTAGAATTCTATTAATGAAATTTTTAAAAATTTAAATCGTCCTTATGATTTAAACTAACCATAAAGTGGCTGTTTTGCTTTGTCTTCTTCATTTTGCTTCTACTGTTCTATTGTCCATGTGTTAATGTTTGCTGCCCCTCGAAGTATGTGATTTGAAGACAGGCAGCGAATTCTTCGACAAGTCGGATTAACAACGCCATCTTAATACGATGTGATGTGGGTGAAACGTTATCTGACGTCATGGATATTTTAAACCAATGAGAATCGTAATAAAGTGGCGTACTTAGGATCTCAACTGTAATGAAAGAAGCAATCACTTTACGGTTAAAAAAGAAAAGAAAAAAATTTTTTTGTGATGAAAATTGATGTGTGAAAAACGATGATGAAAATTTCTACTTGAGAAAGTGAGCAGTAGTTTGGTGAAAAATGGCACCTTTTTTGGATCCTATAGATCTTCTTCTTCTTCTTAGAATTGGGTTTGTATGTCATTGGGCACCTCTGCTTTTATCAGCATTTTGTACCATTAACTCCAAACCCAATGTTTCCTAGTTCCAGTTGCTCGGGTCACCCACTTTATTAATAAAGTCCGATAACCCTTTAATGGAGTCTAGGTGTAACTCTCTAGTATGGATGATGCCTAAAGAGGTTAATCTAGGGAGGGCAAGAGCCTCGCATTCATAAATGATATGCTCTGCCGTTTCCTCTTGCGTATGACATTTCCAGCAGATAGGGTCTTGCTGAAACAGTCCCATCTGGTCAGAGAGTCAGTCATACTAAGGATAGCTTCCTGACTTTCACCAGAAGATGGTTTATAGGTCATTTCTACCTCAAGTGAAGGATTCATTACTGCCCCTTTACAAGACAGCCTCTGAGTTCCCTTGTCTTTTTCAGCAAGGTCTACTTCAGAGGCATCACCTGCAGATGCAGAAAGGTTTGTTATTTCTTGTGTCTTTTCAGCCACAAGATAACAACTTATAAGCTCAGGTAATATAAGTCCACCCAGCATTGCCTGAGATACTGGGCAAGACAAATTACTCTAGAAGTTTGCCAGGCAACTAGAGGCTCCGTTAAGACACCAATACCACGGTGCCAATTAGCCCTAGGCACGGATCGCATAACACCAGGGTTTGCGGGAGCTGGTTCGCGGCCTCTGATTCTATATTCAAGGCTATCCTGTCATTCCTACAGGACGTTCGGTGATCCACCACATACCGACGCGCCTGGTAGCTTGCTCAAGCCCCAGGATCCTATAGATAACAGATTAATACCTGATTCGATCGTTATGCTAGGCGTTATGAAAGGCCTTTCGAATTAAATAAATATCTATTATTTTATTTAACGCCCCTACATTTTAATAAAAATAATTTCACTCATTCTAATACTTATACTAAGGTCTAATACTTATACGTTGATCTGATGTGAAAATATGGTAGATGAAAGACATATTAAATGTAGACTTACATCACTTGATCATGGTTTAAAACTACTGAATGACTGGCTATTTAGCAACTTTCATCTGCAGAAATAGTCAGCCGAAAATATGACAATAAACAGTTAGATATTATGAATTAATCAAAAGAATTAAGTAAAAGTAATCAATTCCGTACTTCCCTGAACTTGTGAGCTAAAATATTTCGTGTGAAAATTTAGTGTTTGAAAATCTTCATTTGATAATTAGTAATTGCTATGCCAAAAATTTTCATAGCCCATGCATTTTATGGTTGATAACCACAATGTTACACATTATTTCAGGGACGAGCGAAACTATTCATATCATATCCCAATTAATTTATTTTCTTATTGTACATGATATAATACGTCTGTCATTGTGGATTCTTAGAAACTGTTCTATATATATAGATTTGCCCATGAAGAAATTAACTATATACACACTATCATGAGAACAATTTAAACAATTGCGACCGAGTGGCAATATCTGATGGGTGATTTATAATTAGACGAATGACTTTCGGCAGTTTGGCTGTCGGTGTCCATAAAATAAGAATAAATCGAATAAAATACTTATCGCTTATTAATGGTTTGTAAAAACCTTATTGTTAACTTACACATAGTGAATTAATAGTGGCAGTTTATAATTACTAGTGGTAATATCGCGTTCTTTGGAGTGAATGTCTACTGAAAAGCGGGTGCTAGAGGTTAAGCTTCTGTCTCCTGCGTATATTTTTGCCAAGTGGATGCTTAGAATAACGTTGATATCTTCCCTTGAGATGCGTGAATGCGGGCCACTATTGTGAAATAATCAGAAAAGTTCTTCTGTAAAGTAAGGATACAGCGGATGTTAAAATGTCCACAACAGTCTGCGCTGTAATGGCTTCCACTATGCGCTATCAAAGAGGTTATCGCGTGGGCGATACGTTTCATTTGGGAAAATCGAAAGAATGCGTATCTACAATGTGATGTCGAAAGGGATTAAAACCGATAATGTGAAAAAATAATTTGACTTCAAAGGGTTGTAGAGAAAGAGAATTAAATAAGTTGTTCCAACTTATTACAGCGCTGGTTATTTCAGAACTCTCAACGTTGGAGTAATGATTGTCGGATGCGTTCAAAGATGTTGATGTCTGCCATAACTACGACGATTTATGCTTTGAGGTTTTTCTGTTCTATCTAGGTGTGTAATTATAGTATTAATTTAAGTTGACCTTAAAAACAAAGTCAAAAATGAAATCCGTTGAATGCAGATGCCAAGCAATGTGTTCGAATCGCTCAATCTACTTGACGAATTTCTTAGCGCTTCCTAATCTGATAAGTTCACTGCTAAAGCTTGTGATCACTGCTCATTTTATCTTCCCCACCTGAATTACTATATTAAAGTAAAATTTCCCCTATTAAGTGTCATTTTTTATTGAGCATTAAAGAAATAGGCACCTGTGCCAAGGAATATATTTAAGAATGTACTTAAAACTAAAATGTTTTAAGAAAAATTACAAACGTCGTTTATTTTAATTTGAGTAACAATTTTCTGCTTAACTAGGCATTTGTTATCAGAAATATTGCTTTTTTCTTAAGATAAATCATTGCAAAAAATATTTTTTTATAAAATTATATATTCTCTTAAAAAGAGAGAAATTAAGATGTTAAACAACACTAAGGATATTCTTTGTTTTTTCATTAAATTAAGTAAAAAAAATTGTTATATTTTTAATTATATGAAAATCGTAAGGATAATTATTTTGTACCAAAATATTTTATTTAAGTAATCATCAATACTAAGGTTTATATAAAATTTATTTATATGGCTGTTCACAGTTTGATAAAATTACATAAAATATTTTCTAAAAATGTACTTTTAAATTATATCTTATGATTTTTACATTTTACTATATTTGTTTTATAGGTACATTTTAACCAAAAAGAATATAATGAATTGAATTCAATAGAAAAAGAAAATGTTTTAACTGCTGTAATTCAGTTGCCTTCTAAATGCCATGTAAGTAATTTTTTGAATATCATTAATAGAATTTAAGTTTCGTAAAACACTTGATATATAGAATGTTTTTTTTTTAATGTCTTTAATGATATTTTTATTTATTCCAGGACATTTAATCATTTTTACAATAATAAGATAATTTATATTAATGAATTTGTTTTATAAATTAATAAATATTTTTATAATAACCTTAACAATTTTTTTAAGTTAGAAACAAATTATATATTTCATTTATATTTTATATAATTATTTATACTTTGAAAATTAAGAGTTTTCAAATAAATTTACTTATAATAGTGTACCAAATGTAAATCTATGTTAATAAGCATACAAGTCGAACTTCAGAAGGCAGATAAATTTAAGATCAGGATTTCTTATAAAAAGGCATATTTATAAAAACATAGAAATTTCCATCAAACTCCAACATGAGTTATACCAAAACTTTTAAGTTAACATATGCAGTAGAATATTCAAGTTCATGAATTTTTTGCAACCGTTTTATCACATGAGAAAGTCTCAATTTACAGTAAATAATCATTTGCATTTTAAACTTGAGCATATTTATACATTTTAATTTTTTGAGCAGTTGTATTAATAATTTGTTCATTCCTCAAGTGTAGCAAAGTTGTTATATACAGAAATACATCAATAAAAAGTAAATAATTAAATGCTTCTGGTATTGTGTGTGTCTTATTTTTTGCAAGAATTAAACAATAATTGGGATTAAATCCACAGAAGCTTTGTTGGGAATAGCATTGTTCATGAGACCTATTGAAACTTATTAATTACTTGATTGCTTATGGATATTTTTTAGATCAAAAATGAAAAAGTGCCAATTTACAATCTTCAGTTACCTAATAAACACTTTTTCTTCCCTTTTGAATTATCAACACTATTGGAATGTATTAATTGCTAAGAAATGACAAACATATTTAATCTATTATTTCAAATTGCATATGTTAAAACTAAGTGAAATGCTTTTAGACTGAGTCATCGTTAATTTTTTTACAAAATAGAAAAGTTAATTCGTCATTGAAAAACCAACATTTGAATTTTAAAAAATGATTATGACTGTATTTTCACAACAATGCTTTCTTGAAAAATAGGCTGTGTAATTAGCCTTATTCAGTTCATTATGATGTAAATAATTGTTTTGAATTAACAGATATCTCTTGTTTTATTAAATATAAAAATATATATACATTTAGTTTGTTTTAAATATTATATTAAAATAAGTTGATTTCAGCGCAAACAGATAATTATGAATAATAACCAGTGATGTCTGTTGCAGCTTTCTTTGCTTTTTTATTTTCAAGAATCAGGTTTTCCACTTGACTCATAATGATAAAACTATTTTTAAGAAAAGCAGAATTTAGCAAAACCAAAAACGTCTTTTGTGACAATAATGAAAACTGTCTTTCACCTTTATGTATATTTATTGATCAAGTAATTGTGGGGCATGTTTTTCTGGACACTTTTATTTTGATATAATTTTTTTAAACTTTAATAAATGTTTCATAAAATTTTCAACTTTAGAGAAAGAGAGTAAATAATTTAGAAATTAAAAAAAAATGAAGATTTTATTTTTGAATTTTTCAATTGTTTTATTTTTAAAATACAATAAAATCTGATAAAATAGTTTTTGATGCATATTTAACATCACAAAGCAAACTTTCCAAAAAAATGAAAATTTTTTACTGTTATTATGACAAGTAAATATCATTTCTACTTATAAATTTATGTAATTTTCTGTTGTATTATTTTAAAGTACAATTTGTTTTGCTGTAAATTTTAGCTGAAATGTAAAAATGTATTTCATTAATGCCAAATTTTTATTTCATTTTCTATTTATTTAGAATGAAGATGATATAAATGAAAAAGTTGTAAATATTCATCAATGGATTCACAACACTTTGGAAAATGGATATAAAAATAATACAGTGGTTTGTTTTCTTATTTCATTTCAAAATACATATTATATATTAAGTACCGATTTGCTAGCATTTTACTCTATAGTTATTTATCTGTTAGAATTTTTTATGAATAGAATATATCGATTTTATGGTAAGAAATAACTTAGTTATTTCTTTTCCATATATTTCATCTGGTTAACGCATTAGAAAGCAACTTTGTCAAATGTCAGAGAAAAGAAATTATTGTAAGAAAATAATTATATCATTAATTGAAAAACGTTTTGTGCATAGTGAAACTTATGGGCTACCTTAATTACATTAATAACTTATTAAAGTATTATCTTAAAAATTAAGAAAAAATTTGAGGAAATAAAAAATAGGAATAGAATCACAAAATCGGTGTTCATTGAATTATATATATATATATATATATATATATATATATATATATATATATATATATATATATATATATATATATATATATATATATATATATATATATATATATACATATATATATATATATGTATGTATGTGTGTGTGTGTGTGTGTGTGTGTATTTGTGTGTGTGTGTGTGTGTGTATTTGTGTGTGTTTGTGTCTGTATGTATTTGTGTGTGTATGTATGTATGTGTGTGTGTGTGTGTGTCTGTATGTATGTGTGTGTGTGTGTGTCTGTATGTATGTATGTATGTGTGTCTGTATGTATGTGTGTGTGTGTCTGTATGTGTGTGTGTGTGTGTGTATGTATGTATGTGTGTGTGTATGTATGTATGTATGTATGTATTAGTAGGCCAAAACTTCCAATGGAAAATATGTATGTAGTTTTCAAAGAAAAGCAATTAATTTATACCATGTATAATATTTTTCATTTCACAATAATAACATTGCCTATAACAGAAGAAACTTTTACACTATGAGGTAGCTTTTGTCTCATAATCGTTAAAAGAGTAGCGCCTAGTTTAAGACTAATTTTATTAAAATGAGCTATTTTCTTTCTTGCTAAGGGTGACAATCTTTGGAATATATTGTAAAATATTTAATTATAATTATAATTTGTGTTTTGTATGTTAATATATAATAAGCCATTTTTATTTTCTGTTGCTAAGAGCATTAATTTATAATTATATTGTATTATATTACAGAAAATATTTGAAGATGAAAGTAGGACTGTAAGAGATACAATTTCTGCTGATAATCTGGACATAATATATATTTCTCCTTCACCTGAAGTAACTCAATGCAATATCACATTTACATTTTATTCGTTTAATGCTTATTTAAATGGTAAGTTTTAATTAACAAAAAATACCCATCTGAAAACTTTTAATGAATGTATTAATTTTTTCCTTTACTATATAGTTCCATTTCAATTTAATTATGTATGCTTAATATTATGTTAATCTTTTCATTAAAATTTTACAGTTATCTATATAACATTTAAATGTCAAAAAAAAAAAAGAATGCTAATTTTAAATAAATTATATATTTATTTCCTCATTTTAATTACAGTTATGTAAAACTGTCTTAATAATAAAATCAAATAATCGTTACTTTATTTTATTGATATTATCCTTAAAAAGTCACTTAAAATTGTTATTTATTTATGAAAAAATTAAAATGTTACAGATTATTGTAATTTATTTGATAAAAAAAATCAATTTAGTCATTCTTTAATTATTGGTTATATAAAGCAGAAGTAAATAATGAATAGTTTTCTATAAAATTTAATTTGGCATATTTTACTTTCAGAATCACTTCCTGCTGATGTATCATTATTTTTATTAAAATCTCATGAAGAAGAATTGATATCATTAGTAAGTATGTTAGGAAAAATATAATAAATTTATATAAAATATTTTATAAGACTAAGTTTTCATGTTAAGGGAATCCACATTTGCTTTATAGTTCTAAAATTTATAGACTTTCATTTATTTTATAAGATTTAAAATGTTATAACAAAAGAGAAAAAGCTTTTGAGTTTAATATAATGCAATTCAGATTATTAATCATATTTTAGAAATATGCAATAATGTGAGACATTCTGTTTGATATATAAGATAGTCCATAAAATGATCGCGAATTAATGCATAATTCTTAAAAATGCTTTTTAATTCTTTAAACTGATGATAAAATTTAAAATGAATGCTACTGATTTCAGTAGTTATTAAAAAGTTTACTAAGTGGAAGAGTTTATTAATAAGCAAGAATTTTAAATAGTATCTTACCATTTCAAATTGCTTATTATATTTACTTTTTTTAATTGAAAATTTTCCTAATATTTAAATACCTTAAAACATTTTATTTTATAAAATTTCATAAAGAAACTAATTTAATACTCATTATTGTTATAATCTTATTTCAAAATATTTGTTGACAGTATTAATTTTGTTACTAAATAATCAACTTTGTATTTTCTAGAAAGTGTATTTCACAATTGCTTTAAATAAAATTGAAAATAGAACTGTTTATTATTGGGTTTCATTTTAATGAGACGATTTTTATTTCATATTTAACAAAATGAGTTTTATTTTTTTGTTGCAGGTCAATGCTAGTGCCGTCTATTTTGATCATGGCTTTCCACAAGAAAAATATGGCTTTTTATCTGTGATCATAGAAAAATATGGCATTATTGTTGTTGCAACTTGTTTGGCTGCAGTTTTAATGATAATTTTTCTTGTCTGTGTTGTGGTATATTACAGAAGAAAAACTAGATACTCTGCTCATTCTTTAACAAATGTAAGTATAATTGTCAGAATTTTTTCATTTGGAAGCTATTATAAAAGTAATTATATTTGAATATAATATCGGAATAACATTATAAGTTTCCACATTTATTAAGTCACTTTTGTATTTTTGATACAGCATATATATATATATATATATATATATATATATATATATATATATATATATATATATATATATATATATATGTTACAAATTTGTAAATAATGATTATATTTGTCTTAAAATATCTCAGACAGATCAGAAATTCTCACATTTTGGGCAAAAATTGCGGTATTTAGACGTGTTGTAGTTTAAAAGCGGATTTCCTAATGATTTGGCGACTTGGCGACAGTTGGCGAGATTCTTGGCGACTTGGCGACGGTTGGCGAGATTTTTGGCGACTTGGCGAGAAATCGATACTTCTGGAAACATCCATCACCTAAGCTCTAGGACCAATATTTTTCGAGATAGCCTAGAAGCTTCCAGAACCTTGGCGAAATTGGTAGATTTCTCCGCCAAGTCAGGTATAAATACCGCAGCCCGACATGGAAGAGTGAGTTTTGTGAAGACAGTCAGTGAGTGAATACGCGCGATTGGTTGTGACTGCTAGTTGTTCTCTGTCTGAGGTATTTGAGACCTGTGATTGGAAGCTGTTTCTTATTATATCTGACGAATTGTAGCTGTATAATTGTGACTGTTACAGCGGGAATTTCGTTTATTTAGTGAAGTTTTTACGAATAAAAGTCTTGTGTTCATTAAGTGGTCGCTTTATTCAACTCTCAATCAACACGAACCCGTGGAGCTCGGTACAACTGGTGTCAGAATCGGGGTTGAAGAGTTGATGCAGCGTGTCACAAGAAAAATGGATATGGATTTAATGAAAAGTCTTCTCGAAAAATTAGCGGAGCAGATAGCTGAGATGAAAGCTGGACAAGAAGAGATGAAAGCTGGACAAGAAGAGATGAAAGCTAGACAAGAAGAGATGAAAGCTGGACAAGAAGCGATTAAAACCGAGATGATGAAAGAGATAAAATCTGGACAGGAGGAGATGAAAGCTGGACAAGAGGAGATGAAAGCTGGACAAGAAGAGATGAAAGCTAGACAAGAAGAGATGAAAGCTGGACAAGAAGAGATTAAAACCGAGATGATGAAGGAGATAAAATCTGGACAGGAGGAACTTAAAAAGGAACTTAAGAAGGACATTGTAAGTGTTAAAGAAGAATTCTCCAACATCATTCAGGAGAAGATGAATGCAATGGAAGATAAGGTAACTTCAGTTGAAACTAAAGTTCTGGAGATAGAAGAAAACGTTGAAGAAGCATTAGACAATATGAATAAGAAGATTGAAAACTTGGAGAAGCAAATGTCAAACAAACATGAGGAACCCAACGTGGCATTTGTGCCTTCCCTAGCCAATATTAAACTCTCAACATTTGATGGGAAATCATCCTGGCAAGTATACAAGACCCAGTTTATGATGGTAGCGGAAGCTAATGGATGGAATCCCCGAGCCCAAGCTTTTCACCTGGCGGCTTCTTTAAGAGGAGACGCGGCTGACATCCTCGAGACGCTTCCGGAGGAGCAGAGGCACGATTTCCAAGCCCTATCGAGTGCGCTTGAGCTGCGGTTTGGAGATAAGTGCACTAAAGAATATAGCAGACTACAGTTAAAGTCCCGCTATCAAAAAGCGGGTGAAAGTCTGCAAGAATTGGCTGCCGATATTCAGCGACTTTCCCATCTAGCATTTTCGGACTGCCCAGCTGAGACACGTCAAGATCTGGCTCTCCATCACTTCATCGATAGTGTGAGAGATCCGGAAATACAGAAAACACTTAGACTCGCCGATGTCAAAGATATTGGATCTGCCCTAGTCTACGCACATAAGATAGAGGCTGCCCAGCAGGCCGCGCGTAAAGACCGGCACTCAATCAGAGCCGTCTCTACTACTGATACGGACTATGATCTCAGAAAGCAAATCGAAGATCTGCGGCGAAAATTCCGTAACTTAGAAATGAGTAAAGGTGGCAGAAACACGAAAATTCAGTGTTGGACTTGCAGTGCAGTCGGACACGTTCAGAGAGACTGCCCGAAACGAAAAGATGGTGGAAATGATCTTCCACCACAGCAGGGAAACTAATATGTGGCCATCTCGCGGGGCGGAGATGTCCAGAGAGTCAGAAGCCCCATTTCAAATTGTTTCATATTTCTTCCGTAAGTAGCGGCGACAACGGACTTTTCGTTATGGGACATGTCAACGAAGTTCCCTGCAGAATGATAATCGATACTGGAGCCAACGTAACTATCATTAGGACAGATTTGGCTCGCAAACTTGGTGAGAAACTCATCTGGACGCCGCCCTGCATTACCCTCCAAACTGTGACAGGTGATAAGATTAAAGTGCATGGAAAAGTCAATCTAAACATTGCATTTGGTAATGCCGTGTACCATCATATGGCATATGTCGCTGATATAAATGACGAATTTATTCTCGGATTGGATTTCCTCAAAGAAAACAATTTCAAGTTAGACTTTAAAAATAATGAACTACATTCATGTTCTGAAGACATAGCGATTTTTAAGACGAAATATTCAGATATTAAAACAGTCCATCATATAACTGCAAAGATGGAAATAACATTACCACCAAGAACTGAGACAATAGTTTCCGGAGCTCTTTCAGAAGATAATAATTTTCATTATGGATTGACTGAATATCCAGATTCCGACAATAGCGTTAAAGGAGTACTAGTGGCTTCTTCCCTCGTCGACCTTTCACGAAATGTAATCCCGGTAAGAGTTGCTAATCTAAGCAATAAGGTAAAACTAATAAAAGAAGGAGAAGTGCTGGCGACTTGCACTCCAGTGACCTGTATTAACCGAAATTGTCAAACCACACTATCTGAGCCTCCTGACACTCTAATTAATGAACTCCTTCAGAATGCAGAGTTAGATGATAAACAAAGGAATGCTGCAAGAAATCTATTATTAGAATTCGGAGATCTCTTTTCCAAGAAATCAGATGATGTTGGGCGAACCAAATTGACGCAGCACCGAATCAATACAGGAAATCATCCACCCATTAAACAACATCCGAGAAGATTGCCATTCGCTAAGCAGGAAGAGGTGGATAATCTTCTGATGGAAATGCAGCAGAATGACATTATTGAGCCATCAGAGAGTCCTTGGGCTTCGCCTATTGTTTTAGTTCGGAAGAAAGATGGTTCTACCCGATTCTGCGTTGACTATCGTCGGTTAAACAACATCACTAAAAAAGATAGTTACCCTCTTCCTAGGATTGACGATACACTTGATGCTTTATCCGGAAAACAATGGTTTTCGACTTTGGATCTCAAGAGTGGTTATTGGCAAGTAGAGATACATCCTGAGGATCGAGAAAAGACTGCATTCACCACAGGACAAGGACTTTGGCAGTTCAAGGTTATGCCATTTGGGCTTTGCAATGCACCTGCAACGTTTGAGCGCCTGATGGAGACAGTATTACGAGGACTTTCCTACGAAGCCTGTTTGGTATATTTGGACGATATCATTATTGTAGGGCGCACATTCGAATACCATTTAAGAAACATCCGAAAGGTGCTGGAAAAATTAAAAATGGCCAACCTGAAGCTGAATCCTTGCAAATGTAATTTATTCCGACGTGAAGTAAGCTATCTGGGACACATTATTTCTGCTGAAGGTGTAAGAACAGATCCTGAAAAGATCTCCACAGTCAAGGACTGGAGTCGTCCAAAAGATGTCCACCAATTAAGAAGTTTTCTTGGACTATGCACATATTACAGGAAATTTGTTAAGGGTTTTTCAAGTATTGCCAGACCTCTTCACAAGTTGACAGAAGTTAAACAGAGATTTCTATGGACAGATGAATGTGAGAAAGCTTTTAAGCAACTGAAGGAGGCGTTGACATCTTCGCCCGTTCTTGCATATCCCCAGCCCGAAAAATTATTCATTTTAGATACGGATGCCAGCAACGAAAATATCGGAGCTGTTTTGTCGCAAGAAATTGATGATAAAGAATGTGTCATTGCTTATTGGAGTAAATGTCTATCGAAACCAGAGCGGAATTACTGTACAACCAGGAAGGAATTGCTGGCAATCGTTAAAGCCATAGAACATTTCCACCATTATCTCTATGGAAGAAAGTTCTTCCTCCGGACAGATCACGCATCCTTAACCTGGCTTTTGAATTTTAAAAATCCGGAAGGACAGGTAGCCAGATGGATTCAACGACTCCAGGAGTTTGACTTTGAAATACGTCATCGCAAAGGAACTCTTCATGGAAATGCTGATGCACTATCAAGGAAACCGTGTAATGAAAGCTGCCGATATTGTTCTAGAGTAGAGAAGAACTATCAGCTGATAAATACTTCGGTACGCCAAGTTACTGTTTCACCTCCATCAAAACCAGACCCATGGAGTGATAAAGGACTTAGGGAAGCCCAAAAAGAAGACCCAGATATAAATCCAATTCTTGAATTGAAAGAATCTTCCAGTATGAAACCAAGTTGGCAGGATATCTCCACCTACAGTTCTGCTACTAAGCAATATTGGGCTCTTTGGGACTCACTCCATATAAGAAATGGTGTCTTATACAGGAAATGGGAGTCCGATGATGGACGTAATTTCAAATGGCAGCTTGTTCTTCCAAAATCAAGAATTTCAGATGTTTTGAAAGAATTGCACAGTAGCTCAACCGGAGGCCACTTCGGAGTAATGAAAACTCTACAGAAAGTTCGAGAACGCTTCTATTGGAGCAAAACGAGACAAGATGTAGAGAAATGGTGCCAATCTTGTGATGACTGTGCGGCACGTAAAGGACCGAAGAAACGTAGCCGAGGAAGGTTGCAGCGGTACAACGTAGGAGCACCTTTTGAGAGGATAGCATTGGACATTTTGGGTCCTTTACCACGATCCTCAAATGGCAACAAATACATACTAGTTGTCATGGACTACTTTACTAAGTGGCCTGAAGCGTTTGCAATCCCCGATCAAGAGGCGACTACAGTAGCCGAGGTTCTAGTGCAACAATGGGTTTCCAGATTCGGCACACCCTTACAAATTCATTCTGATCAAGGGACAAATTTCACCTCTGTTGTGTTTAAAGGAATGTGTCAAATTCTCGGAATAAACAAGACGCAGACCACGCCACTACACCCACAATCGGATGGCATGGTAGAGAGGTTTAACAGAACCATCTTGAATAACCTCTCCCTTATGGTTTCCAGAAATCAGCAAGATTGGGATTTGAAGCTACCGCTGTTTCTGCTTGCATATCGCAGTGCTGTCCATGAGACTACCGGATATACTCCTTCACAGATGCTCTTTGGTCGCGAACTTCGTCTCCCTTGTGATCTTCAGTTTGGTCGTCCACCGGATACATCTTCATCGCCAGAGGAATACCTTCGAGACCTTCAGGCACGTCTTGAAGATGTCCATAACTTCGCTCGAGACCGAATCAACCTGACGACCGAAAGAATGAAGACAAGGTATGACACAAGAGCGACGGGACATGAATTCCAAGAAGGTGACAAAGTTTGGTTGTGGAACCCGATTCGACGTAAAGGACTTTCTCCAAAGTTGCAAGCCAACTGGGAAGGTCCCTACACAGTCCTAAAAAGACTGAACGACGTCGTGGTTCGTATAAGAAAATCATCTGCTTCAAAACCAAAGGTAGTACATTATGATAGATTAGCTCCTTATCGTAATGTAGAGTAAAAAATCAGTAGACCATGGTCTGTTTGTAAATAGTATGTATAGATAATTTTAATCTTTTCTATTTTCTTGTATTTTTTGTTGCTTGTGTATGTAATGTGCTCTGTATCCTCTTGAAATGTAAATTCTTTTATATTAAATTTGGCCTCCTATTAAGGGATTGTACTGCCCGGGACGTGCAGTCCTTGAGAGGGGGCAATGTTACAAATTTGTAAATAATGATTATATTTGTCTTAAAATATCTCAGACAGATCAGAAATTCTCACATTTTGGGCAAAAATTGCGGTATTTAGACGTGTTGTAGTTTAAAAGCGAAATTCCCAATGATTTGGCGACTTGGCGACAGTTGGCGAGATTCTTGGCGACTTGGCGACGGTTGGCGAGATTTTTGGCGACTTGGCGAGAAATCGATACTTCTGGAAACATCCATCACCTAAGCTCTAGGACCAATATTTTTCGAGATAGCCTAGAAGCTTCCAGAACCTTGGCGAAATTGGTAGATTTCTCCGCCAAGTCAGGTATAAATACCGCAGCCCGACATGGAAGAGTGAGTTTTGTGAAGACAGTCAGTGAGTGAATACGCGCGATTGGTTGTGACTGCTAGTTGTTCTCTGTCTGAGGTATTTGAGACTTGTGATTGGAAGCTGTTTCTTATTATATCTGACGAATTGTAGCTGTATAATTGTGACTGTTACAGCGGGAATTTCGTTTATTTAGTGAAGTTTTTAACGAATAAAAGTCTTGTGTTCATTAAGTGGTCGCTTTATTCAACTCTCAATCAACACGAACCCGTGGAGTTCGGTACAATATATATATATATATATCTGATTATTTAAATAAGCTTGTAAGAGTAAAATATTCTGAAATATTTTTATACATAAATAGTGCAGAACATTGTTACCTTTAAGTGTGTTACATCTAACATTTTACTTTACTCTGTAATAGAAATAAATATTTTCAAACTGTATTATGACTTTTTATAATTTAGTAAAGTTTAATTTGGGTTATAAAAATATTAGTTTTGAAGTATTTTATGTAATTTAAGATTTTATATCTGGTTTAATATACAAGATATGCAAAGAATTTATGAAATTTGCACACAATTACTATACAATGCGACTTAAATTACAGTCTTATTCTTCAGATTAAGGTATTTTTAAATAATAAATGTAATCATAATAAAATTGCAAAATAATATTCAGCTAATATTGTTATAATGAAATAAACTATTAAGTTATTTAAGTATTTATAAATCTAGAAATATAATAACTTTTAGAGAAAGGAGCTTAAGATCGTTAAAGACTGTTGTGTACATGTAGTCAGATAGAATTTCTTTTTTTTAATTATTAGAAATGAGATTATTGAGAAAAATTTTTAATTGTTTCTTTTTTTATTTTATTTCACATACATTATAATTTGAATTTTTTTTTTATGTTGCCCATTATAATTTTCGCAAGTGATCATTGTTTAATATTAAATTTTATGATCTTAAATTGAGAAGACATTATTATAAACACATCTCTTTACTGTGATTTTAATTATTTTCATTTGGTAGGATAAGCTTCACAGAAATATGCAGGAGGCAATGGGACTTGATCTTAATCCAGCTGTTGTTATATTACAAGACGAACTGAAAGAGAAAGCTTTAAATGGTAATAAGATTTGCAGCCTCGATGATAATGAAGGATGGCTTGTTCCCTTCACAGATGTCCCTGTAGAAGAAGACAAAAATGCACCCTGTGTGCAAGATACAAAACTTTAGGTTATAACCCAGAATTTGCATTCGTTTTCATGATGCCAAAGTTACTATATTTTGTGTGAAAAACTTTGTAAACACACATTGTAAAAATGTCATTCATTTTCTAATCAATTGTTTATGTTTTTTTCTTATCTCATTGTCTTTGTTTATGTATAACTTTGATATTTTCATTTTTTAGTTCATATTATCTGAAATGTATAACATAACAGTGCTTAATGTATAATTAAGTTATGCAATATAAATAGTAGTGTATATTCAAGGAGTACTAAATCAGTTGCATAACTAAAGTTTGATACTGCTCTGTATGATTTATATATAATCTTTTTCATTAACTATATTTTTATTAGTTGCTGCTGATTCATTTGAAGCAATCATTTTTGTAAATATGGAACATGCACACAAGTGCCTTTTTCTTTTGTAAACATAGAATAAACTTGTTCATTCCATTATTTTTGCGCTTTTTAAACTAATATTAATAGATTCTTTTCTAATAATCAATCATCTTATTTACTTATTGTTACTTTTATAGCATATTTAGGTTGTTTATTTCAGAATAACACGTGTTTTTTTGAAGGTTTACAGCAAGGAAAATTTTATTTGCATACAATTTCTTGGTCCTTTTTATATTGACAAATATTTTTTTTAAAAAAAATATTTATTTTAAATTTTTATTAAAATGTCCTTTTTTGCTGAGTACCTAAAACTGTGAAAATATTCCAGCATAATGAATCATCAGTCTTGCTATATGACAGAAATATTTTCATAAAATTTATGTTTTATAAAAACATTATTAATCCTTGTAAATTGAACTCATTAGAGCGTGTATTCACTTAAAGTTTTAGGTATGAATTCACGCCTCAATTCATATACCTAAAACTTAATCTAAATATTCCTAAAATTGATTTTTTCAAGTATGGTGTCGCCAATCGATTGAAGTAATTTCATAAAAGTTTATGTAAAATCAGAAGTGTTATCAAAAAATCAAGTGGCATTCCAATTAGTTTGACTTGAATTCTTTCCTTATTTTACATTTGTTTGAATTTTGGGAGAAACCTTTTATTTAAATAATATACTTTCCTAAAGATGAAAAAGGTAAGAATTATATTGCAGGCATAATTATACTGTAGTATTATTAATATATTATTTTTTACTTGCCTAGGATCATCATGCATCAAATACATTGGTTTAATGATCAACAAATCGATGATCGCGAGAAGCTAGTAGGTCGCAGAGACGTTTTTAGTAGATCGCATTGACGTTCCTGTTGGTTAAGCTCGGTTTCTTATTTTGTGTTGCGTTGTGGCTTATCCCTCCTGGTTGACAGTAGTATCAAACCAGATCCATGAGCTCGAACGCCTTCAAACAATGGAACACAGCCTCAAGGTTCGAGAATTCTTGGTTTTTATCTAAAATAATACGGCCAAAATGCTGCCAGAAACAGCTTGTGTCGCATTGCATCTCGGTTATGGGGATAAACTTTGTCGTCTGTCACATGATGTTGTACGCGTGTGTGTCCACTTCGAAATCTTGCGAGAGTTGTTTGATAGCGCCTGTTGCAAACCTCAATTAGAACAGCGCCAGTGTGATATTCTGCTTACCATTCATGCAGAGGCTATCCTTCAAGAAGAACAGATATCTTGCCGCCCCCCAGCTGCGATCTCTGAAAAAATAACTCAACCACCATGAGTAGTATCCTTACGGCTGTTCTCTGGGGCCAGACCGCCAGCAACATTTCCGTATACATCCACATGCATAGGAGCTCACTGAAAGCTGATCAAAATCTGGATCATGTTCCTTGTCGTTCTGTCCTCATGCCTTCACCATTCAGGTAAATGATGAATGGAGCTACGACTCTCACGCAAAATCTAAATATCAGTGCAAACATCCTCAGTTATGCAAAATTTCAGTTTCCTCATTATTCATGGTCATATGTAACTCAATTTGAGTCAATTAAACAAAAGTTTTCCCCTTGATATTTTTAATATCTTCTGGCGTGTTGGACAATTCCCTATGGATTGGAAAGAAGCCCTTATCATTCCTATTATAAAACCGGCTAATGATCCTAATAGTTATAGGCCAATAGCACTTACTAGCACCTTATGCAAATTCTTTTCGAGAATTGTTCTTCTTCGTATATAGCTAGCTATAGCCTTCATTTGTGGATAGTATTTCAACTCTACAATGCAATAGCAAGTATTATGTTAAATGTAATTTCAGATATGGTGGCGGTGGTGGGACTAATCCTCATCTGGTCTAGTGGAACTAGACCAGATCCATGAGATCAAAGACAGCCAAAAAGTCCAAAAGCAGAAGTAGAATTTTCACAGCCTCCTCACGAGAAAACCCCAAGCACTTCAAGATGTGCATGTTGGGTATTTTCTTTCACCGTCTTCAAAGATCATACACTTCAAGTGGGCAGTAGAAAGTCGAGACCTCAAGTCCTGCAGGCCGCCTCAAAGAGTGCTCTTATAGCCGGCGAGGGGGTGTACCTGGGCGGAACGGGTGAAGTACGTCGGGAGAGTAATCTCCTGGTAGGGTCACCCAAGGCGTGAAGGCCGTTCCAATATGCCCAGCTAAGGACTGCTAAGATAGGAGCCAAGTCAGACTTCTACCTTAGGTTCTAACATAGTACAAAGTGCTCCAGGTCTTCGGATCAACAAAAGTTGTCAAATTTTCCCCTTTACCATGAGTCATTTCAGATATAAGTTCCCGAAATGTTTCCATGATTTCAAATGAATATTAGTTGCTGCATTTAGATCGCTTTTTACAGAGATTTATGTTGAAATCTTGGAGTTGGAAAAAGGCAGCATCTATCTATTCTTTGTACATTAAGAAACTTGACAATAATTCTAATATCATTAAAGTTACATAAAAAAATAAGCATTACATTATTATTTATTACGAACAAGTGCTACAGACATGCGTGTGTACAAACTTGCCATGAAGTATTAAGAGTAAGTGTGAACATGTCATGAATTTCTTTGAAATTTCTAGGTTGTTCTATACTTTAAGAAAACATTGAAATGCTAGTTAAAATCAGCCTTTATTATATAAAATAACACCAATAAGTTTCTTAGTAATTTTTATCTTTCAAAAATACGGATTTATTCCCAAAAAGAAAGGGTACCATTCATTTAGTAGCTTAAAATGGATTTATTAAAAAAAAAAATTATTTTTTAAAAAATAAAAAGGACAAGAAACTAAATTCATCAACACATAGGAACTTTGTTATATCGACATTGACGATAATTTAATTCTTCTATAACTTAGTTTTTAATAAATGCGATGAAGTATATATATATATATATATATATATATATATATATATATATATATATATATATATATATATATATATATAGCATCACTTTCTGCTAGTAGCTATTGGAGGGTGACCACATTCTCACTGGGTTGCTGGGGGTTGGGGACGTGTCTACGTTAATTTGCCATAGATCTGTGGTCCTTCTGCTGGAGTGAATATACCCAGGTAAAACCTCGTAACCTGAATGTGGCTCAAAATTACGAGGAGCTTACGATATGTGAATACTTCAAAATCAGTACAATTAGGGATATAGCTATTATTATATCTATATAGTTTAAATCAGGGATGGACAAACTAAGGGCCGCCGGAAGTTCTTATGCGGCCCGATGATTTAATTTGTCTATCCGACGGAAATGAAAGGAAAACATGATTTATATATTACCTATCGATCTCCTTTTCTACTTTGTTTAAATATTATCTCCTTTTTTTCTCTCAAAAAGGACGCATGATTTTTTTACTATCTCTATTTTTGCTCTACAAAACATAAATCGACGAAAATAGCCAGCGCAGACAACTGTATTCGTTAAAAGAGGAAGCTCTTAATTAGAGCTACAGATTGACGACAACAAGTGTTATCTCTTTCTGGGGGAGCAGACATGAGAATCCAATGTAGGTGAATTAGACCTTAGATGCAACAGTGCATTTTAAGCTCCAACCAACCCAGAAAATCAGTGCTATATTTCTTCATCTTATATACAAGGTGTCCAGAAAAGGACTCCCTGATTTCAAAATTAAATATCTCGAAAACAAAGATCGATAGAGGAATGCTGTAGGAATTTTATACAGCAGTATTGAAATAATAGTTACAAAAGCTGCAAATAGATGGCGCTGTAATCGTTATACGTTATAGTGATCCGAAGCCCAGAGCGATCAGTTCCACTATTGAAGCGTGAAAGGAGGTTAGCGTACCGAAGGAAGAGATAAAAACCATGTACTCCATTGAACAACGCGTTTTTCTGGTGCTAGAGTACCACAGGTTAAAAGAGAGTCCTAAGGCAACAAAGCGCAGTTTTCAAGTACGATTTAATGTTCCAAAAGGAACCGATGCTAAAACCCTTCGTACGCTCATTGGCCTCCATATTTGCCGGATTTGACTCCCGGTGACTATTTTTTGTGGGGCCCTATGAAAGACATTGTCTACCCGAAGCATCCCGCCACGCTGGACGAGCTTGAATCGGCGATCTGTGTGGCATGTGAATCCATTTCTGTTGAGACTCTACGAAATGTGTTGGCTAAATGGACGATGTTTTTAATTAAAATTGATGCTACCAATACATGTTAATATCTATTACGTTTAAGAAATGATGTTAATATCTATTATGTTTAAGAAGTGATGTTAATATCGATTATATTAAAGAAGTTGCTCGATGTTGCACGATGACTACTTGACAGGGTGGGTGACCCTGTGACAATTAGAGAAAACATCACTTGTTGTTGTTGTCTTGTGCCATCTTGGCTGGTAATATGGGGTGCGCTGCTCCACTTTTTTACCTGAACCGTAATTTAGCGGGGAATTTGTCTTCCTCAGTACACATATGCCATAGGTACCCGTTTATAGGGTAGGCAATCATTCACAACCCATTCATATAAAAAAAGGACAAAGACAGGTAAGAGAGAAAGTACATCCATACCCGGACCTGAATGGATGCCAGAACCCTGGACCTCCCTATCCGCAGTCAGTCACCCACCCTGCCGCCCATATTACCATCCAAGATGGCACAAGACAACAACAAGTGATGTTTTCTCTAATTGTCAATTTTTACCCTTTACTCTCGTTATATGGTAAAGTAAAATATCATTAATCTTATCCCAAAAGTATTCTCTCCAGAAATATCTAAATTGATAAACTTCTGTTGAAAAAAAATTTGCATTCGAAATTTTATTTTTCATTGTAAATTATTTTATATCTAATATAAGTTCGAATTTTTCTCATATGTACGACACTGATTATAAATTATATAGACAGTTGTTACAGAAGGAAACAATTCCATTTCATGGATAATAAACAATTTAGAACAAATCACAAAAGTAAAAGATTTTCCTCTAACTGAATATTTTGGATGCTGCACTATCTGAAACTTTAATTTTCGACGCTAATAAATGGTTAATTTATAATTGTAATAATTTGAATTGCAATAAACTGATAATTAATTGTAAATGCAATTATTTTAAATATATCAAATAAAAACCGGTTCATTAAAACAGTGGTACTTTTACGTTTCCTTAGTAAAGCTTCTTTAAGGATATTATAATAGACTGCCAAAAATGCTCGGAATTGCTAATTCATAAGTGAAGAAAAAAGTTAAAACTATCCACAAAAGTTAAAAATCAATGAAAGATAAAATCTTTATAGAATATTTTTTTCAAAACTATATAATTTTTCACACCAACATTTTGTTCTTGAAACTTCGAATTTTTTTTTATCGAAATGCGTTATTAATAGTACATTTTCTTTTTATATGCTTATATATATATATATATATATATATATATATATATATATATATATATATATATATATATATATATATATATATATATACAGGGTGTCCAGAAAAGGACTCCTGATTTCAAAATTAAATATCTCGAAAACGAAGATCGATAGAGGAATGCAGTAAGCGGTATGTTTATAGTGAAAGCTGTAAGAATTTTATACAGCAGTTTGAAATAATAGTTACAAAAGCTGCAAATAGATGGCGCTGTAATCACCATACGTAATGCCTAGTATAAATAGTGATCCGAAGCCCAGAGCGATCAGTTCCACTATTGAAGCGTGAAAGGAGGTTAGCGTACCGAAAGAAGAGATTAAAACCATGTATTCCGTTGAACAACGCGTTTTCCTGGTGCTAAAGTACCACAGGTTAAAAGAGAGTCCTACAGCAACAAGGCGCAGTTTTCAAGCATGATTTAATGTTCCAAAAGGACCCGATGTGAAAAACCATTTGTATGCTCTTCGACAAATTTCAACGAACAGGCCGCGTAACTGATGATCTAGTGGGGAATGTTGGCCGCAAGCAAACTGCAGTTACGCCTGAAAATGTCGCAACAGTTTCTGGAATTATTTAGTAAAATCCAAAGTCATCCGTCCGTAGAATTGCATCTGAGACTGGTTTGAAGCGTTCCAATACGCAGAAAATACTGAGAAAGAGCGTGCACATGTTTCAATTCAAAATTCAAACTCACCAGGCCATACCCGTACGAGCTATGCAACAAAGGGTTGACTTGGCTAATCAGATGCTCACAATGAATGATAGAGAAGGATTTGATGTTGGCTGCATCTGGTTTACAGATGAAGCACACTTTTACCTGAATGGATTCGTGAATAAACAGAACTGGCGATTTTGGGGTTCCGAAAATCAATATTGGTGTAAATCGAAACCACTGTATTCTCCTAAACTTACTGTGTGAGCTGCAGTATGCAGCAGAGGCATTATTGGCCCTTTTTTCATTCGAGAAATGATCACTAGTGAACATTACGTTGGAATTTCGGAAAAAGTTATCGCCACACAGCAAGTGTCAGAGGATCGACCACGTACTGAATGGCTTATGCAAGATACACATCGTACCGAACAAGTGTTTCGCTTTCTTCCTGAATACTTCGGGAATCGAGTCATTGCTTTGGAATATCCCAAATTTACTGGTGTAGGCATGGATTGGCCTCCATATTTGCCGGATTTGATTCTCTGTGACTATTTTTTGTGGGGCACATATAAAGACACTGTCTACCCGAAGCATCCCGCCACGCTGGACGAGCTTGAATCGGCGATCTGTGTGGCATGTGAATCCATTTCTTTTGAGACACTACGAAATGTGATGGCAAATTTCATTCTTCGTTTGCGCCACCTCTGTAGTGCCAATGGTGAACATTTTGAAAACATTGTGATGTGATTTTTTGCAAAAAATGTTTTCATACGATTATTTTATTTATGATTGCTGATAAGAGCTGTATTGCGCCATCTGTTAGCAGCTTTTGTTACTATTATTTCAAACTGTTGTATAAAATTCCTATAGCTTTCACAATAAACATACCGTTTACTGCATTCCTCTGTCGATCTTTGTTTTCGAGATATTAAATTTTGAAATCAGGGAGTCCTTTTCTGGACACCCTGTATATGTGAAGTAGTTTTTACATTGTGTGAATGAACCTTAGAAAGAATAATTTCAGAAGTAGATTGACAGATAAGGAATTTTACAAAAGATATCATAATTTCACTCATCTCATTAACATATTTAAATTTTATAACTTGTATTAAAATTTAGAAATTTTATCTTGGCCCGCCAACCTTTTTTTTTCTAGTTTTTTGCCCACAACCGAAAAAGTTTGCCCATCCCTAGTTTAAATTATCGTAAGTGCTACTGTATTTTAATTGACATTTAGATTAATCGTTTTGGCCCAACGTTGTGAATAACTTAAACGCTAAAATTCCTTGTAAGGAACTCTTAACATGCATCGAATCTTTAGAGGACTTTAAATATATCAAGAGAGGATGATGCACACGCTGAAAGCAGAAATATGTTGCTTATAAATTTGATCGAACTCGATATTTTTCACTTCGAGTTTTTATATCCTGGTATTAAGTCACAGTAATGTATAGTTTTAACAATTCACAATAACTTTTTTTCTATTAAAATTTAATCCATTAAAACTTTTAAACTCAGTTGCTAATCCATCGTATTTGATAATATCGCCATTCTTCATATTGGCGCAACTTGGACAGACATCGATAAAATTTGTTTTCTTTATAAACTACATTCTAAAAAGCTAATTTTAATTTAATTATTTTTAAGTAAGAGAATATATATTTCATTTTTTTGTCTTTTATTTATATATATTTATAAGAAAAAAAATAATACGGATATTTAAAATTGCTTCGTCAAAAGAAGGAATATGTTGCATTTTAAGTTTTTAATACGCCAGTAGATGGCAGCATTATAGCATAATTTACTCCATTGCTGAGAAAAAATAACTAAATTTTTCATCAGTCAATCATTAATTTCAATTCTTAATTACCATAAGTTTTCAGAAGAACTCACTAACAATTTGTGAGAAAAAAATAAACTAACTCTAAACTATAAAAAACACACTTGAAAAAATGAATGATTTCAAAATGCTAATTAATCAACGTTCATTAGCAATTTTGTAATTAAGATTCTTCATCATATTGTAGGGATATTTAGTATATATATTTTTTGTAACTTATAGAAACCTTTCAGAGATGTCATGAAGTATCAAATATAGAACGCATTTCCTAGCATGAAAGAAAATAAACTCAAAAATCATTAAGTCGTACAGAAATTTAAAAGGTGGAAATAAAAAATTCAAATCAATCTAAATTTCAAATGATTTGCTGCAATTTAGATAACATTAAATTATGATGTAACATGTAGTTTGGTAATGGAAAATATTTAAAACATAAGAATATAAAGAATATTTTCTTAACTACTTTATTTTTTATTTAATGAAATACAATAGTTAAAGAAACAAGAATATGAGCTGATCAAATTATAGGAGCTCTCACATTTCATAATAATAAATTGATAAATCAATAAATTTTTTATTCGCCGATGTAAAGAAGTCTAGAATTAATATTTGTTGAAATCTAAGTAATTTAAATCGAAGGAATCAAAAATTGGATACACATATACAATAAAAGGAGGAATTTAGATTTTATTATTGGCTATAGATATTATAAGGCTATTGACGATAATTTAGTTTATTGGGTCATAAATTGTATTGAAAAAATGTTATATCGATAGATATTTTCTTTATCCAGATTTCTAACTACAAATCTTCACAAATGCATTTTTTAAAATCAAGAGTTGAAAGGCCAAGGAACACTTATAGAAATTGATTAAAAAGTTGAAAAAATGATAAATTATTTATTTAAATTTCACATACATTTTATATTGATTTCGTTTACAATTGTCACTGTAAAATACAGTAAACTAGACTATATAATTACTTATTAAAAATTAATATTATCTATTATTAGATATAAAGAAACAAATAATCAATCATAAATTGCACTTTGATCAACCACATCTTATGAGAATCATTACTTAAATGAATAAAATTTTCAGTAGAATCTTAAGCACAGTGAACAAATATCACAAAGTTAGATAAAAAAGAACTGAAAAAGTATGCTCATTATACCAACTATAAGAAATTGCGAAAAAGCTTTGTATTTTTCTAGAAATGACAGATATGTTACTTAATATAGTGTTACATCCTTTTATATAGATCAGTGTTTCTCAAACTTATTTCTTCTACCGCCCCCTTTGAAAATCAATTATTTTTCATTGCCCCCCCCATTTTTTATACACTCCTAAAACTTAAAAACCACAATTTCATTACTTTCATTAATTTAGTTATAGTGTGCTATATTGGTAGGTTCTGGTGCTTAAACTTACATTCTAACTAGAAATTTTTACCAGTGAGAGCAATTAAAACGCAACTTATAATATTAATAATATATTTTAATCAAATCAAAAGAAACAATATAAAACTGACAATTAAAATTGCTACACCAGGAAAGCAGCACGCCACACACGTGAAATTTGCATGACAGGTAGAACTTGCTGTGATATGCAAATGATTAGATTTTCAGCGCATTCATACAAAGCAGGCGACAGTAGCGACATCTACAATATGTATAAAACCAGAGATTTGACAGCAGTTTTCTCATACTCAATTTCCGTTTCAACGTAGTTTTCGGCAAAGAAAGTTGTTGTAATGCCTCGTGTAAGAAGAAGAAATGCCTATCAGTACGTGTCTGACTTTGATCGAGGAAGGATTATAGCCTACCGGGATTGCGGTTTATCGTACCGCAATATTGCTGCTCGCGTCGGTCGAGACCCCATGACTGTTAGCAGAATATGGAATCAATGGGTTCAGGTCAATCATACGGAACGTCATGCAGGATCTCAGCGACCTCCCATCACTAACAGCAGAAAAGACAGAGATCTTATCCGCATGGTCACAAGGGATCGTACAGCCACCACGCCTGAGTCGAGAAATAGAGTCATTTGCAAGGCAACAAGTTTCTGCTCGAACAGTTCGACGATGTTTGCAGCCGCATGGATTGTCTGCACGGCGACCATGGCTTCGGCTACCATTGACGCTGCGTCACAGACAGGAGCGCCTTCAATGGTGTGATCAGCGACGAACCTGGACGCTGAAATGGCATCACGTCATCTTTACAAATGAATCTCGGTTCTGTATACAGGACCATGATGGCCGCATCCATGTTTGGAGGCATCGTGGAGAACGCGCACTGCCAGCTTGCATTGGACATCGCCATACTGGCCCATCTGCTGGAGTGATGGTATGGGGTGCCATTGGATACACGTCTCGATCACCTCTTTTTTGCATTACCGGCACTTTGAATAGCTACCGTTACATTTCCGATGTGTTAAGGCCCGTGGCTCTGCCCTATCTTCGAGGCCTCCCTAATGCCTTGTTTCAACAGGATAATGCACGACCGCCTGTTGCCCTTACTGTTCTGAACTTCCTTGATACAGAACAGGTTCGACTGTTATCCTGGCCAGCACGTTCTCCTGATCTGTCACCAATTGAGAACGTGTGGTTAATGGTTGCCGATAGATTGGCGTGCCATTACTCACCATCCACTAGAGTCGATGAACTGTGGCATAGTGTTGAAGCTGCATGGACTGAGATCCCCGTACATGCCATAAAATCTCTATGTCTAGGCGGATAAATGCTGTTATTGCAGCCAGAGGTGGCTGGTCTGGGTACTGATTTCTTAAGATCTATACATCCTAATTTCCTGTAAGTCAAATCACTTGTTCTTTCCACTATAATGTATGTGTCCAATAAATATCGTTCTGTTACTTGCATTCCTTCTTGGTGTAGCAATTTTAATGGTCAGTAGATGGGTAATCAATTTTAGTTTATAAACTAATTTAATGGGATGGATGATTTTTAGCAAGTTTGTTTATATCAGAGGTGGGATTTTACTCAAAAACAGTTGTAAGTCGCCGCGTTTGGTAACTTGCAAATGATTTCTCTTTTTAGTAAGCAGCATTGTCACAGTGCTAAATCCTCTTTCACGCAAATATGACGATGGGAATGATATCAAAAATTGTTGAACGATCAACTACAATCCAGGGTACAACTGCGGAATTGACTTTTGTACCCAAAATTGTTGGTAGCCATTTTTAAATTTGATTTTTATTTCCTCATTTGTTGTCAGTTCTATAAGTTCTTCTTCCAGCTGGGTGATATTGCTATGTTGACATTTGAAAAAGGATCTAACACCCAGTCTTATATTTCCAATTTCAAAATGTCATGGAATCTTTCAATGAAATCACTGTGAAGATTTTCCAAATGTTGACAGTAGACGAGCAAGTCGTCGTTGTTGCAGGATAAATTGGGAAAATTATGGAGCTCACGTGTACCATTATTCTTCTTGTGTAAGAGCAGCTACGCATTTCCGTGTGAAAGATCAATCTGTTGAAATCTTCATGATTAGCAACACAAAGCTGATTAAATAATCTGTCATTTAAAGAGTTGTTTCGGATTTTATTGACTACTCTGATGACATGTTGCAATGATTGAAACAGTCGTTCACTTAAATTTCTAGCAACTAAATGCTGTCGATGTATAACGCAATGTACAGCAATCACATCAGGAATTTTGTTTTTTAAGCACGACATGAAGTCTTTTTGACACCCTGTCATAGCTGGAGCACTATCTGTAGCAGTTGATATAATATTCTTCAAGGGAATTCCTTTTTCATCTCAAAACTTTTACAGTGTTTTAAATATGGTTTCTCCTTTTGTGTCTGTCTCTAAATTTCTAGCAAATAAAAGTTCTTGACATATTTTTCATCTTTAATGAACCTCAAGTAAAGCAACAACAATGCTTCATTAGTTGGTAAAGTGGACTCATCCAATTAAATTGAAAATTGACAAGTCTTCAGGGGATTGCACAATGACTCTTCAATGTTTTCAGCCATTTCATCAATTCGTCTTTGCACAGAATTATTGCTCAAAGGAGAATTTCAAATTATATCTGCCGCCGGTTTATGGAGCACAGTAGTTATAACTTCTTTTATCGCCGGCAAAATAAATGTTTCTCCGATGGTGTGTGGTTTACCGGTTTGAGCAATTAACAGAAAGATATAGTATGAAGCTCGAAGTCCATCATCATCTTGCTTAGCGGCCATCAAAAAAAGTTTCGATACACTTGGCTGAGCATTATGCTTCTTTTTCAGATCTTGAAAATAGGCTACATTTTAATCCTTCTTATCTGGATGCATTTTATTTAAATGATCTTGAAGTTTTGAAGGCTTTATTGCTTCGTTTGAAAATGTTTTTGAACAAAGAAGGCACAAAGGCAAAGATGAGTTTGTCGAATTTTCTATGAATCCATATTTAATATATTCTGCACTGTATAGCCGTTTCTACTGTTTTGCTTGCGACATGGCTTTTTTTAAAAAAAATATGTAAATAAAGTGCTGAACTTAAATACTCGTTTAAAGATAGCGAGCGAAACCAGTAATGAAAATATAAGAAAAATTGCGAGCTTTTATATAGGATTTAAATACAGCAAGCACCGACAGGAATAAGGTAAACACACACAAACTCGTTTATCTCTTTCGACGCTCAATCGTACTGAGCAAGTTAGGACAAGTATCGATGAACCAGCCGATTGCTACGACGTACAATCCATTTTCGTATAGCAAAACCGCCATCTGTCGACCATTCTATTCTGAAAAGGGGCGATACGCTGGGATGGATGGATACGTCAGATTTTTCCTCAGACCGATATTTCAGAAGCACGCATGTTAAGTAAACATTTCTCTTTTGTCTCAACCCTATTTTGATGAACTCGAAGCAGACCTGACGCATGCGAAAAAGCGCTGAAGGTTTCTGCAAACGAAAACGGACAGTACGTCTATGGAGCACAACATCATAAGTGCACCGGCTCCCGCAGTTAGTCTTTATCCCCGGAATGTTTGTCACATTTGGCAATTCATGCATTTACACAGCTGTATGTTTTTCGTCATTTTACAACGTACGTGCATACGGCGTGCAGTCTATTTACGAAATCTATGTTAAGAATTTTTTAAATTTTTATACCATCATACAGGGTAGGAATATAAACTAAGTATTCGCTATTGTGTAGTAGGTAGGCTTTAATTCTAGTGAAATTTAAAGTATAAAGTAAATCAAATTACAAATCTACCATCGCCCCCCTAACCCACGTCAATGCCCCCTTTTTTTCTGGGCCCCTTAACGCCCCCCTCTAGGTCTCAAACACCCACAAGGGGGCGTTATCGCCCACTTTGGGAAAGACTGATATAGATGAATATTTGTCATTTAGTGAACATGCTACTTATTATTTTATAGCTCAACAGAGTTAAAGTCCCTTATAACAGTTAGCTTATCACCTCCAAGCCAAAATCAGATTCATAAAATCCATCTTCTGCTGTTCAACTAATGCTATATCGAAAATGGAAACCTTAGATGCATCAAGTCTTCCGATGAGCTTTAGTGAGACTTTTTTCAATTGATTTAATTTACTTAGGTTAGGTTGTTGCAATATGTTTCCAATTTTCTTTATTTTCTAATTGGAGCCACTAAACATTGCCAGGCGCCTCATGATTTTTTACCTGTCAAGTGAAGAGGTTTTCATTTGAGTTAGGTAATGAGCCTGTTACATCTCGGCCAGGAAAATGGCGGTTTTTTTCCACAAGATCTCATAATTTTGTACCTCTGTCAAGTTATGAGATTTTAATTGGAGTAAGGTAATGAGCCTGCTATATCTCAACTGCGAGAATGATGGCTTTCTCCACATGACCTCATCATTTTGTACCTCTATCAAGTGATGAGAGGCTTACATTTGAGTTAGGTAATAAGCCTGCTACATCTTGACCACGAAAGTAACGGCTTTCCCCACAAGACAACCGAAATTCCATTAGGTTTTTCTGTTTTAATTTAGTATATATACCAGAAAATTGTATTTTTGTTTACATGTTTTTATTTAGTATGCTCTTCACATTACACTTAGTCGAAAACCAATTCCCAACACAGTTCAGATCTTATTTTTTATTATTGGGAGAATTATTCTTGGGAAAGACGCTAGTTAAAGAGTGGATATTTTGCTGTATTCTTTACTAACATTTCTTGATATGCTAAAAGACCATTTACTCGTAAAATAGTATAAGAGAAGGTGAGTAGTTCCTCTGAGAACTATAATGTTAACACAGATGTATTCTGAGAAATGAAGAAAATTTTGATCCATTTATTTTTAGTTGCCTTTTTTATTAGTAGCATTAAAATTTTGGAATATTGTAAAATAAAATCAGGAGGTAATGCTACTGTTTAGTCACAGAATAACTAATGTCTAGTTTAACAGTTTTGGGGATCATCATGCATGATAAAGTATAAATAAATACATCTAAACATGAAATGAAGAAAGTTATAACTGCAGAAAAAAGAAAAATTTTGCTTTTGAAGATTATGATTAGCACCAATCATACATCGGATTTCAAAGCTTGCTTGAGTAGATTCCGGCAATTTTATAAATCTTTTGATACTATATTTTCTTTTTTTAAAAAATATATGAAATAAAAAAGATATTACTTATCATTTCCTTTGAGAATTAAATTATGTAAAGATTATAAATTCTCATTCAGTTAAAATTTGAAACAATACTTTTTACAAAATTCACACTGTGTCAATAGTAAATTTATTTTAAACTGACTAACAATTTATCAATACTTGAAATGTATTAGAAAATAATATCGAACCAAAACCAAAATTAACGTTTTGTAAATTTAATTTATGGAATTATTAACAAATACACTGAATTAGGGATAACAAGGGCTATTGTGTAGTGCTGCGCATCATTTAAGCGCAAGTGAGGGCGTTGTGGTAACTACATATATAGCGCGTACTGTGGTTGTTCTGATTTAGTTGTTGGAACTGTTAGTATGGGTAAACTGCCTAATTTAGAGGCTTTCGATCGTGGACAAATCGTAGGTGCGTAACGCACGGGCCATTCAATTTCCAAAATCGTCAGGCAGCTAGGATTTTCAAGGTCCACAGTATCAAGGATATACCAAGAATACATGGATGGTGGAAAAAAACTAGCGAACTAGCAAAGGACGATTAGCCGTGACAGTGCGTGGTGAGAGACGGCTCAGGTGTCTTGTACGGAGCCAACGAAGCCAAACATTCGCTCAAATTACCACCCAGTTGAATGACGGTGCCAGTCGTACTGTCATTAAACGGATTGTGCAACGCTCGCTTCACCTTATGGGTTTCGGGAGCCGTCGACCTACGAGAGTACCATTGCTCAATGCTCGCCATCGGGCTGCACGTCTTGCTTGGGCAAGAGAGCAGAGAGACTGGAGTGTAGAGGACTGGAAACGAGTAGCATGGAGTTATGAATCACGATTCTGAGTACTTAACTCTGACGGGAGGCTGAGAATATGGCATCATGTTCATGAAGCCATGGATTCCGCCTGCCAGGTTGGAACTGTACAAGGGATTGGTGGCTCAATCATGGTCTAGGGTGTTTTTTCGTGGCAGTGTTTAGGATCTTTGGTTCATGTACCAACCTCCCTCAACGCAATTCGGTACATAGAGTTTCTGGGTGATCACCTCCATCCGTTTATGCTGTTCTGTTATCCGCATAGTAATGGAGTTTCCCAACAAAATAACTGTACCACTCACAAGTCCCGGTTGGCTACTGGCTGGTTGGATGAGCATTCCTCTAGCTTTTCTGTCGTAAATTGGCCACCTAGAAGTCCAGACTGAAATCCTATTGAGCATATTTGGGATATTTTGGAACAAGGCGTGAAAGGCCAGCACACAGCACCAATGGACCTCGCTGAATTATGGAGTTTTAGTCGATGTTTGGCAAGCCATTCCCGTGGAACGTTTCCAAAAACTTGTTGAATCTATGCTTCATCGTGTGGCAGCCGTTATCAAGGCCAGAGGAGGTCCAACTCGTTACTGAATAGGTATATATCTCTAATTCAGTGGCACCAGTGTATTATCGTAGTGTGATCAAAACGAAAATGCTTGCAAATAATGATTTCACAACAAATTATTTGGATATCGTGGAACTTGCGTAATTGCAATTGAAATGTATTAGCCTTAAAAAAGTTTTCGAGCTGTCACTACTATAATATTCCATTATTGTAAAATTATAAGCCAATATAAATTAACCATTATTGTAAAATTATAAGCCAATATAATTTAACCAATATAAATTATATTGGTTAAAAATCATTCGAAATTATTTATATTAATGAATAAAAATATGAATTAAAAATTTTATTCTTTTAGTTTCTACTTTAAAGTTATTTAATACTTAAAATAATGATTATATTGTTCCCTTACTTATCAAAAACATTTAAGTTGATAAAGATTCATTGATATAAAAGTTGCCATAGAATATATAATGATAAACAATTTGTATTTTTTCATATTTTAGTCTCATAAAAAAGCAGAAAAATTTATAAAGGAGAGGTATTAGCAAGTGAAAAAATTCTATAATTTTTGAAGAACTAATTTTTTTTTCTAAAAAGAATGCTAAATGTAATGTTCCGTCTTGGATTTAAACCATTGAACTTTCAGCTTCCAAATATTAATATTTCTGTAGTTGTTTAATTTAAAACTATATAATAAGAAAATTTATTAAGAAAATATATAGCAATGGAAATGTATATATAACAGCTGGTTCTAGGATTTCATCAGAATTTTGTCTAAAATGATGATTTAATTTTTGGAAGTCAATAAAATTCTCCTAAAAAATTACCGTAAAATTATTACGAAAATCAAAATATATTTCTTAAATGATACATAATTTATATAATTTGTTCAACCACGCATGGATTCAAGATTTATAATTGTATTTGAAAATATAATATTTTTTGTTTTGAAAAGCATCTGGATTTTGTTCAGAATAAAATGATAAAACAAAGAAAATATTTTCTAATATTAGCATTTTCACAAATTTTATTGTTTTAATAAAAATGTGCAGAGCTGTGAAAACAGAACAGGTGCATAAAATTCAGATAGTTGACATACATTTCCACAAATAAAGTTTTACATAAAGATGGACATAATTTATTAACAGCATAAATATTACACAAACACGTAAATATGGAGACAAAAATCTATTTCCATTTTTTGCTTTCTTTTCTAACCGAACACAGCAGAAAAAAAGATAGTGAGTAATTTCACTGGCATCCACATCCAATAGCGACCATGTCCTCGTATTGCTTGAGCACCACGTTCATATGTTCGTCGAAGTACAAGAGGCTGACTGGTCGTAGTTCCGTCGGGGCGCAGCAAGGTGGTTCCACAGTGGGTAAAATGCCAAGTTCATGAACGATGCTCTGCACCGTCGCGTGGTTTGTAGGAATTTGATTCTGTCCCATGGGGAAGGCACAAGTACCGGAACACATGTAAGCGTTGTACCACTTCGGTGAAATAATCCAGGACGACCAACCTAATTTTTCGAAGTCAACTTTCAGCTCGTGGCGGGAACAGAGTCCTTTCTCACTTGCTGCTGCTGATCGTGCATTTCTCTGACTGATTTCATTGTCATTAGGCTGGTCACTAGCATATTCTTCTTTTACTGGTGACTGGACAGCAGAGTTCTGCAAAGCTATGAGAAATATTCGTGATATTACTAACAGAATCTTAGAGATTACTCAATCTATGTCATTTTTCTACAGTAGAACTCCAATTACCCGAATTAATTGGGACCTAACACATTCGGATAAAAGGATAATTTTCGAAATGAGTGTCTATTTTTATTAATTATTATACGTTGAAAATGGGAGAAAAAACTACATATTTTTAAAGAAAATGAACTTTTAATCAATTAAATGAAAATGCAACACTTTTACATGTTAAGGTCCCAACTGCTGTCATGATACCCTTTGTACGAAAAAAGCTGAAAATGTGGCCAGGGCAGTGCTCCATGCTTTTGGTCCCATACGACATGTTTTTTTTTTTACCTTTTCTTTTTTTTTTCTTTTTACATTTGTCACACGACAACAACAACATGTTAAGGTACTTACAAATGCTGAGTATTAATACAGTATGTATGCACATCGCTGTAAATGAAAGTCATTGCTTGCTAACATTTCTGTCAGAGTAAGCTGTTTAACTGAATTCACCCGTTTTCGGGCAGCCCAGACACGCATTTGTTAGACCAGTCTTTCCCAAAGTGGGCGATAACGCCCCCTTGTGGGCGTTTGAGACCTAGAGGGGGACGTTAAGGGGCCCAGAAAAAATGGGGGCGTTGACGTGGGTTAGGGGGCGATGGTAGATTTGTAATTTGATTTACTTTATATTTTAAATTTCACTAGAATTAAAACCTACCTACTACACAATAACGAATACTTAGTTTATATTCCTACCCTGTATGATGGTATAAAAACTTAAAAATACTTAACATAGATTTCGTAAATAGACCGCACGCCGTATGCACGTACGTTGTAAAATGACGAAAAGCATACAGCTGTGTAAATGCATGAATTGCCAAATGTGGCAAACATTCCGGGGATAAAGACTAACTGCGGGAGCCGGTGCACTTATGATGTTGTGCTCCGTAGACGTACTGTCCGTTTTCGCTTGCAGAAACCTTCAGCGCTTTTTCGCATGCGTCAGGTCTACTTCGAGTTCATCAAAATAGGGTTGAGACAAAAGAGAAATGTTTACTTAACATGCGTGCTTCTGAAAAACCGGTCAGAGGAAAAATCCGGCGTATCCATCCATCCCAGCGTATCGCCCCTTTTCAGAATAGAATGGTCGACAGATGGTCAATTGTTTTGCAATACGAAAATGGACTGTACGTCGTAGCAATCGGCTGGTTCATCGATACTTGTCCTAACTTGCTCAGTACGATTGAGCGTTGAAAGAGATAAACGAGTTTGTGTGTGTTTACCTTATTCCTGTCGGTGCTTGCTGTATTTAAATCCTATATAAAAGCTCGCAATATTTCTTATATTTTCATTAGTGGTTTCGCTCGCTAACTTTAAACGAGTATTTAAGTTCAACATTTTATTTACATATTTTGTTTTAAAAAAAGCCATGTCGCAAGCAAAAAAGAAGAAACGGCAATACAGTGCAGAATATATTAAATATGGATTCATTGAAAATCCGACAAACTCATCTTTGCCTTTGTGTCTTCTTTGTTCAAAAACATTTTCAAACGAAGCGATGAAGCCTTCAAGACTTCAAGATCATTTAAATAAAATGCATCCAGATAAGAAGGACAAAAATGTAGCCTATTTTCAAGATCTGGAAAAGAAGCATAATGCTCAGCCAAGTGTATCGAAACTTTTTTCGATGGCTGCTAAGCAAGATGATGATGGACTTCGAGCTTCATACAACATCTTTCTGTTAATTGCTCACACAGGTAAACCACACACCATCGGAGAAACGTTAATTTTGCCGGTGATAAAAGAAGTTACAACTACTGTGCTCCATAAACCAGCGGCAGATATAATTCGAAATTCTCCTTTGAGCAATAATTCTGTGCAATGACGAATTGATGAAATGGCTGAAAACATTGAAGAGTCATTGTGCAATCATCTGAAGACTAGTCAATTTTCAATTTAATTGGATGAGTCCACTTTACCAACTAATGAAGTATTGTTGTTGCCTTACGTGAGGTTCATAAAAGATGAAAAAATGTGTCAAGAACTTTAATTTACTAGAAATTTAGAGACAGACACAAAAGGAGATACCATATTTAAAACACTGTAAAAGTTTTGTGATGAAAAAGGAATTCCCTTGAAGAATATTATATCAACTGCTACAGATGGTGCTCCAGATACGACAGGGTGTCAAAAAGGCTTCATGTCGTGCTTAAAAAACAAAATTCCTGATGTGATTGATGTACATTGTGTTATACATCGACAGCATTTAGTAGCTAGAAATTTAAGTGAACGACTGTTTCAATCATTGAAACATGTCATCAGAGTAGTCAATAAAATCCGAAACAACTCTTTAAATGGCAGGTTATTTAATCATCTTTGTGTTGCTAATCATGAAGATTTCAACAGATTGATCTTTCACACGGAAGTGCGTAGCTGCTCTTACACAAGAAGAATATCGGCACACGTGAGTTCCATAATTTTCCCAATTTATCAGTATCCTGCAATAACGACGACTTGCTTGTCTACTGTCAATATTCGGAAAATCTTCACAGTGATTTCATTGAAAGATTCCATGACATTTTGAAATTGGAAATACCAGACTGGGTGTTAGATCCTTTTTCAAATGTCAACATAGCAATATCACCCCAGCTGGAAGAAGAACTTATGGAACTGACAACGAACGAGGAAATAAAAATCAAATTTAAAAATGGCTACCAACAATTTTGGCGACAAAAGTCAATTCTGCAGTTGTACCCTGGATTGTGGTTTATCGTTCAACAATTTTTGATATCATTCCCATCGTCATATTTGCGTGAAAGAGGATTTAGCACTGTTACAACGCTGCTTACTAAAAAGAGAAATCATTTTCAAGTTACCAAACGTGGCGACTTACAACTGTTTCTGAGTAAAATCCCACCTGATACCAACAAACTTGCTAAAAATCATCAGATTCATTCATCCCATTAGATTAGTTTACAAACTAAAATTGATTACCTATCTATTGTTTTTTTTAATTTGATTAAAATCTATTATTAATATTATAAGTTGCGTTTTAATTGCTCTCATTGGTAAAAATTTCTAGTTAGAATATAAGTTTAAACACCAGAACCGACCAATATAGCACACTATAACTAAATTAATTAGTAATGAAATTGTGGTTTTTAAGTTTTAGGAGTGTATAAAAAATGGGGGGGGCAATGAAAAATAATTGATTTTCAAAGGGGGCGGTAGAAGAAATAAGTTTGAGAAACACTGTGTTAGACAATGAGAATTTGCATGTGGTCACACTCGGGCTGATGCTCCATTCAATTCAAAGCAGTTTCAAAGCCGGCAAATGCTTCACTAGCTGATGGTCCCGAGTCTACTTCAACTTGGACATTTTGGTCATCTTCGACACTTTAAATAAGTTGACCATCATTTGCGATTTGAAATCTAGCGCCTCAAACATAATTCTTTCTCTCCTATATTTTCAGCACTGATTTCTAAATATCCAGGAATTTTCAAAAGAAGATTTTTGCATTCCTCAAGTTACATGTCATTTTCATCTTCCCGTTTTCTTACTTTTCTTTTTCTTGTGTTTTTTCATTTCTCCAATTTTTCTTCACTTTTTAAGTCTAATTTATTTTTCTGAAATTCTGAAAGCGATTCGGATAGTTGGAGTTCTACAGTACTTTGTTGAATTCATTTAGTTTATTCTTATTCACATTGTTACAAAAAATAAAGTGATTGGAATGATGCTGATTTATAATAAACTTAAGTCTTCTCAATTTTTGTTCAAGTTCATTGAATCTGAGTATCTACTAATTATTTTACTAATACTATTTAAGTGAACTAAATAAAATACTTCAAATAAACAAAATATTTCCCTACATCATTAAAATTATGTATCTGAATCCAATTTTTTCAAAATTAAAGTAAAATTTAAAATTTATGCAAACGAAAAGTTTAACTTAAATAATGTATACACTACTGGCCATTAAAATTGCTACACCAGGAAAGCGGCGCACCACACACCTGAAATTTGCATGACAGGTAGAACTTGCTGTGATATGCAAATGATTAGATTTTCAGCTCATTCATACAAAGCAGGCGACAGTAGCGACATCTACAATGTGTATAAAACCAGAGATTTAACAGCAGTTTTCTCATACTCAATTTCCGTTTCAACGTTGTTTTCGGCAAAGAAAGTTGTTGTAATGCCTCGTGTAAGAAGAAGAAATGCCTATCAGCACGTGTCTGACTTTGATCGAGGAAGCATTATAGCCTACCGGGATTGCGGTTTACCGTACCGCAATATTGCTGCTCGCGTCGGTCGAGACCCCATGACTGTTAGCAGAATATGGAATCGATGGGTTCAGGACAATCCTACGGAACGTCATGCAGGATCACAGCGACCCCCATCACTAACAGCAGAGAAGACAGACATCTTATCCGCATGGTCACAAGGGATCGTGCAGCCACGTCACGAACCCTGAGTCGAGAAATGGAGTCATTTGCAAGGCAACAAGTTTCTGCTCGAACAGTTCGACGACGTTTGCAGCAGCATGGATTGTTTGCATGGTTACCATGGCTTCGGCTACCATTGACGCTGCGTCACAGACAGGAGCGCCTTCAATGGTGTGATCAGCGACGAACCTGGACGCGGGAATGGCATCACGTTATCTTTACAGATGAATCTCAGTTCTGTATACAGGACAATGATGGCCGCATCCGTGTTTGGAGGCATCGTGGAGAACGCGCATTGCCAGCTTGCATTGGACATCACCATACTGGCCCATCTGCTGGAGTGATGGTATGGGGTGCCATTGGATACACGCCTCGATCACCTCTTGTTCGCATTACCGGCACTTTGAACAGCAACCGTTACATTTCCAATGTGTTAAGGCCCGTGGCTCTGCCCTATCTTCGAGGCCTCCCTAATTCTTTGTTTCGACAGGATAATGCACGACCGCGTGTTGCCCGTACTGTTCTGAACTTCCTTGATACAGAACAGGTTCGACTGTTACCCTGGCCAGCACGTTCTCCTGATCTGTCACCAATTGAGAATGTGTGGTCAATGGTTGCCGAGCGATTGGCACTCCATCACTCCCCATCCACTACTGTCGATGAACTGGGGCATAGTGTTGAAGCTGCATGGACTGAGATCCCCGTACATGCCATACAATCTCTGTTTGACTCCATGCCTAGGCGGATAAATGCTGCTATTGCAGCCAGAGGTGGCTGCTCTGGGTACTGATTTCTCAAGATCTATACATCCTAATTTCCTTTAAATCTAATCACTTGTTCTTTCCACTATAATGAATGCGTCCAATAAATATCGTTCTGTTATTTGCATTCCTTCTTGGTGTAGCAATTTTAATGGCCAGTAGCGTATAATAAACGTACACAATGGCTTGATAATGAATGAAAAATTTCGTGCACAACTTATGTAAGTCATTGAATAACATGGAAAAGTATAGGCATTTTATTATAAAACGGATGATTATTGGTATCCGAATAATATTATCTCTTCATTTTGTAGAAATATATTGTAGGTATATTTTTAAAAATGGAGAAAAAATTTAAATTTAAATTATGATATTTTCTTTGAGATTAGGTATTTGTTGAATATGAAAACAGCATATAAATCATGAGATATTTTTTTGAATCATGCTCTTGTTTTGACAGATATTAAGAAATTGTTTTAGAGGTCTCCAATGACTGAAGTCCTTTAAAATAAGGTCGGTGAAGCAAAGCACAAAATTAGAGGTAGAAGCTAGATTATTATCCAGATTAGTATTGATGAAAACTGAGTGCGTATTAATAGCAAAGAGTATTTTTTAAACGCCATTTATCTGCCGAAACATCTCCAAACAGATAACTATACAAATACAAAGTAAAAATAATTATTCCACGTTGAATAATTGAAAAAAAATTAGTATTTATTAATATAATGTAATACGTTGTTTCTTTAACGTTTCTTCAAAAACTAAAATAATTAAACTAAGAGAAATCAATTTCTCTTTTTTCTATGCACTAGACATGTTTCTCTTGATTTTTGTTTTTCTTGATTTCATAAAAAAAAAGTATGAAAAAATAGGTCGATATCTACAATTTCCTCATAAATTACTTTTAATGAAAATCATGGCATTACTACAAAATTAGAATCATAAATATCGGTTAATAATGAAAGATAATTATTAATAACTGATAAATGACAACTTTTTCATTAAAATTTTATTTTTAATTAGGTACGAAGTTTAGAAATTATCCAAAATGAACACCGATCAAACCAATTAAATTTTTCACTACCATAAAAATAAATTGGCGCACGTGTCAAACTTGCTAGAAAATCCCATAAATATGTTTTGCGAATCCACGCATGGCATCAAAAGACTAATTGATTTCAAATTTATTATTCAAATAAGTCATGAAGTCAGTTGTTTGTATAACGGTATTTTGTATCGATATTCGTAAAGCTTTCAAACGATGAGCGAACTTATCCTGGATGCTTGATTTACTTTGCAAACGAAAAATGCATATAGGTAGTCTATATTTTAGGATGCCCCTCAGTTTCTCGCCAATTTAACGCCCTATTGTTACTGTTGTTGGTTTATTTCTGGTTGTGGTCTATCGTGTTTTCAGCGCCATCTTGCTTCCTCAAACATGTACGATAACAAGCTTGGCGAAAAAATCGCCAATTTTCGCCAAGGGGTCTCTTAAAGTATATTTTTCTCAAAAAGTATTTATATTGTAAACTACAGACAAATTATAGAATTGAATAAACTTTAATTTATCAATGAGTCAATATCAAAACAGGAAATTCTTTAGATATAAAATTTCAGAGTGACAAAGTCAATTCAAATCTCATTTTGACAAATACTCATCACACAAAATCTTTGATAACGCTAGAAACAAATTACTTTAAGTTATACGTACTTGGATGATTTGCTCTTGTGCGTGGAGGAATGGACTTAATTCTAGTTGTATCAAAACTGAAGACAATTAGAATAGGCTTCTTCAGCAATTGTAAAGCTCCAATTCTTACTGGAAACTGCTTCCGACCACTAGCATCCAATATATCGATCGACATTCCTATAAAAACAGTTTTTAATTTTAAAAATAAATTTAAATATAATAATTCATAGAAATACCAACATTTTTTTAGTTCATATCTTTAAATTGCTGATTATAACCTTACAGATATAAAAGTTTTACCATGGAAAAGTTGGCAGAAATGAAATAGAATATGCTTTTCAAAACAGCGCCATATTGGATAATGAATGAAAATAGAAACTATCATTTAAGTTATACGTATATAAAAAGTGTGAGATTAAACTTCGTTGAAAAATCAACAGATTTAACACTTATAACATAACTGGTAAAGTCCAACTACGGACTAGGAAAAGAAAAACATGTTGATATAACAACAATACTTTTTAAAAGAAGTTTTGTAATAAAAAGATAAAATATTACGTTTGGTAATTAAGTTTAAGCATTTAATTGTATGTGTATATACATTGTATGTGTATAAACATTTGAGAATTTTTATACCTTTAGAAGAATACTAGATTTCATTTTTTTAATTAAAGAAAAGTATTTTTTCATTTAAAATAAAGTAACAGTTATTTCATAATAGATTTTATTTTATAAATTTTTTGAGAGAAACATAAAAGAATTTCCTTTTTAAAATATTGTCTGCTTTGAAATTCAAAAAAACATATTTTCAATCCAAACTTTTTAAGATGATAAATACATTATTTAAATATAGTAAGTTTATTCTTTTTTATTTACTAACATAAAAGCATATTTTAAATCCTCAAATTACAAAACTTATAAAATATAATCATTTAATGGCAACCGGTAAATAATGAGATGATAATATAGAATTTTACAGTTAAACTGTGATATGCCTCATTATTAAGTACCCAATAAAAGAAGTCATATTTAATGTAAAACTAATACCTGATAATTAATGCGAAAACTGGTTTTGCTTGTCTTCAGCTACTTTATTGCACTCCGGTATATATGTTGTTAAAACCAAATTCATAGTCATTTAAGTGTTTATTTGTAATTTTCGATTTGCATTTTGTCTTTAAATGATTCATGGTCGAAAATTCACTTTCACAAAGGTAAGTAGATCCAAATCAGGAAAGCAGTCTCAGAAAGGTTTTTTTCATAAATGGGACATTTTCTCTCATTAACAAGGGTGCAAAAATCGCTCGGTGGAATCTTTCCTTTTAGTTGCATACTTACTGAAAATCTCTATAATTTTCATTTCCAAAATATCAACATTTTTGGTAAACATATTTTCCAATCTTATGTGATACATCTGAAATATTAAGTTTGACAAATGAGTTAGAGATGATATTGGTTGAGCTTTGCGGAAATCAGAGAAGCGGAGTTCAAAAATATTCTTCAGAGCCGTTAGATTTTCCGAGTATTTCTCTGTTTCAATTGACTTGTGGTTGGTCATTGATATGGCTTGATAAATTTTGAAAAATGGATGAAATTTTTTTCTTACATCTGATTTATCCTCAAATTTAACTTAATCTGAAAAGCAATTCACACATGGATCGTAAATTTCCCAAATTTTCTCGCTCCGGTATTCCAGATTCATTTATATTTCAGCAATTTGGCTTCTAAGTAACTTTTTACCATTAAATTAGTGATAATTTTTTAAAAATTTTGATATTACTTTGAGTTTTAAATTGCATAAATGACGAATATATAAGAATGAATTTGCACTCCATGTTATTTTTTATAATGTCTTAGAATAAATCTCTTATGACTATAAATGCTCACCATATTTTAACAATTAAGAAATATAAACGAATGCCTATTTTTAAAATATTTTTTGTTCATTGTACCCATTGGGCTGGCGAGCACAAATTTAGGCAGCACTGCTTTAATCATAGTTCCCCCCCTTCCCACATTGACTACAATTACTTCAGCATGAAGTTTTTACACTGGTTAAAAACCTTTACATATTCTGTGATACCGAAGCTAAAGACAGAAGTTCTCAGAAGTGATGACTCAGGCGTCTGATTTCTTGTTGTTGTTGTCATGTGCCAGCTAAGCTGGCAATATGGGGTGCGCTGCTCCACTTTTCCAACTGAACCATATTTCGGTGTGGGTTCGACTTTCTCAGAAAACACATGCCATAGGTACCCGTTTATAGGGTAGGTAACCATTCACTATCCATTCATACAAGAAAAGACAAAAGCAGGATAGATAAATAGAAGAAGTACATCCATGACAGAACCGCGATTCGAACCCAGGACCTCCCTCCGCAGTCAGGCAAGCTGACCACTAGACAAGTTGGACGGCATCTGATTTCTTACTTCACTTTTAACAAACTTACTGCTTGACTGAGGCCAATATTTATACCTTCTCGGCATAGGCTTTGTAAATTTCCAGAACGATTTTAGAGTAAACCTATGGTAACTAAGCTCTCATTAGCCTCATCGACTCGACACTTCAGCTGTCGCTCATTATTTTATCAAAATCTTTCTGAAAACTCTTAAAAATTTACATTTTTTTGAATATGTGAAGAAAATATGGAGAAAAGAAAGAAAATAACAGGGAAATATGCTTAAAAGTATGTTCAATTTGGATATAATATTGGACATTGAAACAAGAAAGATCTTAAGGAAGAGAGTTGCAAAAACTAACAAGGAAGGAGGCGATGCTAAATAACTTAAAAGGCTGTTTCTCTATTCGAATCTTATAATACCATAAGCATCTATTTACTGTGGGTAAAGGCACAAATCTAAATTAAAAGAAAATAAGATTTTTTTGACTTTCGATTTAATTGAATTTCTTTAGATTTAACTGAAATAGAAATCCAAATTTTTCCGGATATACTTGCCCTTTTCGCACTTTCTGGATAACATTATGTGGGAGTACAAACATATTAAACATATCCTTTAAATGGCAATTGGATGATATTCAGAAAATAACATTCACAATGCTTCTTGGGATATTTCGCAACGGAGATTCATTTTTCGTATATCTTAATTGTGGAAAGCGCCACCAGAGGGCCATTCACATGTTTGCCACCGGAAGAAGAGAACGACAAGGTGATGGAAGAGAAGACGCGAATTGATATTGGACTAACTTCGAATTATAACTAAGATGTTAGATCGTGATTTAATATTCATTTGTAAATATGTAAATAGCATTTTCTTATTTTGTCTAAAACCATAATTAAATCATTTAAACAACAATGTGTATTGTCCTGACAAAGAACTGATATAACCCACATAATCTGTACGAAAAATCTTCATTTTTCGAACAGATTAATTTTTTGATTTCGCATGACATTTTACATATTTAGAAAAAAATAATATAATTTTATTTAACTATATTCAGAACGGTTGAATAATTTATCATTCTCATAAAAATACAATTTTTGTATGAATAATATATAAGCCAAGAAGAATCTTCAGAAATTCTCAAAAAATATCAACGAGCAAAATGTAGTTATACCTTTATTTTGAGCTGGATCACGTAGCCATTTGCTGACAGTTGACGTTACTTTAAAAACTTCCCATCCGGAAGAATAAGCACTAACAAGTCTGGCTTCTAACAGATTCCGATCTGAATTAGGCAATTTTTCATACAGTAAAATCTGAAAAAGGAAATCATTGATTGTATATAATTAAAAATAATATATAAATACTCTTTTACATAAAAATAAATACGATACATGTGCAATATTTTTGAATATTGTAACATGAGTATAAAAAAGAAAATCTAAAATTTCAATTTATTATTAGAAGCCTAAATGTTTATTGCGTCTACCAAAATATTTCACTATTTTTTTTATTTACGTTTCTTGCGAAAGCCACACAACTTACGGCGACAGACTCTAATCTAAATTCCGATTCATTGTATTGAATTCCGTCACTATATATATTTCAGATAACATTGCAACAATTATATGCACAACTCAACTAATATCTTCAATTATCAAAATAATTAAGCAACGATAACTATTTATATTCATTGTACAGAGTTTACAGTGGGAAGCAGTTTTGCGGAAAATTTATGTGGGTACAAAAGGTGAATAAGGATTTACTTCAAAGCTGATTAATTACAACAATGGGGTTAAAATATTAATTGACATAATTTTGAAGTATGTGACATCGAGAATATTGAATGTATGTGAATTTGTGAATAAAAGAATATTTAATTGTCAAAGAAGGGAATGACGAATATATTTTTTTAATTCCAATTTCTAAATTTTCAAATCTTGTATAACACATTAATTTTAAAAACCATTTTTTTATTCTTCTCTTTTGTGCATGCACCTTTTTTCTGACTAACAGTTCTTAAAATGTTCTATTTGATTCTGATTTGTTTTTATATCTAAGAGTTCACATCGTTAAACAATTCAAAATTATGTTAAAAACTATCAAAAAATTATTTTAATAGTAAAACATGATTTAATTCCCTTTAATTTTTAATGAACTTTGTATTATTTATTTAGTCCTACAATTTATAATTGGAGTTTCTCTGAAAGTTTCGAGTAAAGTTTTCAATCTAAGCGTGTGAAGCTTATGAAATAATGATAAAAATACCATTAACTAAACAATTATAATTTTAACACAAAATTAAAGAAAATGAAGAAAATAATTTTTTAATTTAAAATATTTGTCATCAACGAAGATTTAATAATGAGAAATTGTTTTCGAGAGATTAAAGTCCATAAATAATGAAACAAAAACATTTTACGGACTAGAAATCAACTTTATTCATTTCAAATCTAAGACTTCCATCAAAATATCATAGAAATATACCATGTATGATCTGATTAATTTCCAGATGTGGATTTATTCTGAATCACGTTTTAAAATATTGATGAATAAATTAAATTTTAATACGTATATAGACTATGTAGTTTTCCTCTCCCCCCTGTTTTTTACATTTTTTTTTTACATTACTTTTTGTATGTCTAGCTCAAATTCTTTAATGGGATCTAAGATCATTAGGACAATTCTGTATATATATCCACCATGAGGGCTAGAAATAGCAAATTTTATTTTTGCAACTGTTGGATTAAAATTGTTGCAATGAGTTATTGAAACTTTTGAATATGAATAAGAAGACGCTTAAACTTCTTATTATTTATGTTTGGAACCCAAAAAAAGTATTTTTAAATGTTTTCCCCGTGTGAAGAGTTGGATTTAAGGATTTCTGAATATTTAACTTCTTCATATCATTAAAAAGCTACCCTTATTTTTTTTTAATATAAAATTATTTATCGACCAATAAGTACATAAAATTCTTATATAAAAGTAGCTAAAGAGCATGGAAAAATATATTGTATTAAATAAAGCACAGTTAAGAAATATTTTAATAATAAATTAATTATCAAGCGAAAACTTTGAGTACTTTTGTATTCCGAAAAAATTAATGGTGCTAATATATTGGCAACAAGTAAAAATGTAAAATTTCGAAATGAAAATCAGTTTTTAAAAAAAATATGTTACTTATGACTTAGAACCAAAAAATTATCATAAAAGGGAATAATAATAATAGGTTTATAAAACAAATTAATTATTGCAAACATAATTAATTATTCCATAACATGGTGTATTTATAGATTTTGGACAGCTTGAATACAACCACCAATCAGAAGGCAGTGCAGCAGATGATTGGTGTAAAATGTGCGGACGTCTTAGAAAACTACAGCTTTACAGACGAAAAGAGACTGACTTTGCGTTTCTTTGCGATTACTTGTATTATATTATTTACAACAATTATGAATCTAAAATTTAATACCTAAATTATAACTTTTCTATGCACATGTGAGAATAGAATAATATAAGTTACTTAAATATTGAGAGCTATTTAAATTAAACTAAAGTAACGTAACTTCATTTATATAAGAGAAAACATTTCCCTTTTATAAAAATGACCAAATAAGTAATAATTTATAAAGCTAAATAGATTATATGTTCTAGTATTAAAATAGATAATATGCTCATATGATAAAAAATACATGGATGTATAATTTTGTTTCTGCAAGTAATTTTCTTTACCTTGCATTTGAGAAGTGTAAATTTTTTTCTTCTCTTTATTGTGCCTCTAAAATTGTGGTTATATATTTTTTACTTAATACGTAAATCCACCAGTGCCTAAGCATTATAAAAATGAATTTCACGAGTAAGCAATATTTTTCTGCGTACTCATAATAAATTTTAATTCGAACCAAAAAAATGCATCATTTACTGCAGCTAACAATCACATTTACTGAAATATTTATTGTAATCTTAAAAACTCTTTTTTGATCAATTCCTCGAAATTTTTTTGAATGCAAGTTATAATTTATAATTTATTTATACAATATTTGGATGAATATACTGTAGCAAATGAAATGAAATTTTTAATATTTTCATCTAAATGCTTGCTAAAGATGAAGTATGCAAATTTTTTAGAACTTGGTTATACGTTCTTAGCATGAGTATAATGCTAGCATGAGTATAATGTTAGCATAAGTATAATGCTAGCATAAGTAATGTTAGCATAAGTAAGAGAGCATTTCATGATGAATGAAGTAAAATAGAAAAGAAACGAAAGATCTTTCACAATTTGAAAAAAAGGTTTATTGTTGACACCTGTTGAACGGAGGCCTCGATTTCAAAGGCAGCAAATCACACTGGGTTCTCAAAAGCGGCCATATCAAAGGTTTTCAAAAGTTAGAATTGGCACCCACAGTCCTTCTCTAAGCGATGCAACTTCGGTTCGAACAGAATTCTCAAAAAGCATGATGTACATCATCACCAACGAATTGTACCGAAGAACAGGAACTCAACTGTGTTTCAAAGGACAAAAAATCGTCAACCAAGGCTTTTATCAACAGATGTAATCTGGAACAATACGCAGAGAATTGCAGATGAGAAAAATTCACAGAAAACCACATATTTTGGTCCGAAATACAAAAATTCATTTACAGGGTCATCTGGAAAGAAGACATTGGACGTATGAGAAATGGATAATGTGGTCACATGAAGAGTCACAGAACCAAGAGTTATATTAAAAAAATTGTATTTCTCCTAAGACTCCTAAGTGCTTGAAACAATTTTAGCAAAATTATCGTTAACTTTCTGTAGATTTCAAAGCAAATTAGTTGAAATATACCATTCTGTTTACCTGTATCACATGAGAGCGAGAATGATCACTGAGGATGTGACGATCACAGTAAAAGTGAAACTCTGCAGAAACTATTTCTTCGAGCGAGAAATCTTCTTTTTCAAGATTAAAATGGTAATGTTGGATGTGATGAGATGAACCTATGAAAATAATATTTTAATCTTCTACTATAAATGCATTTCACATAAAATTTCACAAATTTTCCGTAAAATTTTTTTTCCAGTATTGAATTCATATTATCAACTGATTTAAATCATTAATACTTAAATAAAAACTAATCAATATTAAAAAATTTAGTTTTCTTCGTTTACAGAAAGAACTTACAGAAAAAAATAAGTGAACATTATGAAGTCACAGCATTACAAAATTCAGCCATATAAAGCATATAATTAATGAAAAGTAAATGCAAAAGAGAAAAATGATTTATATTTTTTAAATTCTGTATTCATATATTGATACATTGATTATACCATTGTTATTAAACTGTCTTGAAAATAAAAACTATAGCAGGCTTAAATATTTCAAGTAAATTTAAAAAAATATATTAGAAATGTAATAATTTCGAAGCAAAATTAGTAAAAAAGATTTTACTATTTTTTTTATTTTATGTTGAAATTTTCTCAATCAACTCAAGTTAGACAAGCTCATCTATTCGTAAGTTATTCTTATCTTTATCATATGAGAAAGCTGCTTACAGATCCATGCTGTTAGGTAATTTTCATTGGTTGTGGGAAAAAATAAGCTGTAATTATTTTCTAATTTTCGTCACATAAATGTTATTTGGTGCGTTGGAAATTGCCAAAAAAATATCATTAAGATAGTTGAATAGCCATTTAAAAGCGCATATGACATATACTCATTATCTTCTTCAAAAATAAATGCATGTTCTTGACTTACAAGGTGTGATAGATTTTTACTGATGAATACAAATCTTGATGCTCTTTGAGGAGTAAATGAAAATTAAAACATAACTTTCCTTTTCCAAATATTATTAACTTGGTTTCAATAAGAGATGGTCGATTCGGACTCTTGAAGTGGAGAAAAAACTTTTTTTTTTGCACAAGAATCGCAATAACAATGCATCTTTTACATGATGAGAGAAGAGCCATGATATTGACGCAAATCGGTCTACATTAACATTTAAACCAGAAGTATATCAATATTTATTAAAAAATTGGAGAAATTCATGAACAATAAAGCGGAAACACAAATTTACACACAACCTAAAAAAATGATTTCTTACAAGGAGAATGAGTGGTGTGTTTTGTTGCAAAGCGAATGTATTTACGAACAAGTTGCGTATAGAAAAATCAGCATTAAAAATTGTCATGTAATTTTAGTTTAAGCAAAGTCCAAAAATGGTTAGTTTTGGTACCGCGTTATTCATTCCCCACTTTTTCATTTCCTATTATTCAACAGCGGCTTGGTTCGAACCCGGTTTCAAAGAGCACTGAGTTACCATTGGGATACGGTGATTCATAGAAGTAAGCTTAAAACAATCTACGGTCTAAGTAGATTGTAGATTTACGATGATAAATTTATTTAAATAGTCTTGCTTTTTCATTTTTCTTTATTTTGTTGCGTATTTTGGACACTATTTCTGAAAATTGAATTAGTTTCAAAAACAATTAGACGTGTGTCAAATCTTTAATTGACATTCAAATGATGAAATCAACACATGGTCCGCACCATACTTTCTTATCTACATAACATCATTTGTTTAGTTGGCAAACATTAGATCCTCACACGCAAAATAATTTCGTCTTACACTGGACCTCTCAACACGATATTTTTCACTAAGTTATATGTTGCTCTTGACTTGGAAACAAGAGATTAATATTTTTCTTTTTCTAAATTACTGTGATTGCAAAAATTTTGATTTAGGGATTAATAAATAATAGACTTTTCATTGAAAAATATAAGTTTTAATGAACACAATGTTTTATGAGAGGGAAACACTTAAATCTTTTTCACACTGATTTTTTCTTTAAAATTTATAAAATTATGAGGAATTACTGGTATATAACTACATCAAAATTTAAAGTTAGTTAAGCTTTTACAAAGAACACCCTAAAATTTTTTTACCTCCTTATATTGGAAAAAAACTGCAAAATTTTAAATATGCTATATTCTTTTCTGCTCTACTGATACAATCATTTCAAAAACTATTTTTAGTTTTTTCTTTAAAATATACTTTTTACTGAATTCTATGATGGTATTCCAAAAGCAGAAGTTTCTTTAGTTATTATTTTGATGGAAAATTTATTTTCGGATATTTTAACGAATAATAAACGCAATCACTGATTAGGAAAAGAAATGAACGAGGAATAACAAAGTAACACTCTGTTTGTGAATAGCATTCGCAAAATAATGAACTATTCAAAATAAAGAGTGATAAATCTCAAGGTAACTTTTCCTAGTAAGAAATTTATTTAAGAAATAATTTGGGAAAGTAAGAAATTTATTTAAGAAATATTTTTCCCAATAAAAATTAATATAAATTGAAATATGGTGAGATAATTTATTGTGGAATTAAGAGGAGTTTAATTATTTCTAAAATTTAAGGTATTTAAGTCTAAACCTGATCAGAATATTTATTTCATAAGTGCATTATTTCATAATTTATAATTTTTCAAGCAAACTGTTTGATTTTAAAAGGCAATAATTGATTTTAAAAATTGCATAATTAAATAAAGTTTTGACACCACAACGGAAATAGCTGACAGCTGAAATTATTAAGAGATTTGAATATTTGCAATAGAGAGAGAGAGAGATTGTTTTTTTCGCTAAAACTGTATTGGTGTGTTTTACAATCTACCATACGCTGTTACCTTCCGAAAGTCACTATTACTTTTACTAAGCAATTCCTTCATATTTTTGTCCACAGGGGACGAAACCCTGAAAACTCCAAAACATCCAATCCGTCAAATCTGTATGCACAGAACAGAAATGTAACTTTCATCTCTCGTTATTAAAGTGACTGCGATAAAACTCGAAACTTATCACTCTGAACAAGAAAGCAAATTCACTATTAAATGATAGTGATTTAAAATGGGGATGAAATTTTTTGAATGGAGCACATAAGGCTCATCATAGCCTAATACCGTATTTACGCGAATTAATGCGCATGGTTTTTGGCCAAATGTAGTATTCAAAATTGGGGTGCGCATTACATTCGAGTGAAAGTCAGCAGTTCACCGAAGACTTCAACCAAATTTAAATCGTTACAATAGATTACTGTATTTCCCCACTACATTTACCGTTACATTTATCATTGACACATTATTGCATAGAGGATACAAACTGCAGAGTAAGTAGTCACGAAATGGAGGACAAACAAAGAAGAATGTCATGTAAAGCTACTTTCAAACGTAAATTAATTCTTTATACTGAAAAAAATGGCAATAGAAAGGCAGGTAGAGAGTTCAACACAGCTGAGAGCAATGTTCGCTTGTGGCGGCAACAGAAATTGGCACTGTTTGCAACTAAAGCTGGTAGAAAGAAATTCACTGGCCCTCGCAAAAGAAGACACCCTAAAATTGAAAAAAAAAGTATCGGAATTTGTACGTGAATGGAGAAAGAATGGACAACCTGTAACTAGTGACGCCATAAAAAGTTAAGCAAAAGAGGAGGCTGAAATTCTTATTATACCGAAACAAGAGTTTAATGCTAACCGTGGATGGGTGGATCGGTTTATTTAGCGGATGAGCTTATCTCTAAGACGCTGTACAACAATATGCCAAAAGTTTCCAGCAGATTTTGAGGGGAAACTACTAACATTTCAGTGGTATGTCATCACACTTCGGAAGGAATTTTTCAATGGGGATAATTGGCAACGCTGATAAGACGTCAGTTTGGTTTGATATGCCTCGTAACTACACCATTACGGAGAAGGAGACTAAGGAAATTATCCTGAAAATTTCAGGATGTGAAAAACAATACGTAATAATGATGCTGCAAATAACAGCAGACTGATGCAAACTTCCCCCTTTCTTGATCTTCAAACGAAAAACATCCCCTATATCCTCTAAGAATGAAAAGCTGTTCCCAGATGATGTCCTGATTCGAAACAAAGAGAAGGGGTGGATGACGGAATCAATAATGCTTGATTGGCTCCGAAATGTATGGGAACGCCATCCGGGTGGGCTCTCTAATCCACCATCAATGTTTTATACGTATTTCGTGGTCATCTCATCAACGATGTAAAAAAGAAGATGCACACCCTAAGCAGTGATCTTGTTAATATTCCTGGAGCGATGACGTTTGTGTTACAACCCCTGGACGTTAGTATAAGTTAACCTTTTAAGGGGTACGCTCAGGCGAAGTACGAAAAATGGTTTTGTCAGCCAAACCGTGAATTGAACCCGACAGGAAAAATTAAGCGTGCTGCACCGCACATTGTTGCACACTGGAATTTTGCTGCCTGGAAAAACATCGAAGCACCAATGATTGTGAAATCTTTCAAGAAATGCTGCATTTCAAATTCATTGAATGGCAGTGAAGATGACGTGCTCTGGAACGCCGAGGATGACGATGATGATGAGGAAAGAAGAAATGAATCTGGTTCTGACGAAGAGAGCTGCGAGGAATCCAGTGATGAAAACATTAGGGAATAAAGACGTTTAGTATTAATCACTGATTCTAGAAACTTAGCTAAATAGAAATGCTACGATTTATTCCATGTTCATATTTTACAATAGGTACCGTATATACGGTAGTGGTAATTAAAAATGATTGCTTCACATAACAATAGCCCATTAATAGGTTAATTCTATGTTCTTCTACTTTATGTATAAAATCAATGTTATATAAAATATGGTATTTAAATTTAAATAAAATCATTATACCCCTGATTGATAGTTTATGTAAAAATCCATTGTTGTATAAAATAAGATTCAATAAATTCCTCATACCCTTGATGCTCATTACATTCGCCGACAAACAATTTTTTTTTATTATTTAAAGTTTTAAAATGGGGATGCGCATTAGATTCGCATAGATACGGTATTAGGAAAAGGATCCCAGGTTTAACCACTATCGAACAACCGGAGGTAAATTTTGCGTTTCTGTTATCATGTGTGTCGGAGTGAGTGCTTGGGAAATTGCCAGGTTTTTTGCCTTGCGACTCATGAATAAGGCGCACTATTCATGGAAAGTCATCTCAAAAGATACAGTTGTTGTTGTTGTTACTTATGACACTTGGACAAGCCAAGCTCGCTATGCCGTTGGCAGTGCGAATTAAGTCAAACGGGTGCGTCTTTCGTTTGGAACAGAGCACCACGAAGGTGAAAGTACGTCTTTGCTCTAATTAAGGTGCCTCGTAATTTTGAACCAAGGTCAGGTGACGAGGCCACACCTGAGCTGGCACCCTCCTCTCCACATCCACGCCACACCAGCGGAAGGACTTTGGACGTCACAGATTAACGTAGACACGTCCCCAACCTACGGAGTTCCAGCAACCCAGTGAAGGAGAGTACACCGTGGTCACCCTCCCAACCACTGCCTGCGGCAAATGATGCTTCACTTTGCTGAGCTTACGGGAAGCGGCATGAAGCAAAAGATACAGTAAATGCTTAGATGTGGACAGTCTAATGTCAACGACTTTCTACATTAGGTGTCCTCTGCTCGGTCCTAAAACTAACTTCACATTTTTGCCTTTTGCTTAAGCTAAAATTGCATGACAGCTTAAAAAATCTAGGCTCATACTTGACAGACTATGATTCTACTAAATCTTTTTATACCTCCACAATCTCGCATTTAGAGGATGTTTTTCCCTCCATGAGTTGCACTTCAAATAATTTGAACATTTACAGTTGTATGATAGTAAATTAAAATTAATTATGCCATATTTAAGCTTAACCATGCGAAAAAATCGCCAATGTGACTTGGCATTTTTAAGTGGATAATGAGGAAAATTTGAAGTGATCGGCATTAGTGAAGTATTATTGGATCAAAGGAAATGAATATGCATGAAGTATAAATATATCAAATTATTATTATTGCTAATAAGTGCATTTATTTATATAAAATTTTTTCATTGTTTAAAAAATGTATAAGTATTTAAAACAATTACACATTAATACTCAAATAAATATTTTTTTTTACTCATTCTAAATTACCTAAGTATCGATTATTCTCTACTGACACATTTTCGAACTAAGCTAAATCTTTGCAATTATTTATACTTAATATTATTTTAAATAGATATTTCATTCTACTGTTAAATAAATTTTATTCTTATTATGAGCTTATCTGTATATTTCATTACAATTTTTTAGGGGGGGGGGAGGAGAACCAAAATAAGTAATCCAGTCAAGTCCAAGTTACGATCGCTAAACCAATGAATCTCCGACTCTAACTTTTATTCAAATATGATGAAACGCTACGTTTCAGTAAGGTTATCAACGACCTCATATTGTTTTTTGTAAGAATCTTTGTTGATACGAAAGTTGTTTGAATACTACTTTTGCCAACATGTTTTCTAGATCTCTCACCAGCATTAAACGTCATGTCAATTATTGCCGAGTGATTGGCTCCTCACCATACGCTAGTCACGGTCATTGATAAACTGTGACTTCACGCTGAAGTCTCATTGATAATCGCACCTGTACATCTTTCCAATTAATATTTCACTAACTGCTCAGGGACAAAATAAGTCTGAACTATATTAAGTTTGTTCCTTTCTAACATTTAAAGGGTAACAATTAAGGTTTCTAGTGAAATTTAAAGATCTCCTTCAAATTATTTTTTGAATTTCTTAATTTTAACATTCTGATAATTATAGTATTGTCAAAAATATTTTAGGCGGAATTATGCATGTATGTGAAACTTTACAAATGTTGAAACATAAATATATAGATATTTAAAATATAGTGTTTAGTGAATGTAAGTAGTTTTTTTTTTATAAGCTATCTTGTTTCGTGTACTAATAACATGTACTCATTTTAATAAAAAAATTATAAATAGAGAAAGAAATATAAGACTTTTTTCACTTATACTAAATGGATATTAAATATCAAGAGAGAAAAATAATATTAACTAAACATTTCATTTTTTAGAAAAATGTATGCATTAGTTTCGAACTATTTTTCGGGAGTATCTTATAAATGATACAAATTGTAGGGTTACCGAAATTTATGGTGAAAATACCGTGTAAATTATATCCGAGTCATAAAATTTGTCTGTATTTGAAATAGATAATATGTAATTTTGCTCGAGTAGTGACATTTCTCCGATAAGATTAACATCAAAATAAAGGGAATTTTTAATAGTAAAACAATATCTTAATAAATATGATTTATTTTCACCTTCGATGGTTTTCATAAATAAAATTCACGTGCATTTAAAATAAAAGTATTATAACAATAACTTTTTTTATCAACTGAAAAATTAACTAAAATTATATTTTTTATGATTTAATTCACTTGTTGTGAAATTGTTCTAACCTAACAATGTTAAAAAAAAAAAAAAGGAAAACACAGTTTTAATTTGCTTTAATCTAGATTAAAACTGCATGAGATAACTGATAACATGAAAATATGATTTCTTTACAATATTTAGAAACGTAGAACTAGCTATTTCCTCATTAAATCTTGTAAAAATTAATTGCAGGAACTCACTTACCTTTGTCGAAAAAGCTTCGGACTGTGTTAGCAGTATGAAGTGTGTTGTGATCAAGTAGGTTTTCATCAGCGAAAATTCTGTACAGTTCCAGCATATACTGAGGCGGATGTGGATGATGCTTGTGTTCGGCGATGTTTCCTTTCAGTCCAAATACTTGAAGAAGCTTATGCAAAACATCTGTATTATTATTAGAATTATGATTCCTGAAATCGATGGGATTACGAGGATGCGCGAAGCAATGGAACACTATTTCAGAACATATTAACCACATGTAAATGGAATCTAATCTTGGTTGCTTCATTTTATTGCTTTTCAGTTTCCTTTTTTAATCAGAGGTATTCCTGCACAAAATGAATATTAAATGCGAAACTAAATTATCTCAAAATGAAATAAACAAATTTTTCGAGATAATCAATTTTGTTTCAAATAATGGAAAGAAAAAAAAAATCCTTTTCATCTGAAATAGAATATTGCATTCATGACAGCTGGACATTAAAACAATTCGTAAATCAAAAGAGTATTATTTCATTAAGTTAATTTTTACTAAATAAATCAAAATTAAAAATCTGTCTAAAAGATAGTATTACTCGAAAGAATAATTGCTTATCGTATATCTTAGAATAACATTTGTTATTTTGTAATATCAATAATTTTACTGAATATAAGCATATTTCAAATAATACATTGTAGAGTTATAAGTCAAATTTATAAATTTTCAAAATTATATCATATATAATTAGTATTGAAGTAAATAAAATAATTTTTTCACATTTTAACAATTTTTCTTTTAAATGCACAATAAAATGCAGATGCAGCTATGTCTACCTCTATGACAAACCTGTTGTTTCATTTCAAAGCAAGTAATTTGACAAAGAATAACTATAAATTATCGTAGATTTTTTTAATAATTAACAAGCATTTTATTCGTTAGCTCATTAAGTGACAGGTAAATATTCTTCAATTCACACACTGAAACGAAATCGTTTAAGCTTAGAAATGCATACTAGTTTGAAGTTTTAAACTTTGAAGCACTAAAACTTTGAAGCACTAAACATGACGGCAAATATGTCGCCGCTTTTATGGTTTTGTAGCGTCTTCAGGTCGCCATCCTACAACAAGAAAATATTAGTGTGAGAAAGAGAAAAAAAAAAATAGTGTAACGACGTGCAGAACGATCCGGCGCCTCTCTAAAGATGTTGAGGAAGTCTCTCGGTTGACAAGTGGTAAAATTTATAATGAGAACTCATACAATTCGTCTACCTCTTTTAAGCAGATATTACAGGAAAACGTTTTGGAATGTGTTCTTCCATTTCCCAGTCTAAAGACAATTAGATCAGATGTCGCTTTATTTACAACCTGAGCAAATGTTACTTTGTTAAAGAATTTATTCTATTACGGATGGAAAGTATTGTCGTTTTCTTTTATTCTAAAACTAGAAAGAATTTTGTGGTTTTCGTATTGGAATTATATCTTCTGCGGTTTTCTTATTCTATTCATATTTCCCCCTGTTTTGCAAGAATTTTCAACCAAATTAATATTCGCAAAAATTCCAAAAGTAAAAAATATTTGTTCTTAAATTTATTTCGAAGTATGAGGATTTAAATTTTTATCAAATATTTAAATCTTATTTCTATAAACAATTGTTGTTGTTGTTGTCGTGTGCCAGCTAGGCTGGCAATATGGGGTGCGCTGCTCCACTTTTTCAACAGAACCATATTTTGGTGTGGAGTCCGACTTCTTCAGTACACACATGTCATAGGGACCCGTTTATAGGGTAGGCAACCATTCACATCTCATTCATACAAGGAAAGGACACAGACAGGATTGAGAGAGAGAGAGAGTACATCCATGCCCGAACCGGGATTCAAACCCAGGACCTCCCTATAAGTAGTCAGGGACTCTGACCACTAGACAGGGTGGGCGGCTCTATAAACAATTTGAAAAGTTAATTATGAAATACTTAAATCTCTAATCCACAGAAAAATAACAGGCCTTGAAAATTAAAAAAAAAATCTTGTTACCCTATATCTTTCAAACATGTGTTTTACCTCAAAATTATATTATAAATATTAGCACAATAATTCTATCTTTTATTAACGAAATTTCTTAAATGTATTATCATTAGCTAATGCCAAGTTCAATAAAGAGATAGCATTAATATAATCATTAACATTCATTTAATTTATAATGGTCAGAAAAAAATAGCAGTGTTTGATTAAAATATAAAACATTAAAATAAATTTCAAACATCGTTGAGGAAAATTTTCTTGTGAAATGAGAATACATAGAACAAGTAAGGATAATTTCAGTAATGAGTAGATGTATATGCTTGTTATTAATGTTTTAATCTAGCCAGAATCTAGCAGTTGTCTGTAAAAATATTGTTTGTTTGATGCAAGTTACTATGTCTTTCGTTGCAAACTACATTTATGCAGGTTATATGTATGTACATCCTATTTTTGTATCTGGGCAAATACTAAAATCTTTAACGTAAAGCGTATTGTCACCACGATAATTTATAAACTAAACTTCAGACGTCTGTCAAGCATACATACTATCATATGTATGCTTGACAAACGTCCTGGTTTTCAAACAAAATCGCAGTGTCCCTGCAGGTTTGTTTCTTAACGCAGTAAAAATAAAATTTAATTTTATATATGATCGACTAAGTTTAAATGTAATTAACTCTGAAATGTTATTTAGAATGATTTGTCATTCATTTCTGTATTGCATGAAAAGCGAAAACCAAAGAAAAGTGATGGTCTGCTAATAAGTAATATTGTCATCGTAACGTCTTGTCTCGCCAATCATACCATGCGCGAGTTGTTTTCATTAAGGAGTATTTGCAGTCAAATTGTGAACACAAGCAAAAGGGACTGCAAAGATATTTTTATTTAAATTAAGAAAAATGGCCCAGGCTATTTGGTCTCTTCTAGGAGAATCACATAGCAGCTACTAATCTGATTATGATTGTTCTGTATACCATCAGCCTACCTGAAGCATCAGTAGACTTTGATGAACAACGCACGGACTGATGATAAAGGTTTGGTAAGAAATTTACGGCGAACGGATTATTTTGTGTAGATTTTTACAACTAGATTAAAACCAAAAAAGACTCTAAAAAATTCTAACAAAAGAAAATAATGCACGCGGAAATATTGCTAAAATTTCTATTCTTTATTCAAAGGGTTTCTTCTTACTTAAGTAACTCATTAATATTAAGGTATCGGGAATAAAATGTTTAAATTTATTTGATTGTCTTTTTTATTATATTTATGCCCACAACGCTCGAGGGAGGGATTAAAATGTCCCGGATGAATAGTTCAGAAATCGGGCAAGCCTAATCATATGAAATGCCACTTAAAATACAAATAGTATCTCTGTTTAGAAAACACCTGGCAGGCCCAGTTCGCAAGCTTTTGCAAGTCTTGGTTTTAAGTGAAAAATTTTCATTTAGTTTTGGAGGGAAAACTAAAAATTCAAAAAAAAAAAAAATAAATAAAATAAAATAAATAAAATAAAATAAAAACAATGTTTATAATGTTCAACAATATTTATTTTTCACTTAGTTTTGCTCAAAACCTATTTTTGAACCAGAAATGTTGCAACATGTACAATTTAACTAAAAACGAATCGAATGAAAAGTAGAGCGTTCGAAAATTTCATTTACACAGTTACTGTTATTAAATACTTAAATTTTTTGGAAATTCTCTTTCCATCTGTGTTACACAACAGTGCATTTTTTATCAGTGGGTTTCAGAAAAAATTGTAAATAGTATCAGAAATCCATCATGTGTGAGCAAAAATAAATACATAAAACTCTTTAAAAATTGATAAAAAAAATTTAAAATGTTATTTTTATATTAAATTACACTCTGAAAATATGTTAAGAAAGTGGGATTTGATGCATATACACTGCTCAAAACAATTAAAGGATATTGCAGTTTTAGGTTGATCTTGTGGCTGGGAAACTTTTTAGCTGATTGATACGTGGTTTACAGATGTAGTAGGTTATATGTGAATAAATTACATATGTTTGGCAAAAAAATTGCATTTTATTGCGTATTTGTGTACAAAAGGAAAAAAACACAATTTTTGCACATGAGAAAAAATGAATAAGAAAAGGTGTCTTCAAAGGAAGTCATTTTCAGTAAGGGGTATGGTTTCCACGGACGGTCAGCAACTTTGAACACCTTTGAGGCATGAAGTCAATGCGGCTATTAATCACGAGTTGGGGTATTCTGTCCCACTCTTCCAGAAGAGCTGTTTCCAGTTCTTGGAGAGTTTGTGGGGGTGATTGGTGGCCAGCAACTCGTCTTTCTAGAGCGTCCTAACGTGCTCTATTGGGTTCATGTCTGGAGAACACGCTGGCTATTTCATTCGTACAATACCTTCTTTGAAAAGGAAATCCTCCACCAGGTTAGCACGATGTGGCCTGCAGTTATCGTCCATTAAAATGAAGTCATCTCTGACTGCTGCAGCGTAAGGGACTACAATAGGTCTGAGGATCTCATACCTATATCGGCGACCAGTCAGAGGTCCATCTAGAATGATATAGAGGTCTGTGCGCCCGTCAATGGAGATGGCACCATACACCAACAACCCCCTCCACCAAATCTGACACTTTCGTGCACGAACACTGAATTATTCCTACTGCCACGGTCCCTCCAGATGAAAATACGCCTATTATTAGGATGAAAAGAAAAACGGGACTCGTCAGAAAAAGAACACTGATCCATTCATTTCTCCTCCAATTCACATGCTATGTTGCCCACTCGTTGCTGTCGCAACGATGCCTCGATGCTAGTTTAACACATACCATCGGTCGGCGAGCATACAGACCTACACCATGGAGCCGGTTTCGGGCAATCTGAGTTGAAACCGTGGTGTCAGTAGCCGAGCGAATGTGTTGTTGGAAAAAGTAACGTTCATATTTCTTTGTGTCCAAGCCGTTAACACTAAATAACGATCTTCATTAGGTGTTGTTGTCCATCTACGACCTTGCCCTGGTCTTCGGCCTGCACATCCAGTCTCCAAGAAACGGTTCCAGATCCTGGAAATCACACTTTGTAACACTTCAATGGCTTGCGCTATTCCGGCTTGAGTTTGGCCCTCTTCTAACCTATCAACAACTCTACAAGCTTCTGAATCGGTTAAATGACTTCGCTGAGATATCGTACTCATCGAAAGAAAGCACTCACTGAATACCGATCATCCTTGTATTCATTGTCTTTTATTCAGTTGAAAGTCAAATTTCATTCACTGCCGCTGAAGTGACGTTTTTGACGTCGAACTCAAAATTAACATATCCACAGTTTGAAAATCAGAAAAATTTTCATTTTTGATTCTCTTCTTCCATTTTCAGCAAAAAAAATTTCGTTTATATCTTTATTTTATGTAAAACTTACAATATCCTTTAATTGTTTTGAGCAGTGTATATCGTTTTTCTATTCCAAACGTTTATATTTATATAATTTATTTTAGAAGGGAAGAAAAACCAAACGTTTTAAGTCATGCAATGCTAAAATTTATACAACATTATGTTACATCATTCACGTTGATTACATCGCAGTTAACGATTTTGTAATGAACTCAAGTCAACATAAATAATGAATTAACTGAATTACAAATGCTATGATGAAAATTTTCAAATGAATTTTAGCTTTTATTTTAAGTTGATCAGAGACGAGAGAGTTCATTATAATATTCATTGCTTTTCTTGCAATCAGCTCCGGTTTTTACCAATATTTATGATGGTAAGATTTTTACTTCAAATGAGGTGGTTAAAACAACTGGATCTATTTTTTGCCAGCAAAAAACCAAACATTTTATCAGCGTGGAATCATGCTTCTGCCACAACGATGGCCAATAGTATTGGATCAGAATGAGCATAATACATAATTCAATAAAATATTGATTTGCTACAGGAAAATTTTATTTCTGATTTCCATAAAAATATATTATTTTCAAAACAATTCAAAACATAAGCGTTTTATTTTCGTACTAAAATATGTGTTTTATAAATAATGGACACAATTTCACAACATAAAATAGTTTATTCGCAATTTTTTTCTTTTTGTATTTACTCTTAATTATAAATAGTAACCATTTATCAACATTTCATTTATTTAAATTTTAAATTTTTTAGACGTTTCAACCATAAAACTATGATTTGATTAATGATAACTGTTACATCAGAATTTGTCGGTGGATTTGACGAAGTGATTTAATAATATTAGAGTGTGTGTGTGTATTTAATATTTGTTTATTGTTTCATATAGCTGTATTAATGCATAATATACAGTAAGAAATTTATGAAATCATCTTTTGTCTGCGATATAATTTTATAATCAGTATCTATAAATTTAAATAACTCTTGGATGTGATGATGTATCAATCATTTAGTTTGTGTATTAAAAAAATAAAAGGATAATTTGTATAATTTTATCCTTAACTGTGAATGAAGTATCTTAGTATAAGTTAAAAAAATACTATATGATAATAGCATTTTTATATCATTTTCATTTGCCATCGCTTGTGAGAATTGGGTGATGGATATAGACTCGTTTAATCTTGGTGAATCTTTTCCATGTAGTTTCTTTCTTATCTATAACACATCGCCCCACTATACAGTGATCCCTCGTTTTTCGCGGTTAATGGGGACCAGAACCTTCCGCCAAAACTGAAAAACCGCGAAATAGGATTTGCCCCTAGGAATTTTCACGTATACTGGTACACGTTAATTATAAATATGTAGACATTTATAATATAATTAACACTTATATATACGAGGGTCACTCTGAAATTTTTGAGATACAACTAGGTTTTTAAAGTTATACTTACAAAATTTTAGGTGTGTTCAAAGTAGTCTCCTCCAGCATCAATGCACTTTTTTAGACGAATTTTCTACAGATTAAATGCCTCAAGCCATTCATTTCTTCAAATAGATGAAAAAAATGCATTTATAGCCACATCAATCTCTTCTTCTGAATGAAAACGACGTCCACGTAAGTTCTTATTTAGATTAAAGAATAACCAAAGGTCGAACATAGCTAGATCAGGTGAATACGGCGGATGTTCGATCACTTTAATTTGTTTTTGTTTAAGAAACTCAACTGTTAATCCGGCTGTATGTGAAGATGCATATTCATGGTGAAGCATTAGTCACCTAACATTCAGTTCTTGTAGAATTTCTGGAAGACATTTAGTGGTATACCAATTTGCTGTTACTGTCTTCTGTCCATCCAACTTGACGGCTTTGATCAATCCCGTACTTCTGAAGAAAACGGCATACATCACTTTTTTCAGTGCGCGTTGTTTTTTCACCATTGTCGGCGTGGGATCATCTTCAAAGACCCATACTTTGCCTTCTTGACGTGTTGGAACGTCAAAAAACGGTATGTACGTTTCATCACCTGTTACAATTTTAGAAATGATGCGGTGGCCACCATTATTCAGCATATTAAGAGTTTCTTTACTGATTCTGACACACTCCTCTTTTTGATGCTCAGTTAGATTATGGGGAACCCAATGGCAAACTACTTTTTTCATATGTAATTCTTCATGAATGATTTTGTGTACGGCTGCGGATCCAATGTTAAGTTCCTTCTGCATCATTTGATAGGTACAACGATTATCATCCATTAACATTTTTCGTATGGCAGACACATTATCCGGGATTACTAGCCGACGGCGGCCTTCCTGTGTGTTCTTCATCCTGAAGAAAATTGCGACCTCTTCTTAATTCTTTGAAACCATCTGAATACAGTAGCACGAGCTGGAGAATCATCACTAAATGCTAATTGCAAGCGTTAAACGCATTCTTCTTGATTTAATCCTGCTTTGAAATCGTAGAAAATCATGCGTGAAAATGTTCTCGCATCAACTCCATTTTCTCTTCTGTTTAAAATTTATTCCACGCTAAACAAGTTAAAGTAAGTCAATGAAAATTATCTTCTGTGTTAAAATACTTTGTACTTTAAAATTAAACCGTTATTTTTATTTTGTAAATTCTCGTCTGCACGTATCTCAAAAATTTCAGAGCAACCCTCGTAATACTTATATATATATTTATACTTTAATAATCAACTTATACTTTACACATTTAAGACAAAAATTACAACAGTATACGTATTTACTTAAGATTGTTAATGCTAATTAATAAGGTTAATTACAAAACCATATACATTAATTAACATTAGTCAACATTGCTTTCTGAGAGAGGTGAAGAGTCTTGTGTTGGTGGCGGAAGAGAAGCTCTCATTTGACTCTTAGAAGCTTTAGGATCACTTGAAAACTCTTCTGCTGGAGGCGCTGAGGTAGAGCCGGTTGTTTTACCTTGGAGAGAAACATGGTAATGGGTAGTTATTGTCTTTGTTTTTTTTCTCTTTTCCTTCAAAATCCCCCTGTAAAAAAACATAACTCTGTCAACGCGATTGCTGAACTCGACAGCTCGAACCACGTTGTCGTCAATGTCTTGTGCAAATTGTTGCATCGCTCTTGCCATGCTGGACAGTTGTTGCAGATTCTCCAAGGTAAGGCCATGCTTTTCAGTTTCTTCTTCGTCTTTCTCTTCGTTTTCTTCTTCACTTGCAGACTTCGTAATCTCAAGGAGATCTCCATCGGTCAGTGGGTTCGAGTGGCAATCGATAAGGGCACTGATGTCTTCTTTTGTCAGGTCAACAAATCCTTCATTCTTTATGATGTGAGCCAGCCTCACCGCCTTCTCTACCGCTAAGTGATGAACTTCTTCAGGGATGAAGCCTGGATAGTCGTGCACCAAGTTTGCCCATAACTTTTCTAGCTAGAATTTATGGTCTCACTCTTCATGTCTTTTAATAGTTGCTGAATATTAGACAAACATGATGCAATGTCGTAACTGCGCCAATATGCTTTGAAGGAGAATATGTCATTGGAATCGTCAACTGCCAAAACAAGGCTCTCCAGCGTGGAACAAATGTAGAGTGCCTTAAAGGCACGAATGACGCCTTGATCCATCGGTTGAATTAAAGATGCAATGTTCGGGAGCAGAAACTCTATCTACACACCATCATATTACAGGTCCGTTGCATGGCCTCCTGCACAGTCCATCAGGAGAAGGACCATAAAGGGGAGACCCTTTTTAGCTAAATACAGCTTCACCTGAGGAATGAAGCAATGGAGGAACCATACAAGACTCAGACCTATGTCTATCCAGGTTGTGGAATTATGCATCCAGAACACGAGCAACAGAGCCGCATTTTTGTTTTTGAATGTCCATGTATTTTTAGCTTTATAAATAAAGCCTGTCTTAAGCGTAAAACCTGCAGCATTGCCTGTCATGATGAGAGTCACACGGTCTTTGTGAGCCTTGAAGTCTGGCTTCTTTATTTCGTCCTTGAAGAAGAATGTACGCGAAGGCATCCTCTTCCAAAAAAGGCCTGTTTCCTCCATGTTGAAAACTTGTTCAGGGAAGTATCCTCCCTAAGGCAGTCCGCAAATTCGTAGATGATCGCACGAGACTTGTCTCGCGAGGCAAGCTGAGCATCTCGCGAGAATCGAATCAGACCAAATGACGTCATTGATGACTTAGTTACGTCAGAAAAGGGGTGGAGCGCGAGATGATTCTTGATTTCAAGGAGGTTCGAAATATCTACCAACATTCCGCGAGACAGCGCTCTCATTGGTTTTAAATTCCATGACATTAGATACAACGTTTTAGCTACGTCACACTAAGACATCGACGAGATCGCATTGTCTACTATAAGACGGCGTCTTAATCGGATTGTCTACCGAATTTGCGGCCTGCCTTACTGATAAGGTTAGGTAATTCTTCCTCCATGTAACGACAAGCAGCATCTTTGTCAGCAGAGAAAGCCTCACCATAGAGAAGCACGTTTTTGAGGCCGCATCATTTTTGAAATTTTTCGAACCAAACTTTGCTGATTGAAAAGCCTCGTCCTCGAGGAGGCGAACCCCTCCGGGCAGCGCTATTGCTGATTTGAGGTACATTAGCACCTTCTTCAACCTCTTCATTGTCGTCATAGGGTAAGATTTGGTCGTAGAGATTTTTGTCTTTTGTTCTGATCTAATTAGTGCCCAAACTCATTGTCTTTTTTTCTGCAATCAGAAATCCCCAATGCCAGTGCCGCTTCTATTTTTACAATTCTGTTATTACGCGGAGTTACCACACGTTTTGCTTCTTTATAGAATGTTATTGAAGCAGTTTTTCGGATGTTTCCTTCCTATTTCTTGATGTATCGCACTGTAGATTCAGCCCGTAATGGCGTGCCACAGATGCATAGCTTCTGCCCTCTTTAATCATATCTAAAAATTTCACTTTTTCGCTGATGGTCATCATATTCTTACTTTTGGGTGCCCCGGAGGAAGCTTTCGTTGAGGCACAACGCTTAGGAAGCATTATAAAAGCTTAATTAATAAAAAAAGTTATCGCTTAAACAAAACAAGTTATCTCCAACACAACACTAAAATACAGTATGCGAGACTGTCAACATTATGGAGAAGACTATCGAGATACAACTAGAGAAGATGCTAAATGAGGCGGCACAGATGCCTTATAATCCAGGGTCTCAAATTCTGAATTTTTTGGCGACGACGAAATGTTACCAAGTTGAAGTAATTCTGATGTAATGCAGCGCGAAGATGTAATTGTGACGTAATAAATTCGTTCTTGAAGAACTTGACATATCTAAATATTAAATTTAAACCTGATAAATAAAAAACGTAAATTTATTTTTTGAGATAATAAGATTTTTTTTTTAAAAAAAATGAAAGATTAGAACAGTAATTTCGGAAACGAATTCGAATAAGGGAAACATGGGAACTTCGAAAAAGTAAATACGAATTCAAGCGAAAATTCCAGAAGAATCAGAACACGAATTCTAATGAAAAATAAACATTCGCAAAAGAATAACTATAAATTATAAGATATAATTTAATAATTTTTGGAAAATTAAAAATAGACAAATTAAAATTTTTTGAATATTTTGGAAAAACCGGTGAAGCCGCAAAATATGAAGCGCGAAGTGGAGAGGGAATACTGTATATTCTATCTTTCTAGGGTCCACCCAGAGTATATTTTGAAACAATCAAAAACTCGCTTTAAAAAAATGCATGTAATTTTTTAAAGGAATTCTTTTGTATGGCCATTTTTAGTATAAAAATTTAGAATATTTATTAAAACATGTTATAAATAGTATATTTATAGTTTTTTAATTACTTTGTAAGTTTTTGATTTAAAGGAATCTCACGCAAGTTTACTTATATCAACATAATAAAATTCAGGGTTTCTAAGAACATTTTGATTTTAATTCACTCTATCGAAGACGAAAAAGTTTAGACAGAATTCACTTCATAAATTTGAGTAAATCTTTTGGGGTGGATTTATTTTATGTTATTTATTATATCTCCAAAATTTTGAAGTGCCATAGATAATAAAATTATTATTTGGAATAAAAATTTGAAAGATATATAGCGCCACAGCTAAAAAAATTACTATGATGCATAATTTTAAGAAAATTCTGTCAATCAAATAATTCTATAAATAGCTCTTTTAATCAAATGACCTATGACTAATGTGTAATGTTAATTTACAAAAAGTCTTTATTAGTCACATAATGTTCATTAATTTATCAAAATCGAAAATACATTTTTAATATTGATAAATGAACGCTGCTTAAGTCATCCCAGAAACGAAAATAAAACATTGAAAACATGGGGAAAATAAACAGTTTCAGAATAAAAGCAGTCAATTTGCCGTCGTGTTGTTGTTTATGGCTCGCCAGTAAGGTCAAATACGGAGACGTGTTGGAATTAATGCTCTTTTTTTTGACGAGCAAAACTTATGTTTTCCCAGCGGCTAAATATATGAGACGACCTTGACAAGGACGAGCCTTCCGGCACCAAATGCCATGTTATGCAACAAGTACAAAGAAAAAACTTGTGTGCATAAGGGATTACCCTAAATAAAAATGTTTTAAAGCAACAAAAAATAAAATGGATCTGCAATATGGAATATAGATGCTGAACAATATATTTATTATGTTCAAGATAAAAGATTAAATTTTTATATCCGCAAGTTTTTTAATTTTATTATGGAATGAGTATAATGAGTATAACTACCTGTCTAAAGACATTCTCATGGATAAGAACTTCAGAAATTGAAATATTATTTCTTGAATTTTTGTCTTATCAGTGATATGTATAAGACAGTAGAATATGCTTTTTACATTGAATTTCATCAATTAAAATCTTTTTGAAAATAAATTTACAATTAAACGCGAATATGGGTTAAAAGTATTTAAAAAAATCATTAGAGAGATGTGGAACTCTGAAGCTTCGACATTCGTGTAGAGTTGACATGTTTGACATTCAAATAAAGTTGCATTAAATACTTAACAACAAAAAGAACTTATACAATGAGTGACTACTGTACAAACTAATATATTAGGGTAGTAAATGTACAAACCTTTTTTTTTTCCAAGTTTAAAAAAGTAAAAATAACTAAGAATTTGTGATTAAAAATTTAATTTTTCTTTAAGTGGATGTTTTTCCCTTAAAGGAAGTAAATTTATCTAAACTAAAATTTGAATAATATGAGCAATAATCTGAATAATCTGAATCTAAAAAACTGAATATATGTATAAAAACAATAGATTTGTTTATAAAAAAGAAATATAAGAGAGGGCATGATGAAAATTTGCATTTTATATGGAGCATTTTTCCATTCTTTGGTATACAGAATTAAACGTAAAATTAATCAAAGAAGTATGCTAATAAATACTTCTTTGCCCTAGATACAGCAAATAGTCAATGGATTTTTGAGATATTACTAACACTGGAAGTTTTCCTTCCAAATTATTCTAAATACATTCTTTTGAATCAGTAATCGAATTTGCTGATCGCACGAAGACGAGTAAATTTCGAAGTGATAACTGTACAACTGAGCATTCCACGAATATATTTATAGTAAATGTATTCCAAATCACCAATTCTAAAACATCAATCTTTATAAATATCTTAAGGATCTTTATATTGTGCTCTAAGGATCTTTATAATGAGCACAATAACCTGTTCATTGTTAATATCGCTTATTTTTCATATATCCTTCATTTTAAAAATTAAATAGTTTCAGTGTTAATGGATAAATTGATATTTTTACATTTTTATCTTGAATATTATTTCAATATTTTCGCAGCTTTCGTATTTTACTTTAGAATAAACTTTTATAAATTAACTTAATCGCACATTCTCACACACAAATAAAGTGAATAACTTCTACACACAAATCTTGAATTATCCGCAGCAAAATTTTAAATTACATTTAGGGAATAGATAGCATGGGGAATATAAACCATTCTTGGATTAAGTTTTTTAATGTATATACCTGATGTAATGTAAATGTAAGCATTTTATTGAAATGTAAGAAGCATTAACAAAAGATTATATCCTCGACAACTTCTAATAACAATGCATGCTGATTTGAAAATTATACTACAATAATTCGCAAATAAGCAGTTTTAAATTGTTTCAGCTATATTGCCAATTTAACCAAAAAAATTCATCACGTAGATTCACAAATATCTTTTTTTATCCTTTATTAGGTTATACTTTTGTGTAAAGGAATGATTTTGAAAACTCACACACGTTACCAAATTAGTATTCCAAGAAAGTTAACTTAAATAATTCCTTTTCCTATTAAGAGCTTTACTTTCATTTCGCGCGTAAGCCTTAAATTCTTACTCCAACTGTAAGCGACTGAATAATTGTTTTACTGAGAAAATATTTTTCAATTCTTTTTGTCCTATAACATTTTTAATTTGCCGTTTCCCGGTCAATAAAAATTGGTCATCAATACTATTAAATCTGACTGATAATCTAGTACATAATATAAATTATGCATGCATTATTTTCAAATTTTGTTGTCTGAAAACAATAATTGATGTTTCAAGAATAGTTGAAATAGTAATTGAATAAAAATAATAGCAATCGATCTAACAATATAGGAAAAACAATTTAAAAGACCTATTATTATTCATTAATTTAGGTTTTTAGTTTCAACAAAACCTAAATCAATGATTTATATCCATAATTAGATTTAATTTAAAGAGAATGTTAAATTATTTCTTTTAATATAAAATTGATAATAATAGAGAATATTAATGAAATATTAAGAAAAATAACAGAATATTTTTTTAAAAAAAATTAATTTCGTTTTACATCAGTTTTTGCATACACATTGATCATAGCAATTACCAGAAGTTGATGTTTCGATGGGTTGTAGCTGAAAAATTACTCATACAGCGTACATGATCGAATAGCATGTACGCTGTATCAGGAGGGGGGGGGATAACACGCTCAACAGAAAAAAAATTTTCTTCTTGACTATTTGGATACAATAAGGAAAAATAGAATATTTGGATGTGAGAAGAAAAAAAATGTAAATTAAATAGTCTTTCCTTGAAAGAAAAAGGATTTTGATTGAGCTATTGTTACATCGGACGAATAACAACATTGTCACGTTAGAGACAAAAGGGATATTTCAATGACGTTTTCCAATTATTTCAGTTTAAAAGCATAAGTATATATAAAATATATAGCCCTTCTATTATTTTAAGAACCATCAGCTAAAGGCAAGAAAAATTCTAGGATTTAAGAAATCATATTTTTTACAAATTTTATGCTATTTTACGAGATATGTAACATGAAATTAAAACTATATTTAATATTTACGTTTTAAATATATATTTCAAATTTAGTGTTAAATAAAAATAAAATTTGTTTTAATACTGTAGCACTTATATATATATATATATATATATATATATATATATATATATATATATATATATTTCACTTTTTTGCCTACTTATTTACGTCATATACTGGGCTGGAGAAGGCTTGCTGTAGAAGCAGCTAAAACCTGTAATAGGTTGTTATGCTATTAAAGAAGAGAAGTAGAAGATTTACGTCATGTTTCCACCCTTTTTCAAATCGAGATTCTTAAGCATACAAAGATAATTTAAGAATCCACAAAAAAATTTACCTTAATTTAAAATCAGCTGATGTACCGCTTTGTTTCGTACTTCTTCTCCCCAAAATTGTAAAAAATCAGAAATCTCCAAAAGAATGTAACAATGTGATAGATTGAATAATTTGCGATATGAATCACATCTAAATTCCTTATTGAGGGTTGCTGCAAGCACCTAAAAGTTTGTTACACAATCAATTTTACACATCCAATTAAAAATGTTAAAACTAAAATATCTAAATAATTTTATAAATTTTTAATTAACTAAAATTCAAGAACTATGATTTTTATTGTTACATGAAATGATCAAAATTTGGCAGCATAAAAAATACAATTCCATTTAGATTATGTTTCAGCTTTTCTTATACAAATTTAATACAATAAAGGCTAACTCGCGGCTTAGTTGGTAAGGCACTACTCTTCAGAGCGAAAGGTTCTAGGTTGAATCCTAGTCACTATTGAATAACAGGAAATGGTTGTTGCGTTTCTGCCACCAATAAGCACGACTATCTAGATGGGTGCTTGAGAATTTTCCAGATGTCATCCTATGCGATACGTGACTACATCCTACTGTCAATGAAATGGGATTCCGGAAGATAATTACACTAGATATAGCAAGGCCTTTCAACAAAAAATCTTAGGACGACAGGCAGTCCGCAGCGCGGCATCAAAGTTTAATAAAATAACCTTTTCTGTTTCTTAAATTATTTGAAAATACAGCATTTCTTTTTATAGTATGTAATTCTATATACATAAAATACAATTTTTAATGGGGCGCACACACAACTAATTTTAGAATATGTATTTACTATGTAAACATATTTTAATGACGTATTTTCTCATCATATTAAAGATATAAAGAAAATTGGTAAAAATTATCGATGTAGAAATATGTTTTAAGCAATATAGATTTAACTAAACTCATCATATTAAAATTTTTGGCGAAAAAGAAATTTTAATTTTGTAAATTTAAAACTATAAAGTAAATCATGAATGCTATAATGTTGTTGTTGCTTATGACACTTGGACAAGCCAAGATCGCTCTGCCTTGGCTAGCGAATTTAAGTCAATAGGGAGCGTCTTTAGTTTTTTTAATCAGAGCACCACAAAAGTGAAAGTAAGTCTGCTCTTTTTTAAATCCTCCGATAGATGACACCACCAGAGGATCCCCTGACATTGATCTGAAGGGGGAGGAAATTTTCTCCAGACCATTGTACCCATGGTAACTGCTCAATGACCGACCACAGGACTGTAAACTGAGTACATTGTGATTCAGAAATCATTTAAACTGACATATTATTAGGTATCTTCCTAGACATTTTATTAGATTTCTTATTGTAGAGATGGAAAAATAGTAGAAATAGAAATTTAACATAATGTTTCGAAAAAATATGTGTGTAAGAACATTTAATATCTTAAAACCTTTTGTAACAAAACTAAATTTAAATTACGCCATAGAAGTTAACTGAAAGAAACATTCTTGTTATGAATTTTAGGTACATGTAGCTTTTAATTACAAGAATAACAAAAATGGATCCTTCTGCTATAAAGTTTTAAATATTTATTAAGCAATCTTCAGCTTTTTATCAAGTTTAACAACTAAAAAGAGAATAATGGATGTTTAATATTTTTGGTATAAAATATCATTAATTATATTTAATAATTTCTTTAGACTTATACTTTTTAATAGCTTCATTTTTTATTCTTATATTCTGCACGTAACATAACCATTAAATATAAGATTAAAAAACTATATATGTTCTTTTAAAGTTATTCTATTAATTTTGAATAATTTGAAGTTATTTTGGTACAAAATGATTTGGTAACGGATAATTTCTATTGCAATAAATACAATAAGGGAAACTAATCATTATAAATGACGTGTTAGTTATTAAATACATTCTTTTAACAAAGTCAAAAGAACGTATTTCTTTTAGCGTTGCTCAAAAAGTCTCAACAATTAAAGAAATACATAAATCTTAAATCTATTGTTATGCTTGTTTCCTGATAATCTAATATTATTTCGACGTGAAAAATATAAAATGACTGAATTATTTTTTAAATTAATGAATTACTACCTTCATTTAATTTTATCTCTAATATATGATACATATATATATATATGTATATATATATATATATATATATATATATATATATATATACATACAGGGTGATCTTTTTTAAAGTGATAGTATTTGGAGCGCCCTGTAGCGTGATCTAATTGCCGGAATGGCACCAAACTTGCTATTCAGACAAATCAAGAAGCGGGAGAAATGATTTTAGTTTCAAAAATCGCCACTAGGTCATTTTGTGTCGTTTTACAATGTATAAAATGTGAGAAAAGAGAAATACTGACACATACAATCGTACAATAAAATTATTAATGTTTACTTATTACATTAACTTCCCTGGTGAGGAATTAGACCACATTCCATGTGAGCTCCGTTCTCAGAAATGACAACGTGTATTCTGCGTGCAGCGTTCCCCACAGCCGAACGTAACATGTCACGAGGAATATTCCGCACTGTTTTTGTTATGTTGTTCTTTAGAATAGACAAATTTGATACTCCACCAACATAAACGCATGTTCCGGTAACGTGAGAGGCATGGCCACTGGAGCTCGTTTACTTCAGCTGAGATTATTTGCCGGAGCAGTCTACTACTTGCTTTTATAGCCCCTATTACTGGCACTGTCATCTAACAATATTTGCATTTTGCTTTGATTCCTGTGTTTTATGCTAATTCTCGTTATTGTAAACAATAGCAGCGCCACAAAATGCCCTAGCGGTGACTTTTGAACTAAAGCTTTTTTTGCGGAATTTTTCCCCATGTCTTGATTAGTCTGAATAACAAGTTTGGTGTCATTTCGGCTATTAGATCGCCCTACAGGATGCTCCAAACACTGTCACTTTAAAAAAGATCACCCTGTATATCTATCTATCTATCTATCTATCTATCTATCTATCTATCTATCTATCTATATATATATATATATATATATATATATATATATATATATATATATATATATATATATATATATATATATATATATATACTTACTTGCTTCTTTAGAGAACACTCACTGTAAGTAAATTACGCAGACAATTTCTAAAATGTCACTGATTCCAAGAGAAAAAAATGTGAATGTAAAAAAAATGTAAAAAAATAGAAGGCAAGCCTCGTATTATATATACATATATATATATATATATATATATATATATATATATATATATATATACATATATATATATATATATATATATATATATATATATATATATATATATATATATATATATATATATATATATATATATATATATATATATATATATATATATATATATATATACATATAATACGAGGCTTGCCTTCTATGTTTTTACATTTTTTCTCTTGGAATCAGCGGCATCTTAGAAATCGTCTGCGTAGTTTGCTTACAGTGAGTGTTCTCTAAAGAAGCAAGTAAGTTCTATAAATGGAAATCTCTGAAGGTTGAATGGAAACTCGTGAAGGTTTCCGTTGGATGATTTTTTATGATTTTAAAAAAGGCCTCACTCGACAAGAATGCATAGAATCGCTTCGTGTAACTTTTAGTAATGAAGCACCATCAGAAAAGACTGTTTACAATTGGTTTGCGGAATTTCGTGGTGGTCGTGCGTCCGTCAGTGATGAATCTCGTGAAGGACGACCAAAATCGGTAGTGATTCCAAACAACATCGATGCTGTGTGCGCAAGATAATTGAAGAAGATCGGCACGTCACATATCGTGAGACAGAAGCATCTCTTGACATATCACAGACTGCAATACATTCGATTTTGTATCAACATTTAACTGTTAAAAAGTCTTGTTTCAGATGGATTCCGCACAATTTGACAGAAGCTCAAAAAGAGATTCGTGTAAATTAGTGTAAAGAAATGATAAAATAATTCAAATTGGGAACAGCAAAATCCGTATGCAACATCGTAACAAGTTACGAAACTTGGATACATTCGTATATGCCAGCCACTGTTTGGGTGTTTCAAAATGTACCGAATCCTACGAAAGTTGCTCATTCACGAAGCAGTTCCAAGAAAATGAATGCTTGTTTCTTCGGCCTTACTGGACATATCGCAACCATTCCTTTAGAGCAGTGTTTCCCAACCTTTTTTCTTCGTAAACCAAAAGAGAAAGGTGTGAAAAAATTGACGAACCCCCTATGTAGTCGTAAATGACAGGTAAAAAAAAGAATTAAATTTGATAGAATATATAATCTTCATATCGCAGAATAAAAGATTTTATTAATCGTGAAACATTTAAATAAAACATTAATAAGACTAAAATGATGTCTATAAAAGTTGAAAACAAGATAAATTTAACAAATTGGTTCTCATGTTTTACTTTCTTAAAATTACTTTACATTCTATTGGGATATTTGTTGCTGTTTGATAGAACAAAGCAATTTCTTAGGCTCAATATCTGACAATTTCAGTCTTAAATCAAGTTCTGCATTTAACTTGTTTCTGCATTTATCTTTGAGATAAGTATATGTTGCCTGGGGCTTGAGGAGCTACCAGGCGCGTCGGCAGGTGGTGGATCGCTGAACGTCCTGTAGGAGTGACAGGATAGCCTTGTATATAGAATCTGAGGCCGCGAACCAGCTCCCGTAAACCCTGGTGTTATGCGACCCGTGCCTAGGGTAATTTGGCACCGCGGTAATGTTGTTTTAACTGAGCCTCTAGTTGCCTGACGAGCTTCTAAAGCTTTTTTGCCTTGCCCAGTAACTCAGGGAATGCTGGATGGACTGTTATATTACCTGAGCTTATTAATTGTTATCTTGTGGCTGAAAAGACACAAGAAATAACAAATCTTTCTGCATTTGCAGGTGAAGCCTCTCAAGTAGACCTTGCTGAAAAAAACATGGGAACTCAGAGGCAATCTAGTAAAGGGGCAGCAATAAATCCTTCACAGGAGGTAGAAGTGACCTCCAAACCATCTTCTTCTGCTGAGAGTCAGGGATCTATCGCTAGCATGACTGACTCTCTGACCAGAATCAAGCTTAAGAGACTTTCTGGTGCCCAGAAAAATAAGCTGGTGAAGGAACGCAAAATCGCCGAGGGAACTTGGGTTGAAAAACCCAAGGGAACCAAAGGCGAGAAGCGTCCCGCCAACCGGACGAACCAGGGAAAGGCCGGATAGGCTGCCAAGAGAGAAGGACCTGGGAGATTTACCTACAGAGTGGCTCTCACGGCGATCAAGATGGCTGTGCTCATAGAGGGTCATTCGGAAAAACGGCTAACAAAGGAACAGGCCTTCGGCCTGGAACTCTTGTTAACCGAGAAAATAGGAAGGAATGAGGAAGGTTTTGCCCCAACCTTCCTATCCTGTAAACTTGAGAATGGGGCACTTATTGTCAACTGTGCAGATCTGGGGAGCTCAAAGTGGCTGGAACAGACTGTCAGTGACATAAGCCCCTGGCAGGAGCAAAAACTCTTGGTGGGTGAGGCAAGGAAACTTGTCAGAACCACCAAGATAATTGCAAAACTGCCGAAGGTCTGCAGTAAACTGGAGCCTAAAGAGGTCCAGAGAAAAATCGAGGCACAGAACGGTGGGGTCACTCCAGCGGAGTGGAACGTTCTTAACATCAAGAATGACCCATCTGGGTGGACCATCGTTCTTAGTGTGCCTGAACTAGATGCTGCTACACTTGGTGTAAGGGAATATAAGTTTCATATCGGACTTCACCAAGTGCCGGCTAAAGTACTTGACAAACCCGCTCCTGCTGATGGGGGTGAAGGCAGTTCAAGCCAACCTCCACCACAATAGAAGTGGTACCACTAACCTCAGTAAGAAGTTTTTTGCTGGGAATATACACCTGGTCCTGATTCAGGAACCCTGGCTGATTAGGAGGAGAATCAGTGGCCTCAAAAGAACTAAAGGTAAGCTTATCTGTTGTACCAATAGCAACGCTAGAACTTGTATACTTTTACATAAAAACATTTAGGTTTTACCCTTCTCTGAATTTATCCTTAGGGAACTGACAGCTGTGAAAGTCAGACTCAACATAGAGGGAGGGGCCAGAGAAATTGTTTTTGGCTCTGTGTACCTGCCATATGAAGAGAAGGCTCCACCTGACCATTCTCTGCACAAGCTCATGAGCTTTTTGCAGAGACAACAACTTACAGGTAGTCCTAGACTGCAATGCTGGGGAAGTACAGTCCTAGACTGCAATGTTCACCATGTTGTCTGGGGAAGTACAGACACAAATAAAAGAGATGAGTGCCTTTTAGAATTCATTCTAAACTACGGGTTAGATATTCTAAATGAGGGCAACGAACCAGCTTTCATTACTTCCAATCGATCTGAAATAATTGACATTACTATAGCGACAACGCTAATTAGTAAAAATATCAAAAATTGGAAAGTAGATGGCAGACCTTCTGGCTCAGATCAAAACATCCATTTTGAAATTCACTCTAATGTGTGTCTGGATCGCATATTCAGAGACCCAGTTAGGACGGACTGGAAGAAATTCCAGGAGGAATTGACTGGGTTGGTTGAGCTCGGGAACAGACCTATTAGAGACAACAACGATCTAGAAGTTACAGCAGACCTTCTGCACAGTAATATTCTAGATTCTTATCATAACAATTGCCCTATTCGCACTAGGAGAGCTAAACTCAATTGTCCTTGTTGAAATGACTCTCTAGCAGCCATGTTGTCTAACAGGACAAATGTTAGGAAACTTTTTAATAAAGCCAAGAAAAATGGTGAATGGGAGAACTATAAAACGGCCCTCACTAATTATAAAACACTTGCTAGGAAAAGCAAAATTAACTCCTGGAGGAAGTTCTGTGAAGAGATACATTCTATTTCTGAAGGAGCTAGACTCCAAAAACTCCTCAAAAGGGATGAAACTATTTTGGTTGGCACCTTAAAGGACGAGGAGGGTAATTTTGCTGCTTCCGGGAAAGAGGTTATTTAAATTATGACCAAAACCTACTTTCCAGGAGCTAGAGATGTTTATAGCAACGAAGGGGAGCACTGCATTGACTCTTTGCAAAGAGTCAATAGCGATCAATGGACCATCGCTAAAAATATCGTTAACTACAACATTGTTAAATGGGCAATCTTTGCCTTTAAACCTCTAAAAAGCCCAGGGCCTGATGGAATTATGCCCATCATGATCCAGAAGGCAGAGGAGTTTATCATACCAGTGCTAACTAGAATTTACAGAGCTAGCTTAGCACTGAGTTACATACCAAAGATATTTCAGAAGACTAGGATTGTTTTCATTTCTAAACCTGGCAAGGACACTTATGACCATGCCAAGTCTTATAGACCAATCAGTCTTTCTTCATTCTTTCTTAAAATTATGGAGAAAATCATTGATCGGCATATTAGAGATTACTTGGGTAGTAATAGTCCCTTGCATGCTCTTCAATTTGCCTATCAACCCGGCAAATCTAGTGAAACTCCTTTACATCAGCAAGTTTCCAAGATTGAAACCATTCTGGATCAAAAGAAATTGCCTTGGCAATTTTCCTCAACATGCAAGGTGCTTTGATAACACTTCCCATCTGTCCATCCTCAAAACTGGGGTCTACATCCAAAACTGATGTTGTGGATTACACAGCTATTGTCAGACCCATTCTCACATATGCCTGTGTGATCTGGTGGCGTAAGGTGGAACAGAAGACTGTTACTGACAGACTAGGAGGTCTACAAAGACTAGCTTGTCTCTGCATCACAGGAGCAATGTCCACCGCGCAAACCAGAACATTGGAAGTTATTTTGGATCTGATTCCCTTAGACATCTTCATCTGCAGCACTGCCAGAATAACTGCATTCAGAATGAAGCTACAAAACCAATGGTACTACCAACCTGTTGCCAAAGGGCACCGGGTATTACCGAGAAAATTCAAGATCTTACTTTCCTGATGCCCTCGGACATCATGGAAAAGTCATACATGTTTGAAAAGACATTTGAAATAGTTTTTCCAACTATAGATGAATGGAACAATAACATGTTTGAAACTAAAACAAGAGATCTAATCTGGTACACAGATGGATCACTGAAAAACAGCCTCTCAGGACAGGGAGTATGTGGCGTGTCACCAGGAACTAGCCCATCTGTAAGCCTTGGGCGATACGATACGGTCTTCCCGGCAGAAGTTTTGGCCATTATCCACTGTCTGCGACTAAATATATGGAAGGGCTACCACGGTAACCGGATTCTCATTTTTAGTGATAGTCAAGCCGCTTTAAAAGCGCTCAATTCTTTCGAAATCAAATCTAAAATGATTTTGGAATGTAGAAACCTTCTTACAGAACTGGCAACTAGAAACAAGGTGATCCTTGTATGGGTGCCAAGGCACAAAGGTAATGAAAGGGCTGATGAACTTGCTAAACAAGGATCGTCTTTTGCTCCCATCGGTGCAGAACCTTTTTGTGGGATCAATTTGAAGACCGCAAAAACCAATGTTCTTTTGATGGGAAAAACGGAACATGCATGAAGCTTGGCTCAACACTCCTGGTCAAACCCACGATAAAAGTATGATCTGTGGATCATCAGCGAGGATTGCCTCTGAAATTCTAAGATGCTCTAGGCCGAAGATACGTTTAATCGTATGCTTCATAGGGCACTACTATTTCAGAAAACACCTCCATAAAATGGGACAGTTTCAGCAAGACCTTATCTGCAGGAAATGTCATACGCAAGAGGAAACGGCCAAGTATATCCTTTACGAATGTGCGAAGCTCTTGTCCTCCCTAGATTAACTTCTTTAGGCATCATCCATATTAGAGAGTTACACTTAGACTCCATTAAAGGGTTATCGGACTTTATTAATAAAGTGACCCGAGCAACAGTAACTAGGAAACATTGGGTTTGGAGTTATTGGCTTATAAAAGCAGAGGTGCCCAATGACATACAAACCCAAATCTAAGAAGAAGTAAGTATATGCTGAAAATCCTTACTCGCATAGATATGCTGTGCAAAATGGTAATAGAACTTCAATGGTTTTTTTGATAGAACAGGATATTCATTTTGTATACGAAGCCAGAAGTCGATTAAAGATTGATCTTTAAAAATTGCTTCCAGAGAACTGTCACAAGATAACTCTATGAGTTTTTCTTTTTCCAGTATATTTAGAATTTAGAGAGGTTTCTGAACTTATAGTTCCTTCAAATAGATTGTTTGAGATGGATATAGTGCATCTGTTGGGGAAATAGTCACCGAAAATTAATGGAAGATAGTTTAGATGTTCACATATACTCCTTTTAATGTTTTCGTCAAGTTTAATTGAATTTTCTGATTAAAAAAGTGCTCTGACAGAATCGAAACATCCATACTCATTCATCTGTAGGCATTAAATTCAAAAAGTGATCTTTTTCAACATAGCCTCAATTCTATCATGTACACTGAAAATGGTGACACCAGAGCCTTGTAAAGACATTTAATTCATTCAGTTTACAAAAAATGTCAGCTAAGTATGGAAGCTTTTGCTGCCAAAGAACATTGGATATACAAGAAGACAAACGAAACCGATGATCAATAAAAAATGCTTGAACTTCAGACTTCAAAAAAAAAAAAAAATAAAATAAATAAATAAATAAATAAATAAATAAAATAAAAAAAATAAATAATAAAAAAAAAACTTTATCCTGGGAAAACAATCTAACTTCTGTGGGAAGTAGTAAAAATACGTGGAAACTTCCAAAATCCTTACGGAATAAGAAAATTTTCCTGTCACTAATTTTGCACCATCTGAACGAACGAACGAACACACACACACAATACGACCATCTTATTTCATTCTTTTCATTGATCATATCAAAAATCGCTTCTCAAGTTGTGTAGGTCTTCAAAGGTTTTGCAAATAGTACATCTTCTTGAACAATATTCGTAAAAAGATATCTAACGTAAACAATGTGAAAACTACAGCATTTGTTATATCCGTCAATTCATCAAGTTGAATCGCAAAATAATTCAATTTTATTCTTTTTAGAAGTTTGTTCGCCACATAATTAGCCAAGTCATTAATTCTACGCGACACTGCTTTGCTTGACAAGGGAACTAGCTCAATTTTCTTTGCTGCCTTTTCCCTTGACATACATTTGGCAATATCTTTCACACATGGTCCAATTAAATTTTCTGCGCTCTCTTGTCCAGATCTTGTAATTCTATAACTTACTCGAAATGATGCTTCAAGGGCCATTTTACTATCTTCGTTTGAAGTCAAGAAAGAAGAAAGACATTTCTTGATATCTGCTAATTTTCTTTTGAAATATTCAAGAGGTTTATTTTGTGTGTGGGATGTTTTGTTTCAATATGTCTACGAGTAGTGGTTTCAAACTGCTGTTGGCAAGAACTTAGTTACATATAACACAAAGCGGTTTAGGTTCCGACTCATCCGCAGTAAAATGAAAGCCCAATTGCAGATAGTCAATGTCATATTTTCCCTTTCCTATCATTTCCTTTGTTTTTCGTATGGTGAAACGGTACCTCACTACAGCTTTCAGTACTAACATCTCGATTATCATGTCTCGTTTCCAAACGACCCGTTTTTAACCATCGATCCATAATAAAAATAAGCTATAATAAAATAATTAAATTAATAATTATGAAATCATTCACATGAGAACTTGACAGTCACAGTATCACTATCACTCAAGCTTTACAAGTGCTAAGCCTATGTATGAACGTCCGTTAATACAACACTACCCTCCCAGTTCACGGTTGTGAACAAGTATCTAATTCTAAAAACTGCCTTAATTTGATATTTAAATCCAATTGTATTGTAAAAAATATATTACATAGAAGGGAAGGCCGCTGCAATGATTTTAAATATAAAGCAGAACATGATACTAATCGCATTGATAAATTGTTTCAAATATAAATAAATGTTTGTAATAAAATGAGAATAGTATTTGATTATTTGAATAAGAGAAATAAATTATAATGTATAAAATTGTTGATATATATATAATTTGATACTGATGAAGTAATTTTGAAAAACAAATAAGGAAAAAAGAAATTAAAATATTGAAATTTATTTTAGATTTCTTAACAGACAGCAAACAATCTGTTTTACAGTGGGTGTGTTCTTTAATTAGTTTTTTTATTTTGCTTTTAATGGCGTTTTAAAAAAATCCGCCATTATATTATTTTTCCCAGGGGTTGGCGAACCACTTGTTGGGAATCACTGCTTTAGAAGATCGAAAAACTGTTAACGCTAAATGGTGTACAGAAATTTGTTTGCCAAAAGTCATCAACGAAATCAGGAAAAACAACAAAAACCACCGCATCATTCTTCATCACGACAACGCCAGCTCCCACAGAGCACATCAAACAATTGATTATTTGAAGGATAAAAATATCGAATTAATGTCTCAATGCCCATATTCTCCTGATTTGTCACATAATGACTTTTGTTTGTTCCTTTATGTCAAACAAAAAATGCGTGGGCAACGATTTTCATCACCTCAAGAAGCTGTTGATGCTTTCCAAAACCATGTTTCTGAGATATCAACTTCAGAGTGGAAAAACTGTTTCAAGAATTGGTTTGAACGGATGGAAAAGTGTATAAATCTTAAAGGCGAATATTTCGAAAGGTAATAAAATAGTTTGTTTACAAAAATTCTATTTCTTCCTACTTTTTGTAGGAACTCAAAAGGCTTTTCTCGTGTTATGTAAAATTATAATTTACATAGGATTACTTTTAATATTGATTTTTTATATTGCTTTTATGTCTACTTTATTTTTCGATTTTTTTTGTTTGTCATTGAGAAAAAAAAAATCAAGCGCTTGATAAATAATTTTTCATAACATGCGCGCGCGTTAACCATTAGCAAAATAGAAGAAATCACTGAACCACATGGGGCCTTTTACCTGACGTGATCAAATGAGGATTGATTTAGTAATAAAGTAGATTTCGTCGAAACAAGTCAACCTATTTCAGAATGGATTTAGTTTTTTTTATCATTCATCTTTTAAATAGAATATATTTTATTTTTATGTTCTCTCATGAAATGGAGACTTTTATTCAACTACTTTAGAATTCATCGTTTACCCCTTCATACATTTATCTTAATCTTATTTTAAATGCGAACAGAGATTAAATTTTTCTCAGAATTCATGAGTCAATCTTTTAAAGTTCACGTTAAAACAATCCATTGAATCACCTGCCCGGAAATATTAATCTCAATATTACAAATAAGTATTTACACTCCAAACGAATAACAGTATATTCAATAATTTAATCATGAGAAAACATTAGTTATGAGGAATTGTAACTAAATTTTAAAAATCGACAACACTAAAATTTAGTTTGTCGATCAACGTTCATTTTTTGCACGAGGGTTAAATCAGACCGGGACTCATAAAACTGTCTAAAGTGGATTCCAAACCACTACAAACATTCATGTCCAAGCAGGGAATCGAACCCACGATCTGTTGAACAGAAGGCCAAAACGCTAACCATTCAACCGAAAATAATGTTCGCACAATAAATTTTCATATTATTTACTAATAATATAAAGAAATTTAATTTTGCTTTCAGAACAATAAATTATTCTCATTTACTCTTTAGAAAATTAGTATTAAAATTATTTTCATTAAGTATAAAACTAAAATAAGGAATGATATATTACTAGAAGAAAAATTAAATCTGCATCAAATTAAATAAATATTAATATAAAATTGATAGCTATAGTAAAAATAAATGATTTTATTATTATTTGTATAAAAAAAGTGTATTCTATATTTTCAGATATCAATAATGTGCTATAACTGAGGGGAAAAAAACTTATAAGTTTTTGTTCTTTTATATATAAGATTGTCATTAATTAAATAAAAAAGGAAAAATGATTATAGAAAACATATTTATCTCAATTTTATTATTTGAAACAAGGAATTGTTTTAATAACTATTATGAGTAAAAAATATGCCTTACAATAACTTTGTTAACGACACAAGATTAGTAACTCAAATTCAAAAATAATTCAAAACGTCATTTAATTCAAAATGTACCTTAAAATTTTAATGCCACATTTTAATAAAAATGTGTCAGGAATCAAAATAAATGAATACCTTATATATTATATATATAGAATTTAAAACAATCAAAGCATATGTATTATTCAGTCATTAGAGCTTAGATATACACTTTTAGATAATTTTTTTAACTGAGCAAATTTTAAAAAAATTAAATTTAAACATATTTTTTTAAAAGTATAAAATTAAATTTTTATTTAGTTTATGATAACAATCCTTAAATAAAGTTTCAAAACAAAAATTTTTATAGGCATAAAAATGTTAGTATTATATTTTGATTCAAGTCATTATTTATTTATACTCTTCAAAGGTCTATTGTAAATATTCAAGCTTTTCCCAGTAATTTTTATATTTTTGCTTTATTTTCAGATGTCTTTAATGTTTTTATTATTCCACATAACAATGAGATTACTTTCTGCATAAAAGCTTATTAATGAAAGATTAATAAAATAATTATAAAAACATTTAATATTCCTATACAAAATAATTTTCCTAAAATTTTGTTACTTAACATTAAGAAATATGAAGCTGTGGAGAATATAGTTTGCTATTCCCAGCCATGATGATTTTATTTTGTCTTGTGTGCAAAATGTTTTAAAGAGCAATTTACAGTAGCATCATTTATTTCAAGAAATGTTTGTATGGATTACAGAGAAGCATGAAAAATAATAAATACTTATAATTGAAAATATTAATTTAGTTCGGATATAAATCTATTTTTCTACAAATATCTCAACTATAGAGATTATTGGAAATTTTAGTAAATATAAAATCTGTTTTGAGGAGACATTAATGAATACTATCATTTGACACCAAATAACTGCACTCATGTTAGACTATTTTCAATTTCACACTCATATTTTGTATAATCGAAAGAAGTTCAGCCACAAGCAGAAATTTCATACTCTGGAATTCAATAACAGATTGTTATTTAACTGTAAATGAAATGTTTTGTTTTGACAATATGGAATATTCAATTCCAAACCCATAGAAGACTCCATTGGCTTTAAGCTTAAAAACTAAAGAACTCTCTAGACAGATTTTCCATTTCAAGTGCTTCATTTTTAATTGTCATATGACAATATACAATTAGGCTACTGGCAACACCTGTGGGAAAAAAAAGCTGCAGATTTACCCCTTAGATGGTGAGGAAAGAGGCTAAAATTTTTTAGATTGCTAATAATTAAATACAAATTTTTAATATTGATATATTTTCTTAAGGGTTGCCTTCTCCATTTCTGCATGTTGTAAAGGGAGATTAACAATTCTTGCATACATAACATTGCAAATCAAGCAGACTAAATATATTAATATAAATTCTTAATTGATATGTAGCTTTCCTACTTTCATGTTACAGAGATTTAACAATTGTTTTATATTAATTTTAAATGCATGGAAAAGGTAACTGTTTTCCCATTTCTATGAAATAAATAACATAAAAATTCAACAAATTTAGAAGATATGAGAAACAGTGTCATGATTTTAAATCTCTATTAAGATGTTTGTAAAAAAAATAAGATCCTTCATAACTAAACTGACATAGATGTGATAATTTTGTAATAATTTCTTGATGCAATTTTATAAAATTATATTTTTATTGAATTTAAATTTATTATGTATGAATGATTATATTCCAACAAAGCATATATAACCATTTTTATTAATATGTGGGAAACTTATTGCGCATTTATCTCATATTTATAATTTAACTTCCTATAAAATAAATAAATCACTAAGTATAATACATTGAATTAAAAAAAATAAATGCATACAAATTAAAATGTATTATTCTTACTTAAAATAAAAAGAAAGTGTAGAATGATATGAATATAAAAGTCAGAAATGAAAAATGTAATACAAAATATAGTACAAAAATGTTTATAATGATGAGCTTAGAAACAATAATCTAATGACATACGAAAATTTTTATGCAACAAAAATAGAATGTAAATTGTTGTTTTAATCAATAATAAATACAATTACTACATTTTAATACATTCGCTTCTTTGAAAAGGTAAGTGTAATGCATTTATATATATATTTTATGAATTAAGATTTCAGTGCCTTATTTTATTATAAATTAACTTGCAACAGAATTATTTTTCTTAAAAACAATATTTCATTAACTTTATTTATAAAAATCTAGCCACACAACAAATTAAGTAAAACCAATAAATATTTTGTCACATGAACTAAAATGGGAAAGTCAATAACCAAATAAAAATATCAGGGTAATTTCTGTTTTAAAAATAATTATTATCATAATGGTTAATACACAATTTTAGTTGATATATAATCATTGTTTTAATATTCTTTATGAAGATTTTATTCTTACATAAAATTGCATTTTTACAGCTCTTTGCACCCGAATAGTTTATTGGTATATTAACTATTATTACAAATAATACTTTATCAATTATAAACATCATTAAACAAACTTCAGAAGTAGCAAAAGACATTCTTTTAAAATTTAAATGTATTTTGAGAAATATTTTCATATGTATTTCAAATTAAGTTGGATGCTTAATAACAATTAAAAATGTAAAACATAAAAGCTTCATATTTAAAGTAAAAATAAAAGGTTTAATAAACGTTTAATTTGGTAAAAAATATTTAATGAAGGAATAAAAAATATTTAATATTGGAAAGGAATAAACACGTAGAGAAAGAACAAGAATTTCTGAAGCTACAAAATGCATTGAATTACAAAAATAGAATCTAGTCTTTCAAAAGCCTCACATTTCTTAATTACAAAATATTAATGTTCAAAATTATTATTGATATGTATAACATTTTATATAAATTTTTCATCTTATTATATATTCGAACATATTTAAGTTAGGTAAAGATTATATAAACAAATGGGAAATTTGAGTATGTAAACATGATTTGCACATAAAAGTTGATTTAAAAATACTGACTGCTTGATAGTAAATAATAGAAATTATAATTCATAATTGATAACTTGAAATTATTAGAAAAAAAATGCTAAGGGCATGTATATATGTATTGTGCATTTAAACATGTATATACATATACAATTTTTTTTTCATACATCAGATTTTTCCCTAACATTCTTATAAATAGAAGACTGATATTTAATACGGATTGTGAAATATTTTAATTTACAATTAGAATGTGAGAAATAAGTGACTGAATAAATCTTTACAGCAGATAATCCAATAATAGCAAAAATATTCAATACCTGGTCAATTTGTAAAATTTTTCAAGAAAGAATGGATCATGATATACATGTAAAACATATTTTATTCTCAGATAATAATATAAAAAAAAAATCCATACTAAAGCTTACACATTAATCAGATATCTTTATTTCACTTTAATAATAAAATCACAGAAAAAAAGTTTTTACATCAATATACTAATTTGAATCATGAAAGTTCCCACTTTGATGCTAACATAAAAGTTTTCAAAATTATATTTTAATTTTCAGCAATAAAATATTTCTTTCAACCAGTTATAAAATATATATATAAAAAAAAATAACAAGCTTCATAGTTAGCGCAATTTTTTATGCACAGCATAAATATGAATTACTGAATTTTTAATTATCATTACCCGAAAATTAAACTAGATGAATAAAACTAAGCAACAAAAAATATTTACAAGTGAGTATTTGAATTGCAGAAGAAATTGTTCGAATAATTATCTCTCATGAATATATACTTCCAGTGAATGTTTGATAAAACTAAGTGCTTTACAATTCTTGGACGTCATCATGCTGCAAATTTACAGTAGTAAAATTTATAAAGGCCCTGAAATTAAAAAATACATTTTAACATTGTTAACTTTATAACAACCCTCAAATATGACATGTAAAATAACAATTTAAGTATTTAAAAGGTAATTTAAACTTTAAATAGTTAAAGGTACAATGCACAATTTACTAATTTTAAAAAATTAAGATTTTCATACTATTTCTGGATTTTGAAGATTGAAAAATTAATAAATAATTATACCACAAAAATGTGCAATTACATATAATATGGTTTTAACTGCACAGCATTTGCATTCACTGTTTAGAATTATAAAACAATACATTAAAATTTACAAAACAAATATTCAACAAGCATGTTTATGATAAAAAAAAAATTTCTACATTATTTTCAACTATTTAACATAATGGTAGTTTTTAATTAAAATTACATTTCTCATTTGTTTATTTATATATTTAATAGTCAAATTCAATAACAAATATTAAGACTATGGATCACATAAAATACTTAATTAAAAAGACCATGTAACTTTCAATGTCATCCTAAATGAAATGATACTAATGAGAATAAAGAAATTAAAGCTGCAAATATACTGAAATTTTTGAACTCCATACTCAGTTCTGTATGCTGTTAGAAGCATATTTTATTATTAAATTTATACTTCATCCCAAAATCACTTTTGGTAAATTAGAACATGACACAATGGATATGGATAGTTAAATTGCAAAACACTATAAAAAAACTGCAATACAATTGAAAATAATTTTAATTCATGAAAGTAATTAAAAACTGGTAGCAGATTAAAAAAAATAACCAATAAAACAAACCAATTATATATTGAGTCAATAAATTCACCAAAAATAACTATTACTTAAATGTCAAAATTGTAAGAAAATTTATGTAAAACATAAATAGAGAAAAATATAGGAGAAAAAAAGGAGTCTTCTGCATAAATCAAGAGAATGACAACAATGCTATGTTCTAAAAAAATGTTAGAAGTTGTTTGATGACTTTAGAAATAAAAAAACTTAAAATTTTTTTATTCATTTCTGAGAGCACAAAAAACTAAACAATTTCCATGAAAAAATGATAGGCCATAAGAAAAATACAAAGATAGTCCAAGAATTTTTTATTTGCATTTTTTCAAACTATTATTTTAAATACTTTCCAGTTTCAAAATCATTTCTTTAATCAATAAATCTAGAAACAAAGTATGATTTATTGACGTTTATAATGAGCTAATTTTGAACAAAATTACCATTAAATTTTATATGATTATGAGATAGTCATGATTCATTTTATGAAGAAAATTAAAATATTTTAATATGGCACAAGTTCTGCATCATTAGATGTTTGGAATTATTCTAACATCTGATATTGTCCAAAATACCTTCTTGAAAACTTCTCAAAAATATTTAATGTTTGGGCTGGAGTATAAATCCATTAGATTGAGAGGATTGCAAAATAGCATTCAGAGTCATAACATAAAAGCTATTTATCTGAAATTTTAAAGTTTGCATGCGAGTGGCAGCTGTCTTTATTCTTCAACTTTGACGAGTGTCATACAAAGTCAGGTGCAAAAGCGTGACCCACACCAGGCACCAATTTTGAAAGGGTGACAAATATGCCCGATTCCATTTCAACAAATATGTACACTACTGGCCATTAAAATTGCTACACCAGGAAAGCGGCACACCACACACGTGAAATTTACATGACAGGTAAAACTTGCTGTGATATGAAAAGGATTAGATTTTCAGCTCATTCATACAAAGCAGGTGACAGTAGCGACATCTACAATGTGTATAAAACCAGAGATTTGACAGCAGTTTTCTCATACTCAATTTCTGTTTCAACGTTGTTTTCGGCAAAGAAAGTTGTTGTAATGCCTCTTGTAAGAAGAAGAAATGTCTATCAGCACGTGTCTGACTTTGATCGAGGAAGGATTATAGCCTACCGGGATTGTGGTTTATTGTACCGCAATATTGCTGCTCGCGTCGGTCGAGACCCCATGACTGTTAGCAGAATATGGAATCGATGGGTTCAAGACAATCATACGGAACGTCATGCAGGATCTCAGCGACCCCCATCACTAACAGCAGAGAAGACAGACATCTTATCCGCATAGTCACAAGAGATCGTACAGCCACGTCATGAACCCTGAGTCGAGAAATGGAGTCATTTGCAAGGCAACAAGTTTCTGCTCGAACAGTTCGACGACGTTTGCAGCAGCATGGATTGTCTGCACGGCGACCGTGGCTTCGGCTACCATTGACGCTGCGTCACAGACAGGAGTGCCTTCAATGGTGTGATCAGCAACGAATCTGGATGCGGGAATGGCATCTCGTCATCTTTACAGATGAATCTCGGTTCTGCATACAGGACCATGATGGCCGCATCCGTGTTTGGAGGCATCGTGGAGAACGCGCAATGCCAGCTTGCATTGGACATCGCCATACTGGCCCATCTGCTGGAATGATGGTATGGGGTGCCATTGGATACACGTCTCGATCACCTCTTGTTCGCGTTAGCGGCACTTTGAACAGCAACCGTTACATTTCCGATGTGTTAAAGCCCGTGGCCCTGCCCTATCTTCGAGGCCTCCCTAATGCTTTGTTTCAACATGATAATGCACGATCGCATGTTGCCCGTACTGTTCTGAACTTCCTTGATACAGAACAGGTTCGACTGTTACCCTGGCCAGCACGTTCTCCTGATCTGTCACCAATTGAGAACGTTTGGTCAATGGTTGCCGAGCGATTGGCACGCCATCACTCACCATCCACTACTGTCGATGAACTGTGGCATAGTGTTGAAGCTGCATGGACTGAGATCCCCGTACATGCCATACAATCTCTGTTTGACTCCATGCCTAGGCGGATAAATGTTGTTATTGCAGCCAGAGGTGGCTGCTCTGGGTACTGATTTCTCAAGATCTATACATCCTAATTTCCTGTAAATCTAATCACTTGTTCTTTCCACTATAATGTATGTGTCCAATAAATATCGTTCTGTTATTTGCATTCCTTCTTGGTGTAGCAATTTTAATGGCCAGTAGTGTATGTTTTCATTTAAACAAATGCAGCTGATTTTGTTTCAGTAAAATAATATGTAAGATAATTTAGTTTACAGGCATTCTTTGTAGAAAATTACAGGTATACAATGTGAGGCTGCAAATGGTTTCAAATTTTTATTAGGTGTCAAGCATTAGGAAAGGAGTGTTTCTCTCATTCATTACAAACTTTGTATTTTGAATAAAGGAAAAATTGTTTCCTTCCATCCTCATTTGATCAACCTCAGTCCATATAATATCTTAACCTGAATATTATAATAATAATATAGTCCAATGGGAATATTTTAAATAGTGAGATAGATAAGTATTTCATACTCAAGAAATTAACTGCATCTCCTTATACAAATATGTACTTCGATTAAATATATTTTTTGTAAATGTATATGAAAATGTAAACATAATTTTTTTATATATTTATTACAATATACATCAAGGGTAGGCATACTTTTTTGAGTCATGGGTTGCTTTCAATTTTTTATTTGTGTTGCAATCTCCTTCAATGATGATTAAGGGTTAAATAAGTATATTTTTAGGTATGCGGTTATAAAAACTAGCATTCGCAATCACTCCAATATGATTTGGTGATACATGGTCAATCATTTGTGTTGCAATCTCCTTCAATGATAAATAAGGGTTAAATAAGTATATTTTTAAGTATGTGGATTATAAAAACTAGCATCTGCGATCACTCCAATATGTTTTGGTGATACATGGTCAATCATGATCACTTTAATGTCCCTATCTGACATGAATGCTATGCTCAGATGTGCTATGAAATAAGAAATTTAGTTTGACAGTTAACACAGACATGAAAAGAGTCAATATTTTTAAATAGCTTTTTCTTGATATTTTAACACAAGATTTTTATTTTTAAGAATCTAAACACCTTTTAAGTTTCTCATTTTGTTCAAATTTTGTAGCACTCTATTTTACATAATTAATAAAAATACTTTAATTTTTTCTGATAAAATTTCTGAAATACTGGATTTGTCAGTTCTACTTTTATATATTTGGCAAAATTTTCTTTAGTTTAAAGAAGTTATTTACAAAATTATTAATTTTGATATTATATGGTATATATAATTGGTAGATTTAATAATTTAATGTGCTTCCAAGAGGGTGAATTCATAAAATATAGCTTATTTAATTTATAAGCAAATAAATAAGTTAAATTAAATTATAAGTGAATAGATAAATTAAATAAGCTATATCTCATGAATTCAGCTAAAAATCCAATTCTGGATTTGCAAAGAGTTCAGAATTAGATTCTTCACAAATCCAAATCTGGAAGAGTCAAAATTTTTGAAAAATGTTGCATAAAAAATTCTAATGATCTCACTTTTAAACTTTTTCACCAGTCACTTAGATTAATTATACTTAGGTCCTTTTTCTACTAAAGCGAAGAAACTTGATTAAGATGAAGAGGGGAACAATCTCGTAACTGACCATATTACTCAAAATATCAATTTTCATACCTTAATTACTTGTGTGAGTAAATGCGTTAATAAAATACTAGAAGAAACCGTAATCACATTTAAAATAAAGAATCATAGCAGAAAGACTAAACATTATTGAGACTTAGGAAATTTCTATATGAAATTGCTGTGCATGCTTCAGAACTAAGATTGTTTTTATTTGACATTTTTCAGTAACCCCTTATTCTAGTGATATGTAACACTCACGCAGAAATTCTCATTATTTATGTTTTTTTATCAATATTTTCCAAGTATCACTAGTTTAAGGCTTTTCTCATATAAAGGGACTTAATTGGTAATAAAAATTTTCACTTGTAAAAAAATTACCACAATATCATAATTATCATGCATATTAGTTATATTTTCTATCATGTACTCTTTATCTTGTTCAATTTTTTTGCCAGTATAAATATTTATTAAAATGCATGTATAGTTTAAAATTAAATTGCTTATTATTCAAGATTAAATTACTTTAAGTTAAAATATTTTTAAAAGTAATTTTTATTTTAATTATTGTTTTGTTTACTTAATACAATCACATAACGTTGAAAAAATCTTTTTCAAACAATGAAAATTCAAAATATTTAAACACATGCTTAATACTCATGAAATATTTCTTGATAAATATTCTTATTTCATTAATTCAAACTGTACGAAAATGCATCTTTTTAGCTCGGAAGAAACCATTTTTAAGGAATCAGTTATAATTATTATACATTGTAAAACTTTTTTAAAATCAGAAACATCCTTTGAGTGTTTTAAATCCATTGTAAGAAAATAAAAGACATTCTCTATTATCCAAAACAGTACATTCAAAATAATCCAAAGTAAAAATTAGCTCATTGTAATAAAGTAATATATTTCAAAATTAAAAAAATAATTTTTTTTACTAAGAATTAAAAGTAAATAGACATTTTTCATTGATAAGATAATTGACTGAGAAAATTTCTCAAAAAACCAGGAGATATGAAAATTAAATAAATTAGTAAACATATAAATTCTATAATTAAAATTGAAAAACAAGGATAAAAAAGCATAACTGATAAATGCATTAATTCAGAACATTTTAAATAAATAAAAGAAGGTTATTTGAACAATAAGATTGGAAAATCATTATTTATATATGTGTATAATATTTATTTTTAACTGTAAACTTAAGTGCATGGCAGAGGAAGCTGGTTATCAATTAATAGGTACATATTTGACCAACTATAAATTCAGAAAATAATTTCTAAATTACAAAATAATTTACATTTTAGAATAAATTATATAATAATAATTTTTAATCATAAAAATGCTTCATTTAGCTTAAGAATTTGATCCAGAACTTGTACAAACAGCAAACAATATTTTAAACATAAGAAGCCAGGCTTAGTGGAAGAATTTCACGCTCCCAAGGTACAGGTTCGACCCTCAGGCTGGGCTAGTTCGACTCAGCCTTTCATCCTTTCAGTAGGTTGATAAACTGAGTACCAATCATGCTTGGTAATTAAACACTGAGGATTTTCATGTTAGGCAGACCACTTAACTAAAATATATACTCCATACCCCAGGGCCCTCAGTCAGAAAAACAGATATGGGCACAGTAGGCTTTGACCCACATGAGCTGTCGTGCCACAGGTTTAGTTACTAGTACTAAATATTAGATATAAATTAATGGGCTAATACTGCCAAAGTAACAATAGTAATCACAAGAATATAATTAATAACTTTATGATATTTACAAAACTAGTTAAGGAATCTTACTCTCTTATTATCCTTCTTGACCAAAATCTTTCATGAATTTTTCCAACTTAATCAAGTCAGCATCATTTACGGTAGGTTTAGCATTAGCCAATGATAATTCCATGTCACTCTTTAAAGAATAAAATATTATTAGAAGTGAATAAACAATGCAAAAATAATATTTTTTATTCAACAATATAAAATCATTGAGATAATCTTTAAATCCTAGATTATTCAATATAAAACAGGACAGACTTGTCTAATGTTAAAAAATGTTCAATATATAAAATTGCCAATTATGAAAACAAAAATCAATAAATACTTTCAAGTCAAATAATTTTCCATGTGTTATAAAATAAGAAATGTTTAGAATGCATCTTCTTTAATTATCAGTTAATATAAATAAAGCTTGATGAAATATTAAATTTGGCATGGTAAATTTTGAATAATTTTATAAATAATTTAAAATTTTATACAGAATTAAAGTATATAAATATTTCAAATAATATTCATGATACAAAATATTAAAGCAAGCCTTAGTTATTAACTTTGAAGTTAAACTTCCAATATACTCAGGTTTTGTCCACTTTACTCAATAAGAATAACACACAATTAAGAAAAATAGAAATTCCTTTAGGAAGTAAGAAGAATTGTTGCAAACATTTTCTGCCGCTTGGAATATCAGTGTGGAGTAATGAGTTTTCATAGGTACCATCTAATTCAGTTAAAAAATCACGAAACTTTCTATGAGTCAATTTCCACCTCTTAATAATATTATCTATTTTAACAACTACATTCATAATATTCATTTGAGATAAGGATTTTCCATATATTACCTCTGATAAATAATACAGTGTATCACAGGACAATTAATATTTTGCTTCAAAAGTCTCGGATATCCATTTTCAGTTCCTATATTAGGCTCCATCATTGACAATACTGGAACATTAATCAAATCTCCTGTAGTCTCTAACACTATCTTATTTAAAAATATCTGTATTATTGGTTATATCATGAAGGAGATCAAGCATCTCCTCTGCTACAGTGAAATCATTTTGAATAGTTTGTCTAAAAATTACAAGTTGGCTAATGTTGGAAGAATCAGTGCTTTCAATGAGCATTGTGATAAATATTTACATTTTTCAACCATGACATACAGCTTTTTTTTAGTTGATTATTATAGTCCACCTGAATTGCAGTTCTTTGAATTTCAAAATTGTTTCCGAAATGTTATAAAAATATTTTCTTTGAAACTGAAACTGTTTTGAAAATTGTTCCAATTTTTGTTTGATTGTTTTGCCATTCTGATTGCACACATATAATTTTTAATATGCAATCCATCACTAAAAGGTTTCTCCACTTTGACAACTTCCAGAGTTGCTTTATAAGAAGTGGCAATACTGTGCTTGTTATCAGTGACAGATTTTAAATCTCTTATGACACACAGTGTAATGTCATTTCATATTATATTCTTTAAAAGTTTAAGTACTTGCATGGAAATAATGTTTTGAATTTTACAATTGTTTGTGATTAAATAGTCTCATTCCCCAAGGGTCATTATAAACTTCATGTTTGTTCATTATTTTTCTTTTCTGTAAAGAAATATTTCACTTAACACTTGACTCAATGTTCTTATACATGAGTGTGCTTCACAAATATACGAAGATGACAAACCAAGATTCTTACAACTTTAAGTTCCAAATGAAAATCAAAATGATTTTTCTTGGTCACCTTTGGATATTAAAAAAGCCATGCTAGCTAGAACTTAAAACTCTATAAACAGCCCTTACATATGTATGAACAGGATCATTCAAATTGCAATTTGAGTTCTGATTTTGAAATGACTTTCCATGCAATGTGAATAGTGTTACACATTATTTACATTTGATGGTAATTTATACACTTAGAACCTCACTTCGCAGATTGCAAAAAATGAGGCAGCAGGCCTCATGTTGGACAGATCGGCTATTAATTAATATCTTACAGCTCTTTGTTTTTTGATAAAAAAATGCAGGAACCAAGCTCTTTTTAATGCTGAAATTATCAAAGGTGTTCAACATTGTTAATAATTAAATGGCATATGATTGTTCAGTGCTTTTATTAAAAAATAGTGGAAATACCTACTTTCTATGATTAAATATTTTTCAACTTGATCTATATCAATGACTCTTGCACTGATTCAAACCATTTTAGTATTACTAAAAGCATTTATTTTTTTCATTGAACACCAAGGAGCATTTCATTTATTTTCTATGACATTCAAAATATATTTTAAACTTAAAAGAGCATATTTTTCTTTGCATTTAATAACAATTTTCAATATTATACACTGAAAAACATATATAATGTTATGATTTCAACAATGAAACATGTTTTAATTATCCCAATAATTTTCTATATTAATATCAAAGGCTCAATAATTTGATTTATTTTTATTTTTTAGGACCATAAAAAATTGGATATTTTGGTTTTATGCAAACAAATAGCAACAAAAGAACTTATGTATACAATAGTGTTAAACATACTCATCAATTGTAATCATAAATATAAATAAAAAATTATTTAAAATTTTGAATGGAAAATTTTATGTGGTGTTCAAGATATAAAGTTAAGTAATTTACATACCATTGTAATGATAGGCTCTAATAATTTATCTCCAGGAACATCTACCCAAGACATTTCTATAGCACCAGGTGAACCTGGTGAACAAGGTGTCAACAAGTCATCTACTGTAACCGTGGGATCAGATCTAGAAGGACCTCTTACCTTCATAAAAACAAAGAAACTATGATTAAAAAACCTCAATGCTAATGAAAAAAATGAAATAATATAAATTTATTGATTTTAAAAAAGAAGTTTTCTCAATTACCTTTCTAAAATGAGTAGCTGTTTGTACTTTACGAACAGGTTGCATCAATGCATCTCGTACAAGAACAGATATATCAGCTCCAGAGAATCTACAATACAGAAATATATTTTAAGCATGCTACTTTTTTCCATAATTATAGCTTAGTTTTTATCTTAGTTTTAGCTTAGTTTTTAATTTAATGCTAATTATATAGAAATATGATTGTGTGTCTTACAGATAGAACTTTATACAAGAATCTATGTTCTACTATGATTCTATGTTAAAATTTTATAAATCTACTGAAACATTAATTTTTTTTATGTAAGATTAAAATTAATAATTTTCAAAAATCAAAAAAATTTTATTTTTAAAATTTTTTGTTGAAAAATACATGTAACCCAACAAGATATGAGTTAACACAAAACTACTTAAACGGACAACATAAATTTATCAACAAGAAACAAAATTACCAAATAAATTAGTTGCTAATACAATTACAAATTATGAATTTAACTATAAAAAATGATTAATTTCATACAAAAATAACCAAATTTTATGACTAAATTAATTTTCTTTACAAATATTAGACTATTTAAAGGAAGTTCAAAGACTGTTAACCTTTCTTAAAAAAAATTACAGATACTGATGGTTAAAACATTTTTAACACAGGGCCTATATTTTATTCTGTATTAGATTTTATTAAATCAATTTCATACAAATATACAATTGGTCAATATAAAATTGCACTTAAAGAATATAAAAGTAATACAGTGAAAAATTGCAAGCAATCTTTTATGTACAAAAGAAAAAGTACCTTTATTAAAATTTTACCTCTATTTACAAATATAACAAATAATCAAGTATATGGCTGATTTTTTTGGGGTAAAACCTTCGCAACCACACCTTGGGAATTATATTAAGGAACTGGCACTCTTGGATGGGAATTGTGTGTACATAGAGTTGGCAGACTAATTTCATAAAAACTATCTTGTTCAGATTTCCCAGTTAGTTATGTACCAGGTGTATGCAAATAAAATGAGACAATGGTTAAAAAAATGTGCAAAAACAGTAAATATTTCTTTATTTGAAATAATATGCATTACAACTACACATTTTTTCCATCTTTCAGGCTATTTGTGAATACCTCACCGAAAAAATTATCGGTCTTTTGAGACCAGCCAGTCATCAAGCCAAGATTTGATGTTTTCATAAGAAATGAAGTGCTGGTCAGCCAATGCTAGTCCCAATGATGCAAATAGGTGATAATTGAAAGGAGCCAAGTTTGGCAAATAAGCCGCATGAGCTAAAGACTCCCAACTGAGTGCTTTAACTATGTCCTTGGTTGGGTTAGCACAATGGCTAGGTGTGTTGTCATCAAGGAAGATCACTTTGTGCAGCTGTTTCTTGTATTGCTTGCATTTTTCGAATATAACATCATTCAAATCAAGTAATTGGTGCTTGTAGCGATCAGTATTAACAGTTTCGCCTGGTTTGAAAAGCTCATAATAGTTTGGCCTATCCTTATACCAGAAAATACACAGCATTGTCTTGCGCCCGAAGTGATTCGGCTTTGCAGTCGATTTGGACGGCTGTCTGGCGCGAACATACGATCGATTACGCTTGGGATTCTCAAAATAAATCCATTTTTCATTGCCAGTCACAATACGATGAAGATATGACTTGCACTTGTAGCGGGCAAGAAACATTTCGCGCTTGATTTTTCAGTTTTCCTGCTGATGATCTGTTAGCTTGTGTGGTACACATCCATCAACCTTTATTATCTTGCCCATTGCTTTGAGACGATGCGAAACAGTGCTCTGGTCAACATTCAATTGTGCTGGAAGATGTTCTTTTGTGGCCATCATCTTTATCGAGTAATGCTTGCAATCCAGCAGTTTCAAATTTGTTCACTGGTCTGCCACGCTCCTCGTTTCTCACATCGAAATCACCATTTTGAAACTTTTCAAACCACCTGTACCAATGCGCATGGCTCAGAACATTGCCATCGTATGCTTCTACCAGCACTTGATGCGATTCGGCAGCGTTTTTCTTCAGATGGTAACAAAAAATTAATGCTGTCCACAAATTGTGGTCGGAAGGCATAAAATTTGTCATCTTCAACACAGTAAAAAAACACAATGCATGCTGAAACTTGTTCAAATGTAAATTAAATGTGAGTATCAAAGGTCAAACTATAAAAAATCACGTGTTATGGTTTTGTAATGTTTGCATATATGCGTGGTGACATCTTTTAGCAATCGTCTAATTTGATATGCATACACCTGGTACATAGCTCCAGACTGTACCGAGTTACAGATGGACGAAACCTACGAGATGATTTGGCAGGGAAATGGATATAATTATTGGCACATGGAACATACAAACTCCTAATAAGAGTGACACTTTGGGGAATGTTACAGACATTTTATATGAAAATGACATTGATGTTCTGGCATTACAAGAAATTCACTATTGGTCAGGGCTTATTTGAAAAGAAGGACAGTGTTTACTATAACTGCTAAGAAAAACAGATAAATTTGGTACAGGATTCATTATGAGCAAGAGAATAAAGAATAACATCATTGAATTCATGCTTTTTAATGAAAGAATCTGTAAATTTTGTTTAAAGGAAAGACACTATGATATTAGCATAATTTGTACTCATGTAATTTGCACTCACTGAAGACAAAGACATTGTTCATACAGTTTTTATGATTCATTAGAAGATACTTATGAGAATTGTCCAAAACGTGACATGAAACTTTTGATTGGAGATTTCAATGCAAGAATTGGAAATGACAATATGATTAAATTATTGGAAAACAAAGCTGATATCAAATAACAAATGAGAATGAAGAATTTTTGACCAGCATTGTTGTAGCAAATGAATTACTAATAGGTGATCCAATTTTCCAGCACAAGAATATACATAAAACCACGTGGAGATCACCCAATGGATAGACATGCAATCACATCAACCATATTCTTATAGACCTAAGACATTGAGGTAGCTTGTTTGGATGCTCAATGCTATAAAGAAACGAATATGGGTTTGGATATAACTTTTGCTTTTATCAAAAATTAGATGTTGATAAAAAAATAATTCTATCTTAAAAATGAAAAACCATATAAGAAGCTGGCTATTACTAAACTTCAAAACCCTGACACCTCGAAGCTTTAACTTATTCCACACATAGATTTAAATACTTGAGTCAGCATTTAATTGAACCTTAGATGATGCAAGATATCTTTGTTAAATGTTAGCTGAATTTTGTTTCAGCCACTGGTCTCTTCAAATAAGGGCGTTCTTTTTGGTGTACAGTACAACAGACTTATGATCTCAGTGCCAAATTCTTTTGGAACCATTCTACTTTAAATATAATCAAAAACTTAAGAGAGAGGTTAGAGGCAGACCTTGCTGAACAGAATAAAATTGGATGGAAAATATTCAAATAGATAAAAAGCAACACAGCAAATGAAACCTTGCCTGAAAGGAATAAGAACAAGAAGGATTGGTATGATCTGAATTTCTATTTGGCTACAATTAAGAAAACACAATGCCTACAAATTAAAGATCCAAAAGCATTATACACAAAAAGTGAAGAATATAAAGATCTAAGAAAACAGGAAAAGTGATTACACAAAGAATATAAGAGCATTTTTCTTTTTGAAGAGCAGTTATAAAGAAATAGAAATTCTCTCAACTCTCAAGAAAATATAGAAAATTATTCTAGATTCGCTTTAATAGAAAGAAATTCAACACAAATCTATGCAAAAATAAAGATTGTGAGCTTGTGAATGATAAGAACAAGATCATGGATTGATGGAGGGAACATTTTAAAGACTTGTTGCATGGTAAAGATGCTTTGGATGTAGGCAAGAAAAATGCAATGCACTTTTCCTCCACACTAGTGAAAATATTCAAAAATAAGATGCTCCAACACTCGACGATGTTGAAATTGCAAATTAAAAAATTATATAGATTGGCTGGGGTAGATGAAATTAATCAGAACTAATCAAGGCCATACAGGTTACAGTTTGCAGGGTTTGGACAACAGAGTAGGTGCCCAATGAATGGGATAATAGCTCTGCCTGCACTATATTTAAGAAAGGTGATGGACATGATTGCTGCAACTATTGTGGAATAACCCTTTTGAATTCTATATTTAAAATCTTTTCAAGTTGATTTTGTTTTCATGAACTAAGTTGTAATCCACAAATAAGCATAAAAAATTTATGCATCTAGCAAATAGGAACCCTATTTCATTAATCAATTAATATAATCCTAATTTTTTAAATTATTAATTCTAAAAGTATTGCCTGCTACAATAAAGCTTGCTGTAAAAGATGATTTTTTTTTTAAAGAAGTAAATCTTCTATTTTTTGTGTGATTTAGATTTAAAAAGTTCCAAATCTAAAATAACTATTTAAAAATTTAATTTAACTTCTTTACACAAACTGCTGCAACTGCTATTAGAGATCTGAGTTTTATTTCCATACAGGTCAATTTCCTTTGAGCTAACATTATTAAAAATCTTTTTCTTCAAAAAACCTTTTCCCTGTATGGGAAAGAAAAACTTGAAATTTTGTTGTAAAAGTTGTTAAAAAAATTCTTTTTTTTCTAATAAAAGAAAGGTAATTAGCAGCACAATTACGGAGCAAAGTAAACTATGTCATACTTAATTGAGAAATAATGTTATAATAGTTTTTCTTCTTCCTATATTAAATATTTAAAAAAAAATTAAATATAAATTATACTGAAAATACTTTAAAACTACATTTCCTAACATAATTTTTCATTTTATTAAAAGGAAGTAAAATAAATATTTATTCAGAAATTTTAATAAATTATAAATTAATAACATACCCTTCTGTTTTCTTGCCAAGAAGTTTAAAATCTTCTTCTTTTAAACCATGTGGAGTATCACCTATATTTAATTTGAAAATTGCTGTACGCGCAATTTCATCTGGCAAAGGAATATATATCCTTTTTTCAAACCTAAAATTGAGAAATTAAACATTCACAGGCAGAATTTATAAGTAATAATGATATTTTAATTACAAGACAAATATTTAAGTTTAAAGAGGAATACAGCAGAATCATAAGTATATATACATGCACAAAAGAACAAATGCAAGTTAAATATTGGACACAAGCTATTAGTCTTTTAGAATTTTAATTTCATTTAAATGTTTGTGTGCTTTTGTTAAATAATATAAAGTTATAGTATAATTGTTTTAATTATGTGGTTCAAAATTTTTAAATGTTTAACTTTTACTTGTGACATAATTTCACAGAAATCAATGAGATACACATCTGCTCCTAAGTATTCAAAAGTTATTTAACCATAATACAAAGGTTTATACTTTCCACTAGAAATTTTAAAGATAATCTTCTGGCATTTATCAGCATACTTTTAAAAACAATGGTAAAACCTGTATTTACAAAAATAATTGAAAAAAAGTATTAAAAAAATACTTTTTAACAAAAGATTTCAACTACCACAAGAACATTAATATTTGTTTAAAAAAAGTTGTTTTCTCACAATATTTTAGCACACCAATAAAGAGATTGAATTTTGTTGTTCCAAAGCTGATAACTGTTTAATAAAAATATTTTTTAAAGATAAGTAATTTTATTGTAAAATTTCCGGTATTTTTTCTAAAAAAAAATTTGATTTTTTAATATTAGAATGCTTTAAACAAAAATTTTATAAATGGAACTCTTCAATTTCTACTTTAACTATATATATCCAGAAGTGCACCTAAACATAAAATTTAAACAATTTTCAACAGTTTTAAATGTATAAATTCCTCAGAAGAGAAAACATAAATGATTTTTACTGTAAGCTCATAACAAATTATAGCTGTCACATTTTAAGTGATTTCTAAGCTGGCTACAAAAATGGGAATTGCTTCCTCTGTTCCATCATTTACCAAGCCTACTTCATGAATTGTAGAATTTCCAAGGAAATGTACTTCTCATTACTTCATACCGTTCATACTTTAATACTAATCACTAAATATAGCTAGAAAACTTAAATGTTAAATATTTGATTTTGGGAAAATTCAAAACTGACATCCTTGAAGCACATTTTGGGCAATTTAGATCAATGAGTAGTGGGAATTATCATATATCTATCATTCAAATCTTATAATTTGAAAGAAATTTGAAACTTCTTAGTTTAATGATTTTGAAATCATCAAAATTAGGAAATTTCAAAATAAAATTTTTTTGATTATTTGAACGTTGTCACTCTTCTAATCACTTAGTGCATCAAGTGATGCTTCCTTTACTGATCTAATGGGAAACAGCATGAAGATATTGAACAGGAATATCGGAAAACAAAAAGGTAATTTCCTTCTGAATATTTTTTAGATTTTATTTTACTGGAAATTGTTGAAGTAACTGATACTAATTTAACAGTTACACTTCATATTGCTGCTCATGAGATTAGAGTAGTATCTGAATGCTGGGTTTTGTGTAAAAATAAACAGATATGCGGCTCATATAATGTGACAAAATAAAAATTAATTTTTAACAATTCAATTCTATGATATTTGCTACTGATTAAATTAAAGTCCTAAAAGGGGACTTTAATTAATTTCATAACAGAATCTTATCATAACTAGTTACCACAGAATGGGGATATAATCATTTTTTCTAAATTAGAATTTAGAGATCATGTGTTCATCTGACCAGAAAGTTCTAATAAATGTCCCCATAATAAATATGATACCATTTGATGTTAGTTGCTATGACATTGAAATAAAAAGATAACAAATGTTAGTGTAAGACAACCAATATACTAACCAATATCACTTTAAGAAAGTCCTTTGAAATCCATATTTTTAAAAGAAATTTTTTTGTTTAGACCAAGTTTTAGAGGAATTTAAGTATGCAATCCTTGTTAACAGAAAATTTGCAAGCTGATTTAGAGATTATCAGATAGGAACAAAACCAATGATGCAATGTGATTTTCAAATATGGGTTTAGCTTCAAGGTATAACCTGACAAAAGGAGGATTATGATCACCAGCATTTTGTTTTTGCAAAAACCCAACATGCGTGCAGGAAACTGTCTGATTTGAGTCAGTGATGAGCTGAACTGATATTTCTGTCAATACCACACTGACCTACATATTAGGAATGGAGCAATTAACAATCAGCAATATAAGAATGAAGTCCTCAGTGGTAACATCAAGCAATTTCATGTACCGCAGATGAAAAATTTTCTTTTCAGTAAAGAATACATCATGTAGATTAGATAGCTTATAGAAAATTCAAAATTAAATTAATAAAAATACAACAAATATGAGTAAAACAGGAATATATGAGATATTTTGAGGAGAAAGAATTGTAGTGTCATTTAACCTCAAATGTAATTTAGCATTGAAAAAGTCGCTTTAACAGAAAACTAGTGAGAATACCCAATCCCTTGTTAATAATTAGAATTATTTCATGTCTTGAAAGTTTGACAGTGCTTTCAGTCAGAGGAAACCATTTCTCTTATCAAAACTGTTTCTATGAAAGAAATCAATTTTTGTTTATCTCTATAATACAATATACATGAGCCATGCGTTCCTTATTTACTAAAAATATTTCCAACAAATTTTAATCCTTCTTTAATTGTTGATTATTTTTCTTTACACACATTTTATATCAATTCCTAGAACATTTACTCATCCAAATTATTTCTGAATTCTTGATAACTTCTAATTAGTTTCAGCAATATATTATAGAGACAGAAATGAAATTGTCTGTCTCTTTATGTATTAGGTTGACAAACAATTCATGGAAAAGAAACAGTGTATTGGGCAGATAGTGTTTTACTAAAATTACAATGCATGAAAAACCAAAATTTAACTTTTTAAATATTGTCAATTAACATGTGCTATACTTAACAAAACTTCATAAAAATCATTCTAATTAGTAAGCAAAAAGCTAGTAAAATTTGAGTGTTGCATGGAATAAATAAATACTAAATTTCTTTATTCGATGAAAAATAACTTAATGCAAAGAATTTCTTAATTTGTGGTAACAAACTTAACTTACCACTGATTGAAAAAGTAAATTTCTTAATTATAGCAGTAATTTCTTATTTAGAAAAACAATGATCCTACTTATTTGCTTTTTCAATCAAAAATAATTTTTTTTCAAACAAGAAATACTTTTAACATGGCTAACCAGTTTGAGACGTAAAAGAGAATTTCATCACTATAAACAAGCCATGTTAAAGTGAACTCCAAACCATTGCAAACAAGCAAAATCAAAGTGGAAATCAGAGACTTGAGCTGCTGAAACAGAATGCTAACAATCAGTTGCCAGTTAACCATGCTAGCTTTATATAACAAAAATAATTGATTTAGGAATATTCAGAGTATGAAATGTGCTAAATAAAAATTTAATTTGCTTAATTCGGAGAGGAAATTTGTTTCAAAGCAGTTGTCAGAGGAGAGAAAAGAAATTTATGTGTTTTAATTTTAACACAAGATTTTAATTGTTTTAGGAAATAATTAAAAAAATATTGAAATGAAGAGAAAAATCCATTTCAACTTGATATCTATTGTAATTTAAACTTTTCTTAAAAAATCATTGTTTATAATCAGATTTTAATGATAATATACTCATTAATAATATATCCCTACACAAAATTTCCTAAAATTTTATTGATTTTATAAAAATATCAAATTTAAAATGTTACTCTACATTAATTTTTCGCAATTGAAGTAATAAATTTTCATGCAGATAAAACAAAATTATAATATTTAAATATCTAAAAGCAAAATTTTACATTAAATGGCAATGTTTTTATCTTTAAGGAAGGAACATTCTAATCGTTTTTACATTCATTATTTTGTTTTAATAAAGTTAATATGAACATTCTGCTTATATTGATTGATCTTAGGTCATGAATTGTAGCCAATATTAACAAAGTGTAATAACTTAATGATTCAATAAAGATTTAATTTTATAAATTATTTAAACAAGAGCTCAAGTTATCTGCTCCAAGAGAAAATACTTTAGTTAAATTATTTCCTTAGATACCTTTGTATAGAATAATAAATACATTTAAAGTGTTCAATCCCAACAAGTTAAATTATTATTTCAATAAATCTATTGAAATTATTTTCTCTTTTTTAAAAATGATATCATAAAGGAGAAAAATTTGAATTTTCTAGAGAATTCAAATTTTTATTCTTTATGAAATTCATATCTTTGAAATTAAACCTCTAAGTAAATTGGCAAATATTTTTTTAGAGGCAAAACGATTATATTTTATTGCTGATGAATAATATTTAAAAGAAAATGAAACCTTACAACACTGAATACAACTCCTTCAGTTTGCCAAGAAAATTCCTCTGTATGATATATTAGGTAATCTTATTTTTGTGTGACAAAGATTAAGTAACATCAGAAACAAAACATTATCATAAAATTAGAATATATGCTATCAGTTAATGTTTAGTTAAAACCAAAATATACTGCAGTGAAAAGCATTCCTCAAAAGCATATGAAGAAGTATATGGAATTATAGATAAAATTTTTAACTAAGATTAAGGAGAAAAAGTCTATACAACCAGACACTACACAGTGATGAAAATATATCTTGGTAAAAAATTAATCAATACTGATATCTAAGAGAACTCATGAAAGAAACATGCATAAATTGACAAAAATAATGAGCTGGTAGAGACCAGCTCAGGGAAGTATGGGAAATATGCTGATGCAATAAAATAGCGAGAAGTAAAAAACAATTTTGAGAATAAGGAGGGGAGGGAGAAAGAATTTTTTTTATGCCAAATGATTTGAATTTTGAAAAGTGAAATTTCAAATACAAGCTGAATATAAAGAACACAACAGCAATTTAACTCAGTAGAAGTAAAAATATTGATAAAATTTAAAATAAATCGGAATACTTATACAAATTAAAAAATTGTGCTCATTTATCTATTAACCCAAAAGTTAAATATATAATTGGTTTTCATACAATAAGTTGATTGTTTATTGAAGAAAGATTAATCTTTGATCATTCACAAATTAAATTATTGCTTTTCAAATGGTTTAAATATTCATAAATTAAAAAAGGTTTAAATTTTTACAGCAATTTTTATGTTGTTTTCTATTAAACTTAGTTGAAACAATATTATGAAATTTTTTTAAAAGCCTTTTCTTCAGTTACAAGAAAATCATGTGAATCAAAATATTTTCAACACAATTGATTTACATAACATTATAATTTACTTTCTAGAGTTAATAATAGAAAATTTTTTATAGTTCTTTTTATAATTCCAGGTAAAGCATTAAAAAAGTAGAATATTAAACTATATAAGCAGATGGGTAAAATTAAAAGATTTTGAGCAACCGAAAAAAAGATTTTGGGAGTAAAATAAATTGAGGGAAGAAAAAGCTAAATACAAATTTAATTAGTGTTACAGCAGAATTTTTTTAAAATCTATATTCTAACTTGATGTACTAAACTTAGGTAATAATTTTTGTAAAAATCTGTAGTTTCTGTTTTATTTGTGTTGTATTAGTGTAACATTTAAAATTTCATTTTTTACTCAAATTATACATCATATTACTTTACTTTTCCAGCTCAACGGTTTTCTAAAGCTTACCTAAAACTCATAGCTTATGTAAGTTATACTTTAACTACTAAAGACAAAAAATAATAATTAAGTTAAATAATGCACCTTTTTTAAGATAAAACCTTAATTTTTAAACTGGGTTTGATCTCCAAAAAATTCAATAGTGTATATTTATTATAAGTTTTCATATAATTTTACTGCAGAGCTCTCTCATCTTTGTAAAACAAACACGATTACATTTTAATTACCTTCTACGAATAGCTGCATCTAAAACCCAAGGTATATTTGTAGCTCCTAAAACCAATATTCCGTCATTATCAGATCCAACACCTAAAACAATAAAAAATTTACTTTAGACTTTTCCGTAACATTTTTATGTTTATTTGACACATTAAAATTTAATAAAAGAGAAATTTTATTTATTTATTTCAGATACTAATGTAACATTAGCAAAACTACTAAGAAAAATTATAGTATATTACATAACTATATTGATTCATATGAACTTTATATAATAAATCACACTTAACAGTAAAAAAAAAAAAATCTCAGTTTGAGATTCAGTTTTGTATCATACATATTTAATAATTTTAATGTAATTTTTCTGTCTATATGAAAACTTTCCATATCAAAAACATAATAAAAAAATTTCTATGATTAATTTATAACATTAGGTAAAACATCAAGTTATATAGAACATTATAAGTTTGCCCACATCACTAACATTAAAAAATAATAATAAAGTAGCAAAAATAATTAATTCCATACAATGTTACTAAATTATATGTAATTAAATTTGACATATTTTTTAAAAGGAAACAAGTGAAAAAAAAGACAATTGATTGCTTTGCATTTATTATCAAAATTTCCTATAGAAAACAAATATAATAAATGAGTCTAGAATTCCTTAAATTTTTCATTTCGATTTTTTATAAAAAATATTGCTATTTTGGACAAGTGATCCTTACATTACTTAATCAAATAGACAAAATGTAATTTATTACCCAAATATGATAAATTTTATTACATTTAAACACTTTAAATGTGTAGAAATATTAAATTTTAAAATTGAAATAATGCTAAGGAATAAAAAACGATAAATTATATACAAATAAACTTTAAATGCAATTTAAAACTGTAAATTTTCATCAAGAGTAATATTTTATATATTTTCTCAGATCGCGATTAAAACAAAACAAAAACAACAATATATAACTTTAAATTTGATTACCTTTACAAAATGAAAGTAAATTTGGAATGAATATCAACTATTTTTTTAAACACAGCAAATACTGATTGTATCAAAATTCATTTGGAAAGATAGCAAAGATATTTTTTCTTTCTTTCTTATTTTTTTAAATAAAATTAAAAAGTTAATATGACAAAATTAAATTAGGAATTATAAACATTAAAATGAAAAATTCATCATTAACAGTGAAAAGCAGTCAAGAATATTAGGTTAGGACAAACTTTAATAAAAATGGAAATTTTGTATCAAAAATGTTAAAGGAAAATAAAATTTTTAGTTTATATAACTTTTATTTCAAAGCTTTATAATCTGCATAATATTATATTTGGCCATAAATCAATATTAACAAATGAAAATTTTTTTATAAAGTATATTAATATAAATTACAATATAAGTAGCAAATAAAAATAAGTTAAACAAATATTTAAATGATAATGAGTCACATTTGATAAATCAATTATTAAAAGTCTGCTTATCAATTACCTTTAAACTAAAATCATATTTTTGATGTTTTGAATTTATTTAAATAATAAATAAATAGATAAAGAACATAAAATATTTTGCAGGCAATCAGAAATAGTCAGATACGATCAAGTAAAATAAATAACTGAAATAGATAATATATATTATGGGGAAAAAAGCTATATAAATGATATTACCTTGCATTTGAACTAAAAATTCTGTTTTAATACGTCTAGCAGATTCTGATTCATTATCAGAACGTGAACTACACAAGGAATCAATTTCATCAATGAAAATAATGCTAGGTTTTTGCTGTCTGCCCATTTCAAACAAATTTTTCACTAACCTGAAATAAAAAGCAATGTATCAATTGCTAAAAATAAATAGTTTGAATTACTTTCAAAATCATTATTTAAATCAAATATGTAATAGATAAGATTGCCATACATTAAACATACATAATATTGTATAATGGAATCTGGTGACACAGTTGTAGTGCTTGCCGTTAATTAGGCATAGATCTGAGGTTCGATTTTCGGGCTGAATAAGGTTGACTCAAGCTTTCATTCTTTCAGTGGACCGATAAAACTGAATACCAAGCACGCTTGTAAACTAAATACAGGGAGTTTCTAGTAACACTGATAACTTAATTGCAACACATGATTTGCACCCAAGAACCTTTGGTAATGAAATTAGAAATGGATATTGTAAGCCTAGGACCTCACATGGGTTGTTGTGTTGCTAAGTTTAGTTTTAATACTTCATGATAGACTCAACACATTTAAATTTTTCCTTCAATTTCAACCTTTTATAAGAAACTTATGAATCGAACTCTCTATAAATCCTTTCTAAAGGTTAAATATGAAATAAAGTAACAATGAATCATTTTTTTGTAAAATACTAAATATCTTGAAAATAACACTTTATGTGACAATTTTTCCTCTAAGAAATTAAATTCTAAAGAATAATGTTATTTAAACTGAAATAGTATGTTCAGCAATGAAAACTTCAAACATAATAAACTACTGTTAAAATGGATAAAGATATAATATGCAGATAAATTTTTAATTTTCCTTACCCAAAACAACAATAAATTTCACATACATTTTCAAAACTTAGAATCAACAGAATTCATCAAACAAATCCGTTATAAAGGGGAGTGAGTGAAAAACAAGAAAATAAATTAGCAAATAAATTAGAAAATTTTCTTAGATTCTGGTAGATAGCATTTTTTGCAATAAAGCTAAAATGAGAATGTTCACATTTTGATACTGAAGAATTATAACAGAAGTCAATATTTCATTGAAAATTTATTTAGATGATAATTAAATTGTAAACAAATATAACTATATAATCATTTTATTTTGTTACTTTAGAAATCAGAAAAAATAGCAACATATTCACTGTAAAAATAAAAATTCTTAGAAATATTGCTTTTACATAGATAATAAACAAGCAATTACAACTTCAGACTTCTTAAATTTACTTACATTAATAGTTTTGAATTTCTTATTATATAAGCCTAATTTTTAAAAAATTAGAAACATTAAATTTCTGAGCACATAAACAAATAAAAAATATTATTTTAATTCTAAAACAAATAAACATTCATTTTAAATAGGAAACAATAAAAATCCAAAATAATGCTGACCAATAATACAATCAGAAGAAATAATGCTTACCGATAAGACAAATAACAAAAATAAATAAAAATAAAATAAAAATCATTATTAAAAATTTTATTTTAATACGCAACTCCCAAAAGGAATAAAAGGAAATTCAGTGTAATAAGTCTTCAGAGAGATATAAATTACAACAATTTAAAGCTACAAAAATATATTTTTCTGTTTAAGACATTAAATAAGTTTTAAAAGTTCACTTCAAAACTAACATAATAATGAGTAAGTGATGTATTTTAACATACAATTTTAATATGTTTTTAATTTTAAGACAATCTATAATTCGGATTAAAAGAATTTCAGTTTAGCAAAATTTTTTAATTACTTAACACAATAAATTTTACACATTTAAAATACAGTTAATGCATTAAAAATTAATTACACAAGTGCTTGCTTCATTCATTTTAATAAAAAATAATTGAAAGCAATTTGTGCCCCTCCGTTGATATGACAAATGTCTACACAGTAATCAAGCTCCTGCCACTCTCGTGATAACAAATCCCTGGTGATGGGAGTTGCAACACTGCAATAATTTGCTGCTTTAGTTCCTCTAAGTCATGAGGAAGTGGAGGTACAAACACCTTGTCTTTAACAAAACTTCAGAGAAAAAACTAACAGGGTGTTAGATTTGGGGATTTCGCCAGCCAATGAAGCAATGTCAAATCCTGCGGCCTAGCACGGCCAATCCAGCAAAGGGGTAGATGTTCATTCAGGAATTTACATGTTGTTATTCCAATGTAGGAGAGCACATCTTGATGCAAAATGAAAGCAGAAACAGCTCCCTCTAACAGGGAGCATGTCTGGTTAAATATCCCCATTTATCGACTCTTTGCAAAGAAAAATGGACAAAAAACACAACTGTTTGTTAAAGCGCAGAAAACGTTCACCTTGGGAGAACACCCGCTGATGTTCAAATATTAAATGGGTATTTTCCATGGTCCAAAAACGTTAATTATGGTGATTAACTTTTCCAAATAAATGGAACGTGGCTTCATCGATAAACACCAGTCTGTTCTCGAATATATTCATCTTGAGCTTTTCTTGAAATTTCATACAAAAGTACTTGTGCAAGAGTTTGCCAGTAGGTTTTCAAACTTGGACCAGCTGATATCTATATGGCTTGAATTGGAAATGCTTCTGTAAAACATGCCACACCGTTGTGTGAAGGACATACAGTTCTGCACCTGCACGTCACGTTGATTTTGAGGGACTCCGTAAAAATGATCCAAGAACTCTTTCAACCATTTCGGGTTCTGTTGCTTTTCGTCCTGGTCTTTTGTTCTAGCATAAGCAGCTAGTATCACCCACCTGTCGATGTTGTGATGATGCTGTAGATCTTTACGATATTTGGTGCGAAAGTGTCTTTGCACAAAGGTGAACAAAGAGATTTTTGCACATTCGAAAACACAGTATTCTTTCTCCAGCATGGATGCCATTTTGTTAAATAGCGTCTCTAGTGGTGAGTTCATCATTTAATGTTTTTCCCTGTTTCCAAATAAAACTTGTATAATTGTAGTTGTAGAATAAATTTGTTTCGGCTGAATAAATCCATTATGGCAGTCACACTGCGCCATTCTTTTTTCTCCCATTCAATTTGAAACACCCTGTATATTCATCAAAATTATTATACATAATTAACAGAAATTGCTAACACATTAATATTATTGCTTTCCAAAAATTATGCAATTTCAAAAGATATTAAAAAATTTCTATTGTTACTTTAATTTTTTAAATAAATTATATACATTAGTTTGCTTGTTTTAATATAATAACTTTTTGTATATCGATTGATTCAATTGAGATTTTAGGGCAATAGAATATTTCTAACTACTGCAAACATTCATGCACAAAGTGGGAATCGAATCCAACATTGTTACATTGAAAGCTGCATGTTATTCTTTCTGCAACATGCTTGGTCTTTTCATAATAGAATATTCAACACAAGAAACTGTTAAATATATTCTATAAAGAAAACTGTAAAAACATTTCATTAACTAATTTAGAGGATTAATTCAATAAAAGAAAAAGTAAATACAAATATTTTCGATTGCATTTATCTTTTATACAAATTATTCAGCAAAATAAACTATTCAATTGAAAATATTTTTGGTATTTGGCAAGATCAAACATTTAAATTTAAAAAAAATTTCCATAATGTAACTAATGATAAAAACAATAAAATACATAATTGAATTTGTTACAGCTTTTTATGGTATATTAGTCCACTAAATTTGCAAATTCTAAAAAGTCAGAATTTTAAATGGTGCACTTGTCTCATTATTTTCAGCCATTAATTGAAAATATTTACTAAATGTAGTTTATTTTTATCTTATACATGCCAATTATAATATAAAAAGAGAAAAAAATTTATTTTTAATTTAAAAATCCCATGAATACTTTGCCTAATTTGAAGTGCATTCAGATGGATTGTGAAGTACAACAATAATGAAAAACAAGAGCAGTACACTTAAAATGAAGCCTATCAAATACTTTTTTTACATTCATGATTTGGAAATTGAAGTAAATTATAATAACTAACATAATTTCTAAGTATTATAAATAAATTAATAATTATAAAATTAAATTTATAAGCAATAATTATTTACAGAAATATTTTAATCTTCATATATTAATTTAATACACTGTAGACTTTTCAAGGGACCACTTTTACATTTTTCAAGTGAAAAAGTGACATAAAAATGGTTTAAATATTTGGAAAGTGTAAATGGAGGGAAAGCCCTTTTGCCCATGTGATAAAATATTGGAAATTTACAATTCCTATTTATTAAATAATTATATATTAAATATATTATATTACATATAAAAATACAAAAATTCTACTATTTTTAAAAAGTCTAATGTGGATGACTAGTCAGCCTTCTTCAGGTGAATTCTTTCAATTTGATTTTCAAATTAATATACATGATTAAAACATAAACATCTGCTGTATAAATATATATTTTTTATAATGCTGTTTTTAGAAACTACTTCAGCACAAATAGGCAAACTAAAACACCATCATTGTCATTAAAATCATTATCACTGCCACTTTCTTCCTGAACCGAATTTATCAAACTTTCAACAGTCACTTTTTGCACAGTTGCAAGTTCATTGTCAAAATGTGTGTGAGGAAGAAGTCTTATTTCATAATCTACTTTCAATTTCTCCCACGCAGAAATAAGATCACTATCTCCTTCACTTACTTCTTCCTCATGGCTTTTAGAAGTAAGTTTTCTGAAGCTGTTGTTTACGGAGGATTGATTCCCATCCTGCCATGCTTTTAGCAATATAATGCAGTGACATTAAGATAATTGGAATGTCATTGTGTTTTTTTCCTCACTCCATCAAACCAAATAATCTTAGGTAATAAAAATAGGCACAGCATTTTTTTATAGCAAGTTTTGAAAGCATGAATCATTCCTAAATCCATTGGCTGTAACCTACTTGTGCAGTTTGATGGCAAATATTCAATTCTAATACTTCTCAATTTGATTTTCTTTGGATGAGCAGAACATTGATAAACAAATAAAAGAACTTTTATGTTTTGCACTTTCATCTTTGCATCAAGAGTATAAGGTCGGAAGTCATCCAACCTTTCCTATTAGCTTAGCAATTTGTGAGCAATGTTTTCACATTCTTGATGAATAGAAGTTTCTTGAACTTTCATATAACAAATGGACAAAGCTTTTCAGAGCCTACAGCATTTGCTCCCAATATTCTAGTAAGCTTAAGTTTACTTTTTTTTTCAATTTTATCTCTTGCCATTCCCGAACACTTTCTTCAGGCATGACATTCCCTCCTCCCCACACAACTTTATAAACAATATTGTAATGCATTTTAAATCAATCAAGTCAGTCATTTGATGCAGAGAATTTCTCAATGGAGAGCTTTATTGCCACATTCAGGGCCTTTTCACATAACATGCCACTCACAATTTTTTTCAAAGAATAAGCTGTTTGGAATCAGCAGTGGAAAATGCTGATGAGATTCACATTGCAAAAGAGAACATTTTGAGAGAAAGTAAAAATATCATGCAAAAAATGGCATTCACAGATCCTTGATGATTTTTAAAAGTGCAAGCAGTGAGAAAAATTTAATTTCAAATGTGTAAGAATGGGGATAGTTTAAAATTATAAACATAGGAAAATGTAAGAAAATAGAGAAAAATTGATGTAAACTATGATAAAACATAAAATTTGAAAATGTAAAAGCAGAGTTGTACTGCAATATAACATATAATATATTACTATCAATATCACATAAAATATTACTTTTCACTTTCTCCAAGCCACTTGGATACAAGACTTGAAGAAGAGACCGAAAAGAAAGTAGAATTATTTGCTTCAGTAGCAACAGCTTTTGCAAGAAAAGACTTTCCAGTACCAGGGGGCTGAATATAAAAATAAACATATAAAGCAAATAAATTATGTATATAAATAGAAAATATATATATAAAAATTATGTATATAATATAGAAAAAATCCCTAAGCCACATTTACTTACACCAAATAAAAGAATTCCTTTCCAAGGTTTTCTTTTTCCAGTAAATAAATGAGGGAATTTAATTGGTAAAATTACAGCTTCTTTCAAAGCTTCTTTTGCTCCTTCTAAACCAGCTACATCTGACCATTTTATGTTAGGCTTTTCCACAACAATAGCACCTTATAAAAATATTCATTAAGATTTGAAATATGAAAAGACAAGAAATAAACATGCAATCTTAAAATTTATCTAAAAAAAAACTTTAAGTTAATATTACATCCATATAAATTTTTGATTAGAATAACAAATTTATCTTGCATTATTATGCATGTTTTTAAGACAAAAAAATTTATTTTTTTTGCACCAACCCAAACATTAGAGACAATGAAAAGTTAATATTTTCTTTCACATTTGATCAAACGAGAAAATTTTTCCTACAATTGTGTGAAATATTAATATTTATTTATATTTAATTTTTCATGTTATTCAATTCACATTTTAATATTAATCAAATAATTTTAAAATGAAGTATCTCATTAAACTATAATTATTAAATTTTCATTTTTTTCTTTACTGATTTAGAGTATATCTCATTAAACAGAGATATAAATAGTACAACTAAACATAAAAAATGTAAATAAGATTAAATATATAACTTAATTTAAACTTATAATGGATACAATTACAATAGAATTAATTGCACCTAACTTCATAGAATTACCATTGGCAACAGAAATATAGAAAAGAAATGTAATTCTTAGGCCTTTGAATTTGCTAATTGCAACATTTTGAATTTATTAATAATTTTGCTCTTGGAATTATAATAGAATGCTATTCCAAACAACAATTTACAAAGATTACTTATTTGTTGCAAGTATTTTGACACTGTATATTACATACAGAAACACTCTTCACATAATAGTTTATGGAAATGTGAATATTATGATTTACTTTTTGACAAAAATGGATTTTGCTATTTGTATTACTTGTGGCAAACAGTTTAAAAATTAATGTTATATTTCTTAAAATATAATAAGCATTTGTGAATATTCTTTTCTTTTGAATTACAAAAATTACAAAGGCAACTATGAATTATTCTTTTGAAAATTGTTAGATAGTAAACAAAGACTTTTTTAAATAAAAGTTTTAAAGATCAAATTTCGTATAAAAATAAATGTTTTAAAACATGAAAAGTTTTTTTAAGCAATTGTTTCCCCAAATTAAAGGTTGCAAACTTAATATTTTTAGTTACATTTAAATTTATTTTACATAACTGCATATCAGGCACAACAAACAAGATAAGAATCTAAATAATAATAATAATAATAATAATTCTGCATGTCTTTAATTGAACTAATTATTGCCAGACCCCAGATAAATTTCAGAATGCATTAGTAAATTAAATATTGCAATTCAATCCTTCAAAATATATTATTTACAATGTTTTCCAAAAATTATAAACTATTAAACAAAACAAAAAATATTATACAACATATTATATACTGAAGTCTTAACAAATTACACATTTTTATATTTTATAAAAAGTAAAATTTATATAAATTTTTTAACAAAAAAATAAATTTTAACTTGTGCAATCCATTTCTTAAGCCAATAATAGATGATTAAAAAAAATTAGCAATAGAAATTAGCTAAGCAAAAGGAGATTTAGAAAATTTTCATTATTGCTTTTTTATTAAACTTTTTTATTCATATCTGTACTAATGAGGTTTCATTTAGATAAATTTAAATATTGGAAAAAATATTTACAGAAGAAATTTTTTTGACAACTTTTGATCTCAGAATTATAAATTCCTTCAAAATTTAGTTTTTGAATAATTTTTTGCTTTTTAATGATACCATATTTGATTAAATTTTGATTATGAAATACAGCTACAGTTTTGTATTGATTTAATTCCTACTTTTATGTGAAAATAAATTAATTTTTGCAAAATTTCTCATAATCTCTAAATAAAAATTTTCCAGTTAAAGAAAAATTTAGAATTTTATTTTTAAAATTTGTTTGATTAAGTAACAAAAAACAAAATTGAAAGAAATTTTCATAATAGTAAAATATATATATATATATATATATATATATATATATATATATATATATATATATATATATATATTGATTATGTGATTTATATTTTTAAATTAATTTCTATTTCAATGTATGTAATTTCAGTCATAGAATTTTAAGTTTTTTGTTTATTTGTATGAATTTATCTAAAAACAGGCTTGAAAACAAATGTCTCTACAAAAACAAAATACAGTAAATACTTAAATTCCATTTACTTTGCCATAACAAATAACTGCATTTAAGAAATTTTTTAACTGATACACAAGCTAGTCATTTTTTTTTAACAATGAATGCTTATAATACATCTTTTTAAAATGAACTAAAAGCAACATTCTTTATCTTTTAACTTTAAAAAAAATCAAAATGTATGTCAGTTTTTAGTATATACAATCAATATTTATTTCTACATACTTGCTTCATTTATGATCCATTTATAACTTTAACTATGCTCTTTTGTGTCACAATTCACTAAATAAAATTCTTTAAAAGTTATATAGAAGAAGTCATTTAGTTTGTTCAATTGTGATACTAGGCACAACTTTATTTTATCTCGCTTATGACATAAATCTGATGAATTAATAATAGAATAAATTAATTTAACAATTCAGCAGCTTGATCACTCAGCTACTTTTCTGAGAAAGAGTACTTTGTAGTAAATAATGTAAGCAAATTTTAAACCATATTTGTGCATTTTATTATTTAAAGTGAATTAACATCATTTAATTTGTTGTTTACACTATAAAAATTTAAAAATAAGGATCATACTTGATAATGTTTAGCTATTCTGAGTCAAACATTCAGCTTTTGATATGACACTGAACACAATACACCAATTGTGAAAATTGTTAATTTGTTTTAAATTGTATGGATGTAAATTTATCTTTACAGTACAAAGAAAGTTTCATACTAAAAAAGCAATATATTTAATTAAATACATTTCTTTTTAGAAGCATACCTTCTAATTGATGAGTAAGTTTCTTTTTCTCTGGATCATCATCACTATCACTACTGTTACCACTATTTTTCCTGTAAAATTTAAATTATTACAAAATTTGCAATCTGAACACAAATAATTTAATTTTTTATAACAAAATTTAAATTACCATTAAAAATAATGATCATTTCTGATTCTTTAAAAGAAAAATTATAAAATGTAATTATATTAGCAACAAAATAAGATTATCAACTAAAACACCAGATAATTTTAACTAAAAATTATATTTAAATGTGGCAATTGTAATTTTAATATTAACTGTCAGTTTTTCAAAGAAAATTAAAACTTGTGGAAGTGACACACACACATACAAACGCATACAGACACACACACACATATATATATATTATTGTTAGAGAAAATCTGAATATACACTCAGCATTTCAGAGGAATATGATTAATAATTTTATTACATTTCTTCATAAGAATGCATAATACCTAATCTGAGTATATTTTTTCATTTATTTAATTTGTTATATAAAAAGCTATATGTAAATAAAAATCAGTTAAATTCTATTTGCAACTATAACTCATTAACTTACGACGTTGGTCCACCATCAGTATCTTTTATAGGTCTTTTCTGTTTTTCCCGTAAATACTTTTTCAACTTTTCAGCCCTTTCTAAATACTGACCACATTTAGCACGGATACTTTCTTTAGCTTTATCACTTTGAGCTTCATCTACAAAGAAATTTAATAAGAAACTAATAAAAAAATTTAACAAAATAAAAACCTTTCAATACTTTTATAGTATATCAGCTAATTCCTTCCTGCCATTGGCATTTACATACACATCGCTAAGCCAATATGATAACTGCCCTGGGTGTATATATATGCCTTTCCAAAGTATGCTTTTTTGCCCTACACTGCTATCAGTAAAGCTAGAACCATGGCTTTGGAATGCAATAGAATGTCCTTGACATTAAAAATGTTTATTTTGTAAAAGTTAACAATTAAAATGGAAAGTCTATCTCTTCTTTTCTTCAATACACCATATAACTGCATTTGCCTATGTGAAAACCTGTGGCACAGGGGAACGAATTTAGTAAGTTCTCTTGGCAGTTAAGGAATTACTTTACCAATGACCAGAAAAAGTGTCTTGATTAAAATTTCATTACTATATTATTTCACAAAGAAATAGTAGTAAAATTTTATTTTTGTAAATTAAAATAAAGGTTCTTTACAATAATTAATATCTAAATTTAATAAGTCAATTTTAGCTTCTTACAAAGCTATTATGAGTTAATTGCATTAAACTGCATAACTAGCAGCCTCAATCCTCTTAGAGGGGCAAACAGTTTTTCTACAAGAATTGTATTCATTTCAGATATAAAGGGTTGATAAATAATTGTATTTTGATTTTGTTTATTAAGCTTAAAAAATAATAAAAAAATTGTGGCACAATAGCTTATGTGGTCTAAGGCCATTCCTGATCTAAGTGCCATTTCCTGATCTTGAGAACAGGGGTGCAAAGCAATGTCCCAGTTAGGTGGTCAGCCTAACGTGAAACTTCCTGTATTCCCAAGCATGCTTGGTACTCAATTTATCGACCCGTTGAAAGGATGAGTTGACCTTGTCCAGTCTGGATTTGCGCCTTGGGAGAATGAAATACTAACATTAAGCCACCAGGCTTCTTGTTTATTAATTAAACAAGCTAAATTTTACTAACTGGAATTTGCATTCAGAAATTGTAGGAGAAACTTAGATTGTTTTCTACAGCTAAGATTCTAGCTCCAAAATATGAGCAAAATGTGTATATAATTAATTTAGTATAATTATATTAAAATTTAAAAATATTGATAGAAAGAATAAAAAATTTACATTTTATAGAGTGAAGGAAATATTCTACTCCATGTTCATACAATCTGCATGCTTCATCATAATTTTTCTTTTTGTCCTCTTCAGTGGCTTTTGTCACCATCTCTATTCCTTTCTGTAAATATAAAATAAGTTTTTATTGTCAATCTATGTATATATTCCAATAACTGATTTGAAAATTATAATAAAAATGTGTTAATGAAAATCAATTTTAATATTTAAAGGTTAATAAGTTGAATAAAAACAATAAGAAATGAAATATTAATTAAAGCAAAATTAAATTCAAATTTTTATGATTATAATATTGGATTTTAATTGTGAAGCAATTTTTTAGTAAGAAACAAGGCTTGGATCTTAATAATTTCAAAACAAAGAAAATATTGTTAATAGTAAACAATTATTTTTATACTCTTCTTAAAAAATAGCTATTTTTCATTCTTCTTTTTTAAACAGCAGTTGTTCAACTTACTTTATCTGAAACATGTTTGAAACTATTGGAATCACTTTAGGTCCTTTAATAAAACAGCTATTCTTTATTTCATCAAATCCAAATTTAAGTCTTGATATTTAATGGACCAATAGTAGATGAATATTACATTTCTACGCACATAAGTCAGATTTTTTTATTACAACTTTCTTTGAGCACATGACTACAGCCACAATCTATGGGAACTCCCAAAATAAATAGAAATAACATTTTTGCAAATGTTAAAAAACCATTACAATTGCATTAAGCAATTAGGATATTCATTAAATGATCTAACACATAAAATAATAGGTATATGTAGAAATTTCATAAAATAAGTTAAATTTAAGAGGTGAATGTTTCCTTCCTCATAAAAAAAAAAAAAGTTCTGAAAGTTTAAAACTGTCAAAAAGAAAAATTCTAATATAGGACTTTTTTATAAGTCAAATTCATCATAAACTCTCAAACTAATAACCTTTTATAATACTAATAACTTATATTTTTAGATTAACATATTTTTACATTAACATTTCATTTTTTATGTTTATTAGAGGGAAAGAGATAATTAAAAAAATATATTTTAACATGTGTCAGATCTTCAGCATTTATAACAAATTTTTATAAAAATTGTAAAAAATTTGATATTGTTACAAATTTATAAATTATGATTATATTTGTCTTAAAATATTTCAGACAGATCGGAAATTCTCACATTTTGGGCAAAAATCGCGGTATTTAGACGTGTTGCAGTTTAAAAGCGGATTTCCTAATAATTTGGCGACTTGGCGACAGTTGGCGAAATTCTTGGCGACTTGGCGACGGTTGGCGAGATTCTTGGCGACTTGGCGAGAAATCAATACTTCTGGAAACATCCATCACCTAAGCTCTAGGACCAATATTTTTCGAGATAGCCTAGAAGCTTCCAGAACCTTGGCGAAATTGGTAGATTTCTCCGCCAAGTCAGGTATAAATACCGCAGCCCGACATGGAAGAGGGGAGAGTTTTGTGTAGACAGTCAGTGAGTGAAGACGATTAGTTGTGACTGCTAGTTGTTCTCTGTCTGAGGTATTTGAGACCTGTGATTGGAAGCTGTTTCTTATTATATCTGACGAATTGTAGCTGTATAATTGTGACTGTTACAGCGGGAATTTTGTTTATTTAGTGAAGTTCTTACGAATAAAAGTCTTGTGTTCATTAAGTGGTTGCTTTATTCAACTCTCAATCGACACGAACCTGTGAAGCTCGGTACAACTGGTGTCAGAAGTGGGATTGAAGAGTTGATGCAGCGTGTCACAAGAAAAATGGATATGGATTTAATGAAAAGTCTTCTCGAAAAATTAGCGGAGCAGATAGCTGAGATGAAAGCTGGACAAGAAGAGATGAAAGCTGGACAAGAAGAGATGAAAGCTAGACAAGAAGAGATGAAAGCTGGACAAGAAGAGATGAAAGCTAGACAAGAAGAGATGAAAGCTGGACAAGAAGAGATTAAAACCGAGATGATGAAAGAGATAAAATCTGGGCAGGAGATGAAAGCTGGACAAGAAGAGATTAAAACCGAGATGATGAAAGAGATAAAATCTGGGCAGGAGATGAAAGCTGGACAAGAAGAGATGAAAGCTAGACAAGAAGAGATGAAAGCTAGACAAGAAGAGATGAAAGCTGGACAAGAAGAGATGAAAGCTGGACAAGAAGAGATGAAAGCTAGACAAGAAGAGATGAAAGCTGGACAAGAAGAGATTAAAACCGAGATGATGAAAGAGATAAAATCTGGACAGGAGGAGATGAAAGCTGGACAAGAAGAGATGAAAGCTAGACAAGAAGAGATGAAAGCTGGACAAGAAGAGATTAAAACCGAGATGATGAAAGAGATAAAATCTGGACAGGAGGAACTTAAAAAGGAACTTAAGAAGGACATTAAGTGTTAAAGAAGAATTCTACAACATCATTCAGGAGAAGATGAATGCAATGGATGATAAGGTAACTTCAGTTGAAACTAAAGTTTTGAAGACAGAGAAGGAAGTTAAAGAAGCATTAGACAATATGAATAAGAAGATTGAAAGCTTGGAGAAGCAAATGTCAAACAAACATGAGGAACCCAACGTGGCATTTGTGCCTTCCCTAGCCAATATTAAACTCTCAATATTTGATGGGAAATCATCCTGGCAAGTATACAAGACCCAGTTTATGATGGTAGCGGAAGCTAATGGATGGAATCCCCGAGCCCAAGCTTTTCATCTGGCGGCTTCTTTAAGAGGAGACGCGGCTGACATCCTCGAGACGCTTCCGGAGGAGCAGAGGCACGATTTCCAAGCCCTATCGAGTGCGCTTGAGCTGCGGTTTGGAGATAAGTGCACTAAAGAATATAGCAGACTACAGTTAATGTCCCGCTATCAAAAAGCGGGTGAAAGTCTTCAAGAATTGGCTGCCGATATTCAGCGACTTTCCCATCTAGCATTTTCGGACTGCCCAGCTGAGACACGTCAAGATCTGGCTCTCCATCACTTCATCGATAGTGTGCGGGATCCGGAGATACAGAAAACACTTCGACTCGCCGATGTCAAAGATATTGGATCTGCCCTAGTCTACGCACATAAGATAGAAGCTGCCCAGCAGGCCGCGCGTAAAGACCGGCACTCAATCAGAGCCGTCTCTACTACTGATACGGACTATGATCTCAGAAAGCAAATCGAAGATCTGCGGCGAAAATTCCGTAACTTAGAATTGAGTAAAGGTGGCAGAAACACAAAAATTCAGTGTTGGACTTGCGGTGGAGTCGGACACGTCCGTAGATACTGTCCGAAAACAAAAGATGGTGGAATTTCTAAAATGGAAATACGTCAACGCAAAGAAACTCTTCAAAGAAATACTGATGCATTATCAAGGAAACCGTATAATGAAAGCTGCCGATATTGTTCTAGAGTAGAGAAGAACTATCAGTTAATAAATCCTTCGGTACGCCAGGTTACTGTTTCACCTCCATTGAAACCAGACCCATGGAGTGATAAAGAACTTAGAAAAGCCCAAAAAGAAGACCCAGATATAAATCCAATTTTAGAATTAAAAGAATCTTCCAGTATGAAACCAAGTTGGCAGGATATCTCCACCTACAGTCCTGCTACTAAGCAATATTGGGCTCTTTGGGACTCACTCCATATAAGAAATGGTGTCTTATACAGGAAATGGGAGTCTGATGATGGACGTAATTTCAAATGGCAGCTTGTTCTTCCAAAATCAAGAATTTCAGATGTTTTGAAAGAATTGCATAGTAGTTCAACTGGAGGCCACTTTGGAGTAATGAAAACTCTACAGAAGGTTCGAGAACGCTTCTATTGGAGCAAAACTAGACAAGATGTAGAGAAATGGTGTCAATCTTGTGATGACTGTGCGGCACGTAAGGGACCAAAGAAACGTAGCCGAGGAAGGTTGCAGCGGTACAACGTAGGAGCACCTTTTGAGCGAATAGCATTAGACATTTTGGGTCCTTTACCACGATCTTCAAATGGCAACAAATACATACTAGTTGTCATGGACTACTTTACTAAGTGGCCTGAAGCGTTTGCAATCCCCGATCAAGAGGCGACTACAGTAGCCGAGGTTCTAGTGCAACAATGGGTTTCCAGATTCGGCACACCCTTACAAATCCATTCTGATCAAGGGACAAATTTCACCTCTGTTGTGTTTAAAGGAATGTGTCAAATTCTCGGAATAGACAAGACGCAGACCACGCCACTACACCCACAATCGGACGGCATGGTAGAGAGGTTTAACAGAACCATCTTGAATAACCTTTCACTTATGGTTTCCAGAAATCAGCAAGATTGGGATTTGAAGCTACCACTGTTTCTGCTTGCATATCGCAGTGCTGTCCATGAGACTACTGGATATACTCCTTCACAGATGCTCTTTGGTCGCGAACTTCGTCTCCCTTGTGATCTTCAGTTTGGTCGTCCACCAGATACATCTTCATCGCCAGAGGAATACCTTCGAGACCTTCAGGCACGTCTTGAAGATGTCCATAACTTCGCTCGAGACCGAATCAACCTGACGACCGAAAGAAGGAAGACAAGGTATGACACAAGAGCGACAGGACATGAATTTCAAGAAGGTGACAAAGTTTGGTTGTGGAACCCGATTCGACGTAAAGGACTTTCTCCAAAGTTGCAAGCCAACTGGGAAGGTCCCTACACAGTCCTAAAAAGACTGAACGACGTCGTGGTTCGTATAAGAAAATCATCTTCTTCAAAACCAAAGGTAGTACATTATGATAGATTAGCTCCTTATCGTAATGTAGAGTAAAAATTAGTAGACCATGGTCTCTTTGTAAATAGTATAGATAATTTTAATCTTTTCTATTTTCTTGTATTTTTAGTTGCTTGTGTATGTAATGTGCTCTGTATCCTCTTGAAATGTAAATTCTTTTATATTAAATTTGGCCTCTTATCAGGGGATTGTACTGCCCGGGACGTGCAGTCCTTGAGAGGGGGGCAATGTTACAAATTTATAAATTATGATTATATTTGTCTTAAAATATCTCAGACAGATCGGAAATTCTCACATTTTGGGCAAAAATCGCGGTATTTAGACGTGTTGTAGTTTAAAAGCGGATTTCCTAATGATTTGGCGACTTGGCGACAGTTGGCGAAATTCTTGGCGACTTGGCGACGGTTGGCGAGATTCTTGGCGACTTGGCGAGAAATCGATACTTCTGGAAACATCCATCACCTAAGCTCTAGGACCAATATTTTTCGAGATAGCCTAGAAGCTTCCAGAACCTTGGCTAAATTGGTAGATTTCTCCGCCAAGTCAGGTATAAATACCGCAGCCCGACATGGAAGAGTGGAGAGTTTTTGTGAAGACAGTCAGTGAGTGAAGACGATTAGTTGTGACTGCTAGTTGTTCTCTGTCTGAGGTATTTGAGACCTGTGATTGGAAGCTGTTTCTTATTATATCTGACGAATTGTAGCTGTATAATTGTGACTGTTACAGCGGGAATTTCGTTTATTTAGTGAAGTTCTTACGAATAAAAGTCTTGTGTTCATTAAGTGGTTGCTTTATTCAACTCTCAATCGACACGAACCTGTGAAGCTCGGTACAATATTTTTTAAATGTCCACTAACTCTAATTTTAAAAATTTTAATTAAATTATAAAAAACTATAAATAATATTCTCTAAAATAACAAAATTATAAGCATGAATTATACAAAATTCTTATAGATAATGATGGGAAAATATATAAAAAAAGATCCAGATAATTAAAAAGTAAATCGGTAGAAGTTGTTACATTTAATTTCATCAAAAAGTATTAAATAATCGTTTACTTTTATTTGAATATAATGAAGAGAAATACTAGAAATAACATTAAAAACATGTAGCATTTTTAAAATGCAAGGAATTGCAAAATATATCAATTATTAGGACTTAAACATAAGTATTAGATTTTTAATTTAGAATTAAAGTTTGTTCAACCTATTGCATTTCTAACTAGAATTTATTTCTTAAAGTAACACATTTTTAGATCTTGAACAGAATTTTAGGGTCCTCTGCTTTCAACAATTTTATATGGCAATGTAAATCATTGCCATATAAAATTAGATTACTTATAATTCTTTTATACCCACTAGCCATACTCAAAAAATTAAAACCAAAGTAAGAAATCGAATTTCAAGAAATATAAATAAAAAGTTTATCATTCTTTAAGTTTCATTTTTATCATTTATTTAGTTTCATGAAATTACCTCAAAATATTAGAAAATTTGATGAAAATTAAATGGAGTTTTATTTTTTTGAATTAAAATGCCAGAAAATTACAAGAAATTTTTTTTCTAAATTTGTAAGAATATTCTCATTATGGGCACAGCTAAGCAACTAGATGCAATGTTTTGCCGCTTAAGAGTGAAGAGTTAAAAAATAATTTGAGGCATACTTAAATACTGATTTACTCAATTGAATTTTTAATTAACAGTGCCATTAGAATATATTATTATTATTATTGTTGAATTAGTTAAGTGAGTAGATATATATATGTACAAACAAGACAAAGCATTATTTCTGAGATAAACAGAAGTAATGGTTTGTTTGCTGCTTTACAGTAACTTTTTTTAATGAGAGAAATTATTCATTTAAGACTTTACAATAAGGAGTTCAAAAACTATCATGATCTATATTTAGGATAGGAATTGGACCCACAAATTACAGAATGAATGACCACAAATACAATAGACATTCATTTAAATAAACATTAATGAATATTAATGATTTTACAAATTGGCAACAAATCTCTAATATGATTCCTCAAAGAAAGTGATAATTTCTTTGCCCATTTACTAAAATTTTTTTCTTATTTTATTTTATAATTGAGTAACTTTGAAACTTTTAAATAATCATATATTCTCCAAATTGTACATAACTAATTAATTGAAATTGCACAATTTTTTAAGAAAAACATGGTAAATTTCTCCTGTTTCATGTAACTTTTATCATGCACCCCATGTATAAAAGAATAATTAATATATTTTATATGCAAAGATTATAAGTTCTTTTTGCAAAATGTGATTTTGTTTGAATCATGTTGTGAAATTTACATCCTAAAAATAGCCCAATGAATTTCCCGATCTATGTTTGCAATGATGTTGCAGAGAAAAAAAACAATGTTTAAGTCCTTTTGATTCACAGATTTTACAATCCCAGTATAAAACTAGATTTATACATCTAGTGCTTCAAATCCTCAGCTAAGTACCAGTCCATAAACATAATTTCTTATCACCACATTTATTTATCTTTCAATTAAAATACTGGTGTTATTTCTGTTAAATTTGTTTTTCTGCTATGCATTACCTCAATGTACCATTATTTTTTTAATTGTTCATGCAATTAGAGTTTTGGTATTTTGCGGGTCTGGTGGTGCAGTTTTATAATCAAATTTATCACATTAAAACTTAACCAGTATTGACTGAATATGCATGCCAGTTCATCAATGGAAATATATTGCCAGTGCTTAAAAGCAGCAACTTTGGAAAAACATAAAGGTGGGTGACAGGTTTATACACCTTTAGAGTCTGATAATGCATATCATACTTATTTTCTATTACTTTAAACTGTGGGTTATTGTGTAATCCTTGATAATATATTTAATTTATTTTTTATAATGTAATTATTTTATTACATTTTTGTAATTAATAAGCTAAACTTATTTTTTACTTATGTTTCTAATTATTGATATACTATTAATTTTAAACTATCAGGTTCTATTAATAAAAATGAAATATTTTATAGATACTCAAAACCAACAGCCAGTGTTTCAATTGCTATAATAAATTATTTAATAGTTGAAGCTCTGCTTTATCATTATAACTCTTAGGCAATTAGTTTAATAGTAGGTATTGGTAATAAGACACATCTGCCGCACATATACTTTAACACCTTAAAACCACCTGGGAATAGCATTTTATTAAAAAAGCCACGAGTTACTGGAGAAAGCTAAGCAATTGTGTTATCCTGATAATTTAATGAAGACAACTATGAAATTCAAAAAAGAAACCCACTCTTCCTGATATTTCTTTTTAAGATGATTTAATATGGATTCACATGTAATTTATAATTCAGAAGTACCAGATTATTATATGACTTGAGAATATATTGAATAAAAATAAAAAGAACCTTCTGATATCAAACAAGAAATGACACAGGAATGCGACTATGCACACAAATAAATGGACAGTAAAATCGTTATTTTTTTCAATATATATATATACCTCAAAGAAATGCTTTTTTAGACAAAAAAAAGTGATTTGTTGTGAAAATGCGATTAGTCATCTATATATTTCCTGAACATTATACAATATTCCATATTATAATACCTTATTATTTTTTATCACTTATAATAATTTAATGTTAAAAATGAATAAATATCACTGCCAAATAATTACAGTGTACTTTTATCATAACATGAGTTTTTATTAGTTGGACTTAATTTGACCTAGATAATGGTTTTAGGTATTCCAAAACTGCCGCTGTCCTAGCATTAAAAATATTTAGATGCTATTTGCATGCTATAGTTATGAAAAGTTTATTATTTACAGTTCATGTTTTCAAAAATGTTTTTTTTTTAATATTGAGCGTAAGTACATTAATTATGAATATTTTTATTTTATGTGTCATTTTATTTCACTAACTATTTACAATTAATTTACTACATAAACTAAGTTATGTAGTTTATTAAATATGGTGTAAAAATATTTAAGGTATATAGGTTTCTCTTTGAATTGTATTGCCAATTTATTAAAGCTAGAAAAATGTGTAATAATGCCTGGGGTAAAATCCCATAAACTGGTACAAGTTTCACGTAATTTCCAATTTTTGTACAAGTACTTTACAGTCATCTTGCCAACCTAAATTACATGATCTTTGACAATGTCAGTTTTCAAAATCTCAATCACTCAAACTCAAACTTTGAATATTGGTATCTCTTGCTATTTTCAATTTCAAATATTGAAATTTTATATACTTCATTATAATTACTAATTACAGAAATATTACAAAACTAATAATTAGAAATTAATTTTACAAAGATTACTTATTAAAAAACAAATAAAAATAACTTAAAAATAAATACTAAGATTTTTACTTCAAAACTAGTAGGGTATCCCCTCTATTGGCGATCATTGCAACTTTTTCGTCACCAAGAGGCGACGAAAAATATCGCAACCCAGAATAGGCACCCACTGGCGTATGAAACCAGGGTTTTCCTGGATTTCGAATTACTAGGCTTAACACTACATAAGAAAACAATAATAACAAACATGTAAATAAAGTGGGCAGTTCCCCTCTCCTTCAACTTTAAATTGCTCATACTAATGGTATATAATGAAATAGTAATTGTAATAAGAATTGATTAAAGATTCTACTTGAAAATATTAGAGATTTAAAATTAACGAAAATAAAGTAGCAAATATAATTACATTTAATAACATCTAGTTAAAAATAAACAAAATAATGAATTTCAGTGATTTAAGATAGAATGATTCTATAATTTTGTTTATTATTGGAAATTTACTTACTTAACACATAATTCCAGGAATTCTATGCTTACAGAAAATAATTAAATAAAATTCTTACTTTCATTTCTTATCTGGCGCTCTATATGCACAATAAAATCCAAAATGAATATAAAAGTCAGAGTTTAATTTCTGGCACGATATCCATAATGAAATACAAAACGAATATAAAAGACAGGATTGAAATACTGGGTCTATATCCACAGCGAAATACAAAACAAATATAAAAGATAGGATTGAAATTCCGGCACTATATCCACAGTAAAAAGCAAAATGAATATATAAGACAGTATTGAAATTCCACCATTATATCCACAGCGAAATAGAAAATATGAATATAAAAGACAATATTTCTATTCCGCACTATATCTGAAGTGAAATAAAAAATAATTATGATAAAACAGGATGCAAATTGCAGCACTTTACATACAAAAAAAAAAAAAACTAAGACAGCGACATGCTGAAGTGAAAATAAAAATGCTGTTGAAACTGAAAAGAAGCATATATATGACATAAAAATGATGTAAAGCAAGAGAAAAACAAAACTGACAACTCAAAAATTTGAGAAATAGCAAAAACTGAATTTGGCAACACTACAATAAAAACAAAAACTCAAATTGGCAACATTACAATCAAAACAAAGGGCCCTAAATTTGGCGAGAAATCACCTAGAGGGGAATATCATACCTACACCGATGTTAAAATCAGCAAGCGTGCAATAAAGTGTGCCAAACTTATTTAATGGCTCAGAATGCATTTGCATGACGAGAATTTAGTTTTATGATGTAAGGTGATTGTATGACATGCGAGAAATTCGTTTTGTCTGCAAAGATTGAAGGGTTTAAATTTTATTTGTTTACAATTTAAAAATCTGTAACGTTAATATTCCCATCATTAAAATTCGAATTTTTGAAAACTATATTGCTTGGAATTTTTTTATTGCTATATTATTCCAAAAATTTGTTTGATCGGCTAAAAAAATATCTATATGGTGTACTAATCATGTGCCTGGTCAGTTTTTTCATACATCGCATAGTATGTAGGGCAGAAAAAAATTCAAAGAAAATACAGTAGAATATTTCTTCGAAGCCTTTAAAATTGTTCTTTCTCGGCCAAGTGAGTTATTTTATTTTTATTGAAAACTTCAGAGGGATTATTAGAAACTCTAGTTTTTATGAAAATGTATGTTTACATAAGTAAATACATTTTTAAATAAGCTTTATTGAGTGTTTCACATTAGTGTTAAAGTGTGCAGTACTGAAATTTTTTGAAGAAAGGCACCATACATGACCAGTTAATTAAAATTTGAGTTTTAATAAAAAATACAAGTTATTAAAGTTACAAACTTAGCTTTGTTTCCCAGTTATCACGGTAAAAGGTAGCGTTACACAGAAGTTTTTTTAAGGTGGGTGCCAATGCCGATATATTAAAATTAAAAAATTATTAGAATTATATATATATATATATATATATAATACTTCTATAGTACATAATTATAATGAAATATTCAAAATTTTGATATTTGGAATTTGAAATAAAGTGTGATCCCAAAATTGAAGTTTAATGTGATCAATATTTAAAAAAGCAAATATTGTACTTAGTGACATAATTTAGGTTGATGAGATAACTGTGCAATGCTTGGCACGAAAATTGGAAATCTTGCCAACCCTGTACAGTTCTGTCATCTATTACTAACAATTCCAAGCATGTGTTAACAACTGCTATAAACCTAAATCAATAATGTAAATAACATACAATTTTTTCTCTGATTTTAATTAACCTGGCAAAGGCATCCATCTTAAAAAAAATTTGTAGTACAATCTAGCACAGGACAATAAAGCTAGCACAATCTAGCACTGGTTAATAAATACAATAAAGCTATATCAATAACAAATGAAATACATTTTTATGGATACTTAAGGTTTTAATTAACAGGGCTGTGGCATCCACTTAAAAAAGATATCAATATAAAGACAATCTAAAACAGAAGACATCTGGGAAGTAAAGCTAGTTATTGTTTGTTTGTCACTCAATAATCATTTTTCGTTCAGAAGGATTTATTAAACAGGGACCCACAGTTCAAGGTGGATTTCATACCACTGCAAACATCTACACACAAGGTGATATTCGAATCTACAAAATGTTGAACCAAAGGTCCAAGTGCTAATCGTTTGGTTGCCACCTCAAAATTAAAGAATGGGAAGAGTACAGAGAGAAGTATAATAGAAATTAATTAGGCATAAAAAAACCAATAATTCAATAAGTGCCAATCTACCTTTTCCAATATTTTAGAAAAGTTATAAATATTTAATGTTTTTAAAAAGTTTTAAAAATTCAGGATACATTAAAACTTGCACTTTTTAAAATGCACAAATAATTTATTTGATTTCTAAAACAAAATTTCTTTGAAAAGAATATTATTAATGCATGGAATATTTCTCTAGAGTAGATGCATTATTATTTTGTACACTTTAGATAGAGGAACAATTTGAAACATGATGTAATAAAAATATTAAATAATTTTTTATTTTCCATAGCTATTCTTACTTAATTTAATAAGAATAAATATTGGAAAATACTAAAAGTATCTGATATACAGAGGGTATTAACACATTTTTAGAACAATTTCAGGACCATTTAATTGTTTAAAATGTTAAGACAATTTTTTAAGTGTTCTATCTGATAACCTTTTTTCTGGATTATAAGTCTGCATTGTGATTTCCATGATAGAAGAGCTTTTTGTAAAATTTCCATGTGTGTATTGCTTTCCATTCCTCTTCCATTACTTTCTAAAGTCCATCAATCGTGGTGGGTTAGTGTTTAGAAAGAGCTCTTTTTAACAGATCAAAGGCACAATAGTCCATAGGTGAAATGTCAGGGGACTTCACAGGAATATGTTAAAAAGGTACATATGCAATACCTGAATTAGTCTTCATTTTTTTACAGGAATGCTGTGGTAGTTTTCGAATAATGACTTGTAGCTGTGTCTTGATGAAGTTTCACTCTTTGGAAATCATTGGGATAAAGAAGTGGAATTTATTAAGTATATATTGGTCATAAAACCTTCTCCTGATAGTATGAGTTGATTTTAACATTTTCTTCCATTCTTCTTATTTTTAATTTCCCATTGTAGGAGAAACCTGCAACAATCATAAAACCCTGACTGAAACTTCTTTAATTGACGTAAGCAGGTTTGTAAATTTTTTTCTCCTTGTTTTCTGTAGTAAATAGATCTTTTTAGATGCAGTCATTTAGGTAAATATCCCTGCTTCATCAAGGGTCACAATCTATTTTCATTTATTTCCTGCGAAATGGTTATCATACAGGATTCTACAAAATGTTTTCCATTGAGCCACATGTCTCTGCAAAAGCTGGTGAACATTGTTCATTAGCTTTTTAAGTTGTAAATCTTGGTTTATTATTTTACTTATTGTTCCTACAGATGTATCTAAAGACTTTGCAATTGATTTCTGTGTTGGCATATTTTCTCTTGTTACCATCGATTTCACTTTATAAACATTTGAAACATTATGTATCTTTTTCAGGTATTTGTTTGGAGTCTTCTTTCCATATAGAAATAATGATTACCTGTCTGATAAATAATGCTGCTTATTTTGCACTTAGAAATTTTAATACTATGCATTTCACGTTTTTGAATTTTGGAGAGTTAAGAATATTTTTCTTTAGTAAGCGCAAAAACATATCCTTCAATCCACAGCTTGTTTACATGCAACATTTTGAAAGAAGAATAAATTTAAAAGTAGCAAACAATATTTCTCACATCAAATAAATTCTTGCAAAAAATTTTAATTCTAAGACATTTACTTTTTTCTAAAATTCTTTATCAAAATCATTCGAAAAATGTGTTAATACCCTCTGAAGTTTACTAAGATCACTAATTATTCAGCATTAACTCAATAAATTAATTATACATTAAATTTTTTCACAGTATATTTAAACAAAACCATAAATGAATTAATATAGAAAAATAAAAATAGTAATGAATTGTTTAAATGAACAGCATTCTAAACATCATTAATAGTTTAAAAACAAAATTCTAGCTCTTTAAATAGATTTTTTTCTAATGTTTCAAACTAAAAAAATTTGCATAGATGGATGAAATTACTAAGGAGTCTCTTTAACATTAAACATATCAGTAAACCTTTCAATTGTTTAGGAGTAAACAATACTGTTTAAAAACATTTATATAGGTTTCTAAGTGTAAAATAAGAAAAATGAATACCTGACAACCATTATACAGTTTATTTTCTGTTAGAAATTGTGATAATTATTTCAAGATAAAAATATCTGACAGGATATATTCAATTTAAATTTTTATGATTGGTATTTTCTGATTTTATTACACAAGTTCAGTGTCTTATGTAGTGATTAATCAGAAGTGTAATTTAAATCTTTTGATTCGTTAATTGTTTAAAAATATAGCATGACAGTTAAAAATAAAGGTAATTAAATAAAATTTGAAAAAATAATGAATAAAATTAAAAGATGCAACCCAGAACTTATTTTCAATAGTAGGAATCTATTATATATATATATATATATATATATATAGTTTGCAAACAAATTAAACAATAATGTAAAAAGAAATTTTCAAAGTATGATTTTTAAGACAGATACACTTTTCTCCATTACAATAAATTAGTAATCTAACGAAAGAAATTAATACCATTTTAATTAACAATTCATTGGTTGGATTGCATGATCAAACGAAACCAACATATTACCTGCAATGCCGTAGACATTTTGGAAATTAGATTAAAGTAACTACTATAACATCACAAAATAGAAAATAAGAAATGCTTCCAATATTAATGTTTACACCAATTATAGGAACTAAAATTTACATCGTGTTTATATAACTGTATATTGTATTTTTAACTTTCTCGTTTCTCGGATCCTAAATGAAAAATATTATCTATCATACAAAATATTGCTGTTTGCTCTAGCAAACGTATTTCCGCAGCTAGATGGCAAGCCACCTATGAAAACCATTTGAAATAACAAAAATGCTATAATGCCAAGAATAAAAAATTGATAAAATCATAGTGACGTAAATTTGTGGGAAATAATAAAGTCAAAACTTTGCTTAGAACGTACAATAAATCAAATGAGATTTATTCAGTCATTCGACGATTGATAATAACTTAGTGCAATTATAACTATAGCTACAACCTGACTGGATTCTCAGTCTCATCAAATTCTATTTAACAAGCAGTCCTAGGACTTGGTAATTTCACTTTAAAAAATAATTCCTCAGGGAAAAAAGTTTTTTTTAATGAAAGTGCAATTGCAGCCATATGATTGTCAATGATGACTCTTGATTAAATTCACTTGTTTTATCTCTTATAAAAATTATATAATCTATATAAAAATTACTTCACAATTTTTATCTGTATATAATTCACAGTATTGATTTATAGCAGAAATATATAACTTTTTTATTTTATTAATTCAGTATTTCCAGATATATGTAGAATAATATTAAATGATTTGCTGGTTTTCCATGTCTATTTACTGTCACATTTTATCTACGAGAGCTAAATTCGATCAAGTTCTACAGCTTAGAGTACATTTCGAACGATTACAAGCATTTGGTTCAATGGTGGAAATCGAAATCCGGGATTATTGAAAGGAAAACCAAAGCTCTCTGACATTTTAGGTACCAGTTCGACGAAAATATTGCAAGAATGATTTGGATGAAATTCCAAAACATTTTAATGTTTGCATAAAGTTAAAATTAGCTTTTCTATTTTTTTATCCTAAAGATTCTATAGCAAAAATAAGTATGTATAAGGCATTCGAAGTTAAATGGGAAAAAGATAGTTAAAAAATAAAGAAATGAAGAAAACATTTCTTAAAAAATAGGATGAAATGTAATGTTGAGGCAGCAAAGACAAAACATTTCCCTTCTATAAGTAAGTAACAAATATAAGATTAAAAAGAACTTTTTACAATTCGTTAAATTGTCCTTAATCAACACCTCATATAAGTTATTAGCCATGCAATGGTATCAAAGTACTAAACCGAGAAAACTATTCTAAAAATATCAGAAATAATAAGGAAAATTTATATGATTACGAAAACTTCTCGAATAGACAAAGAATATTCAAAACATTTTTAATCACTTTTTATACCATGTTATAAATGATAGAGACTGCATCAAATGAAATTATTGAATCTATCACAGAAACGATAATATAAGAAGGAAATATTAAATCAAAAATAATTTACTGGTGATAAATTCCGAAATTCAAATAATAGATAAATCAAGGTAGTATCAATATAATAAGGAGTAATTCAATTTTTTGGAAAATACTAAGCTAAGTATTTATATGTTGGTTATATGAAGATTTTCGGTTGTATAGGAAAGATTGTCATATTAAAAGAATGTATATTTATAAGCCATTCGTGATATCATATTTTCTATAAAATTGTACAAACTTAAGATATTCTAAACTTTGTACATTGATAAATTATTTAATCGGCGCTCATATTTAAAGAGATATTCATTATGTTAATATACTAAATTGAAGTTAGTGGTCAAAATCTAACTGAACTAAAATTTTTTGAAAATGATTAAGTCTGGTTCTCAATTACAAATATAATTTTAATCACATAATATCGCAAGTAGCAAAATAGTTTGGCCCAGTCTTGGCAATCTTGCCAAGATAATCCTAATAATGTACTAATGATGGGCGTCAAGTTTTCCCCAATATACAGCATGCCAAGATAAGTCCAATAATAGACCTATAATGGAAGCTACACGTTTTTTCCAATATTGGGCATGCCAAAATAAACCAAGATTGGTCCTATCATGGAGGCCAATGTTTCCCTCAATGTAGGAAATGCTAAGATAAGCCAATATTGGACCAATAGGGAGTGCTAATTTTTCGCCAGTTTGTCATGATAAGCCATTATTAGCCCTAGAAATGTAGCCAAGTTACTACTAATATTGGGTATGCTAAGATTTTGCCAAAATATATCATATGTAGAGTTAAATCCAATATGGCTACCCATTTTTCTAAGCTATTTAATTGTGTTTCTGTTTATCAAGAATTTTCTTACAAATTGAGATTAATGTTCCTAAATTATAATCATTTGGAAAATTCGATTCTTGAGGTTGAATCGTGACCGTTTTATAAATTTATCAAGAAATTTTCTAAAAGTCGCCGTATGGGTAAGTTTGATTTTTCTTATATTTGTAATAACAAATTTTGGTTACCACATGAAAATTTTTAATCTATTTGAACTTAAATTATAATAATAATAATCAAAATATTTCATATTTTAATGTTTAGATTCATTATATTTTATTTTTTACTTGCATTTGTTTTGTATATCATTAAACATGAAATTACCCCAAAATCCAAATTACGATGTTATTGTTATAAATAAAATATCATTAATAAACTAGCTGTATAATTATTTATCTACATCTATTTATTCCCATATAAATTTCTAATAAATTTATTTACAGAATATTATTGGAATAGAACTATTGTTTCGATTTATTTGGCCTTAAGCACTTTGGAGATGGCCCCTGGAATTTAGTTTTATATTTTCTACGATGTAATTATAAATATAATATAACTCTGCCTTGTATTATATCATAATATTAGTATTTTCCATTTGATTTTTTCATATACTTCTGTAAAGTTATATTTTTCATTTATAATAAATGCCGATTTGAAAAAGCTGCAAGCTTGTAAATTTTTTTTTCACATTTCTATAAACGTTTGTTGCCATGAAAATTTCTATTTTTTAAAAATTTGTCTGTCTTAAGAACCTCTAGTCTTATTGTGTTACAATTTATTTGGCTCCACAGCACTTGGAATTTATTTATTTTTCCATTATCTTCATTGCAATTATGTATATTATATTTTATACATAAATGCAATGAATCATTTTTATACTGTCTATTTTATACATACTTTTACACCACTCAGTCTTGTCATCGATTTCCTCTCAGTCAACGGATTTGGTCTGACTCCGTCAGACCCTTGAAGATAAGCAACAACAACAACACCACTCAGTTTTACCTAAGCATTTTAATACAAATAGTTTCCATTCAATATACTCCTTTAGTGAAAATATGTTTTTCATTTGAAATTTTGGTTAGAGATTTCTTTTTAATCTATTGACAGCTTTAAATTTCCAACTTATTTTATTATGCATGGAAATTAAATTTATTTATTTAAATCATATATAAGTATCAAAGAATTTAATAATTATGTTACTAAATTTTATCTATATAATGTATTAAAAAATCTCACTGGATAAACAAAATGTTAAAAAAAATGAACTCATTTGTGTTATCAGTAAGTTACCGATTATTGTAGCTTTTTATATTGTTACCATGTTTTTTTCAATTTTTATATTTTATTTATTAAGAATAATGTGCAATATATTATTCAATATGTTTACATTAACTATGAAGTTATTCTTAAATTAAATGTTATACATTTATTAACATACACTTATGTTAATTTCCATTATAATTTTTATCAAACGGTAGGCTTATTTGTCTAGAACTTAACAAGTTTCACTGCATTTGAGAGTGGATGAAATGTGAAAAGTTAACAAATACATTCAAAGTATGGCTTGCCATTCATATAGAACTGTATATTAGGGAATATATGTGACGAAAATCCAAAGACCAGGACTTATAATGCCTAATTAAAAGCGAATGCAAATTTATAGTAACTGCAATCTATATGCAAGTAATTGTATTTATGTTACAATCTTGGCTTCATTTTTATTCCAGGGGCATGGAAATAAAGTAATAGCTTTTTCTCTTTTATAGTCATCCTCTTGCCTTTATAATGCTTAATTCATTATTTACTGATGCACTCTGTCCCTGCCAATTTTTAATGTTTTAGAAATGTAATACTCATTTATAAATAAATAAATTACTTGAACAACATTATGCTAGTTTTTCACTAAATAGCAAATAAAATTATTATTACTTATAGGTAAATGAGATTCGATAGCATTTTGTTAAGCAAAATTAGCTAAAACTAAAAAATTTTTTATAGTTATAGCGTTGCTATGTAAAAAAAAAAGGTGTTCATAAACTCAGTTGTTCTTTTGCATTTTCAATTTAATACTCATGTTGCTTATTTATTTTCTAAGTAAATGAATTTAGTCACTACATAATTCTGAGTATCTCAGAAATAATACGAGGGTCACCCTGAAATTTTTGAGATACAACTAGGTTTTTAAAGTTTTACTTAAAAAATTTTAGGTGTGTTCAAAGTAGTCTCCATCAGCATCAATGCACTTTTGTAGACGAATTTTCCACAGATTAAATGCCTCAAGCCATTCATTTCTTCGAATAGAGGAAAAAATGCATTTATAGCCACATTAATTCTCTTCTTCTGAATGAAAACGACGTCCACGTAAGTTCTTTTTTAGATTAAAGAATAACCAAAAGTCGCACATAGCTAGATCAGGTGAATACGGTGGATGTTCGATCATTTTAATTTGTTTTTGTTTAAGAAACTCAACTGTTAATCCGGCTGTATGTGAAGATGCATTGTCATGGTAAAGTTTTAGTCCCCTAACATTCAGTTCTTGTAGAATTTCTGGAAGACATTTAGTGGTATACCAGTTTGCTCTTACTGTCTTCTGTCCTTCCAACTTGATGGCTTTGACCAATCCCGTACTTCTGAAGAAAACGGCCTACATCACTTTTTTCAGTGTCGCGTTGTTTTTTCACTATTGTCGGCGTGGGATCATCTTCAAAGACCCATACTTTGCTTTCTTGACGTGTTGGAACGTCAAAAAACGGTATGTACGTTTCATCACCTGTTACAATTTTAGAAATGATGCGGTGGCCACCATCATTCAGCATATTAACAGTTTCTTTACTGATTCTGACACGCTCCTCTTTTAGATGCTCAGTTAGATTATAGGGAACCCAACGGCAAACTACTTTTTTCATATGTAATTCTTGATGATTGATTTTGTGTACGGCTGCGGATCCAATGTTAAGTTCCTTCTGTATCATTTGATAGGTTCAGCGATTATCATCCATTAACATTTTTCGTATGGCAGACACATTATCCGGGATTACTGCCGACGGCGGCCTTCCTGTGTGTTCTTCATCATGAAGAAAATTGCTACCTCTTCTAAATTGTCTAAACCATCTGAAAACAGTAGCACGAGCTGGAGATTCATCACCAAATGCTAATTTCAACCGTTGAACGCATTTTTCTTGATTTAATCCTGCTTTGAAATCGTAGAAAATCATTGCGTGAAAATGATCTCGCGTCAACTCCATTTTCTCTTCTGTTTAAAATTTATTCCACGCTAAACAAGTTGAAGTAAGTTAGTAAAAAATCGTTTTCTGTGTTAAAATACTTTGTTCTTTAAAATTAAACCGTTATTTTTATTTTGTAAATTCTTGTCTGCGCGTATCTCAAAAATTTCAGAGTAACCCTCGTATAAGTGTCATTCATTCTGAAAAACCTGAATAATCTAATTTTTTAAAATATTGGCCCTAAATTATGACTCATAACTTAAATAACATAAAAAATTAAATTCTCTTTTTATATTTTTTTCCTATATTTTTCACAATATAATTAATTTCTTAATTCATTATTAAATAAGTAGAGCAAACTTATTGAGTAAAAATGATTCCTTTTTTAAATTATTTAAAGTATTTCTGATGCAGCTTGATTGTCAATATGCCTGTAAATACATTAATATAATTTGCTTAAAAATTAAGGATTTATTAAAGGTTGGATTATTGTTAATTTTTTTTATTTCTTTAATAATGTAACATGAAGTATGTTATACTTGTATTACGTTACTACTTGAAAACTGCAAAAGTGTTTATTTTATTTTACGTTATATAATGTCACAATAAGTGAACGCTGCTTCGTGAGAATCAGAGCTCATGAATATAATCTAGATACATATATCATTTTTAACAATAAATACAATATTTAAAAAATAGTTTCTTAATAATCTATCCTACATTTATATTGGTTTTTAATTAGCAACTGTTTCCAGAATGATGACTTTGAATTGCACATGACTTCAATTTAATAATAAATTATAAAACTTTTCTTGTATTTAAACTGTTAGTAATTTTACACTCATTATTATTACTATGCACATAAATTAAGTATAATTCAGAATCACACAGAAATTGAACTCTAAAATAAAAATTTCACATGTAAAATTATTACATACATCTTGAAGAATACTATGCAAATTACATGGCACCGATATTACGTCACAATGACGAGAGTGTAAGAGAGCGGTGTATAAGGAATGGTTGCAATGAAGTAAAATTGTTCACAAGCGCTTTAAAAGACTTTCAGTGCAATAACCACATAATTATGGCACAAAGGAAGCATTTGAATGATGTTTTACGTGGTATAATTATCGGCCGTCTGGAATGTGGATGTACCCAGCTGGAAGTATCCGAGGAACTTGGAATCGCCCAGAGTGTCATCTCCAGGCTTCCGCAACGTTTTAAGATGAGGGCAATGTGAGTAGACGTTACAGCACAGGTCGCCCCCAAGTTACAACGACGAATGAGGACCGGTATTTGGCAGTTACTGCCAAAAGAAACAGATGGAGCACAATACCAGATCTGCCTCATTAGTTCTCTTCAGCTACAGGTACATTTATTAATTAATGACCGACTCACCCGAGGACACACGGTCAAGTAAGTCAAAAGCAAGTAGCGATCCCGCCAAGCACGAGCGGCAGATGTGCGACAAGTGCCGCGACACAAAGCCACCCTTTGCCAGAGCAACAATATCGAGGCACCAGGAGACGGAGAATCGGCCCCTTGGGTAGATCCAAAGCCTCTTGGGATGCAGCCAAATCAGTCTTGAGACCATTACTGTCTGGGTATTGCATCCAGCCCGGTAACCACCACCCTGCGGTCTACCAAGACTCCCCCCAGTGAAAGACAGGTGGTTTGCCTTTATTATCAAAACATTACAATTTATATTTTCAGGACACCACACACTTTTGTGTCTAAAATAAAGTGTTAGTATCAGCAACAAAAGAAAACAAAAATCAATGTCTTACTTAGACTAAAAAATTGTAATTTAAAGTGGTTAGTAATTGGGCATTCCTCAATATTTACATATCTTCCTCTGTAATGTTTTCTTGTAGTAGAATTGTTATGATTTTCTCAATTGCTAGTTTGAAGTTATTATTATTAATGAGTTTGTTTATTTCCATAGTTTGATAGTTTTTAGGGTACAAATTGTTTCTTATATCTCGGAATTGATGACAGTTGTACATTATACGGTTAACATCTTGAAGTTCTCCATCGTATTTACAAAGATCTGACTTGCAGTGAAATCGTTTCTGGTATTTACCAAAATCTCCGTGCTCTGTAATAATTTGATTTACATAAAAATTGGATATATGTTCCGTTTAGTTGAGACCTTAGGAAATAATAAGTGGACATTTCTAGCTTTTTCAGATTGATTCCAGTGATTCTGCCATAATTTTAGTTCCTGTTGTTTAAGGTGGTTGTTTACTTGGGTTCTTGTCCATTTTGATTGATACTCTATTTTTTCTAGTTCTGTGCCCTGTTTTGCTTGTGTGTCTGCTTGCTCGTTCCATGTGATTCCTATATGTGCTTTAACCCAGTGGAATTTGAAAGTTTCAGGATGCTTTTTGAATAAGATTGAGTATTTGTTGAATTGCTTTATTTTCTATTTTCCAATTACTGATTGCTTGTAAAACTGATTTTGCGTCTGAATGTATGTCGCATTGATTTATTTTATTTTTATACAATAATTTATAGTATATAGTATGGCAACTGCCTCATAAACTATTTAATTATCGGATAGCCTTATTTTCTTTATTTTAATTGTATCTTCTTTATTTCTAATAATAGTCGCACAGCCTATTTTTCCATTTATCTTTGAACCATCTGTAAATGCATAACATTGTGTTGTATTAATTTCATTGTTCCAGTTTATTATTATTCTATCCCAGGGAGGCTCCAAAATTATATCTTTTGTCCAGCTATTATCTATTTATATATTATTTTCTATTTTAATCGGTATTTTCTTTTGCCATAATTGATATTTTAATTGTTGCGTTTTAGCTTTTAAATTAATTGGTATGCATCCTGTTAAAACCTGTAATGCATCTGTAGCAACTGTTCTGTAGCATTTACTTAATTTTAATAAGGGGATTCTTTGTATTTGTAAAATTTTCAGGTTTAGTTTAACTGTATCTTGATACCAGCATGGGCTTCCATATAGAATTATCTTTTCAATAACTTGAATATATATTTCTTTAACTATGTTTGGTTTGAAGCCTCATGTAGCTCTTGTTATTCTGTTTAATTTATTTGTAATACTACATATATTTTCTTTAATTTCTTGTAAGTGTGGAATCCAACTTAGCCTTTTGTCCAGAGTGATCCCTAAGTATTTTATGTTTTCAGAATATTTTATATTTTCGTCATTGTACTTTATGGTGGGTCTTCTTGTTATATCTTTTTTAATTAGAAATATAGTATATTTTGATTTTGTCATGCTAGTTCTAAGTTATATTTTTGCGCCCAATTTTGAATTAACTGTAGTGGTAATTTAGACTGGTTTGAGAAATGATAGTAGGATTTGTTAACTATTGTTATGATTATATCGTCTGCAAAAGCCTGTATATGTATATTTGGTTCCAATTCGGCGTTAAGCAATTCATTAACTATAACGTTCCATAAGATTGGGCCCAAGCTTGAGCCTTGCGGAACTCCTTTGTCATATTTTTGCTGAAGATTGTTGTTATGTAAATAGGTTCTATCTTTTAACCTTTTCAGGACGGGGCGCCTCTGTTTAAGACGCGCGTTCAGGACGAAGCAGAAGCGAAAGGAATGATGTTACAGGACGGGGGATTTTCTCCGCTAAGCCTAACTTTAGAAAAAAATTCGTAAAAAATAAAGTTCAAGTCCTACCGCCATGATTTTTGGTGCCATTTTATATTATCACATAATCTATCTTATAACATTAAAACTAGACTTTAATAATGTTTTTCCTTCAATTTATATGAAAATATATATATAAGAAAGTTGATTACCTTGGAAAATAATTTTCGACAGTGCAATTCTTCTTTTTCCAAAATTTTAATTGACAAAACACTTCAACATATTTTCAAATTAATAAAAACTATACAAGGGCTATTAACAAGAAAAAATAACAAAATTTAAAATGAAGACTGAGTATGGAAACTTTCAAAGCACGGGTAAACGCAAAGTCCGACATTGCATCTGTGTCAGAATCGCTAGAAATATCATTTTCTAACTCTTTAGCAAATGAATCATCACTTTCATCTATATCACTGAATGGTTCATTTACCATACGTGTATATTCCTCCTCTGTTAAATAACGCTTCCTCGCCATAATAATCTGGAGTCGAGAATTTTCGAAATAGCAAGAAAAGTGAGAAAATAAAACCGAAAGCAGTAAAAACTGTAATGAAACTGACGCTAAAAGCCCTAGAAGACCTCCCATAGTAGCAAAAACAAAATAAAAAAAGTGTTCGGAGAGCTATCAGAAGCGAGAATGCTTAAATCACGTGGAAAGTTGAAGAGCCGAGCTGTGTTTGTTTACATTGCGAATTCCTCTCCCCCAGCTACAGCTGATAATCAAAATACCAAAAAAAGCAGGAATACGAAAAAAATGAAGGTCAGAACACTATAACTACGTTCAGTTTAAATATAATGGACACATAGTGCCATCTAGCGATTATTAAAAATTGTTCCAGCTTAAAATGCATATATGCACCGCCCGGCCCTCACTTTCGTCCGTACGAAATGCATATATGCACCGCCCGTCGCGAAGAGGTTAAGAATGATGCTATTATTGTTAGTAAATTAACATTCACTTTATATTTTTAAAGGATTTTTAAAACTTGATGCCAATGAATTAAATAAAAAGCATTTTTCATATCTAAAGATATCATACATGTAAATAGCTTGTTGTTTTTATTTTCTTTTATTTTTTGTACTATGTTATATAGAGCATCATCTGTGCCTTTTCCTTTGGAGAAGTCATATTGATTTGGATTTAATTTTTCTTTTGTATTTAAGTAAAATGTTAGCCTTTTATTTATTAGTTTATCAAGAATTTTCCCCCATACCGGTAGCAAACTAATGGGTCTATATGAAGTTTTTAATGAGGGATCTTTCCCTTCCTTAGGAAACAAAAGGACTTTAGCTATTTTCCAGTAATTTGGGAATTTTCCCATATTCAGACATCTGTTTAAAATATCTTGAAACCATTTTTTATCTATGTTGTAGATTTCATAGTAAATATCCAAGCATACGTTATTATGTCCAGGTGCTTAATTTTATCAGTTTCTCTGAAGGCTTTTTCTATTTCAAATAACGTGAAATCTTTTTCTATTTTCTCAGTATTATCCTCTAAGTCAATGGTGATATTATTTTCGTATGACATATGATGTTTTAGTATTTTATTTATTGCTTCTGTAGTTGTTTTCATTGTTTTCTAAGCGAATCATGCAATTTATTTGGGGTCTCTGTAATTTGTCTCTAATAGTTTTGTAATAATTGCCAAACATGTCTTTGTTAGTGATGGCTTCTATGTAGTTTTTAAAAGCTATTTGTTTAGTGAGAATTATATTTTTCTTATATTTGGAAGCTTCTAATTTGAAAACAGATTTGAATTTATTTCTTGTGGTTGGATCGGTTTCTCTTTGAAATCTTCTCCTTAGAGCTTTTGTTTTACTTCTTTGAATATTTAATTCTTTAGTCCACCAGTTTTTGTTTTTCTTTTGTTCTTTAATCGATTTCTTGCATTCATAACAGATATTTATGATCTCATTTTCAATCTTTGTGATAAATTCATCTAAGTCTTTTATTCCTTCAATTGGGTTTTTCTCTATTAATTCCATTAGTTTCCGTTTTAATTCAGCTAGGTCTATTTTTTCTATGTGCCATCTTACTTTGTCTTATTTTTTGTCATCATGTTGTGGTCGCTTGTGGTATAATCTTGTAGAATTTTCCAGTCTTGTATTTTGGTTGAGTTTATGTTTCTAGTCAGCATTAAATCGATCCAGCAAATTCCTGTAGTGCTTTCATAGGTTGGATGGCTAAATGGGTCATTTTCGACTATTAAGTTATTTCTGGTGATGAATTCTAATGCTATTTGGCCTCTGTAATTTGTTTGTTTTTCACTCCAAGCTGTTGATTTGGCATTGAAGTCTCCAAAGATTATTAGTGTAATGTAAATTTTAATATATTTGCTTCTATAGTACTAATAGCGATTCTTCAATCTGTTCGGAAGGTGGACAATAAATTGAAGTCACAATAATTTCTATTTTATTTATTTCTAATTTAATCATAACTATTTCTTTAAGAGTTGTTATTGGTACTACTTTATGTTCTGATTTTATTATTATTGCAGCTTTAGGGTTTCCATTTGCAACAATTTTATACTGGAGTGGTATTCCTATTATCTCTTTGTTACATACATAGGGATCATTTAACGAAATTATGTCTATATTTTTATCCATAATGCCTTTTGCTAATTGATAGTTTGCTGTTCTGCAGTGATTTAGATGTATATGTGCGAGCTTTAGTTTCTTATCTATTGTGCTTTTACTCATATCTTATTTTGGTAATTAGATTATTTTGATAATTAATCGCTTTTTCATATATGTTGCAATTTTTACTTTTGGCCTCATGGTTGATACTGTATTTTGTTCTATATTTTATACTATGTTCACTGCAGTTAATGCATTTTATTGGGTTGTGGCAATTTTTATCATCGTGCTCTTGCGCACATCTTGGGCATTTAATTTGATTGGTACAATTCTTTGCGAAATGACCATATTTTAAGCATTTAAAACATTGTATGACTCTTAAATATTCTCTAAATTTTGCACTTGTCCATCCTATGTATAGTCTTTTTCTATCTTTAATAAAATTATATGTCGAGGGATTAAGTTCTAAAATCAAATTATTTCCGAATTTTCCTTTAAAACCATATATTAGTTTAACATCTGGTTCTTCTAATATGTTTTGGTTTTTAAATTTGTGGACAATTTCATCCTTTTTTATTTCGTTATCTACGTTATATTAGGATTTTTTAATTTTAACTTTTTAATTTCTATTTCATCCTTAATTTTATCGTTCTTTGTAATTTCTTCTATTAATTTATCAATATCTTTATCATCCTGAGTTTCTATTAGGATTCCACCGTTTCTAATTGGTTTTGTTCTTATTACATTAATTCCTCTTCTGCTTTAATTTACACATTACTTATGTTTTTCCATCTTTAATTTTCAATTTTTCCTCTCTTATGTACTGAAATGTAATTTGTTCAAATGAACCTCTTTTTTTGACATGTGTCACAGCTATAGTCTTGAAAGTCCAACATTTTATTCATTTTTAGTCCTCAACTACGTAGTCGAGTTCTGGATCACAGCGGGCGCCTTTGGCACTTCGTGCGAGGTGTTTGTTTCTCTAATTTGAAGAGGGGTGGAACCTGATAACCGATAGGTACAGACCAGGGTCTCCTCTTCTCGTTGTTGTTGTTGCTGGTTTTTCGGATTTTGAATAAATAGTTATGATATTAGCTTTTCTTTGTCGAGATTTCTCTCTTTTATTTCTTGATCTGCTTCTATCCTCCGTTGGATTTTCTTGTAATGCTTCTGCATATGTTCTAGTGGTTTTCATCTGTCCTTTAAAAAATGCTATTTCTTGATTTTGTGTCATTATTATTTTCATTATTTCGCTTATTCCATCTCTCATTTTATTTTGAATCGTCGTCGATAGTTTAGCATTTCCTATTAATGCTTGTAGGTCTTTTTCTATTTGTAAGATATCTTGTAAAGTATAATTATCTATTTGTGGATTTGTTTTATCGTTTAATATGTCCGTACTCTGTATATCTGAGCTGATCTGCTCCTGATGCTCCATGATAATTAAATTTCAGACTTTATTCTTTGCCAGATGCCCCCTCCGCCAGCGTTAGCCACTAGTTATACTAGTGTTTCCGAGGGCCACCACGTGGAGGTGCTGGTCGGGTGGAGAAACAGTGATCTGCAAAGTGAACAAAATCTGGCACACGCGATTAAATTGGAGAGCAAAAAAAATTTTTTGTCTGATCCCCGAATAGCCTCTGGGAACTGGTTTGGGGATATTTATACTCCGATATATTTTAACGATCACTGTGGGGCGGCCCCCTGAGCTACAGGTACGACAGTTTCAAGGCAGACCGTGTATAGACGCTTAGGGTACATTGGTCTATATACTTGTAGACCTATCAGATGCGTTCCACTTATCGCAACTCACTGTCGCCTGTGGTTAGCCTGGAGTAGAGAGCATGCATTGTGCATACAGCAACAGTGGTCTTGTGAGTTGTTTTCCGACGAGTGCAGATTTAGCATTCAGTCTGATTCTCGCCGGACTTTCATGTGGAGAGGGCCAGGTACTCGTTACCAGCAAGAGAACACCTCTGAACGACACCGTTACGGTGGTGCAGGATTGCTCACTTTGGGAGGAATTATTCTGGGTTCCAGAACTAACCTGTATGTTCAGAATGTAACCGTGACAGGCCAAATCTATCGGGATGTCATTCTTGAACCACATGTACGTTTGCTTCTAGGCGCCATGAGTGCAGAATTTCTGTTTATGGATGACAACGCCCGTCCTCACCGTGCAAACACTGTAGACGAATGCCTTCAGTCGGAGGATACCACCCATATGGACAGGGAAGCATACTCATCGGATTTGAATCCAATAGAGCATGTGTGGGACATGCTTGGCCGACGAATTGCAGCCCGTCAACCCCCTCTCACATGTCTACCGGAACTTCGGAGAGTGTTGCGTGATGTGAATGGTGTAATATTCCCCAAGATCAGATCGATAATTTGATACTCAGCATGCCTAGGCGTTGTATGGCCTATATTGCATCGTCTGGGGGCATACTATGTATTAACCATCATACCAACCATGTTATATTGGTTTTTGTAAATAGGTTCTTTTTTTATTTTTCTTCGTGAATTTCGCAATTTTTCTTAATGATGTCAAACATATAGCATCTTTTTTGCTCTTTACCTTTTGTTTAATAAATAGAATTTACAAATAAGTCACATTTGTTTTGCTTCTGTCTCTTTCTTTGCCTGGACTTGTATTATCCTTAATTTATAGACACGAGTGTAGTATTGCTATAGAATTTTCATTCTGATTCATAAATTACTCTGAAATATTAAAGCTAGAAACAGCTGAAGCTATATTTATCAATAATTTTTAATTGCTAGTTATATTGAAATTGATAAACAAATATTAGAAGAGTTTATTTACATTTTCAACAGAAATTTAAAGCCAATGTAAATAATTCCTTTCTAAACTGTATGAAATGTTTCCGATATGGCATAATTCTCAGTATTCTATGATTAATTATTACTTAAGGGTATGACTAATGATAGTGTTATATTTCTCTAATATAATATATCATAAAGTTATATGCTATTGAAAGTTGTTTGCATAAAAAAAATTGCACATTTTTATTTTGTTTCATGTTTAATTATACAATAAAAGAGCTCTAGCTCTACACATTATGGAATTTTGGAAACATTAATCTGGATCCTTCATAGAATTTATGCCAACTTCTAAGCAATCGTCTATTCAAAATGCAATACTAAAAAAATTCTTATACTTATGGTTGACATTAATTTTTCTCATTAATTAATTAATCTATTTCCTTTGTTCTATAATTGTTCAAAAGTCTTCCTCATAGAATGCTTTTCTTTCAACTATTCATTTCTATAATAATTTTTATATTAATAAATACTATTGAAATGACTAGTAACAATAATATAATTTAAAACTTATTTATAAAAAGATCATTTGCTTCTAGTTGAAAGAATCAACTACTGATATCATATTAAACAAATAAATTTAATCTTGAAACTTTTTAAAATTATTTTGAGTTAGAAAAGAAATTTGATTACTTTTTAAATATAATGTACGTATGTGTCAAAAGTATTATTTATTCTAATAATCTTTTATTGTTCAATTTATAGGTACTGTTTTAGTCTTGACAAATTATTGTACCGAGCTCCACGGGTTCGTGTCGATTGAGAGTTGAATAAAGCAACCACTTAATGAACACAAGACTTTTATTCGTAAAAATCTCACTAGATAAACGAAATTCCCGCTGTAACAATCACAATTATACAGCTACAATTCGTCAGATATAATAAGAAACAGCTTCCAATCACAGGTCTCAAATACCTCAGACAGAGAACAACTAGCAGTCACAACTAATCGTATTCACTCACTGACTGTCTTCACAAAACTGACTCTTCCATGTCGGGCTGCGGTATTTATACCTGACTTGGCGGAGAAATCTACCAATTTCGCCAAGGTTCTGGAAGCTTCTAGGCTATCTCGAAAAATATTGGTCCTAGTGCTTAGGTGATGGATGTTTCCAGAAGTATCGATTTCTCGCCAAGTCGCCAAAAATCTCGCCAACCGTCGCCAAGTCGCCAAGAATCTCGCCAACTGTCGCCAAGTCGCCAAATCATTAGGAAATCCGCTTTTAAACTACAACACGTCTAAATACCGCAATTTTTGCCCAAAATGTGAGAATTTCTGATCTGTCTGAGATATTTTACGACAAATATAATCATTATTTACAAATTTGTAACATTATATTGAAAAAGTCAGCTTTATTGATTATAGTGAAGAGCAACATTCATGGCTGAATTTTAAAAATACAAAGAACTAATATGTATTATCTAAATTGCAAAAATATGTGCATTATGTAAAATAAAATTCTTAGAATAAACTGTTCTACTGTATAGTTAATATTTTCAGGATAGAATATTTCTACACCTGGGCAACTTTAGTTCAAAATTAATGTTGAATTCTTAACAAATAATGTACGAGTTTGTTTTTATTTATGTTGTTTTTATGTGAAGAAAAATAATATTGTATTGAAAGTTTGACAGCTAGATGGAAACTAAAGTTAATACATTCAGAAACGATTAGTAGTTCAGATTCAACTGAATACTTTTAAATAAACTTAATACTACTTTTGATATTTTTCTGTTAGATATACAGCAATTCATTGAAAGTTAGAAATACTAATAAATTGAATTTTTTTTCTTTATTAGAGATATAAGTAGAAAGATGATTTTAAATGTATAAATTCTCAATTTAGTTTCTAACAGAAAACAAATTAAATTTTTTAAATTATTTGGAATTTACTCAATAGAAGAGAACCATTTATTTAGTGAAATACAAATAATATGAAATATAAACATGTGATTATACACAAAAATTGAGAGTTTGAGTTAATAAGGCAATTAGCTTTATTATTTAGCAATGCAGAAGCAGGATTCTCTTTTAATATTAGACAAATCAAATTAATATATTGCTATTATGATTATTTAGAATATGACATTGCAATAATTAGATTTATATGCTAAATCATTCATATATTCACAATTGGTAAGTAGTAAATATATTTACTTATTTTTTACGTCACTTCTCTTTCTTTGTGAATGTTAATTTCAACATAATCTGATTTTCAACATATAATTTGTAAATTTTGCTAAATTATTTAAGTATTGCTTAAAATAATAACAAATTTGTCACTTGCATTTCTTTTCAAAATGAATGGAATGCAAAATAATATATTTTAAGCATGACAATTATTTTACTCATGTAAGATGTAACAATACTGCTTTGAATGAAAAAATGCGTATTTATTGAATTAATTTAAAATGTCTTCCTTCTAATTTAGTAATTCAAAATAAAATCGTTTGTTATCATTATGAGCTACATATAATGTAAACAAACCTGTAAGACAAGATAGGTCTTATCTTGCCAACCCATATTGGACCGATTTCGGCAGCCAAGCCTTGTCCTATCTTGGCTGCCTAAATTGGACCAATTTTGGAAGCCAAGCTTGGTTTTGTCTTGGCCGCTCAGATTCGCCCAATGTAAGTTGACAAGCTTGGGTCTATCTTGACAACCCACATTGGTCCTGTATAAAGAAATGTAGACCATCCAGGACTGACTCCAATACTAGACCTAGACAAAGCCACGATTAGCCAATATAGGGCCAAGCGTTTTTACTACTTGGGACCTTTGGTTTTTCAAAGATTTCTTCTACCAATATCTTAGCACGTCTCTTTTTCATAACTAATAAAATCTTGAATAACGAATGAAGTTAAAAAGATTTCTATTGATATCAGATTAATTAATTATACTCAAGTTATACACAAATACTTTGGCATTTTAAAATTTTCTATTTACTACACAATAGATCTAATTGAAGAGTATATGTAATTCTATAACTTTAGATTAATTTGAGTGATTTTAGATTGAGATAATTTAAGTTTGATTGATAACTTGATTTTTGATTTATGAGTAGATTAATTAAATAATTTATTGGGTTTGCTGACAAATTTTTCAAATATTGATTTAAAAATTGGGAATAACTTATGCTAATGAAAACAATTTTACCAATGATGTTATTTCCTACAAGTTATGTTAATAGATATATTTATAAATGAATAATCTAAGTAATTAGGGATTAATTAGTACTATTTTTTAAGTTTTACTTATACAGCCATCATAGTTTCCCCCCCAAAAAAAACATTTCATCGGAAACATGATTGAGAGACAGAAAATCTATTTAAAGTAAAATATTATTAATAAGTGGTAGACGTTGGTAAAAAAAAAAAAAAAAAAAAAAAGGAAAATACACCATTTCGACTTAAAATGAAGGAAACAAATAAACCGTCGAAGTTTGAATCCATTGAAAATTTGCAGTCTTATAAAAATCGATGCAGCTGTATAGTTAAAAAAATGAATGAATGTTACAAAACGATTATTCTAATGGAGCTAATTAATTGAAATATACTCTTCCTTCTAATGGTAAATCGAAGAATTATATTGATCAAACAATAAAAACAAAACAGCTCGTTTTCACAAAATTCCATCGAAAATACTTCAAGGCATCAGTCCTGATAAACCCCAAAATCTTTTGGCTATTGTAAAAAATCTTGAAAAGTATTCTAAGTGTCGGAAAGGGGTAAAGAATCTTATTATTCTTAAACCAGATAAAATATTCGATGATATCAAATCCTAAAGACCTATTTCACTTAGAAGCTTTCACTGTAAGGCCATGGCACTCATAATTATTAGGCGGCTCTTATTACTTTTTTGTTTTCATGTCCACTCGTTAATGTGAATCACCATGGATTTCTTCCAAATCAGAGAGGCGATAGCAATGTGTCTATTATATATCATTATAAATTGTATCAACAAAAAAACTACAAAGTTTATTGTATGTGTTGCAGTGGACATTGCAAAAGCGTATAATTCACTATGGCGTGATGTCTTAGTTTTTAATTTGTTAAATGCAAACATAAAGGTTAATGCAGCTCTATGGATCTACAGTTTCATCGCGAACCGAAGTTTCCAAATTAAGTGGACGGGTGAGATTACGAATTTATTGACCTCAAGTAAGGGTGTGCCTCAAGGAAGTGTTTTATCACCTTTTCTTTTAATTATTTTCATGATAAATAAGTATGAAATAATTCCTAATGGCGTCGAATGTTTTATTTAAGCAGCAAAAGTTTCAACATACCGTAGACACACATTTTACAAGCTCGTAAGAACCACTAGAATAGTTTTTAAAAGGGAAAGATCGTAAAACGGAAAAACGAAAGCTTGGTTTAAACATTACGTATATATATATTTTAACAAACTACTGTTTCTTCCTATAAGGTATTATTAAAAAAAAAATTATTTGCAAAAACAAAAACGAAATCATATTAAAAATAACTCTTTCAATATAATGATGAAAAATTATGTAGAGTATTCATTTTTTTTAAAGTTTCAAGGCACTTTTCAAAACATATTATTCAATCTTTTTTCAATGTAAGAAAATATTTCAGTTTTTTTTTTCTCAAAGAAATGTGCCTCAATCTTGTTATCTCTTCATCTGCTTGTTCTGATCGCAATACTTCATTTCCTGGATTGATAACTGAGCTTTTCATTCTCATTCATGTTTCGAATCTTCAACCATCCAACATTTCTTAATGAACAAATTACACTTTAATCCCTATTCAAAATATCTTGGAATGAAATTTCGAGTTGAAGTGAATTACTTTGTTGAAGTTTAAGAGTGAGGTTCTTAGAAAAAAGAGCTGACGCACATGGTTTTCAGATCTGTTACAGTCCTCTAATGTTGCTATAAAACGTAGATAGCAATTTGTTACATGCGCTTGAAGTGCCCCATGTTAATCCTTGTGAATTTTACTTTTGTAAAAATAGAGATGGTCATTATTCAAAAGAATTTTGGGTTATCTGCAGAATAGATTTGTGCCCAGCATAACACTTTATACGACATTTATTATACACAGCACAAATTACACGCAAAATACATAAACAAACCACACACAAACATATGAATGTTTCTTTTAGAAGATATTATACATACACAAAATCCAAGTGGTACGTTGCCAATGAAGGAAAAGAAAATTTCTATAAAATAAATATTACGTCACCACATTATTCCCCTCCTAGTTTTCACAAAGTGGAGATAAATCGGTCCGGAAAATGCACAGTTCTTCCAGAACGAGTCACTGTATCTTTGATATGTATGAGAGTAGTACGAGGGTTACTCTGAAATTTTTGAGATACGCGCAGACGAGAATTTACAAAATAAAAATAATGGTTTAATTTTAAAGTACAAAGTATTTTAACACAGAAGACAATTTTTACTGACTTACTTCAACTTGTTTAGAGTGGAATAATTTTTAAACAGAAGAGAAAATGGAGTTGACACGAGAACATTTTCGCGCTATGATTTTCTACAATTTCAAAGCAGGATTAAATCAAGAAGAATGCGTTCAACGGTTGAAATTAGCATTTGGTGATGAATCTCCAGCTCGTGCTACTGTATTCAAATGGTTTAGAGAATTTAAAAGAGGTCGCAATTTTCTTCAGGATGAAGAACACACAGGAAGACCGCCGTCTGCAGATAATCCCGGATAATGTGCCTGCCATACGAAAAATGTTAATGTATGATAATCGCTGTACCTATCAAATGATACAGAAGGAACTTAACATTGGATCCACAGCCATACACAAAATCATTCACGAAGAATTACATATGAAAAAAGTAGTTTGCCATTGGGTTCCCCATAATCTAACTGAGCATCAAAAAGAGGAGCGTGTCAGAATCAGTAAAGAAACTCTTAATATGCTGAATGATGGTGGCCACCGCATCATTTCTAAAATTGTAACAGGTGATGAAACGTACATACCGTTTTTTGACGATCCAACACGTCAAGAAAGCAAAGTATGGGCTCTTTGAAGATGATCCCACGCCAACAATGGTGAAAAAACAACGAGCACTGAAAAAAGTGATGTATGCCGTTTTCTTCAGAAATACGAAATTGGTCAAAGTCATCAAGTTGGAAGGACCGAAGACAGTAACAGCAAACTGGTATACCACTAAATGTCTTCCAGAAATTCTACAAGAACTGAATGTTAGGGGTCTAATGCTTCACCATGACAATGCATCTTTACATACAGCCGGATTAACAGTTGAGTTTCTTAAACAAAAACAAATTAAAGTGATCGAACATCCGCCGTATTCACCTGATCTAGCTATGTGCGACTTTTGGTTATTCTTTAATCTAAAAAAGAACTTACGTGGACGTCGTTTTCATTCAGAAGAGAGATTGATGTGGCTATAAATGCATTTTTTTCATCTATTCGAAGAAATGAATGGCTTGAGGCATTTAATCTGTGAAAAATTCGTCTACAAAAGTGCATTGATGCTGGAGGAGACTACTTTGAACACACCTAAAATTTTGTAAGTATAATTTTAAAAACCTAGTTGTATCTCAAAAATTTTAGAGTGACCCTCGTATAAGGTGAAATATACGTGCAGTTAATGTCTTCAGACAATATAAATACGCAGATTTGAGTGTCAAAATTGACAGTCTTTTCACCACCTTGAACTAAAATGATGTAGTTCTTCCGAACAAACTTGAAAAGCCTATCATGGTGTGGTTATAGAAATCGTCGTATTCCATCATGCCGAAGAACATAACTCAAAGTCTTTAAGTCTGGGAATATAGATCTTGAATATAGCTTGGCGAGAGATGATATCTCTCGCCAAGTTATATTCAAGTATATCGTGGATATATCTTGGATGATAACGTACAGCTTTACGACAAAAGCTGGGGTCCAGGAAGGAAGAGCTATATCCTCGAAAAAACAGCAGGCAGCATAAGCATATATACTGTACACCAACTCAGCAACCGAAGCCTTGAGATCTTCTCCGTAAGCAGTTCGTAATCCCAGAAATGTTGGAGGGAATACATCAACCCAATTAAGGTGTGATAGGCATGTTAAAGCTTGTTTTAGTGTTCGATGTAAGCGTTCAAATATTTACATTTTAGATTATATTTAGAAGTTTAGTGAATCTGAATACGAAACAGGGATGCAAAAGCTCGAAGTAGTGAAGATTTAAGTTGTTTTTCATGGCTACTAGTAATACGAATTGGTGTACCAAACCACACTATCTGGTGAAAACAAAGCGCCTACCTTATCAACCAGTTTTATTAAGCAAAGGGATGACCTCTGGCCATCGAGTAAAACGATCTACAGCTAATAAGCCTTAAGTGAAACCATGGCAAGAGGTCGACAAGAACTATATGTACACTTATACCGACTTCCAGGTAAAGTAAATTTACAGTAAGATGTTACGATAGGTATATGGATCTTCGTTGACATTGTACACATGCGTAACGAAGCGAAATAAATTTTGTAGTCGCTCGAATACCGGGATGTGGCACTCCATGGATGTTCTTAAAAACAAGTTTACGAAATTTGGAAGGATGGACATATTAATTTTTGAAGATGAAGTATCACAAATAATGTTTGTCAGAATTTGGAATGGGATGCCGGCGATGATCAATTATGATAAGTTATATGCTTTATTTTTAATGCTAGTCGATTCAGCTTCTGGGGATACATATATAAATTTTACTGGCAGCGTATGTGTTAATTTTTGTTTCTAATATCATTCGAAGCATAGATTGATAACTCCAGTATCATAAGAATACTAAACATATTGCCTCAATATCATTTTATATATTAATTTTGAAAAGAGTTGAATATTGTAAATGCAACATTTATAAATAATACATACTCAAATTCATCGATGTTAGATATTACATTTAATTATATTTTTATTGTATAAAGAAACTTAAGTCATTTTTAGTTGTATATAAATCCAGTGATTTTTATATCATCAAATCAAAATTTAATCAACATAAAATAAACTTCCCTGCTGATTTGTTATATTTTCTTAATCTGTGACACATTTATTTTTATAGCTTATTTAATTTATAATATAAAATCGGGAATTGTTTAATTTTGAAGCGTGGATATTGATAAATTTAAGCATTTGCGAATGATATTTATCGGTTCTTTGTAATTCTTGTCATTTCAAAAATAAGGATCAAGGTTATATTGTTAATCAGCCATTTTTAAAATGTAGAACTTTCTTTTGTAGATGTACTTTACAAGTAAAACTTCAATATATAAAAACTTTATGTGGAAAATAATTTTATTTTTAATAATATTTTACATAACTCAGTGAATTTCCCACAACCAGAAGGTACACTGTGACAGTTAAGAAACATGATTTAGATATCAAATATTGCATAAAAAGAAAGTAATACAGAAATAATGATTATGATCAATATTTGTGTTTTATTAAAGAAGAGTTCTTTGGGTAGTTTCTATATAAAAAATTAAAATTTTAATCTAGTTTATCCTACTTCCGAATTTTGTGAATTATAGACTTCCTGACAGTTTCACAATTTAAATATTTTACAATTCAACCACCAGGGTTTAAGGAATATATATATATATATATATATATATATATATATATATATATATATATATATTAGTGAAACAACTTGCAATGACAATATTTATATTATTAATACCATAAATTTTAAGAAATTAAATGAATATATTAAAATATTAGCCAAAGAACTTTTCTTATCACAAGCTATAATTTATTTTTTAAAAGTTTTCAACAAACACAAATATGATCTAATAACTTAAGAATCAACGATACAAAATTTATAAAAGTATATTTATATACATATATAATGTAACACAATAATGATAAAAATCAGATTGCTTAACATTAAATTTTTGAAGAGCTTTTTACGAAGCTGAAGTTATACTCTATAACCCACAAACACATATAAATACAGTAGATAAATAAATAAATTATATGAAAAACATTTTTAAGCTACTCAGTTTTTGTTTAATGAATAATGCCTCTTTAAGGACTGCTCTTCTTAAATAAATTAACAACATACATTTCCTCAAATTACTGATTCTTCAAATTACTCTTACAAATTACTTAAGTAGCTGAAATGTATAAGCTACTTAGATAACATTACTTGAATGTATTAGAAGCCATTCTTTTAAAGTAAAAAATATAAAAACCAATTATGAAACACTCTTTATATAAAAACACTTGCAAAACTATGTAAATAAAATTTTTAGAATTCAATAGAAGACAACTTTGCTGCCATTACATAATATCATACACAAGTACGTAAATCTACTTTTATAATTTACATTGAATACAAAAGTTTATGAATTTATAAAACAGAATTTTTTTATGAAACCTAATATTTTTGTGAGGATATTTAAAATTTTATAGAGTTAAATTCAGAATAAAAATGAGTAATTAAAATCATTAACATTTAAATAATCGATTTTATAGAAAGGAAAACTGCATTCTAAGACTAGAAATTCGCAACCATAAATTGCATTGTATAACTAATGTTAAATTAATTTTTTCTTAATAGTTTTCCTAATCTTAAAAAAAGTTTGCATAAAAAATATTGATACCTGAAAAAGAAAGCTTCTGAAATAATATGCAATTATTCTAGAATTCAGACATTTTGCAAAATTTGTATAGTATTTAATTTTAAAATGAAAGCAAGAGCTGAAAAACACTTTAAAAATAGAAATAAACTATAATGTTTTGCCTTGTAGAAGTCCAAAAATACAATGGTTTTCTCTGTAAAAATTTCTATCAAGATTTTTCTAACACACCATTTATATTAATATCACAATCTCTGTATTAAATAGGTATATTCTTCAAATTTGAGAATATAAGATGCTAAGTTCTGTCAATGATAATTGATTACAAGTCTTACATTTCAATTTTGAGATCATTTCAGCAAGAAATGAGCTAATTCTGCAGGACTTCAGCTTAACTTGCTGTAGTTCTTTTAGCTAATGGGAATAGAAAAAAAAAAATCTCACTTCATATTATCAAAATATTAAAATTTAATCAAAAAAACTGATCAGGGATTAATTTTCAAATTACTTCATTTAAAATTAAAATTGCATATAATTCATTTAACAAATAACAAAAATACAAATGCCCGTTTTAATCTATTGCAATTTCATGACATTAAATTCATTCACATCGAATATATGTAATTAGCAGTATAATGTGTAGCACATTAAAAGAAGTTTAAATTTACATTTCAAAATAATTTGGAAAAAATACTATTAGGAAATTTTTTTATATGACATCCATATTTTACATGTAGCCAACCCAATAAATCTATACTGCATTTCATATAAATAAAATTATGCATATATTAGTTAGCATCAATTTAAAAAACCTTAATAATTTTTGAAGAGTGGTATAATAAGTAGCTTTCTTGTTGTGTCAAATGACGTTTAATAAATAAAACTATTTATATAGTAAAAAATATGAATAGATTGTTTGTCAACTAGTCAAAAAACAGAAGCAGGAAAGGAACAATATACCAAATCAAAACTTTCAATGTATATTAAAATAAAAGATTTTTATAATGATATATGTATGGTAAAGTCAAATCACATTAAATATACAATATTAAAATTCAAATCACTATTAATTTCTGTGTTGCACCCATATTATTACATAATACACAATTATCTTACACTCATGAAAAAGAATTAAAATAGTTCAATTATATGATACACAGAAATATTGAGCAAATCTGCATAATGCTTACTTTACTTATAAAACATGCATATTTATATTACGTGGGCTATTGTGTCACAGGTTTAGTTTATTTATATTACGAAATATCCAGGTGTCAATAGTCCAGTACAAGACAATTCAAATAGATATGATAAATATTTAAGAGTGTTAGTATTTCATGCACACTTTAAAATAAAATATTACAACCATAATGCATGATAGAAAAATATTATAATTCTGAGAAATCTTGACACGTTAATACACAGTTATAAAAAATAATAAAAAATAAACACCATTTCAAAGTATAATCAAAACTTAACTATTATTTACACAGTAATGAATCTAATGATAAAATAAGGTTCTATAAATTTTTAAATTATTTTTTTAATAGCTGACTTAAATTTCAATAAAATGAAAAATTAGAAATATTTAAGAAATGATTCAAAGCCTTTTTTCTCCAATTGAATGTAGATATCATATAATTTAAATGAAAATAATGAACATTAATGGAAATATAGGAAAAAAAATTACTGTAAAAAATCTCATGTATTCTGTTTTTAATATGCAGTACATATGTATTTAGAAAAGGGTTACAAGAAGAGTAAATAAATACACAACCAATATTTACTTAAAAAATATTAAATAAATTTTGCAAGGGAAAAACTTTTAATCAATACAAAATATTCCACATTATAAAGTCATCATTATACAAAAAACCTTATCAATAAAAGTTTTGGAGAAAATTTTGTCATGGGTTTCTGATTTATAAATACTTCACTCAAAAGAATTTTTTAAATATTTTATTTTTCTCTCCTTTTATATCAAAAGCTCCCAGCGCTTATAAGTTCCATAAAGTTAAAGCCATATTCCAATTATATAATTGTACACTTCAGTCTACATCTGATTCCACATCCGATGCTAAGTCAGAGTCCTCAACAGCACTTTCTTCTTCATCTTTTTCTTCTTCCTCTTCTGAGACATCCCACTGAAGTTTTGTCAAGTCAACTTCTTTAGCTTCTTTCACATCCAATTTTATAGTTTGCACAACATCTGAATCAAGATAAGAATCACTTCGCACAATGACAGAATATGTGTATATACCTGGACGTGGTGGGGCAGTAAACTTCAACTCAATCTAAAAATGAGTAAAATGTTCATTATAATCTTCGATTTAATTACAGGATAGTCAAGCATTTTTTTAAATAAGAATTATTATAAGAAAGAAATAAAATTCAAAGAAATTCATGTTTTTATATTCTGATAATTTTTGTACACCACTGGTTCATATGCACATAAATGTGTGAGTACATATTTGGGTATGTGCATATGTACATATATGCAAAACCACAATTATTTTTTACATAGTCTTCTTCAACATGATTTTAAAATAATACTGTTTAAGAATGTAGTTTTTTAACACAATTTTTTTGTTATAGCATGAAAACTTCCTTTTCTTTAAAATTTTAATATTGACATGTAATGAGAAGACTTAATTTATGCCACACAAGTGAGAAATTGATCAACTTCATGGTTTATTAACTTTGCATATGAATTACAGAGAATGCCTGATTTTTTAAAAAATTTCTGTCAATATTATCATAAATTAGTTTCAGGCAATAAATATTTTAATACCCTTCTGCCTAAATTGCAATTAATTATGATTTGCATTATTTTCATAAAAATTATTTACTTTTGCTATTTGGATTTGATTTTAATAGTGCAAGATCCTCAGAAAGAATAAACTGTGCCAAAAACCAAGTAATCTTTGACAAAATTAAGTGTTTGATGATTGGATAAGATAACTGAAAATATTAAGATGAACAGAGAAGAAAAAAGATTTAAAACAACAAACTTATTAGAGTCAGAAGGATGAAACAGCTCAATATATTATTAAAAATTCCAATGTTTTTCAAGTATCACAACAATTCCATGAACAAAAACAGGTTTTGATTTTTCCCCCTTTCTACCTTTTTAAACAGTGTGAGAAGTAAAGGATGAAGGCCATTTCCATATCTGCTTCAGAGGAGGATATATATTTTGTTTTTTAGAGCTTCTTACAAAAGATTTTTTAATTTTTGCATTGTCAGTTTTAAATTTATTAGAAGTTGACGCCGATTTCTTTGTGCTATTGGTAGCTGAAGTTATAGTAATGGATTCAGATGACAAAGTTAAAAGTGGAGAGGATACTATTTTTTTTGTTGAATGGTTAATTTTAGGGTCTGTTTGTGAAATAGAAGAGTAGAAGACTAATTTTTGTCTCGCCTGCCTCCAAAAAAGTAATATTCGGTTTTAGCTTGATTGCAATTACTTCTTCTAAGATCCATGTAGGACAAGATTTGGAAAAGACAGCATGTCAATTAAAACAATCAAAATTTGAAAATTTCTGAAGCACAAGGATTATATTCAAGAACAAATAGTGCACATTTTTCACAAACAGGATCAGTATTTCAACATACTAGTTGAGAATGACCATATTTCTGATATTAAAAACACCTAAGAGGGCTAGGAATGCATGGACAAAGTCTGCAACTTGTATAACCTGCTTTTATGGATCTTGGGTGGGAATAAGGTTGCTGCCCTGTTGAATATAACGTGCAGCACAATTACCTTGATCTTAAAGTTCTTCCAAAAATTCAGCTTCTGTAACATTTATGAAATCCAAGTTGGAAAGAATGCAAGATTGATATAAAGTTCTATAAAATATTATTACAACAGAAATGAACCGAAATTTTTTAAAAACTACAGATTAGTAAAGCTTCAAATCAACTTGAACAAGAAGATCACTAGATTGTAATTTTTTTTACATTTTGTATATTCCCAATGGATGAAGTTTTTGTACAAGAAATGGAAATGCATGAAACATGTTAGGAGTGCTTATCAACATGTAATAAGTAGATGAATTGTCTTTAAAGTTGAAAGACAGAATCCATAAATTATTTATAAGGGTTCAGGCTCAACAGTACAACCCACCACAGAGTCATACAAGAGATGGCAGCCACTGGCTCTGTGGACATTTCCAGCCTTGATGTTTACCATGATGCTAACCAACACCTATAGTCTGGGAATCATCCCAAGAGAATTTACAACACTGTTGACAAAATTGAAAATTTTAATTAGGCAAGTAAGCAACAGAATTCTAAAGTGAGCCAAACCTATTTAAGACTAAGACTTTACTACTAAAGTAAATGAATATACTTTTAAATTTTTAGTAAAAAATATCACATCTCATGAAATAAATTAAATACAATATTTTCATATCAGCAATCATTTCAGTATCCACAACAAATTTTAATATAATCAAATAATAACTACAATTTCAGAAATTCTTGAATTGTTCTTAAGAGATTTTTATAAGAAATTTAAAATTGCGCAATTTAACACAAGTGAGAGTTTGAAATTCAACAACTAGTTTAAAATGTACATAAAAGGAATATTACTTCCAATTAATAAAAAATTATTTTAAAGTAATTACCTTTTCTTTAGTAACTAAATTCGTTACCAAATATGGTGCTGTAATAAGTGTGTGTTTTTTTTTGTCTGATACATACACCCACCAGAATTCTTGCTTATTCTGAAAGAGAAATAAGTACTTTTGAATTACAAAAAGAAAAAAAATCTAAATAAAGTTTTTTTTTTAAAATTAATTTTTTCACTAAAGGTATAAACATTTTATTAATTAAAGTATTATAAAAAAACTTTTCAACATATAAGATTTCTATTAAAATATTTATAATTAACACGACATTTTAAGCAAATGAAATTATAACATTGACATTTTAGAAAAAATTATTTTAACTTACTTCTGGAAAGAAAGGACAATGAACACTATGCGATATTTTGGACTTTGATTCTAAGACTTTATCTTTCTTCGATAATTTCTGCTGAAATTTTTCCCATTCTGTATCTTCATCTCCTTTATTACCATGATCTCCTTCATTATCACCAGAGTCTGATTTTCCACTGTGATGTTCTGAGTCTGAATCACTTTCAGCAGAACTTTCATCAGATACTTTAGAGCTCACTTTTTCTTCCTGTACAACAGAAATAATTTTTACAAAATGTATAAAATTAAACATAAAATGCACACAATTATTTTTTGCACAAGAGATAATTAGACAAGGGGAAGTTTTTCTAAACAGATATTTTTTTGACAAGGCATTTATTTACTGAACTACATTCATATAAAAAATAGCAACATTTACACAGATAATATGAGGCATAATTTAAAAAATTCCAAGTATTTGATTATATAAAAAAAAGAATCTCATTAAAATCACACACACAAATCTCTATCTCTCTCTATATATATATGTATTTAAATCCTATACTTTTTTCTGGCTATTTATAAATTCTCATATTTTTAAGTATTGTGGAATCTTATAAATCTCAAAAAATATTACTATGAAATACATGTCTTATGAAAATTTTAAACAAAGTCATTTATAATTTTTTATCACATTCAATTAAAATAATTTCCGAGTAAATAAAACATAACATTCTAATGTATTAATATTTTCAGTTTTAAGTAAAATAAAAACGTACAGGTTTTACATTTGATATAACACCATTTGCTTGTTGTTTTTTAGCAGGAACCGTTGCTTTTGAAACATTGGCTTTCTTTTTTAGTTTACTTCCGCCTTTACTTTTTTTCTTTTTATTTACTTTCTCCCAAACCTTTGGTTTTGCTTTAGGTGATGCATCTCCATTAGGCAAACTTGATGGCTGAAAAGATAGTTAATAAAAATGCATAAAAAATACCCAAGCACATAGATAATGAATCAAAACTTTGTATTAATTTTTTTACTGAATCTTTGAAAACATAAATAATGAAATACTTACTATCAAGGAAAGATTGGAGATAATATCTAATTTTCATTCATTTCATTAAAAATTGTCACAGAATAGATTTTTTAAGAGAAAGAAAAATTGCAAAACTAGGTTACATTTAAATAAAAAAATAGTAGTACAAATATTTTGGATTTTAAAGAGAAAAGAATGAAAATATATCAGTAAAATTTATATACATGTTTATATGCATGCACTTTAAATCACAAGATTAAGAATTTTCTAAATATAATAAAACTGAAGTATAAAAGTAGTTGCAGTTATTACCATAATATTCGTTATTTATTCAATGTTATCTCTCAAAGACTGAACATATTGTTAAATTTTAATATAACAACCTGCCACAATTAAAGGCTTACATTTGATTGTGTGTGTGTGAAAAGAGGAAAGTACAATTTAATAACAGTAATGGCAATATATATATATATATATATATATATATATATATATATATATATTAATATATTTATAAAGTTTTTAATTTTTTCCCAATATTTTCAATTGATCCTTGCTTTTCAAATACATACAAAATTAGATTAAAAAATACATTAGAATTCCACAAGTTTTAAAATAGCTACACAGACAAAAGAGATGCTTGAATCATTTCAGGATTTTTAACCATGCAATGTTAAAAAATAAAATGAGAAATGAAGTTGTAATAAAATGTGAAATTACGTGAAACAGAAGAAATAATCCAGCAATTTTCACAAAGTTTATTGGTATTTAATTTTTTTCTTGCTTTGCAATATCACAAATTATCACTCTCCATGCTTAATTTTACATTTACAGTTTCACAGACATTATTTCATAAAAGATAAGGAACTTAATGAATTATTGTGGATTAACTTTACACTTGTTTTAGAAATTGGTATAATAAAAAAGGAACTCAGAAGAAAGATGATGCAATGCAAATATTAGCATCCCAATGTTAGAGTATATAAAACACTGATTTAGTATGAGCAGTTAAAACAATTTGGAAGCAATAAAACAAATTGCCTTTCCAAATATCCTTCTGCATTAGTAAATGAAAATGACATTGTCTATTTTGTATGATTATGTAAAAACATTAGGATGTCTTTACAAATAGTAGAATTACTTCTCAAGCTTAAGCAAGATCAGTTTAATATCTGACATTCATTCAAGAATTAAAAATATTTCATGAATATGAAAACCCTACAAAATATAGGTAGAGAAAAGAAAAACCGTAACAGCCAAAAAAGGAAAGAAACCATGATTGAAGACTAATATCACTTTCTGGAAAACAGTAGAAATGTTTATCATAGCAGTTAAACGATGAAAGATAAACTAGTTCATTGGAACCAGAAGGCTTCATAAAGGTGCCTTATTCAAACACTGTCTTCAGAACAGCTTATTATTGATAGCAATCCATCAACGATATCATTTGTATTGATGAATATTTTATCCATGGAGCTGAGTTTATATAAGAGTTATTTCGATTTGATAAACATTGTTTGGAGCTAGTTTATATTGAAACAGAGACATTTTCATCTCTTTAAAATTATGGAATCAGGCAGTGGGATGATCATTGGTACTTGTGTGACAAAAAGTTGTGAACTGATGAACAAATGGAGTTTTATTTCTGACAGGTATTACTTATTGAAGATTATTACTGTGATGAAAATACCTTAATTTAAAGGTTTCTTATGAGGTAACATTGATCCAGAGTATGCTTTCATGGGTGACAGTGTTTGACTATATCGAACTAATGGAACGTAATAATATCAAATGAGTACTGGTTAGTGTTTCAATGATTTAAGTCTCACTGATTTTGCGAAATATAATGGTACAAGCTCCTGCTGAGGGCAAACTGCAGCAAGCACATGTTACATAAAATTTAGAATATTGTCAAGTAAGATTTTCTAAAATAATATTTCTAGCAAGATTACTATATATGGTGAAGAAATTTGATAGAATATAAAAAGGCAAAGAGGAATCCCTACATTAAGATCTTGTAGCATTAAAAATGCAGAACTGTGTATAACTCATTGCATGTATCATAAGAGGATTTAGGATAATTTCAACTGTTTTATAGTTTTCATCTGTATCTATATGATTAGGTATGCAATGAAAGATTATTTCACAATCTTGACTCCGTAAAATTTTGAAGCTGGTAATAATTTGAGAAATTATAGGATGACAATGTATGTCAGTATTTTTAAATGCTTCCAAGATGCTCATATTATCAGTAGATATGCAGAATTTATGATGCTCATAGTTACACAAAAGTTTTGGTGCATGGTAAATAAATTGCTGTAGCTTCAACAGTATAATATTGAACATATCTTTTTTAAGTTATAACTGTATTTTTCAAAATATACACCAAACTTAACATAACCAAATCTTTTGAAACCATGAATTGAATACATGAAGAATATTGATTGCGATGAGCAAAAACGAGTTCTTATAAAATAAAATATCTGGGTACATATTTTATATAGCTAAGGAAAGGTTTAACATAGTTTATTGTAGAGATATCCTATGGAATAATTTTATAATAGTCAATGTGATGTGAACTGATACATCACATAGTTCAGAAAAGACAAGAAAAGATTTAACTCAAACTAGGAAAGAGGATATGTTAAAAGGTTGAGCATGATAGTTTCATTAGAGCAGGAGAAAAGTGCTCAGAATGCAAAGGATGATGCAGCTCAGACATGATTTTAGAATAATCGATAGCCAATTGTTCCCACCTTAAATTCAGTGTCAATTGATGAGAAATGACATAAATTTTGGACATGTGAAGTATGAACTACATCTGAGCATTTCTATAAGGCAGAATGATTATTTAGCAGATCCATATGAAATAAAACTATAATTAATTCATGAGAGCTTGATAAACTTGAAGTAATAATGTCAATAGGTTCCTCAAGTTTTGGACAGAAGCTTGAGAATGTTAAGTGACTGCTTGCAATTCTTCAGCAGATATAGAAGGTAAGTTAATTTTTTGCCAAAAATTACTCCGAAAAGTCATATTTGATTAACCATAGGAATTGACACATTGGCAATCTTAATATCAGGGTCTGTATGTAAGCTAGTTTTTCAGCAAAAATGCATACATCTACTATTATTTGGAGATAAGGTATGTCCATTTCTATTACATTAATTAGCAAGCTAGTTTATTGTTGCTAAACCATAAAATATCAGAAATTTGATGAAGACAAACTTTTTAAAATGGGTCTTTAAGAAATAGTAGAGCAGCAACTTACTAATGTTGAAGTTAATAAACGTACAAGTACAATGTTTTAAATTATTACACATAAAATGCTTCCTTTAATTTTTTTAGACTCTAATCTGAACACTTGAGAAATGTTTAAATTCTATGAGCAGGTTTAAAAAATACAATGTGTCCTGTTATTTATGCTTGATTTTAAATAACCTTCTCCCCCCCAAAAAAAAACTATATGATAATCACTTAATATGTATGTATAATATATACAATGATGCGTATGATGTATGACAAACTGTAACTACTTAGATTAATTGATGAAGCCTTAACAAGTTAAGAAATGTAGTAATAATAAATTCCAATTGTCAACATGCTTACCTTGTCCTCTAATGTATTAGAAGTTTCATCATCAACTTCTTTATCAAATAAAGTAGACATATTTCGTCGAGTGAGAGTGGCAGTGACTGTGACAATAGCACCAGCAGTTATGACACCTGAATCTTCATCATCCAACACCTCAGATCTGACTTCTACGTCAATGATAGGCATTTTGGAAATGACATTAAGAACATCATCATACTGATCATCATTTAGACCTCTTAACATTGCTCGTCTATCATCTGCTTTCATACAGGCTAAGCTCCTAATATTTCGAATATTACGCTGTAAAAAAAGCAATTATTTAAGGAATTAAAAATCCAAAAGCTACAAAATAAAATTCAAAATTAAACGAGTAAATTTCAGAATGAAAAATCCAATGCCAGCCAGCATGTATTTGGGTTGATATTACTAAATGCATCAATATTTAACTTTACTACTAAAGACAGCTTTTAAATTTCCATCAGTACTGGTCTATTCTAATTACAGAACAAAATTATACATTAATAAATAAAGTATCAATGTTATAAATTTTCTTTTTGTACACTCCTAAAGTATTTAATCATTGTTCCAGTTATAAAAGACAAAGTTTCCAAATGTAAAAATTATTTATAAGATTTTCTCCAATTTGTTTAAAAATTCATGATAAAACTACTAATTTTTTTTAATAAAATTTCTAATATTTATTTAAAATAAAATTAAATCATAAATAACAGAATTAAACATTAAGAAACTTATCAAAAAATCAATAAAATAAAGTAATGTGCATATGCACTATAAATATTAATAAAAATTAAATCATTTTATTAACAAATGATAAATAAAATACTAAGTTTTATTTTATTTAATCACATTTTATGCATGTGTAAAAAAATCTTATGTAATAATTACAAAAAAATTAATGAAAATTAAGGTTCCAGTAAGCATAAAGTTCAGAAATTTTTTTTTAACTTTAAAAAAAATTCTTAAAAATCAATGATTTTTAGTTATGAGAAATATTTTAACAATACAATTGTGTCAGAAAATTGAAATATATTATTTGTATATACAATATTATAAAATTAAAATAAGATTTTAAGAAATAAATACAAATTATTTGCAAATCAGCAATAAATGAACTAAAAGTTTATTAAATTACAAACGTTTTTTATTTTCAGATTACACTTACACAATAAAAAGGAAATATATGACTGAGGGGGAAATATATAAAGTATTTCAATATCTGAACATAAAAACAATTTAATTTATAATGGTATTCTCAAAATAAATTTTTTTTTAGAAATTAAGGTAAATGACTAATTATTAAATGAAATTTTAGAATATGGATAACAATATTTGTATTTAAAAAAAAGCTAAAAAATGTATAATATAATAAAATTATTACACTTAAATATCAATACAAAGGCAAAAAATCAGAAATCAAAATGAAATTTGAAAAATATTAAGAAATATAAATCTTTCACTTTTAAAAACAATATAGGATTAATAATTATATTTAGTATGTTTATCAACATTATTTATGAATATTATGTTAATTACATTGGTAGTGATGATACTTCATCATAAAAGTAATTTTAGGTTATCAGGTCCATCCAGAAATTTGTGTACATTTTTGGAATATTTTTAAAATGAAAATGAAACACAATTTAATAAATGATATATTTTCTTCCAACATCTACAATTCTCTAGCATTTTACACAGATATCTTTTTAATAACATTTCTGTGAAAAAACTGGTTTCTGATGCAAATACTTGAAAGGACATTTTGTAAGGAACGAAATAATTAAAAATAACTTGGGGGTCAAAACAGAATGAGTAAGCTGGGGGCAGACAAAGTTCTCAATCAAACTCACAAATTTTTTGTAGTGTTGTTCGAACTACATGCAATCTAGCATCATGTGATGAAGGAAATCTCTTGATTTCACCAATCATGGGAATTTTAAAATTTATTTTAAATTTAAGCAACAAAGTAGCTCACTAACAACAATTGCATGATAGATATCAATTTGAGCTTAACTTTTCAGATACTTATTTTATTCTCCTTTAAATGCAATTTTGTTATAAATGTTTTCTTTTTAAATAAAAAAAAATCACTTGTATAGTTTGAAATGTAAAATATATTTTATATACATGTTATACTATCTAACATTTTTAAAAAGTATTGTCTGTTTGGCAATACAGGTTGTCCAGCACATAAAAACATGCTTTATAAAACAAACATAATATTCCCATTAATAACCCATAAATTCCCATGTTTAAAATTTGTTCAATTTTACATAACATGAAGATAATGAATAAAAATAAGCTTCTAAGTTAGACGATGTGCATGTAGAAATTATATGTGATTTATACTTTCAAAGAAAAGATTCTGACTGACACATAATACTAAATGTAAAAATTAACAATGTTTAATAAGAATATAAAGATATGTAATACATATAGTATATTCTTTTCATTTTCAATTTAAAATTTCAAATAAGTTATAATAATTATTTTTCAATATAAAAAAAACTAATAACTGAAATATGATTGTTACATAAAACAATAAAATTTAAAACATGCCAAAAATATGATGTTTATACATAAATCTACATTAAATTCATATTTTATTAAAAGTATTCTTTACTACAATAAATCATTAACCAATTGTAATAAATATTTACTTTTTTGAATAATATAGCATTTTTTGTACATTTTTTACAAATTAAAAAATTTATTAAAATACATTGTGCATAAAATTCTTCGTCATGTCCATTAAAAGAATAATGGTTTGATTTGTTTGTCGCTCAATGGTCATTTTTTGCACACAAGGTCTAATTAGACCGGAACTTACAAACAGAATATTAGATTACGGACATTAAAATAAAATTTTGTTTCATAGTACTTAAAAAAATTCTTTTCATTTTAATATTTTCCAAATAATTGAGGTTGATTTTTTCTTTTCTTCAAGTGATTTATTTGAATGTTATTCATAAGAATAGAAAGCATACTTTGACAAATTTTAATCCCATTTAATATGACTCAGAAGAGATTTTCAAATGTGATTGCAAATTAAGAAATCTGTTTTATTTTAACATACAAAAATAAAAAAGTTAGAAAAATAAAAGGTTCTTACTTTTATAATCATAGAACGATAATATATTTAACTATTATTTTAAACCAGCACAGAATATTTATAGTTAAACACTTTAAAAAATTACTTATTTCCACTTGCAAATTGGAGCATGCAATATTTATAAAAATTCAAACAGTGTAATAATATATATAGTCAAGCATTGTAAATTTGATGCTATAAATGAGTATGCAGTTTTATTAAAAAAATACTTTTACACAAGTGTACATAGAAATAAGCATTCTTGTGTGTGAATAGCTTAATAAAGTCAAGAACAAAAAATTAGAAAATTTATTTCTAGTCATTATATTTCTATGAATATTAATGATTTTTTATCTGTACTCAATAAGCGAAATCAAAAACTGTTATAACAGTCAAATTTTTCAAATTCAAAGGAAATAAATATTTTTCCAGAAAATTAACAAAAAGTAAAGAAAAAAAGGAAAAGAACAACTGAATACTTACTGTTAAGAAAGAAAGCAATTAAATACCAAAGAAATCTTTAAAAATAAAACAAAAAGGACTTAAAACCTAGAAATTTCAAGAGTGAGTTAAATTTTATAAAATGTAAATTAAGACAAGAATATGATTAGGCTCTCAAATGAAATCACATTAATTTCCAGTAGAAATTTGCTAGTTCTAAACTAAAAAATTGTAAAAGTGATGAAATGAAAAATATTTTCATAACCATTAATTAAATATGTCAATTTGTGCACAAATGTCATTTTATTTGTGCACAAATGTCATTGCCAAGGTAGAAATTTTGGAAAAGATTACAGGAAAAAGTAATCTTAAAATATTTTACTCTGTGAACTCAATAATTGCCCACTATTTTTTTATTTTGTATTTAATGCTTGTTGAATAAAGAAATTACAATAATTTTATTCTAAGATAATGACATTTTTAGAACATTAAATTTAATTTGAATTTTTTATCAGTTTCTTGAAAAAATCCATAACATAAAAAGCAATTATTTTAAAAATAAAAAGTCAAACACTTTTCTATTGATTTTTTTTGACATATTTGATTTTATAAAAAGAAAAACTTACAGAAATCAAATTTTTGACATATACATCCCACCCACATAACATCGATTTGGAGCATTCTAGGGGACGTTGAGAACGGCGTCCCCGGCTCTGGATCCGAACCCTCTGGGTGTGATGCGTAGGTGCCAAATCGTCCGTAGACGACCTAGGTACTAGTCTGGGTGTTGTACGTAGTAGAGCAGATTATTTTCTTAATCTCAAATATTTATTTTTCTAATTAAAATGTTTTTTGATATATGAATCAAATCAAACAAATTAAACCAAAAAAATCAAAAATACTTATTTCCTTAAAAATGAAATTTAATTTTTTTTCAGTTTGATACTAATTTCAAGCCATTTTTAAAAATGCAGTGGATTTCAAAAATGGCCTTATTGCTGACTTAATCATGACAACTTACATAGCAGTTTGTTGAGAAGGATGAATAAATCCTATACTATTTATTGGTTTGTCAGGCAAATTAAATTCATTAAAGGCTCATTTGACAGATACCTACAGTTGAATGTGAAACACTAAGTACCCCCAAATGTTAACAAATTCAGTTTTTTTTAAAAAACAATTTAGGGATAAAATTTACAAAAACTTGTTGCAATATTAATAAAAGTGATAACATCTGAAGAAAATTTTTAAATTTCTAGTCAAGAAAGAATTTATAACAGTATATAGACAATTGATTTTTCATACATTACTTAGACATTGTAATTTATACAAAAAACATTTTCAATCACTTCCTCAATTTCAGTAACACTACATAATAAAAACTTTCTTAAACTTTAGTTTTTTTAATTATATATATGCATACATAAATATATACATAATTTGGAATTTTTATAATATTTTTTGCACACAAAACTAAAATATTTAAATGAATTATTATAAATATTTACTTTTCTTGTAGTAAAATGATGAAGTATTTCTTCAGTCACATGAGGGAGTTGTAAAAGAGGACTTTTAGTGGGACATAAAGCTTGTACAATACATGCACATAATTTCATGGCATTTTCCATTGTTTCAAGATGTGGTATTCTTGTTACTATGAATAAAAGTTTGCATTAATTTGTTAATTACAATATAAATTAATAAATTTATTTAACATTGCATTTGTTAAATATTTTTAAAGCAATTATTTAATCAAATTTTTATCATTTAATTAATATTCATCAAAAACAATAACTGAAGATTATAATTTTTTTATTGTTCACAGTATGTTACTGAAATTCAAAGCTAATACTCCAATAAGTTTGTTGTAATGGAATAATTTAGATTTATAAATTTTTGAGTGATATCCGAAATATTACATACCATAATATACAAGTGACACTTATACTTTATTATATGTAATATTAATAATCAAAAAAGAAAAAAATGTACAAAAAATATACAAATAGAGATCACTGCATTTTTCAACTGGATTACAATTCAGAATCAAATAAGGCGATTCAAAGTAAATAGCTTGTTTAAGTTAGACTTATATTTTGCAAAAGTATCCCTTATTAAAATGTGTTTTGGAGTGTCCTTGAGAGAGAATTTAGTTATTTAAAGTAAGGAATTTGAAAAAGTAGAACAGTTCAAAATATAAAGCCATAAATTAGATGCTATTCATATTTAGACAAGTTTAAGTTAATTTACATAATAAATTTCAATGCCTGAAAGTTATTTTAAACTTTTTCCCTAGTGAAACTTTTATTTTCAACAAAATTTAATTAAAAATCCTACTAAATTACCTGAGCAGTAACAAATATTAATTCCAGGAAAAAGAAATCAAAATTTTTATTACGAATGTAATAGAAAAATAAATGGTGAAAAAATAAATTCATAAACAAAAGAAAGACAAATACTACATTGCAAATGCAGTTATTTATTGAGAATCTTGATACAAAATTTGCATCTTGATCCAACAATACAACAAAATTATATATTTTGATATAATTTAAAAGTCTTAATATTAATGTATTATTATAAAGACACATTAGCAATTAACTGTAGTAACTTTTTTCATGCCAAATTTTAAAGTATTAAATACTCCCTTTCTATAATAATAATAATAATAAACTCACTTCTCCCAGCTAAGGCAAGCATAGTCAATTGTGAAGCACAGTTAACAAATTCATAGATGAGATTTGGGGTTTTCTTTACAACATAAAGTCGATCTAATAAAAGAAAACACTATTGTTAATCTGAGAAATTTTAATTGAAAGTATTTTTCAACTCTTTGAAATTATAAACACAAACCTTCATCCAGTGTATCTTTTGGTAACTTCATTCTCGCAAGATGGGCATAAAGTAGTGCTCTGGCTTTAATGCTGTACACAAAGCAAAGAGGCTTTTCTCTGTTTTTTTCACCAAGATTTGGGATATCTTTAATTAACTGAAAAGGAAATCATAATGAAAAGTAAAAATCATAACAATAAAAAAGGAAATAAAGGTAGTTTTAAATGATACATAAAGTTACCTATTTTCAGATAAATTATATCTTAAAAATAGAGAGAACAAACATGTATATGTTAATTCTTTTAAATTTTGGATATTTTTGCTTTAATGCAGTCTAATCTAAACATAGTAAAAGATTTTTTGAATAATTTTTTTGTAATTATTAGCATTATTTTAGCAGATTTTCTGTTTTTAATATGAGATTCTAATATAGTTTATCACATTCAAAGTTTTGAAAATTCAGTAACTTAAGGAAATAAATATTGAAATTTCTGTACTGATTATTACATAACTTAACATAGATGTCAGATTTTCCTAAAATATTTGAAATAAAATTTACTGTAAACTTCACAAAGTGATATTGATAACAAGAAAAGTACTCTGTTTCAATATTAAAAAATATAAGAACATGAGTAAAAAAGACAAGTGTTTTGGCATCAATATAGCTTGGTGTTTGTTTTTTAAGGTTTTTAGTTACATACAGGATTTATATATATTTAAAAGAAAATAGCCACAGCTTTGGTAGTTTGATGTCTATTTCAATTTCTATTACAGAAGATTAAAAAATAAAATTTTCTCATTGTAATGAGATTATTCTAGGTACGCGGAATGAAATTATTTTGATATAGTCAAACTGTATAGTTGATTTTTCTGATTTTTTTTAAAATAAAAAATGTTGTATTGGTTTACTGGAATTTTCAGAATTTATTCTTTATACACTTTAATGAACACAAAATAACAAAATAGATAATATAGAAATAGGGTTTGAAAAATCTTATTTGTGGAAAACAAAACAGATGGTTAATAAATTGGTTACTTAAATTATTTCAATATTTACATTAGATAAAAGACTGAAAGAATATCAAATAGTTAAGGTATAACTTTGACAATTTAACTAATCTTCAGAAAAATCTGATTTTTCTTGTAAGTGAATATTTACTAAAGCCTTTTTTGACCAATTTATATCATATTTTTTTAAAACAACAAAATTATTAAGAGCAAAATCTCTTAAATCACATAATTTTGCTGAATTTTATTTACAATATTTAGACACTATAATGAAATTAAATCAAGGACAATTTTAAGAAGTTGTATAATATCCATATATCTAAAAATTATTAAAAAGAAATGAATTTTGAACAATGCACATGGATAATTCATATGATTTTCTTTGAAATCATACCTGGGGAACTTCTACATTATCACTAGGTCTTTCAATTATTTCACTATTGTATTGTTTCCGGAATTCCATTGAAGCTGCAATCACCATAAGTACACCTGAAATTTCACAATAAAATTAAAAACAGAAACTAAATGCAATTTGGTCAAACACAATAAGCACAATAAGTTTAAATAAAAATTATATGATACTTTAATACTTACGCTTAAATATCATATATGGTGTTTTGTAGATAAAAAATAAATATAGTTCTGTAGTATCTAATAAAACTTCATCACCATTATACTTTACACTGCGATTCCACCAAATACACTATAATATAAAAATTTAGTAAATTATTTGACTTTTTTTACATTTATTAAATAATGTGTGCGATTTCAATAAACAATAAATAAATAAATATGAAACTGAAAAAAATATAAAATTAGCATGATTTAAAAAAAACGGGAGAAATAATTTTTTCACTTTTGAACAAATTTTACATGTTTAAATATATATCAAATATGTTAAAGAAATTTTATCCTAACTTGATTTAGGAATGTTTTTTCATTTCATTTCAATTTGCTATATGAAAACATTTAAAAACTTCTTATTTTTAATTTTTTTAAACATAAAATAATAGGTAACATAGGATTCAAGAATTTGAGAATTTTTCAAGAGACAAAAATTTTTTTTAATGCACTGATATTAAAATATTCTATCAATTGCTTTTAGTCAAACACATCTCTAGTTCAGTGCACACAATGTTTTGCTATTGTTTTTTAATTCATGATAGAAATGAATATTTGTGAAAACTGATCTGAATATTTTTGATTTAAACTGGATTTAAAATTTTGATAAATTAAAAAAATTTAAAGTAATCTAAAGTTATGAAAGAAATGACTTCTTAAAACTTTCAAAATTCTTCACATTTAATATTTTATATGTAATAATGTATACTTTTACAAGGTTTTATACATTTCTTTAAAGGCTTCTCTTTATTTATTAATATATCTTAAATCAAAATGATTTTTTTTTATCATTTTTTGAATTAAAATATTTTAAAATAGTGGTTTAAAAAGTTATTATTATTTTTTAACATCTTCAGTATGCTTAATCATAAACTTTTCAAGTTTATTTATAATATCCTCCAAATGTTTCTATTTCATTTTATCTTCACCAATTTCATTAACCAGGGCTTACTCACTTCCAAAAAATAAGCACGAAGATCTAAAATAAAAAAAAATCAACAAATACTGCTTTGATAGACACAAAATTCGGCAGGAAGTAGCATATATATTTATGCATAAAATAAAATCAATAATTATAAACAGAAATGATAACAATATTAAATTTTTGTAAGTTATCAGATAATGACATACTGGAGATTTAAACAGAATTATGTATTAAGTGAAAATAAACAGCATAAAATGAAAAAATGGACATTAATAGGGTATGTGATCCCTCCCCATCTTCACAAAGTTTACACCTTGTGACCATGCTTTCAATTAGGTGGTCAACCAACACAAAAATAAACAAGCCATTTTTTTCTAGAGCAGTTTACAGCTCAATAACAGTGGCTGGAAGTGAGAAATGTGAAGATACAGCACGGCCGAGAGCACCCCAAAGATTTTCAATGGGATTAAGGTCGGGCGAATATGCTGGCCAAGCTATACATGCAATTCCTTCACTCTCCAAGTAGTCATCAACGATGTCAGCTCTATGGGGATGTGCGTTATTGTCCATTAAAACAGAAGTAGCGCCAACTGCTGCAGCGTACAATCTGACAATGGGTTCTAGGACTTCATCTCGATACCGGACATTTAAAGATGTGCAGGTGGGTGCGATATCCCAACGAAATTACTGCACACACCATGATGCTTCCACCTCAGAATGCGTGATTTTCAGTGATGTTTTGGGGCTAATTGCGTGTTCCTTGATCACAACATATTATACGCTTGTCCAGAGCAAATTTTGACTCAGCAGTAAACATGACATTGCCACAGTCCAATTGACATGTTCCAGACACAACTTTAATTGTGCCCCTCTTGATTTGATGGATAGACAAACACAAACTCGAGGAACCCAGGCATACAGTCCACTCATATGTAATTTTCATCACCTTACCAATGGACATACATCATCATATATCACCTTATCAATGGACACTGTAACCATAGATGTAACACGTGTGGAGGTCGCTCTGCCATTCCGCTTGACTAAAATCTCAATACATCGATCTTCAGCGGGGTTTGTAACCTGTGAACTACCAGCTACGGGCCTTCGGACAACTCTCTGTATAATTTGGAATTGTTTCCATAAACGTGAAATTAGAGAATGATGAACATCGAAGAAAAGAGCAACATCTGAGATCGATAGTCCTGCTTCAATGTGCCCCACAGCACACCAGTGCTAAGAATCTTCCATTTGTCTTCTGAAAGTCATAGAAATAGGTGTCTTGAAAACAAATTGTGCGAAAGTTTTAAACACCTTCTATCAGCACTTACAATCAATTTCTGTAACCCTTCATAAAGCTGGTACCTTATAAGACTGCCCTTTTTGCATATTTCTTGACATGAAAGCGTGATTGGCTGTTACCTAACATATTTGCATACTTCCATCTACCTCTGCAGCAATTTGCATCCTCTTCATTTCTGATTTTTCCCACTTTTATAGTCTATTTATAGCACTTTTACAGTTTTTATTAACCAAAACATATATATTATATATAAATATTTGCTTGGCTATTATTAATGACATCGCGTTTGATTGTGATATCAATGACAAACTTAATCGTGATATTTTTAAAAATTATCAAGATGCTGATAAAGGAAACCTATGTTCAAAAAAGGCTTAGAAAAGAACAAGAAAGTATTGAAATCAAAGCAATTTTCCCATTTTAGTAATGAAGTAATATGAATTATTTTTAATAGAATTAAAAGTCTTTAATAATATTTTTTAGTAAAGATAGCTCTAAAGATTTAAATTCTTAAACGAATTTTCCCTTCATAGAAAGGAATCTTTCGGTTGTTAATTTTAGACACATTAGACAATGACAAAATAAGTTTTTACAGTTTACTTAAATTACTTATTTTTCAAAGTTCAAAGGCCTAAACAAGAATTGTTTCATAATAAGAAATATTACACAATACACAGTTTTATAATTTCCTTGTCATTGGTATTTAAAAACAATTTATAAAAATATTCCATCGATTATTTCTTACAGAAGTTTTTTCATAGTATCTTAAAACATTCCTTATATTAAACGCGAATAACGAAAATTAATATTTAAATACTTTTTAGCTCATTTCAATAGAAATTTCAAAACAAAGGAAGAAAAAAATAAAAGTATGAAAATAAAATTTTTAGGAATCAACTCAAAATTCTAGGAGTTTTCAGAAGTTGTAGGAATCCTAATTGAGATTATAAAGATTTCACTATAGAGTTATAAAATACACAAACATCAATGAATTAAAATATTTAATGTTTTAAACATAAAAAAACACATAAAGAATTAAATCATTAACGAGTATTCTTTGATATTGATTAAACAAGTATTCTTTACTACTAATATGACTTTAAACAATTATCATTAATGAAAGAATATAAAACAAATGCATGCAATTTTAAAATACTTACAACAGCAACAGGTAATGCTACCATAAACACCAAAGCATACAACCCTAATACCTGCAAATAAAAAAATACATTCTTTAAAGATTAAATAAAAATAAATAATATAACTTATAACATTTTAAATATTGTAAGTTAAGGTGACTAGAGACATGAGCTTTTTACACACTGAACCAAAGTGATAAGATGTAGGATTAGGTACTTTTCAAATATCCATTTTGCTATGAGCATGAATTCATTTTAATTATTAAATATAAAAAGTATGCAATAGATTTGATTTGATAACTTTATATAAAAATTGCCCTTGCAATATTCACTCAACATAATATTTTACATTTCACTACTGTATTTTTTACTTTTTAATTGATGAATGTGGTTTACATAATTGTAAATTTTCAAATTTTTAACATTACTCATTAGCGAAAATTTAGTGGAATCTTATTTGGACCTGCTACTTTGCAACAATACAAAAATTGACACCAAACATTTTCTTGTCAATCAAAATGATGCAATTTCAGATAATATTGGATTTGGAGTGCTACGATTCTGATTAAAACAATTTGAAATTTACTTGGCTAAATGTGGAATTTATATTTATCTAATAATTGCTGTCTTTTTTATTGCAGATATATAAGAAAAAATGAAATGTGAGAGTTAGACTTTCCCAAGTTCAAAATTTCCTTTAAAACTACATAATTTTCTACAGGAATATATTTACTATTATAAATTATACAACTTCCTCTAATCATGCCTCTGATTGTTTTTGAATGAATAAGGTGATCATTAGGAAATATTTTCTTAGAGTCAAATTTTATAAGCGTCATTGATAATAATCATAGAAACAGCACATGCTGTTATAAATTACAAATATTTACAATTTCAATTACTTATTTGCATACATAAACTTAAATACTATGTTAAATTGCATTCAATACGAATTGTAAAAACAGAAACTAACATACTTGTTTATCCACAACTTCACTAGATCTAGAGTGTTTTCCACTTAAGAAAATTACAGCAAATCTTTAAAAATATTTTAATTTTTAAAATCAAAAGTTAATAAAAAGATTAAGAAAAAGACAAAGAGGTAGGGCAATTCCAATTAAGAGAAATCACAATTTAAATTATAATTTTCAATGATAAAGTTACCCTAAGATCTCACTTTGGTTTGGTTTCTTTGTTGCTCAACCGTCATTTTTTGCACACGAAGGCTAATTAGACCGGGACTTACGGTTTAAAGTGGATTCCGAACCACTACAAACATCCATGTCCAAGGTGGGATTCAAACCCACGAACTGTTGAACCGAAGGCAAGAGCGCTAACCATTCGGCTGCCAGCTCGGCCCCTAAGATCTCAGAAACTCTTTCCTACTCTTGTTGCTTGAAAGTACACTTTCCTTCTCTTTCAATTAAAAAAGAAATCATGAAACTTAAACAAATTTTAATTTATAAAACAAGTTAATTAAAATACTGTTTATAATCATTAAAAAGACTAAGATATTAGACAAACTTTCAGCATCACACATACAAAAATTTTATATTTATTTTATTTTAAATATAGAAAAGTTTGCTTACAAAAAGACATGTGCTCGTGCATGAATTGCCACATATTTTCCCTGGTTTACAAACCATTTGAAAACTAATTCTAGTTTTCAGGAAAATTTCAAGATTTAAAAGTAAATGATAATTTATTTTTTTTATCACACACTTACATGTTGTTTGATATAAAAATACTATGAAAGCTTCTTCACAACTCGATGCCTTATTAAGTTGAAAGATATTTATGAAATGATAAAAATGTGTGTGTTCCCTGTTCAAAATAAAATTCTTGCACATATGTAATATAAAAATTGAAATATTTTCAGATATTATAAAACTTACCCAAACTGAATTCTGTTTTTCAATTATCCAAGAAGGTAGGGCAATTCCAAATGATGTAGCTTAAATAAAATTATAAAAGTTTGTACTACACATTGCGGATACATATAAAAGTGAATACAACACATAGCAGAAAGATTGGATAGATCTAAAATAATTATATATTTTACAACTTACCACCAGGACCATCAGGATTACCATAAATTTCAAAATTTTTTCTGGCTTCTTCATCTGTCAGACTAAAAAAGAAGGAAATTTTTAAAACCTTTTTGACATACTTTTTTCCAAATAAGTAAAAAATCTATGGTTACAATAGCTGATATATTATTAAACTTCTAGAAATTACAATTTTAAATAAATAAAAACAAGCACTAGAGTGTTTTTAAAAATGTAGAGACAATTTTACTTTGAACAACATATGACAATTAAGTGACCACACAATTAAAAGGTAAGAATGACCGGAAGCATTTGATTATGTAAAAACAGTATGGTTATGGTCTTTTCGATTTTAGAGTGATGTATAAAATACTTAAAATTTACGATGGCGTTTTTAATCTTCTCACATGAGCATATGTACTGTAATTTTCTGTCTATAATCCACAGATTATGTGTTAAAAAAGTTTTGAATTTAATTGTGCGTATTATGCGCTGCAGTGGATAATCTGATAAAAAACATTCTCCATTAGAAAAGCTTACAATAAAGTTTTGTAAGAAATGTTTATGTTTCACATAAGAAAAATAGATGACACCACTACTCAGCTGACTTATTTCAACAATAATCAGCATTGTTCAATTGTGCTTAAGAACAAATTCAGTTCCTTGGAATGATATTGCAGTTGCAATTAACTATGTCATTTGGCATTTTGTTTTGTCCTGAGCTGTTTCGTGCTGAAAACATTCAAATTCGTATATCGTCAAGTAGAAGCGAAAGATATTAAGTTCCAGAGCAAATTTTAAACTAAAAGCTATAGGGAATACAAATTTAAAAAAAATGGAGACAAATGTGTTAATGTAAGGTGAAAAATAAAGCCTGCGTGGTACAAAAGAGAAAATGTATCCAATGCAATATTCGAAAATAATCCATTGCTAAAAATTAAAAATCGATAACTTATCTTTTTTATTATAAATGTTTTTTCTGTACATATTATATTTTCAATCATATTGGGTATTTTTTATTTTATTTAGCACCAAATTATCAGTAGTATATAATTTCCATTATTTGTCGGAAAAATTGCCACTGTGGATTATTCAACTCTTTTTTTCTCTTACTTGAAAAAAGAACTTGAGGATAATATGTTACTGCGGGTTATATACAGAAAAATATAAGTTATTTTTATTATATTTGCATTAGATAAACTGTAAAACATTAAGTCATTTAAATAAATTTTTTTTAAATAAAAAGGAGGTACTCATGTATGGAAATATCAAAATTAAGTTGTGAGAAAAAATAAAAATATTAAAAAAAAAAATAAATAAACAGAGAGACTTTAAAAGAAGATTTGTATTAGAAAAATTTGATTAGACATCCATATAAAAATATGTTTCTTTTAAACGAATATTAAATTTTTCAAAATATATAGAAATTGAGTTAGTTTTCTAATATTTATAAATTGATATTGACAGTATTTGTCTTTATATTTCGAGTATTGTACCACAGATCAAAATTTGATAAAAAAAAAGTTTAGTATTATAATTAGAAATTTTAAAATTTATATAAAATGTTAAGAATATTTGTGATCTTACAACTTAAGTATGAAAAATTTCTCTATTTATAAAAAAGTACTAACGCTGCATAAGCTTTAGCAATCATCATAAATTGTTTTTCATCACCAGTTTCTTTATCAGGATGATATACTAAACTCAATCGACGGTAAGCTTTTTTGATTTCAGCCATCGATGAATCCTAGAAAAAATACTCTAATAAATATAAGCAACCAAATTCATGACAAAGTAATAAATGTAATTTTAAAGCACTTACGGGTGCAATCTGGAGAATTTCAAATGGATCATAGGCAACATAATCATGTTGTAAGTGAGCAACTTTATATGCAGTCAAAAACATCAATACCCATCCTATCAATAATATCAATTTTCTAAAAATAGAGACAAGTCAATTAATAAATATTGGTGAAAAATATGTAGTAAAACATTTTACATAGTAAAAATATATAATGTATGATATATGATAATACATCATTTAAAGTTTTAAACAAAATTTGATTTGATTTTAATGGCGTAAGATCCTTAGATTAGATAAGCGAGACCGAAAACAAAATTTTTGATTGTTAAATGCTTAAATAAATCATTGGATAAAAACGAATTGAAAATGTTGAGATAAATGACTCAGAAGAATATAAAGCACTAAAACGAATTCATGACATCCAGAAAGATGAGATAGATAAATGTTATATAAAAACATTCCAATGTTTTCTAAGAACCACGACAGTTTCATGAAATTAATGTCATCCAGAGCAGGTTTTGATTGTTGTTGTGCTAGTCTTTTCCATATTTTGAAACGGTCTGAGATGTAGAGGAAGAATCCATTTCCATATCTGTTTTCATATACTTTTTCTCAAGATTTTGGTTTTTTAAATTTTGTATCATCAGTCTTAGATTTATTGGTAATTGAAGTAGATTTCTTTGTGCAATAGAAGTTGGTGATAAAGTGGATTTAGATGAAAAAGTTGAAAGTGAAGCAGATTTAGATTCTTCTTTGCTGGATTGCTGTTTAAATTTGCATCTGCTTGCAAAGTAGAAGAATAGGAAATGCCAACTTTTGGTGTTCTGTTTTTACTATTTGCCTTTCTTCTGAAGTAATATTTTGTTTTATCTTGGTCAAAATGACCTCTTTCTTCAAGATCCATATAGGATAAGATTTGGAAAAAGCAGCATGTGCACCAGAATAGCTACAACACTTGAGAATTTCTGAAGTACAAACATTAGTTTCATGACCAGATTATGCACATTTTCCCCACATAGGATCAGAATTCCAACATACATTTAAAATACCCAAGAGGGTTAGGAATGTATGGACGAAGTTTGCAGTTTATAAAACCTGCTTTTATGGATTTGGTAATACTGCTGTCTGAAAAATTAAGACAACATTTTGAGTGGGGATAAGTCCACAGCCAAGTCGAATGTTTATACAATGAGCAACACAAACTCCTTGACCATGCAGTTTTCATAAAAATTCTGCTTCTGTAACAAATAAGAAATCAGGGTTAGAAAGGACTCCATGAGACCCATTTAAAGTTTTATGAAATAATGCTCTGATAGGAAAAGAATCCAGTTTTTAAAAATTTTGACTATTGAACTTGTTTTTTTGTCAACTTGTACAAGATTTCCCAATTGTAATTTTTTAATGTTTTGTATACTACCAATTGAAGACATGAGAAGTTTTTGTATAACAAAAGGTGACGTTTTATGAAAAGTACTTGGTGTTCTTATTAACAGGTAATGAGTATTTGAATTAATTTCAGTGATGAAAGCATTAGAACCCATAGGATATTTGTAAAGGTTCAGGCTTGTGATAGCACTGCCCACCACAGAGCTCTAAAGGGATGGCAGCCACTGGCTCTGGACATTTCCAGTCTCGGTACTAGCATAGTGCTAGTCGACACCCACATGTTGGTAGTCACTCATGGAGGCAGTGACCACCCTTAATGTCAAGCTCAAGGATGTGACTCCTTTGCTTGATCCCCAGCAGATTAGTTACAACTGTAGCTAGGTACCCAGCCAATTGATTATTGGGGACCACAGTGTTTCACCTATCCAAAAGGTTGCCATGCAGGACCAACACATGAAGATCTTGACTGTTCATGAGAAGCAAAAAGCAAACAGGGTGATTACAGCTTTTTATGGAGAGCTCCCTTGCTTCCAGTTGAGAGATGGAAAGAATTAGGAAAAGATTAGGAGAAGAAAGGAAAACAGAAAGAATATAGATCCTAGTGTATCTCAGGATTGGGACACCTGTACTCACCTAAAGAAAGTGAGCCCCATGAGGGGAAACAAAACTTGAAACACAAAATACTGAAATTAGTAATGAAATTCATAAGTCATAGAACAGAAGATTATTAAGATTGTTGTTAAATCATAAAAATTTATTAATCAGAAACAAATCCAGTCTTGCTTTCAATGATTATTATACATGTATGAAATGTAAAAGAAATCAATTGTTTAATCCAACATTAGCCATTGAGTGGCATTCAGCTTTAATATATGAAGTTACATTTTGAGAAGAATTAGTTTGACAATTCATTTTTAATTGTGATGTAGAACATTCTAATAGCTTATAGGTACACTAATCAATATGTTACCCAGAAGTGATTAGTAAAATGATATTTGGACACATAGCACACCATTCGGTGAAATCCTAGTGAATATATATTTCTTCTATATTTTTAAAGCATTTAGTTTGTGTTCCTACTATTCTATAAAAATGAGACAAACCAACCCTCTTCTACAATCCAATAACAAATTTATTTAACAAGGCATAACAAACTACAAATTAATGAGAGAGCAAGAGTCTTTCTCCAGAGCTCTCCTCCCCACAGCAGCTACTTTCCATCTATATATCCTTTTCTAACATTTTCTTTCATTTGAACCTCAAAATTCTGGCAACCCTATGGTGCCATATCTCCACCTCCCCATAAACCCAACATGAGTAACAAATAAAACTTCAAAATGGTATAAACATCTAGTATATAAAATGTGTTTATCTAAAATTTTGAAAATGTCATCAAGGGTATAATTACAAGATTTTTAAATATAAAATTTCTAAAAAGCATTTATCCACCTTATCTTGCCAGTTCAATAGCAAATTGTGATCACATCAGAATTTGCATAATAAATTGCAATACCTAATTGTACTCAATCTCCAATTTTGGATCTTGTACTGTTTTTTTGATTTCTAATATCAAAATTTTGAATATTTTATTATATATTTACTTACTAAAGAACTATTAAGAAACTAAAGACTACAAACTTATATCTCTAAAAGTGATTTCTATTATTCATATTTGATCAATAAAATATAATCATAATATATTTTTTAATTAACCAAAAGAATAAAATACACTTTAAAAAGACATTGTATATAATAAAATCAAGCAGGTATTAACAACTGTACAATAAATCTAAATCAATATGTAAATAACATACATTTTAAAGAAAATTTGGGTTTCTGATTAATCACACCAGTTTTCCCATCTTAAAATAACACATTCTAGCTTTAGTCAAGTAATACAATTTAACAAGAAATATCTCAAGTATTTCTATATTATATAATAAACTGTAGCATATTTTATTAGATAAAATATTAAATTAAATAAAAAAAGTAAAAGTATTTATCTAATCAATCCCCACATGCTCCAAATTAAAAACTTTTAAAAATAATTTTCAAAATTATAAACTACTAATTAACATTACATACGAATCACATCTAATTTTAAAATTGGAAGAATATAAAAATTTTACACACACAACCATTTAAAAATAAACCTAGAAAAAATAAAATACGACATCAAAATTTACTAAAATTGCAACTTAATTGCACACATTAAAATGCATCACACTATCACTAACAAACTCATTTTGGCACAATAATTAACAGGTTTAGTGCATTTGACACTCTTATTAACTCATAGGATTAAGCGCAGGTCATAAACTATATTTCACCTTCACAAATGTTGTCATCCTCACCAAATCCACCGTGTTATACATACTAGGATTAGGTCCACTACTTTAATAACACTGTTCATAAATTTTATTTTCAATAGCTTCTATAATATTGCTCTGTTAAAAATATAAGCACCAAGAACTGAATTCCTATGGAAATCATTCAAAAAGCTGAAACAATATTTTTACATAAAAAATGAGCTTTTTGTTTTGTTATTATTTGAGTTTTATAAAGGTGAAATAAATTCTTTCACACCAATTTGCTTTATAAAATTGTAAGTATTATGAAAATTTAACTGTTTAATAAATGATATTGCTTATTCTTCTACTTTCAAAATATTTGTTTATTAATATTAATACAAACAGTTTTTTCAGCAATTACTAGATATGTATTTAGCAAATCAAAAATTAATACTGATATAAACAGTTGAACTACATTGAATTACTTGGAGCTTTGCTAGTAAACCATAAGAAAATCTTTTGCCTAGATTTATAAAATGTTCATAAAACAAGATTTAAATGTTAGAAAAAAACCCTAGGAAATTTATATGTACAAGGAGAATCTTATTTTAATGATAAATTTTTTCCCATTAAAGTAAGAATTTACATTTTAAAGAAAATTTTATATATTATATTTTGAGCACACATAACATTTGAAAATCTTTATTTTAAAATAAAAAGTTTATTATACAAAATTAAATTTTATTAACTTCAAAATTCTAATTATCAAAGAAATATTTTAATAAATACTTAAAAAAAGAAGACTATTAATTACAAAAGTAATAAAATATACTTATACAATATTATTTAAAAAAAAAACTAACTTACATAAATCTTTCTTTGGCTTTTCTCCATGGTTCACCCGATCGTAACCTGCTGTTTTTAATATGACAATTATCGCAATGACAAACAGTAGTATCTCTCTTTTCTCCTAAAAATATCAAATACAAGATTCAACAAATTAACTTATAATAATAATTTGTAATAATAAATAAAAATAACTTGAAAAATTTATGGTGAAGGTTAATTATTAAATGTTAAAATATCTTTTAATAATAATAATAAATTTAAACTATACAGTTTTTTCTAATTTATAGACTTTAAAACTTAATTATTATCACTGTAATTGAGTTTTTTCTTATAAAATGAGAAACTTGTGTACAAATGATAAATATACTTAAACTTTTTTAGTTTCACTATAATATAACAGTAATGTACATTTAAATAAAAAACTAAAAAAATTTAGGATTTGATCTATATATGTTTTTAAAGTAAAATAAACCTAATTTAGTGTTAAATATTTGTTTTTGTGCAAATATATGCATATATATCAAAAGTTAAGTACATATTTAATAAATCAAAAAGTTAGATACAAGAAAATTTTCAGAAATATAAAACTATACACCTCTTCTAGTCTGTTATAGATTATTAAACTACTTTTTTCCAACTATTTTGATGTTTTAATAAATCATGACTGATAATCATTAAATTTATAACATCTGTTTCAATTCACAACATCATTAATGACAAATAAAAGCAACAAAAAAAAAAAACCTTACGATATTATATAAAATGAACTTAAATATGTAAAGAAGTTTACATATTTTTGTAAAATTAAGAAGCGTTTTAGAATATATTTTTATAATACAAGTAAAAAATTTTTATATTATGCAAGGAGAAAAGGTATATTCAATAACAGAATTGCAACTAAATTGTATTATTTAATATTAAATATTACTTTAAAATACTACTATATGAAGACATTACTGATTGGTACTATTCACAATAAATATGATGCATTAAATAAAATATGATTTTTAGTAAATATGGTATATTTATTGTTTGGTAAATGGAAATAAAATAATAAAAATGGGCATATTTACAAGACATATTTTGATAAAATGAAAATATAAAATTTTTAGCATTATTCTAAGAACTTTTATAGTAGAAAAACTAAAAAAGTATTTTAAATCACAATATTAGAAACTAGGCAAAATCACATAAATTTGATAAGTGAGGAATTGATATTGTGTTAGAGTGGGCACGACTTATTTACTAAATTGATAAACAAGTTGTACAAATAAACAAGACCAATATTCACATTAATACACAACTTGATTCTATCTATCATTCTACAGCTGTTTTCTGCATTATGTTAGAAAACTTTTTTTAATAGCAACAGGCACGGGGTGATTAACCTTTCACCACAACAAGGCAGGAAATTGCTACTCATTTATTGTTACCTGGTGTCATTTATCATTACCTGTGAACCAAGTCACAGAGACAAGTAGCATTACTTATGCCATACCACCACAAACCTGTTTATAAGGTGGGCCACATTCATACATTATCTCAAAAGAAAGGACAGAGAAACACAGAGAGAAAGAAACATAGATGCTCGAGCTATGATTCGAACTTGGGACCAACAGCCAAGGAGTCAGAAACACTAATCACTCTGCCATCAGTCGGTAATGACAGAAGTTATAAGTAGTTATTAAATAATTTTCTTTCATTTCTTTTAAAAGTAAAACTTGAGAAATAATTAGAAATTCATCATATGTTTTCTTAACTTCAGATTACAGAATGCTCGAGTGATTTGTATATAATGAAATAATTCTGATTAAAATAAACTGACAAAGTAACTATTTTAACTTCTTTTTCAATTTATAATTTATTTAAGAAATTTTATGTTTACAAGAATGTTTAAAAGCTTCCATAATTTTAAAATGATAAATTTTTTTCAAAAATATTTTTTTTAACTTTAAAATTCAAATTTATTTAAACTGCTCGTGCTTTTATAATTTTTCAAACTAATTATACAGTTTAAACTTTGATCTAATATGAAAATAATTTATCACTTTTAAAAATATCAATACATTTTTTAAATGGAAGAAGAAATCATCAAAAAAGATATTTTGCATGATAGAATACACATATTAATTATATATCCATAGAGAATAAAACAAATTTCAGTTTGTAGGCAAAACAATAAGTATATATTCACGTGAAAAAGTTTTTTATTTCTCAAGGCTTACAAAAAATTTTAATTTTATTAATTTTTTGATATAAGAAAATTTATTAGTTAAATTTTCACGTAGAAAAATACTCTATTCCTATTTGTTCTTAATATTTCTAAAATTTAGCAAAATGTACGAAAAATTTTAATATTTTAAAATCACAAATGAAAATCAAGTTTGGAGGTATACCATGCTTACTAAATAAGATAATTAGTAATATTGCTATTGCTGCTCTAGCAATACAATCATAAAATGATTAAGCACTCAAATATAAATGAATATCATTATCTATTTTTTCAAAAACAGATGCAGTCTTTTTTTTTTAACATCACAGTTTAATTTAACAGCCAGTTTAATGTCAACATTTAATTTAGTTGCAAATCTGAATTTCTTGATTAATAATTCCAATTTTAGGCACAATAAGATTGTTCAAATGAACTTGACAACACATAATCAAATAAAAAAATAAAAAGCTCAATGTAGAATATTTGGAAATTAGCTAGTTTCCTTCTGAGATGATTTTTCATGAATAATGAACAAATATTATAAATCTCAAAACAAAACTGAAATACCAATTTGTTACTGCTCAACAATAAACAATAAAGTATCCAGAAAAGTGTACACTGGGCCAAAATGATGGGGTTTTTTTTTGATAAAGAACTATAAGATATTAATCCTCCAGATTTTTTCACATTTACTAAACAATATTAACTTTCACATCTGCTTAGCAATATCATGTTGATTTACCACTCAAATGTTGTTTCTTATACACAAGTGTTGAGTTTACTAGAATATAACAAAAAATGGTTTTCAATCACTATAAGCATACTAAAATGACGACAATCAAATTTAAGAACAACTAAAATATGAGTTATAGCTCTATTAATTTTGATGATCTCTAAGAAACTAAAATATTCATGTTAAAAACAGATCTAAGCACATTGCAATTATTTGTCACAAAATAATTTTTCCCTAAAATTAGAGTAAACTGATATGAAAAATTCAAAAATTTCAAAAGCAATCAGCAAATTATAGATAGCTGATGTAGTGATAAATAAATTTAAGAACAATTAAATTTAGTAGAAATAAAAAAAAATTCATTAAATCAACTGACTAGAATTTATAGAAAAATATTCAATATTATGTAATATCGATTTTTTGAGAATAGCTATTATATAGAAATAATTGGCAGCATAGTAATAAAATTAAAGAGTAACATTTTATGTAAAATTAATAATGATAGATAAGAAACATTTTCATAATTAAGTAAAATTAATATCCAGACTTAAAAAGAACACAAATAAAGAAATAAAAAAATATGACATAAAAACTTACAATTACAAATTTTAATTAAAATACAATGAGAAACAAACTTTATATCTTTGGCTTTAAAAAGCTGTATTTCCTTGTGAGACAGTAAATGCATCAGATATGAATATAAATATTACAAAGTTGAATAATTAGAGGATATTCCAACTGAAGTATATTGATTATGTTTGATGACTGTCAAATCTGTCATCAAACATGATCAATCAAATCACTGATAAAATTTCAAGTATTTATATTTGGGGGAAAAATTAATTTTAAGTATACAACAAATATATACGAATTTATACAAAATACACATGTTTGAATTTGCAATTAACAGCTGATATTAATATAAATTCATGTAAATATTGTAAAATTAGCAACTGTTAATCATATAACAGGTGATGAGACATACTGTACAAACTTCCTTTAATTAAGAAAATTGAGCAAATTCATTGGTATAATATATTGAATGCTCAGTTTATACTGATCAAATTTACAAATGATCCTAATCTAAATACTTTCACAAAAATTTATCGCAATTCATTGACAATATTACACGTCGGCAGATTTATACACATATCTGCAAGTCATATTGTAACACACTTCTTGTAAATTTTGGAATAAAATATAAACTTACGTTTTTCAGAATTACGTGGATAGAAGTAATATGTACAAGGAATAACAACTAATGCTTCAAATGAAAGCATAAAATAGAAGAATGTACCGCTTTCATCATACTGAAACTTAGCACCCGACATGATGTTAAATCTAAGTAGTAACACAAACAGATGACTTGTTGCCAGAAAACTCTACTGCAGGAAATATACCGTGAGATAAACAACAAAACAAGATAGGGAGACGTATTATGACAAATATCATTATTGTCACTAGATGGCAGAGTCATCGCTGTTAAAAAAGTTTCTCGGCAAAATGTGTTCAAAGTCTGATGCTAATTTTATGACTACAGATTAATGTAAATGGTATATCAAATCTGAAGAACAAAAAGTGAAAATAATAAGAAAGCTTTATTGATCAAAAATATCATTAAATTTTTAGGCAGGTTCGAACATAAAAATTGAAGCACTTGAATGTTATATTAAAGCAAAAATTTTTAAAAATTATTTATTAATTTTTAAAAATAAATTGATGCAGTATGTTTATTTTACTTTAACTATGATATGCTATATGACAACGCTAGACGTCAAATAACTCCATTTATACAGAGAATATTATCAACTCTGCAATAATACAGCCTATGGAAACGTCAGAAAGGTTTCCTGATTTAAATCTGATAAAGAATGTTTTACTATGAAACCAAGACTTTCTTTCATTAATCAACAAGAAAGGAACTGCTTTTTATCAGATGAATTTTTCTCAAAATCTTGCTGTTTAATTCTTTGCATTCATCTAAAATAATATATTCAGCTGTTTTAATAGACCATTTTAAAATATTTTAAACAATACTTTTTTCTCATATACATGTAATTAAATTATTATTTTCCAAATAATTTTATATGTAAATTTTTTCTCTTTTTACACAGAATTTTGTTGCATGTGTATTTTTTATTTTTAGGTGAATGTGTGTGCAGGATTGCTGGATAATGTATCTTAATTTTTTCTCTAGTTTTACTAATTTTTTTTCATTTGTGCATATTTTTAATTCATTTGTTAAAATTAAAAGAATATACAAAGTGTTTATGAAATTCAGGTATTCTTTGTGGTTTCTTGAATCATGAATATTTGTGAAACATTTGTAAAAGTTGGACTGAGGAATCTAAAGGATACTAGGCATTTTAAAGCATTTAAAAAATTTTTGGATTATAAGATAGAAAATTCAGATCAAATTAAGACCGATTTAAATCATAACCCTAACAGTAATTTTAATAAGATGTTAGGTTTTAATTTTATAAGCACATATTTTTGATTTATGTTCAAATTTAGTTTTGGGTAGTTCCACAACAAATTTCAAGTGTGATCAACTAGTTTATTTAAGTTAGTGTGATTTATTTAATTTTATAAAATATTATATAAGTATTACTAACTAATGTAGTAATAATCACTTATTTATAATACTCAAGAGGCGAAACTTTTTCAGGGAAACTATTTTAAAAGAAAACAATGTTTTATAAAAAATATCATACATCAACATTTTTTGATTTTATTATAAACTTCGCCGACTAATTTCTAAAATGGAGAAAAAGCATACTTTTTGAAACACATTTTTATTAATTTTATTTCGTAATTTTTAATTACTTAAAATATCCAGTAATTTTTGTTTGAAATATATTAGAATAAATTGCGAATAGCTGTTGAGTGTTTTTAAGAAATTTTTTGTGAAAAAGAAAAATGCTAATTTGCCAAAAATTGTTAATAAAAAAAATGCAAAATGAAATATGTAATGAAGAAGACTATTGCGTGTAATTGAAAATAAAATTGAAGTCATTAGATAAAGTTTTTAACTTTATTGCTGTTTAACTTTACTTTGAGAAGTTAAATTTCTTTTATTTTATTGTATAATTTTATAATTTTAATGTAAAAATGAATAAATTATTTACTTTTACTGTAAAGGTAATTAATTATGTATTAAAATAACAGAAATTTTAGTTTATTTTTAAGTAAATTAAGAATATTACAACTAAATGCATTATACGAACTTTATAAATTTCTTTTATCGCAAATTTATTTCAAATATTAAGAAAATTAAAAAAAGTCTGTATATTTTTCAGTATTGAAAAAAGTTGTAGGATATATTAAAAGCTTCGGAAGTGTATTGATCGGAATATTATACGACATATAGTATAATGTCCTGGTCATAATGAGAGGTAGCAATGGTTCGAAAATGGGCAATACTATTACAGATGATTACAACATACCTATATAATAAACTTGTGGACTCATTTAGCCATCAGAAAAGTAATTTAATTCACATAAACAATATTGTCGTTGTATATTTGATCTTAATAGGTCTTTAGCAAAGATCGGTAACAGCAAAAGCTATTACACAAAAAATATTTTCTTTTATTCTGGGTTCAATTCAAAACTTCTAATAAAGTAAATGTTATTAATTTCCTGATGGTGATGTTGGTTTCAGGCTATATATTGAAACATACATCCATATCACTATTAGTTACACTTTTTTGAGTGTTCTGCAGAAAAAAGCAATCACTTTTTAATAAAAATTTAAAAAGTGTTTTTAAATTCATAGCGTAAAAACAGAAAAATAATTCCTTTTATCAGGAAGCAGCTAGGATTATTACAGTAATAAATTAAACATAGATGAGATACCAATTAAACATAGAATACATTAAGTTTTTAATACTGACGAAGTTACTAATACTGACGTTCTATTAAATATATTGAGCTCTAAAAACTCTCGAGTAGTTATGAAGGATAAGCACTTGCTGGTTACACCAATGTTATCAAGCTATTTAGGTACTATGTAACTGTAGGATTCAAACAGTCAAACATTGGTTGAACAATTTTCGCTGTACTATATATAAGAATAATGAGCTCTTTTATGTCCTGCTAAGATACTGTTTCGTTAATAAATGATTCGTACAAGATAGAGAAAAATTCGCCTTTATTTCATGATATAGTTGAATCATTATTTCAATTGTTGAATTAAAAATCAATTTACTGAAAGCATAGATATATAGAGCTTTTAAATGATCCCAAAACAGTTTTTACAATTATCACAAATACTGTCTTATAGTATAATAAATACAATTGTTTTTGTTATAAATAAATTAAACGTTTTATTTTGTTCAAGATACTTACTTATCTGCTTTTTTATATAAATATTATGCATAATATATTTACTTTCATAGTAATACTTACAAACGATATTTTGCTAAAAATAATAATAAATCAAATAATTTTCACTGTAGTACAAAAATAATATGATTACTACAAAATGTATGCATTTGACCTAAAAAATTAATTTAAAAATTAGGAAATTTAAAAATTTGATTTTCTTTAGAAGCATTTCTATATTTTATTTTAGTGGATGATTCACTATTATAAACTCAGAGACAGCAATATTGTTACAAAGTTTGTAAATATTTTTTTTTTGTATTCGTATTCAGATATTGTAGACAGATCTGAGCTCAAAATTCTGCGACAAAAAATCGAGAGATTTAGTCTTACTTTAAGAACGACTTAATCCAGGGATTTGGCTGCTTGGTGACCACCTGGCGAGATTCTTGGTAATTACTTGGTGACTTGGCGAGAAATGGATAGTTTTGGAAACTTCCATTACCTAAGCTTTTGGACCATAATTGAGTGAGATGGAATGGAAGCTTCCAGAACCTTGGAGAAAGACCTAGGCTTTCACAGTAGTAAGCTATAAATACCACCGTTCCATGGACTGAGTCAGTTTCTGAGTTTCCAGCGTAGCTAGTGGATTCGAGCTGTCTGTCTGAGGTATTTGAAGACCTCTGTTTTGGAGTTTTTACCGTTGAAATGATACTGTATAATTGTGATTCGTAACTGCTCGGTTTCTCCGGCATCTTTTTGAAAGTTCTACAAATAAAATTCCTGTGATTGTTCAGAGTTTATTTCATCGGCTCTCAATCAACATCAACCCCGAAGCTCGGTACAATATAATTCTTTTCACATACAAAAAAGTTAAAAGAATGGTCCATAGATTCATCAGTTTGAAAAAATGAAGTATTTTTTAAATCACTTGAATTAAAAATTGATTATTGATTTGAAAGATTACCTACAAATGATTTTGTTCACATCGTATGTGGAGCAAAAATTTTTTTAGCTCCCTACCAAAACAAATTTACATATATTTTAATTTAATATGAAATCAAAATTTATCATTAACATTTGAGATAAAGTATGACGATATTTTATAGAATTCAGAAATAACGAACTTGTGTGACATTTTTTGGTATCATCATGAATAAGAATGCATAATTGTAATATTTATCATTATATAGTATGTATTTTAATAGTAAATTTAATCATTTTTATCTGAATTAGATCTTTTATGTCAATTCTCGTTCTTTGCTTAAAAATGAACCAAAGATGATTATTCTCAGACTATTTTGTGGTTTATTGGCGAATTATGCGAATATTTTTCTTAAAGAATTAAAATTCACAATGGTAGCCAAAATATTAAACTTAAACTGGATGTTTTAAGTAAACTTTATTGATAACCTATAATTGTTATTAATTGGTGTATTTTTAATTGTTATTAAAAATATACCAATGAAATTTGAAATATGAGCAACTATACCATCATCTCCTCTCTATTAATCCATTATACTGTTTTATTATGTCAAATTCTGAAACAAAAGAGAAGATAGAAGTATAAAGGAGATTTCTCGAAATGAAATTTAAGCTATTGGTGATCATGCTCAAGTTATCCTTACATTAAAATATAAAAAGTGAACAAAATTCTTAGATATTGATTATATCTTTATTTTCTAAGAATAGGATTCCTTTCTTACGTTTACCTTTCATTTTCTTCTTCTTTTATTTCAAGATTATTCTGAGATAAATTTTATTTTATATGATTTTATAGTTCTACATGATAAATAAATTTATAAAATCATATTAATTAATAAAAAAAACATGTTATTTTAAATTTTTTTTAAGTCATAATGCTTGCTTTTAAAATTCCGATCATGTCAGATGAATTTGTTTTCCATTTATTTTGCTTAATACACTCTAATTATTCTTTTACAATCATTAATGCAGATTGATTTAGTTCAGTCTTCCTTCGCTTTCCTATTTGGTTTCTTATGATAAACATTGTACTATAGAATTTACAGATTATTATTCGGTTAAAGAGTGCCTACATAAATTAAGAAACTATCGTACAAGGTATATAGATTTTTGAAGAAAAAACATATTACATTATTTTTTGCTTTAGAAATTTTATCTAATAAAATATTTTTTATTTTTACATATGACTACTATGTATCGCGACTCTGTTTCTGAATCTGCAGAAATGTGAAGAGATTATTCATTGACTAATTCTGGTCAAGAAAAAAATCTGAAATCAGTAATTTTGGAAATATGAAGAGATTACTCATTGGTTAAATCTAGTCAAGAAAAAATCTGAAATCAGTAATTTTGGAAATATGAAGAGATTACTCATTAACTAATTCTGGTGTAGAAAAAAAAATCTGAAATCAGTATTTTTGGAAACATGAAGAGATTACTCATTGGTTAAATCTTGTCAAGAAAAAATCTGAAATAGTAATTTTGGAAATATGAAGAGATTACTCATTGACTAACTCTGGTGAAGAAAAAAAATTCTGAATCATTAATTTCAGTGTTTTTTTGGCCCCAAATATATTACATACCAATATAATGAAGCTTTCTGGAAATTTTAAGAAAAATCTTTATTTATTCTATCAAATCAAGCTGTTGATTTATAATTGTTAATGTTGTTTCCTAATTTAAAATCTGTGAATAGGTACTACTGTACTTATAAATCCATATCATCTTCTTGCCTTTTATCTCTGCAAATAACCCTGCAAAATTTTACTATGTTCCGAAGTCGCATAATCATGCCTGAGTTCTTAGCATGTACGCAAATTAAATAAAAATTTATGTCATGAAAATGCCCAGAAAACTATGAAACAATATGAACTCTATCCCTACTAGTTAAATTCTGCTTGGGATTTAATTTTACTTGTATAACGTATGTGTAGAAGACACAACAAGTGATCAAGGTATTTGGTTGAAAAATATGGTATATAAAAGTATATTTTCTTTAACAATAAAATATGATTTTGTCTTAATGGAATATTTGAGTAGTGAAAAATGTTTGAATAGGTTTTAGATAGATTTCATATCAATAAACACCCTTATATTTTTATGTATTTCAATGGAACTTAATTTTGTGATTTTGGCTTTTTACTTTAAATTTAATAAAATGATCATATTAATAAAGGATGAAATCATATTTAGAATGGAGGCTTCTTGGTTCAATCATTCCCACAGATCTATGGAATAATTTTGACTCCATATTCCCAGTTTTCTAAATGGGTGCTTAGAAGTTATCCAAGTTTTCTGCTTGCAAATGTGAATTTTGCCATTATTTATGAAAAAAATCCGACCGATTTTTTTTTGACTCAAAACAGTCTCATAATGCCCACTAAGCGGTATTAGAACATGATTTAATTCAAAACAATTTCTTATAATATATTCGAATTGTATTTTATGAAAAAAAGAATAAATATTTTTTATTAAAAATTAGTATGATAACAAATCTGTTTTTATTGTATTCTTAAAATGTGGGACAAATGATATTCTTGATAACATTTAAAAATTTCACAGTATAAAAAAATCAAACTATTATGTTGGGTAATAAGTTCGTAGCATTTTTACCTCTTTGTTATCGAAGGTAACGTCCTTCATATGGTTTGATAAGGAGCGGAAAAGATGTTGATCGTTCGGTGCAAGGTCCGGAGAATATGCTGGATGCTGAAAGACCTCCCATTCGAGCTCTTGGAGTGCGACTTTGACGACTTTTGCAACATGGGGCCTGGTTTTGTCGTGAAGGAGTATGGTTTGACCATGTCGATCAGGTCTTTTCAGTCGAACAGCCTCATTCACGCGGTGTAGCTGGGCAATGTAGAGCTCCTTGTTGACTGTGGCATTCTTTTCGAGCATTTCCCAGTGCACCAAGAGGTCCTTAAAAACTGGCTCAACTACTTCTTTGACATCTGACCAGGAAATATTTGGCGGTACGGCATCAGCAAATTGGTCAAGAAGTGGGAAGAGGCTGTAAACAGCAACGGCGAATAAATAATTGATTAACTTATTGATATAATTATTGTTTTTTGCTTAAATAAAAGTCTTAGATAAAAACCCAACCTAATATATTTTAATGAATTTTGGGATTTATTAATTTCATATGCGTGATCTTTTTATCATTTTTATTTATACAATAAAGAAAAAGGAAAATATGTAGAAAACAGGTTATGATGAAAACTATTTAGCTTTAGAATATATAATGAAAGCTTTTACTCTTCATTAATGAAACACCAGAAAAATTAATAAAAAATGATATTTTAAATTTTGTTATATAAAATAAAAACAAGACTAAATAACGCACATAACAGGTTTCTTTGAGCTATAAACTAGTGTAAGAGAAACGATGAAAAATATTTAAACTAATTAGCTATTATTTAAGCTTTATATTTTACTTTTCTCTTATTCAAATCCAGCGCTCTCTCTAATATATAATGCTATTTCTTACCTGCCCCCCTAGAAATATGATCATATGATTATATAAACTTTTTATTCAATATGCCCTTCAAATTTTATTCAATAATTAATTTAAAAATATTTATTTTGAATTTCTTTCTTTCACTTAAAATGTCACAAATATTTTCTCTTTCATCTGATTGGTTTTTTTTTTTAAATATCATTTGTAAAAACTTTTCTTCCTGAAGAAGGCAAATTTACTAAAGAGTAAATATAATAAGTTTTGTCTTTTTATATTTTTATAAAACTACTAAAAAGAGTAAATGATAGATGTGAGTCAAAAAAGTTAATATTTATGTAAATGAGCATCATGCCTTGTAGCAGGATAAAGATCTTCAGAGCGGAAAACTCTGAGTTCGATACCAGTTACTTTTGGAAAACAAAAGAAATGCTGTGCTTCTTTGTTCTCAATGCATATCTGTCGAGGAAGGAGCTTGTTTGGGTTTCCTTCCTGGCCAGATGCAAATATAACCCACTATCTGTGGGAAGTTCTTGCGGAAATTTATTTACTTGGTGAAAATTAATGCTCTATGGCAGCCAAAGGTTATTAGATTGTTCATTATGTGGTGCCAAAATACTCATGCTGATTCTAAAAAGCAAACAAAGAGAAGTGTTCATTTAGAGTAAAAAAACATCTATTAGAATTTTGGTCAGAAGAGCGTTATATTTGTATTTAAAGGCATAAATATCTTAACAACAATTTTTTTTAACAAGATATATGAATCTGATAGTTATTTGAACAAAAAAGAAGATTGTGCATTGTGATATGAATTATAAGAACTTTTTGTACTCTTTAATAAGAAAAAAAATATTAATTTAAAAACATAAATTTAAAATAAACTTATGTTTATGAAAAATCTATTATAAAATTTTTATCTGCATCTTTCAGATAAATTATTATTAGCAAATAAATTATTATTTGTCATGTTTTGGTAAGTGGAGCTGTAGAAGATTGACTATCGATTTGAGAATCTGGTAATAATTTACTAGTAATTTAAAAATTTCGTTAATTCTACAAATCTGGGAAATCTAAATAGATAATTTAAATTTATTTATCTTTTTAACATTGTTTGGTAAATTTTTTCCTTCCTTCATCCGTTTTTCATGAATTTTATTATCCACATTAAACAATCTGAGAGTTCTAATATTATCAACTAAAGTCTTCATTTTAAATATTTTGAGCTTTTTGAAAAATATTGAAAATATTTACATACGTTAAAATTAAAGCTATCTTGGTATCTCATCTCTTTTGTTTATGTTTATAAAGATACAATTTTAAATGAATACTGAAAAAAAAATTAGTGCTGAAATATCAAATGAATCTGAATGAAATTCAAATTGAAAGAAATTTATCAAAGCTTTCAACTACAAAATTGAATGCTTACGTTATGTATTATCTACAAAACGTACGGAACCATTTGGTGGTTATTTCTTCATAGTTTATAAATTTATTTTGCTTTAAATTTCAAATAAAGAAACTGAATACCATGATTTGTATTTCATACTATATAATAGTTTTTAAAGATAAAAAAGTATTCTGGAGTCCGGTGTTTCTCATCTTTTTTATAATTTAATTTATGAAAATTTTCCTTTATCATGATTCAAAAAGTTATCACAACATCAAAAGAAAAATCATTCAAAATAAAAATAGTTGTTATGTTATTAATTACTCGAAATGATTGTCATCAGTTATTCTCTTTGACAGCAATCTATTTAGTTATCAGTCAGAATAACTATTTAAATTGATTAGTTATTTTGATCAACAACTAATCAATCAGAAACTTATGATTGATTAATTATTTTTATATTCATTTTTCTATGAAGAAATATATATATATATACATATATATATATATATATATATATATATATATATATATATAGATATATATATATATATATATATATATATATATATATATATATATATATATATATATATATATATATATATATATATATATATATATATATATATATATATATATATATATATATATATATATATATTTTTTTTTTTTTAACTTGTAACATACATTTTATAAATCACTTAAAATGATTTGTCTTACTATTACAGTAAGTATAGTTTTCCTGTTTATATAATGTCAGAATTAATATAATGAGGATAAATATTAAAACACATTTAAATATTTAAGACAAATTTTATTTAATTTTTAAATATTTCAGACAAGCATATATTCATATATCTTATGAAAGGAACATGAACAACTAATATTTATCTTACAGTAGTAATGCAAATGCAGTAATATAAAATTAGAAAATATTACTCATTATAGGTCAAATATTAAAGTTTGTTTTGAAATAAACATTCATGTAAATATTAAAGTAGCTTTATTATTTCATGATTTATATAAGTGTATCAGTGTAAATCCTCAAGTTTTAACATTATCATATAATTCCCCCATTATAATTGGCATATTTAAAATTTTGCATAAATAAAGGGAAATAAATGGTAAGAAATCCCAGGACGAGGGGATCAATCTTACTGTAAATAAACAAGCAATGAATATTCTGTTGATTTACAATCTGTTTTGTTCTTGTATACTCATTGATAATGAGAGATGGAAAATTCTTCGAATTCTTTCGATTGCAATATGAGAGTAAGATTTGCAAATATTTTTAGAACTGGGGTTTAAAATTATGAGGTATTTGATTGTTTTTTGATATTTAATCCCATCAGAATTAGTTTTCAATCTCTTTTCTTATCCATTTTTTGCATCTACAAAAACAGATGAAATTAAAGTAATTTTTCAGTTTATTAATAAAATTTTCGTCGACTCGATGTTAAAGAATGGATAGAATTTTTTTTCAATAAAGAAACATTGTTTTAAATATGTAAATTTTTTGCAATCTTTCCCTAAGAGGTATTTTTATAAAAGATCCAAACATGTGTCAAATTTTCATATTTTTAATAAAAATGTTACTTTGTAAAAAGTTTTTGAGAACATTTTCCTATTAATATATTTTAAAAAAGATAAATATGCATTTACTATGATTCTTTTTCATAAATTTTAATAATATTTTGATTTAAAATCATTATACGAGAATTTTACTATGAATTTAATACAGATTATTGTATAGAATTGAAAGCAATGGAAATTGCTTTTTTAATATGAAAGTAAGATTTTTAAGAAAATAGTTAAACATTTTATGCTAATATTATTTTGTGATGTCAATTTTGATGAATAATAATTTGATCTTAAAACAAAAAATACACTAAAAGCTGCAATGCTACATTTTATGTTAGTGTTTTTTTGATAATGTCAATAATATATTGATTTTTAAAAACATTCTTAAAATTAGAAATTAAATTAATTGCATTTTGCTTTACTAAAGAAAAGAAAAATGCTGATTGTAATGCCTCTGTTATTTTGTTTTATCCTTCTCAAAAAATATAGCTCTCTAGAAATTATTTAGAACTACATCGATTTAATAATTCACTAGTCATTTCACTCAAAGTTTTCTCGTTAATTCTCAAAAATGTGGAAAAAAATAATATTTCATTTTCCACACTTTAAAATCTATTCAACTTTTGAAAGTTTGTTGTTCAATACTTTTATTGGTTGCGTACCTTTTTTGTTTGAATTCGGTAAAAATTGTATTTCATTCTTACAACTCTTAAATACAGTCAATTATCGATGGAAACTCCTCTCGGAATGTAAAGCAAGTTCAATTTAATATAAAACTTTACGGAAGTTTCCAGCTGTTTTGTTATAACTTCCTCGGTTCAAAAAACTTTAAGCACGTGTTCATGATTGCCTAGTGGTAGGAATGCATTGCTTGAAAAGGAAGTTACCGGTTGTCGATCCTAGATACTATTGCTAGATTTCTACCTTCTTAAATTTCTCAAGATAAGACATAGAAATTGAATAATGTGATTCTATGCTGTCTTGATATCATATTATTTTACATTAAAAGGTATATCAAACTATTAGATGCACTTCAAATTTTTTTTATTTCTTAAAACAAATAAAGTAACGAACTAATCCTTTTTAAATTCAAATAAAAGTGAATATTATTTTTCGAAAATTTTTAAAATTCAACTTATATATTTTAATATTAATGATGTTAAAATGTCCTCATTGTTTTCTTCTGTAAACTTTTATTTAAAATATAGTAAATTGCACCAAACACTTCAGAAAGCCTATTTTTTCTTCTCTTTGTAATTTAAATATGTAAGATGAAAAAAAATTCAAATTCATAGAATTAAACGTTTTAAAATTTGAAACAATATCTATAACTCTGAATTCCAATATTGTAAAAAGTAAATGTCCAATAAATTATTCTAAAATATTGATGGAATTCAACACATTTATGCAAAAAATATTCATTTAATTAAATATTATTAATTTATAATGATCAAACTATAAAAATTATACACTGTCTACCTTTGAGTAATTACACACTACTCAGGGTTTGATCAAGGGCGTCGGCCAGTGATGAATAGCCGGACGTTTTTTCTCTAATTTTTGAAAGACAGCTTCGTAAGAAGCCGCTCCTGTAACATTAGTGCTATGGGACTCATGCCTAAGGTGAATAGCATTACGGTTACAGTGTCTTAACGAAGCTTCTAGTATGCTTGGCAGATTATTAGGCCTTAGTCAGTAACTCCGGCAATCCTGGATATTCTTTATTTTGTGAGATTTAAAACCACTGCTAATACAGGTAACTGCTCTGAGGTAGACTTGTCTTTTCAAAATATGAAAATACAAAGTAAATTAACTCAAGGAATAAAAAATAATCCTTTTGTACTAGAGGTAGAAATGACTTCTACAGAACAACAGGAAGTATTATGACAGCCTCTCTAGACAGGATAAAATAAACAACTGTAATTTTTCACTATGAGATGCGAAAATAATATAACGTAGATACGATGATTTTTATGAGCTCAAACTTTTACTTTAAATTTAATATATACTAAATCGAATTTTTTTGTGCAAATATTGACTAAAAAGTAATAAAAACAAGCTAAATGCTAAAAAAAAGCTAAATTGGTGCAAAACATTGCTTGGTGATGATTTTGTAAGTTAAAAGAAGCATTACAGTTACAAATCACCAAATCACAAAAACAACTAAATATAGCAAAATTTAATTTTGTCTCATTGAAAAAAAAGCTACTATATACTTACGCAATCGATCACTGATAGAATCCAGTATGAAGTCCCCTTAAAGCAGATTAGAAACAAGATCCTGCCATTCAAATAGTAGATGAGGATTCTTGATTCTTTGTTGTAGAACACTTGTTTCCCTTATTTTACGATTCACTGTTACCAATACGCAATCGATCACTGATAGAATTTAATATTAAGTCCCCTTAAAGCAGATTAGAAACAAGATCCTGCCATTCAAATAGTAGATGATGATTCTTGATTCTTTGTTGCAGAACATTTGTTTCCCTTATTTTACGATTCACTGTTACCAATACGCAATCGATCACTGATAGAATTTAATATTAAGTCCCCTTAAAGCAGATTAGAAACAAGATCCTGCCATTCAAATAGTAGATGATGATTCTTGATTCTTTGTTGCAGAACATTTGTTTCCCTTATTTTACGATCCACTGTTACCAATTATGGGGCCATAGTGAAAATGATAGTTTGCTTTGCGGAGCATCGGAAAAATCTCCTGTGGGATAAGTATACTTGAATATCTACGAAAGTTGATTATTTTATGCCATAATTTTCCAATTTCCCATCATGTTAACTGGATTAATATGTTTGAATCATTAATCAAAAACTTGTATCCAGACTAGCAGTAATTGAGCAGACTAGTAGCTCCTTACGGATGGTATAAATAGCAATCGTAATCACCAGCTGAAATGTTTTGCGAAATTAAAGCACTAATAAAATGCGTTTCTTACAAATCAATCTTGATAGACCCTTGAGTCTCGGAAGTCAGATTTCATTGGTTTGTGAAGTATTTGGCATTAATTTGCAGCCTATGCATTTCTCATAATTTTAAGGCATGGGCTGTTACCTTATGAGATTTTAATTAGATACTAATGTCTTCTTTATAACTTTTCATAAAAAAATAATAAAAAAATCAATAAAATATTAATAATATCTAGAATTACAAAGCAATCATGAAAGTTAAAAATTCTCTTATCATATCAATTTTGTGGCTTGAAGTATTCCATTTTGAAATAGTAGCAAGTCTGTATGAGTAGCAGATTAAAAGGTTAAGGTAAACACCTTTGTTATAGTACTTATATATTTTTGCGGCCACACATTAATTTATTGATATTTCTAGCATCATAATCTGTAACATGATCCTTTAAAAATTTGGCAGCTGTGCAACATAATAGGAATTGAATATTTTATTTTCATAAAGGTTTTCTTTGTCCTATTCTGTTCCCATCCCATAAAACGCCTGTAACTTCATTGTGGTTTCCAGAAATTTTGGAAATTGAAGTTTGTGATCAACAATCAAACATCTATTTTGATATTTCTCAGTTCATTTGTATGTTTTTTTTTAATAATTTGTGAAAGAAGTCATTTTTTTTAGCATGTCTGATTTTTATTTCATTCAAAACACCACTGACCGTTTTCAAACAAGTAATTTTTTCTAAGGTTCCTTTAATGCCTTTGAAAAATTTTGAAAATGTACAATCGTTTGTTTAAAGGTATCTTTTCAAAATACGATAATTCTTTCCATAATAATATATGGATGAATCTGATTCCGTATATATGCTCAAAACTTTAAAAAACTTCACAATTCGAAATGAGAGTTATCTTACTAATAATTCATTACTTATAACCTTATTTACAATTTGATTCTGTTTGGAAATTTTTCCACATTTAAAATTAAAATGATTTTATAACTATAATAATGAAAAAAATTATTTATACTCGTTATAATTTAGAAATTTTTATTTGCTATATTGGAGAAATATTATTGCCCCAACATAGTTCCCTGTACCTAATCCAGATTTGGGTTCTAGTTGTTTGGCGGAAGTAATAGTGTGAAAGTCTTTATAATATAGAAGCAGGGACCCAAAAGAAGATCCCAATTCTTGATTTACCACCTCCAGAGGTATCATTTCACTTAAAAGGCATGGCGAGCACGACCTATTTAACGTGACGCAGTCGCCTTTTGTACGATCGATATTTAATACGATGAATATATGGCTAAGTCGGGATTCAAATCACTACCTTCCAATAATGATAACAACGCCCTAACCTTATCTCCCTTTCTCAACAACAGAGCCAGAAAGTCTTTCTGGAGTGTCACTGGTGCAAGGCTGTTCAGGCCTCCCCAAGACATATTCTCGACTGTCTGAATTTTATTGTGAATGAGGTTCTGGAGAATCCTATTTTATTTTTAGACTTTTTAATGATTTTTGGTTTTAATAGAGATGGCTTAGTTTGGTTACACCATCTGAGATTAGAAACAACAACAGCACGCCCTAACCAACTGAACCCATAATGCCCTTCGAGAAGCATTAAAGACTTATGGAAATTCTACATGTGCATATGCTCTACGATTAAAAACTATTATATAAGAATGTACTCAAAAGAGAAAAAAATGACACATCAAGTGAAAAGAGCTTCGTATTTATATGTTAAAAGTTTTTTCATAATAAAAATGTCAATCAATTTCAAGTGAGAATGTATTTTAAATCCAGAGTAAACCAGATAATAATAAATTACATTCTTACAGTTTTCATCTGTGATATTTATGCAAACATTTAATTTAATTTAGGCATAATATGTTCTCTATAATTCGATACAAATTAAGCGGTATTATTTTACCTTTCTCATAAAAATGAAATAAGACTAACAATTTATTTGATGAAAATTGCTTAAATTTTACGTTCTTATTGTAACTTATTTCTTGTTAAGTAGAGGAACAGTTTATTGCTTAAACATTTCATTTTTATAGTTTCAGAAATATTTTTCAGAAACTATACATTGAAGTAAATGATAACTTACATTATATTTTCATCAGATTTAATTTAAAAAATATAATGTGTATCGTTGGGAATATACTTACTTTACGTATACATCAAAACAATCAACATCTTAATTTCTACATAAAATGTACTTATCCAACATTTCTAATCCAAACATTTCGAGAAACAGTCTTAAAGTAACCATACCTGCTAGTTTAAAATTATAATATAAATGTATAAGGTATAATCCTAATTATGTACGCGATCAAACCAGTAAAATTAGGATTATACATTAGGATAATAAAATAAAAATAATTATATGTAATCATGATAGCTAATTAATACAAATATTTCTAAATTAAAAAAATATGTAAGTGTGCGCAAATATGTGACATTTATTTCGACAAAGTAATATTAAATTTCGTTTACCATTTTACTACTACTCTGTTTGTCATCAGATAACGTTCTTGCGAAGAATTTTTCCCTTTCGAAATTCGCAATCCGAATTTAAAAAAAAAAAAAAGTCTTCGCTCCATACTTAATGTTACTAAGTATTGGTATTTCACCTCATGTGATAGTAAAATTCCCGTTATCAAATAAACGTTATATAATGTGGAAGTATGTGCTAAGGAAAACAAATTTGAAATAAGAGGAAGGCGAGAACAGAGTGAGGTAAGGAACAAAAGAAGCTTGTCATTAACCTTGACGATAAAAAATCAAAACACTTTGACGCTAGATGTGTGTAAAACAGTTTCGTATAATCATTTTGCAATGAAGTGTTTCCTATCACGAGTGACCAGCACCAGTTCCTGAAGTTTGACGTGAAGACCAGAAGCGATAAGAAAGAGTAAGTTTGTTATGAGACATTTTAACCTTCTTGGCTTTTCGGAATTAGAAAAATGCGTTTAATATGAAATGAATAATAATTCATGTACTATATGGAGGTTTTAATTGATGAATAAAGATAAAAAGAATCACTTTTCCCATCTTGATGAAAATGATTACACTTATCAGATTGATGTCTACATTACAACAAAACAGATTTTCTTTTAAAAGTGCTTTATTATTTGGTGTTTTTAAAAGAAGGTATTTTGGAAATATTTGTTTTCTGATTATCAGAGTGAAAGTTTAAGTTAATTGTTACTTTTCGTGTCAGGTGATTATTTTTCGGTATGTGGAATATTTATCGCTTATATTTTTTATGATATTATTTCTTGATTTTATTTACTTTCACGAAAAAGTTTTGAATTTATATTGTAGTGAAAGCTCAAAATTACGTAGAAGATGGCGGTTGTTTTACTTCAACTTATATGATTTAAATTTTTTTTATTTACTTTTGAATGTACGTTTATTTTTTATATTAGAATTTTATTTTTCTCAACATGTATCAAATAAATGATTGACGCTATATTTCAATTGCTTACATATTACTAAATGTCAAAATATTATTTTGAATGGAAATTAAAGATGCGATAAATTTAAGTCGGAAAACTAAAGTCAAATCTGTTGTTGTATTAAGGTACCCTATTTTTTTATATTAGACAAATATTTTTTACATCAAATAAAAAATATTCTAAAATAATCACAATATATTATAACACGCGTATTGCATATAATTTTAAATTAAGGTGAAAAATAAGGGTTTATAGTTTAATAAATGATTTTACACTTATATCTTATAATTTAAATGTAAAATTACTTATTAAACAATAATACACACATATAACAAAATACTAATTATTTATCATATTAAATGTGTGTCTAAGGCATTAATTTTCCCGTTCTACGTATTAACTTAATACTATCAGACATCTCTTTGGCTTCAATAAATTAATAAAAGCTTGAATATAATTGTAAATAAAATTTAGAACGGATTCCATTTATTGAGTCATATTAATTCCTACTGTCTCTGCGGTTTTAACTATTAGTTATAAATATTAAAAACCACACATATAGACTTTATATGACCCAGTATTTAAAGTTTGGTTTCAGACAAAAATAACTTATAGTTGAAATTATATAAATTCCCATGGTCAAAATATCGAAATGTGTGTCATTTATAAAAGGAGTAAATTGATCTTACATCCATTCAAATATTCTATATCATGACATAAATCATGAAATGGATCTCCCAAACTAAACTTGGCTAATCTACACAAAGTTGTTTAGTTGCATTAAAATATATATTACTAGCATTATTATATTTCTAAATATTATGTATACAACCTACTATCTGAAAAAGGTACAAAATTATATTAAGAAAACTTTATCCTAAAAAAAAAAAAAAACTAACAATTCATTTCTAATAATATAATTTTTAAAGAGGAATAAATCATTTTTATGACTATAAGTTCATTTTAGTTTTCCTTTTTAGATTTTTAAGCTATGCATTACATATTATAGAAAAATTTTCAAAAATATAAAGTATTAAACTATTTTTGGTATTTTGATCTTTGATAAAATATATCATCATTGATTTTAACAGAACGTTTCTTATTTATAGAATTATTATTTATTGTTTAAATGTGAAATTTCTTTCGATTTATTTGAATGAAATTTTTTTAACTCTATAAGTATTGAAATAAATAACATTATTAGAGATTTTTAGATTGATCTAGTTATATTTTTGTCTTCCATATGCTTTGATTGATGTCGATTGCTAATATTGATTGGTTTTATAAAACGCCTAGCTTACTTAATTTGCTTATGACTATAAAAAGTTATTTTTATTTGTTTTTAAATTTTATAGATTGAAGAATTATATTTTTTGAAATCTGTATCATTACACAAGCGCTTAAAATTTAAAACGTTGAAATCATTTTCAATGCAATAGTTGTTTTATTTTTGTGTATTTCTAAGTAAATTTCAAACATGATATTTATTTTCACCTAATCATAAACTAATTCTTAAAATATAAATTTTGTATTCAAAATTAAAAAAATTGATTATTAATTTCTTTCACTAAAACTTACAAATCTTATATATGCCATACCTAAAAAATTAAACTAAAAATATTAAACATTTAAAAATATATTGCTATAAAGATTTTAGAGAATTTTCGCTTCTCTAAGAAAAAATTTCAGAAGCATTATGTTTAACAGTTTAAAAAAATTAATAATCGTAGATAAATTAACACAAGCTGAATTTTTTTATTACTCAATTCTAGTTTTCTTTTATGTACACACACACACACACACACACACACACACACACACACACACACACACACACACACACACACACACACACACACACACACACACACACACACACACACACACACACACACACACACACACACACACACACACACACACACACACACATGATTTTTGGTATATAATTTTAAAATTTTGATATTGTCATAACTATTGTAGAATATGGAGAATAAAGTTAAATATTTTTTTAATAACGGCGGGCACTTGGGTGACTAACCCTTCGCCACAACAAGGCCGGAAACTGCTACTCATTTGTCGTTACCCAGCGGGCACCTGTGAACCAAGTCACGGAGGCGAGTAGCATTACCCGCGTCATACCACCACAGACCCGTTTATAGGGCGGGCCACATTCATACATCAACACACAAGAAAGGACAGAGAAACACAGAGAGATAGTAACATCCATGCCCGAACCGGGATTCGAACCCGGGACCCACAGCTCAAATGTCAGGAACGCTAACCACTCAGCCATTGGTCGGCTTAAAGTTAAATATACGTAAGGTACAGGTAAAGATGTTTTCGTTTTAATATTACTTGATAATAATTGGGAAAATGTATAATTTCTGATGCTTATATAAATTTACAATATTTAAATAATGATGTGAGATAATTGATATGATTATGTACATTATGAAAATAAGAAATTAACTAAAATAACTAAATAATTAAAATGTAATTCAACAGCATTATGAGAAATAAACTGAGATATTCTATGTCTGTTATTCTGATACAGAATATCAACATGCAGATTACTTTCTTAAAATAGTCTTAGAAATCTGTAACTGAAGTAATTTTTTTTACATTCAAACACATGTAATTTAATATTCTAGAGTAAAGTCTAATGATAAAAAACTCGCGATTTAGTCTGATATAACAAAATCAATTCATAATTAAATTTGCAAGAAATAAAATCTTATAAAATCAATTTTGTAAATACTTATAAATCTATGTAGTTTAATAGCAAAATATGAGTAGAAAACTTCATTTTTTAAAATTTTGCTGCTTTTTATAAATTAACATTTTATTGGTAATAGTTTTAGGATTGCTTTCGTTTCTTACTGAAGTTAAGATTGCAGATATTTTCAACATATGTTCCTTTAAGATTTAAGATATAAATTTTAATATATTAGTTTATTAACTGTAACTTATTTCTTAAAAAAACTGCTACCGTACACTCTTAAAAACTGAGTAATTTTCAATACTCAATGAGTGTAAGAGTTGCCTAATTCGCTTACGATCTTAAACTTTTTGGTATCTAATTTAGAGAACAAGATTTGATTGGATTCAATCCTAATCCTCTAGGTAGGTTGAACTTAATGTAGTAAGAGAGCTGAAATTCACTCCATTTAAACGGAATTCTAATCGATATATTTCTTCTTCTTCTTAAGGTTGGGTTTGTATGTCATTGGGCACCTCTACTTTTATCAGCATTTTGTACCATTAACTCCAAACCCAATGTTTCCTAGTTCCAGTTGCTCGAGTCACCCACTTTATTAATAAAGTCTGATAACCCTTTAATGGAGCCTAGGTGTAACTCTCTAGTATGGATGATGCCTAAAGAAGTTATCTAGGGAGGGCAAGAGCCTCACATTCATAAATGATATGCTCTGCCGTTTCCTCTTGCGTTTGACATTTCCAGCAGACAGGGTCTTGCTGAAACAGTCCCATCTGGTCAGAAAGTCAGTCATGCTAGGGATAGCTTCCTGGCTTTCACCAGAAGATGGTTTGGAGGTCATTTCTACCTCAAGTAAAAGATTCATTACTGCCCCTTTACAAGATTACCTCTGAGTTCCCTTGTCTTTTTCAGCAAGGTCTACTTCAGAGGCATCACCTGCAAATGCAGAAAGATTTGTTATTTCTTGTGTCTTTTCAGCCACAAGATAACAATTAATAAGCTCAGGTAATATAAGTCCACCCAGCATTGCCTGAGATACTGGGCAAGGCAAATCGATATATTTAAGAGTGTAGGATTATGTTTTCAAAAGTAATCTAAATCGAAAATATTTTTCTTCGACTGTTTTTGATTTTATTAAAATGATCTAGTAATACTTTTTCTCTTAAAATTTTCTTTTATTATTTATAACATTAAAATACATGTTACTTTGTTTTTTCATTTGTGACATAATCATTTTTTGCAATATTAATTACAATTAAAAAACAATCGAATCTACAAAGTATTTTGAATCTTGTCATTTGAATTATTTACGAAATAATTGGGGCAAAATAATAAGTGGAAAATCTGCCATTTACGATTTAAAAATTTTGAAAAGGTTATTATCTTTGACAGATAAAATAATTAGAAAATAAGTGACAAAAAAGCAACATTAATTTGTGAAAATAATAAAAATAAAATTAAGAAAATGTAAATGTGGTCACAAAGGCACACAAAAATATTTTAATTTTAAATAATAAATATTTTCCGAAGACACGGTCGTTGTATCCTCAAATTATTTTATTTTCTTATATTGAATTACCGTGTTCAAGATTTACTTAAATAATTACTGGAAAATCATTATTTAGAAAAATTTATGGAAGAAAACTTATTAAATTATTTAAGAAATTATGCAAAGTCTGGAATTTTAAAATTTATAATCACTAATTATTAAGAAATTTAAAACAAATCATATATTGATACATAATATCTGGAGGTTTGATTATTGTAAAGTGAAAGATCTGTTCACTGATATATATATATATATATATATATATATATATATATATATATATATATATATATATATATATATATATATATATATATATATATATATATATATATATATATATATATATATATTATGTGAGTTATATAATTTAAATAAACTCTGAATTTTGGAATTGTAACAAATTTTAATTTCACTAAATTAAAAAAATCCTCCTTTTTAAGTCAATAAAATCTCATATATTCTAAAAAAATTTAATTTAAATATATTAATAAAAGGAAATTTTTATTATATACGAAATTTACTTTTAAAATTTCAGTAATCTAACTTGTTGTACTAAACTTGATTCCTCTGAGATTTTTACTTAATCAAAGTAAAGAAAACTTTTTATTTTTATCACAAAATTTCTTAGAAATGATAAGCATAGATTAGTAAGAAATTTCAATAATTTTGAAATATCGCGATAAATATTTATAATAAAAATTTTGGAATTTACTGCTATGCATTAAATTAAATTAATATTCTACAACTGATTATTGAAAAATTAATAAAAAAACTATTGAAAATTATGCTTAAAATAATCAAGTGTGTCTGAGTTTTTTTTCCAGAATTATCGAACTTAACAATTCAGGCATCAAAGATTCCAATTCATTGAAAAATATTTTACAATTTATCTAGGGCAAAAATAATTTGAAAGACCTTAAATACAATTTAACCGCAGTATAATTGTTGAATAAGCTTCTAGTTTTAATTTTTGAAATAAGAGTTAAAATTTTAATTTATAATTTTTAAAGCATTACTAAGCGTTTCTTTTATTTTTCAATGTATATAGTATTCAATGCATTTAACTGGACTAACTTAAAACATTAGATATTATAATGTTGTAATTATATTTTATATGAATAAAACACTTTAACTTCCACACAAGTACATTAGCTGATTTTTTTTACCTATTATATATCCATTATTTTGTCTAACATTAGCTAATTTGCATAAACTCAATGACACTTATATAACCATTAGTAGTAAGTTTACATATGCAAGACTTATATAATGGTTTTTATACGTCATTGAGCAAGTTTCTGGTAACAAACACGAAATGCTTACCTGGAAGAAATTTGAAACTCGTTTCGATTATATAAATTTACGTTTGCTTCTTAAAATTTTGTGGTATAAGAAAATAGAAAGATCTTATTTCCCTTCAGAAGTTTTCTTTTACATGTCCTAAGATTTCATTTGCGGATTTAATATTCATCTATTCTTTCAGATGCTAAACAATAATTTTTTTTTTCGTTATAAAAATAGGGATACAAATGTTATAAAAAGTAAAAAAATATTATTAATACGAAATAAAATTATAAAACACTAGAAACTGAACTTATTTGGTATTGGAAAAAAAATGAATCGATAACTTTCCACAAAGAGACACAATCTATAAAATGATTCTTTAAGAAAAAAATATTTCTAAAGGAAATGCAACAGTATATCTCGAAATATTACATTTCATCATAAAACAAATAAGAAAAGAGAACTCAGAAAATGTTGACTTTAATCCTGCATTGAATCACCTTGAAAATACGTGACGTTTAACCTAACAAATTCAGATTCTTTTAATAGAATTTTTCAGTTTCGAAATATACATTAAAAATTTATTTTCATATATTTAATTTCATATTAATTTATCTTATATTATTTTTGTCAATAAATCTCTTTAATTATCAATTAAAAGCAATTTTTCATTCTAGTTCAAAAGAATACAATAAAATTAGAAAAAAATTTAAATTGTCCTTGCCAATTTAAACTAACTATAAAATTGATGTTTTGTCCTGTTTTTTTCCATTTTGCATTTTCTTCTGTTCTACGGTCAACGTGTTCAATTTTGGAAGCAATATGGCTAAAGATTGGAAAATTTGTACACTGATTATTTAGAGCATGTAATTTTCATGATTTTGAAAACCTTTACAAACGGAAAAAATTATAATGGAAAAATGCTTCTTTATTACTCGTAAAGATTATGAAAGATTTTTTCCCTCATTGTCGATGTCAATCGATGGTGAACTTCGTTTTGTTGGCTGCCACTTGTAGAATATGATTTGAAGGTAGCAGCAAATTCCTGGACATGTCGAATTTAAAACACCGTCTCAATACAATGTGACGTAGATGAAAGGTTATCTGACGTCATGGATATTTTAAACCAATGGAAATTATAATAAAGTGACGTAATCATGATCTCAACTGAAAACGAAAAAAAAAAAAAAACACTTTATGATTAAAATTATGCATCTATCTTCTTGTTATGGGATTTTTGTATATCTGAAGTTTTATAATTCTAAGGAGTCATATAATAATAATACAATTTGTAATTCAAATAATTTTTAAATTCATCATATTTAATATCTAAAATTTCGTTTTTATTAATGAATAATAATTTGTGTTTAAAATTTGAATTTTATTCCTTCTTAAAATTGGAATGTTTGTTTTCTATTTTCTAATTTTACAATTTGTATTTTCCCAAATTTTGTTTCTAAAATATATATATTTTTTTTATAAATCTGAATTTATTCGGATGAATGTAATTTATTTTTCAAAGTAATTCAATGCAAGATTATAGTCAAAATATTTTTTTTATGATTCTCTTTTATTTGTTTTGTGAAATGTAATACTTCAAGATATACTGTTGCATTTTCTTTAGAAATTTTTATATTTTTTTTTCGTCGAAATCGTCAATTTATTTTATAAGGTTTATATTTAGAGAAAAGTAAGCAGCTTAGTAAATACAAGTTATACATACGCCAATTAAATTTATCTATATAAAATATCTTTAATTAAACAAAACATTGCAAACATTCTAAATGATTAAGTTTACCCCTTTTGTTTTGCTTCTCAATAAAAATTTATTTATTAATGGAATAGAAAACCCAAACTATAGTTATTAATTAATTTTGCATGTATTATTTCATTTAAATAGAAATAGGGATTTTATCAATCATACGAAAATCAAATAAAAATTTTAAATCTTAATTTTCCTGAACAAATTTTTTTAATGTTGCAATTAAATAGTTTAGATTCTATATTTTAATTAAGAAACTAAAGATTTAATTAAGAAAATATGTTTTATGAAAGCTTACTACTTTGAATATTTAATCTTTTAAAAGATTCAAGGACACATGACTACCAGTTCCTTATCTTTAATTAGGACTTATTTTTTATATACATTCATTATTATATTTCAGGATAATAATTTACTTAAATTAATAATTTATGCCAACTCAATAACAGTTATATAACTATTGTTAAAATTTCAACATAGTTAGTATATTAGGAAGCTTATATAAGCAATTCAACCCGAGGTAAAGAAACGCGTTCTGCATGAATGAGCTTAGTCATATTTCAATCATTATCGTTATTATCAATGCCATACAAATATAGAACAAATAGAACAAGCATACACTTACAGATTGTTAATAGAGGCTTTTCTATGATAGTAGAATAATGATGAGCTTTATCCATTTTTAATTATCATAAGTATAATAAGCAATAAGAAGAATTTACTACAAATTAAATCTAAGCTTCACTTATCTCATGTTTTATATAAATAAATGATCTTATATCCTTTTAAAGAATATAAAATTGTTAATTATTGTTAAGATAAATTTGAAAATAAAAATAAAAATAGCAGTATGTTTAAAGCATGATAAATAAGTGACAAAAGTTGTAGCAATTTAAAAATAACCCATGTTTTATGATAAAAAGTGACCTTGTATTTAGAATATGAAATTGTTGATTGTTGTATCACTAAAAGTGAAAACATGTACAGAAAAGCAATTTAACAGCTGAAAAATATATCTTATTCAAAAATAATCTCGCAAGAAAGGAAATTATTTGAATAATTTTGAATTACATTGAAATAGTAATTATTAATAAAATTTTAGTTTAAGGAAGTTTAAAAAGTGTTAAAAATAATTATTTTATTAAAACGTATAAAATATTTTTGGCATTATGAGAATATGTTTTTGAATTATTTTGAAAATTATTTTATTCAAACAGTAGTTGTTTTGCGGAATTGTGTGTGGAATTATTTTATATTTTCAAAATAATAATAGAAATTCAAAATAAAAATTTCAAAATAATAATAGAACCAAAATAATAGAAATTCTTTTTCATATATTTTAGGGTTCATTCAATCAAATAACCATTAGCAATTATAAAAAATAGATAAAATAAAAATTGTTTCGAATTTGAACTTAAACTTAAAAAAATTTATAGCGAAGATTTTTTGAAAAAAATGCATAAATTAAAAGTATCATTTATAATTAAATTTAATTATGTTAGAAAAAATTCAAATCAGTTTTAAATGTTAAACGAATATCAGGATACAAAATAAAAATAGTTCTTAAACAAACTAAATTCAAATGCAATTTAAAATTAATTTGAAACATTTTATAAATTATTTACGTCACAGAATAAATATTTTTATCTTAACAATTGTATAAAATTTTGCGTTTTATTAGTTTAGATTTTAATATTAAAACAATTAACACTATTTAATAATTAATAAGTTTTTTCATAAATCTTGGTATCAGTTACTTAAAATTTAATAGAATTAAGTAAATTAAATAGTTAAGTTAATACTTTTAATATTTCGATGATTTTAAGAGAGCAGTGATATATTTTATAAACTTTATAGCGAAGATTCTCAAAAAGATCCCAATATATTACAAGAATTCAAAAGCATAGTAAAAATTTCACAGATTTTTTATTTGTTTATATTGATTTAAATTTTAATTCATCTTTCAAAAACTTCATGTACGCAGTTGAATAAATTTTTAAAATGAATTAATCTCTCTTTAATTTTTTAAAATGTTTTGTAGAAAGAAAAATTTTAAATTTCTTTTCGCCATTTTGTTAAATTAAAATTTTATGTTCAAAACTTTCATTCTAGAGTAATTTTTTTCATTTTTATTATTCAAACTTATATGAGACAGTAAATTAATTAAATTAAGGAATCGAGGAACATTTTATTTCTATTATAGATAATTTAAGGTTATCGAGAAAACTTAAACCTTGTTTTATATAACTAATTCACAATATGTATTTTAATGTCTTCATTTGATTGTTTTTTAATCATTTTCCATATATATTTACGACGTAAAGATTTTATTTTATTTTTATAAAATTATTATTAATGACAATTATGTACCCTTATTGAATTGTTATTTATTGAATAACTATGAGATTCACTCACACCATACATATTATTGAAATATTTAATTTTAAATAGCTAGTTGCTATACTTTTTGAAAAATTCATAGAAGAGAATGGAACGTTTTATTTTATGATGTTTTAACCTGAATAAAACCTATATGTTCGTCCCAATTTTAAAAAATTAAAACAACTATTCTATTATTTTAGGAGAAGAAGGACGAGTATATTGCTTTTCAAAACGCAGATTAATACCAATTATTGAATACATATAGTGCTGGTGCAATATTTATTAATCGTAGCAATGTTTTTATATTAAGTAATCTCAGAAGTTAGTTAAAAACAATCCTTTGCAATTTAAAAAATTCCTCTAATGTCAGTCAAAAATTTGATTTAAATTTTAAGAAAGTTTATGCAAAATCATTATTTTATACGAATTTTTAAGAAACATAATTATAGAAATTATAATTTTTCTTCTTTGATTATAAAATGCTAAAATTGTGATTCTTAATAATTAAAATAATAACTTCCAGCATTTCAGCTCTAAAATAATCATGAGTTTAGAAGTATAAGGTTTGAGAAGAAAATTCATTTCGTCAGTTTTAATTTTAATCAATTCATAAATTGAAGTAAACTTGTTATGAAATGTGAAAATGAGCAATTTTAAAATCTGAATATGAAAATGTAAGTGGAAAATCGTATTTCTATTGGATTAAATAATATAAAAATTTAAACACACAACAATTTATCTCTTAATCAGTTAAAAATTATATAGCTTCAAAAGAAAATATTATATAATACTGTATATCACTTAGTTGAGGTACATCAAAAGCAAAATGTATTTTAAGCACGTTTTATGAATCAATGTAATTCACTTGTTTGATTGAATTAATTAAGTAGTGCATATTACGATTAATGATTGAATTTTATTGTTTTTAAATGAAAGAATTTATAAGGATACATTGTGATCTATAATTATGAGGCAACTATTAATTTTAAGTGGATCAATAAAAATTCAAGCATCAATTAATTTCGCCTTTTTTTCCCCAATAAGTCACATTTAAAATTACAATAATAAAATTAATTTTTTTTAAATTGCAGTTAAAATAAAAATACACCAAAATAAAGCAAATATAAAGTATATTTTTTGATAATCATTTGTCTTGAAGACATTTTTCTCAGAACGGCTAAATGAATGATATGCATTTTATCATGTGAAGTTATCTAGGATATTTCTTCTGATCTTTTTTATTATTTTGTTCACATTTCTTATTTTTCTTTTTATTACATTTTCTAAAATATTTAAATGCAGATATAATTCAAATTCGCAACTTCAAACCACGTAATTTTCATAATTTTCTAATTTCTATTTTGTTTAATCAGAGTTCTGTTTTTCACTTAGCGGAATTTTTAAAGCTAAAGGACAGACAAACGTTTTTCTTCGAAATAACACAAGGTTTCTATAGAAAGGAATTTAAATTTTCTACAAAAGTTAAATTCAAGAAAAAATGATAAGGTCTTGATATTTCAGAACCAAAGTATGTGAAAAATATTTCAAAATTAATTAACTAATATATTGGAATTATGAAGTATATAGAAATGCTTTCTTTTTAAATATGATATAAAAATTGGTTGTTTACATAAAATAAATCAAAATGATGTTTAATCATAATTATTTGTTTTTTAAATTAGCACATTCATCCTTATAATAGCGTAATGTTAAGATATTTAATAATGTAATATTTATAATGTTTAATCTCAGTGTGCAAACAAATTTTCATATTATAAGTGAAAATATTCTTCAAGCAGTAAATCGTTGTTTCCTAAGTAAAATGAATCTCAATTGAAAGCAGATGTTTTTGTTCAAATAAAAGCATAGATGAATTTCTCAAATGTATCGAAGGAGATATTTATTGCAATTTTGTGAAGTATTAGGTAGTTTCATTTGGGATTTTAATAACTATACAGATTTTCCATTTATGTAATTCCTATAAATTGATGATTTAAGCGAGATAATATCGAAGTCGAGAAATATGATTATGGTAGTGTTTATTAATTTCTTCACTTGAGTTAGTTAACCTAAAAATTATATTAAAATCTACATTGTATTAATTTATGAGTTACCATTTATCCAAGTAAAGCAATATTAATTAATTGTCTTTTTTACTTTTTGAGCTACCATTTTTTTTGCTCATCAGTTCATTTCTTTTATTATATACATGTGTTACAAAGATATTTTTAAGGAAGCTTTATTTTGTTTTTAATTTGCATTTGTGCTTTAGTCGATGGCGCGTTTTTACAAAAATTTCACTTAATCAAATAATTTTCCTAAAAATTAGCCAACTTCTAGTTCAAGATGTCATCAACTTGTTTGCTTCTAATGAGAATTTTATTTATGTGTCCCAGTTATTACTAGTTATTTGCTTTAACTTTCTTTATCTTACTTTGCATGTTTTTCTTGAATATCTTCACATATTTGTAGCGTTTCCTGTAAAATTCTGCCTAAATTTCTAAAGGAAAATCGCGTTTTGCACATATATTTCAGTAACAATATCATTTCACGTGCGCGCAGCGCACACACAATTTGAGTATTTGTGAGTATATACATTGACATTTATATCTGCGTTTTATATAAGACTTCACTGTAATAAAATAACTTTCTGACTATAAAAGTCAAATATTTTAAAGGTGCAATAAGAATGAGTTTTAATAACTGTTTTTTTTAAATGCAATAAAAAGTTTTCCTTCTTAACTTCTTAAATGATGATAACTCAGTTGGTTTTTACTAGAATGCGCCGTTAACATTGTAATTCGAGTTTTAAAGTTTCATTTATATAATTTGGCATCTAAAATTGTAGTTTTGAAGCAAAAAGTGTTTTTGTTAACAGAAATAGTCTAATTTTCATTTTTCTAGAATAGTTTATGAAACAAGGCTTATGTAAATGAAGCAACATTTTGTGGTGGAAGCTTAATTGGCCATTAAATTTCCTTTATGATCGTGAGAACGATCTTCGGGTCTATCAAGGACACTTATCTTAAGAGTCTATACTTAAGTATTTGTTGCACAATTTAATAGATATTGCTTTTTCTGAAGATGGGAGAAACTTGTAAATGTGAGCGCTGTAGTTTTATCTTTTGACAGATATGCAAAGTAAGTCATTAATTAGTAAATAATATGTATATTTATTATCAATTTTTGCATGCTGTCATGTCAATACTTCAATTTAAAAATTCACACATCAATTTAAAAATTTTAAAGATAAGCTCTGTCATTCAAGTGACGGATCTGTAAAACTGCACGTATCATCACTACATGCCAGAAAATGGAGAAATTGTTTTAAGCTGTTGTGTCTCATAGATAGTATCATGATTCAATATCAGAAAAGAAAATTAAATAAACTTAAATTGCATATAGCCCATGAAATATACACTAACAAAAGATAAAAAAATAATGCTATAATATATGAAAGAACAAATAACTTTTCTGAGAGTTCTACAGGATCAAAAAAATAAACAGTAAAAAATTATTTAGTTTTTTTTATCTAATATTATATAAAGTATTTTTTAAGGCCAGTTCACTTAATAAACTAGGCAGATACGAACAGATAAGAACGTTTATGACCATAGTATTAATTCATGTATAGGAGTGTTTATGACCATTAAATACGTGGGAATTGATTTAGAGTTGTTTTTACTGAGTAAAATATTTTAAATTATTATTTGTATGTGTAATCTTATTATTTTTCTCATTATGTGCCTATTTATTATGAAAACAGAAATTGAAATTTTAACAATGATTTTTAAAGATAGCTTTGAGTTTCAGTAGCATTTTAATTCTTTCTTTTTAAGGTTTAAAAAAAAAACATGCCCTGCAATTTTAAATACAGAATTCCAATACTAGCGTCTTTTGGCATCATTACGGCCGTTGTGGGAATAGTGATGTACTTAGTATTTCCATTCATCATGGAGTCTGAAATAAGAAAGGTATGTTTATACTTTATTTTTCGTTTAGATATTGAAAAATTATTCAAATGCGTTTTAAAGTTTGTTTTTGTTTATTACATTTGCGCAGCAAGGTAATACATGGAAAATGATCTCGAAATCGTTCGCATTGTCTGGTGAGGATTTTTAGCTTCTTAATTTATTATGTTCTCCATTCAGGTTACTGGTAACAGAAACCAATTGTGTTTATAACCATTTATTACAGATATAGTTATATTGTTTGTATTAAAAATTTATGAGAATTGATTTTATTTTTTTCCAATAGAGACGGATAAAAATAAGCGCAATAAAAATTTTTAATTCCTCTTAAATGTAAATTTGTTCCTTTTCGGTAATGAACATTAATGTATGTGTGTGTACACATTGTTTAAACTCATTTTTAATACTAGTTACATCACAAAAGAAAACTAATTTTTCATGTGAATTTTTTAACTAATAAGTAAATAGGTAATCTTTTACTTAAAATTTCTGTAATTACAAAATTAGAATTTATTTTCTACTGTTGAGTAGAAAGGAAAAGTATTAATAATAAATAAGATAGTTAGATATCTTAGTCAAATCATCTGAATATATTATCGATTTTGTAATACAATATCTCTTTGATAATACTGAATATTTATACAATGTGGTTGTAAAATATTGCAGAATATAGCTCAATAAGTAAGTGACAGTAATATATTGTGAATAGTGTATAAAAAATGCATGCCTGTTTAACTGCTTTCATTTACTTTTCACTTATATAATTATTTTGTTTCAATAAAATTACTTTAAAAATTTTAGGATCAAAACTGAGTTTTCAACCTGTCCTTACTCATTATGATTTTAATTTATAATTATAGTTTTGAACGCAATTTATTATGTAGAATATTTATGATTAGGAAGCTAAAATCCAACCAAATTTTGTGGTCTTTAGCTTCTTGTAGAAAATATATACGTAGCTTATGAAGAAAAAAAAAAATAAAAATTTGAAAAATAGCTCTATTTATAATAGTATTTTTGTAAAGATATTTATTACTCATTTAGTTTTTCAAAAAACACCGTCTTACACCACAAAATAATTTTATGTATAAACCACTTAAAAATAAATCAAATGAGGTGGGGAATGATTAAAAATATACTTCAATTACAAAGTTGTTAAATACTGAAGTTGAGACTCCTTGCATTAGCGTTCTAGTGAAGACCTTTAAGGGATGTATTGTGAAAAGCTTAAACACATGCGTTGAACTGGACAAAAATAATAATTTTTCAAAAAAGAGGAAAAAATAGAGAATATAACTATTTTTTAATTTAAAAATTTTACATTATAGTATTATATATAGAACTGATACAGTTTTCTCTATTCCTAGCATTAGTGAGAGTTTGAGAAAGGTAATAGAAAGATATATGAATCCGTTGTTGGAGAAAAGAAAGTTCTTTAAAGAAATGTTATATCGTTCAAATTAATTGCATTGCTGCATATAGTACTTGATAGTAAATTCTGATTAGCATTAATCATAGTTTTAATTATTTACAAATGCTGTAATCAAACTTTCAAAGTTTAGCATAAAATATGTTTTAAGTTAATAAGAGACCAACATACCGGTAAAATTTTCATTTCATTCTATTCCACCGAACTGAATTTAATGCGGACAAAATTTTGGAAGATAAATAGAATATAGATGTTCACAGTGAAATTGTATAGTTATTGATCTAATTAATCAGATAGCGAATATTTTACAATGATGTCAGTGTATTTAAGTTTATAAATTGAAGATTTCAGAATGAAAATTCCTTTTCATTTGCATTTTATTTTAACTTAATATTTTATGTTTATATTAGATTAACCTTTGCTATGACACCTATTTTCAAATCTTCAGCTTTCATATTTATCTATGGTGGTTTAATTTTCAACTTTTCAAAGTAAAATAAATAACAAATTAAAACACGCTCTTGAATCTTAAAAAACTTCATTTTCTCATGATTTGACGTTGAAGAATAATATTTAAGTATATTATTGTAGTTTGATAAATTGATTAAACAATAATCTCTTAATTTCTTTTCATCGTTTTTTATATGTTTTGTCATGTTTTTATTAATGATGAAACTAATGAAATGTGTAATCATTAAATAAATTACATAAATAAAATACCAGCAATTGCTTAATAAAATACAATAAATAATTTTTTAAAAATATAAATTAAAACTACACCATTATTTTACTGAAAAATTAAATAAAAAGAAAGATTAAAGAAAGAGTGAGATGAATATGCTTATAATTTTTCTGCGTCTTTATCTGTGTTACATATAAGTTTTCTTACTTCTTTTATTACATAAATATTTTATCTGTCATTTCACTCCAGAGTTATGAATTTATCAGCTGTGATGTATGACTAGAATTTAAATTACAATCGAATTTTTGTAACAATATTCCATTTACTTCTTTATGTGTCATGCATATTTTCCAGCGACCTCCCTTTTTGATTTCATAACGTCCTTTTATATTTATGTAAAATTTCTGGTTATGTTTTAATTTTTACTATTTAATATTTAAACAACGTTTTCTCCGTCTAATTTTAAAATGCTAAATACACTACTAAGCTTAATATTATAATTAAGCACAATATTATCATATGTCTTTCTAAACTATATCATCAAGAAAAAAATAATTAATAACACTTTTTAATTTGAATAAATTTGAAATAAAATTAAATAAATTTTTGGAACATTTGCATTTTAATTACTTACTTATTACTTACTTTACTTAAAATGGATAATCTCTACAATTTATATACATTTCAAAATTGATTTTTTTAAGTTAAAGAATTACAAATTTCAAAACGGGATGTTGGTAGCCCTCTGTTTCCTCATTAATATTTAAAAAAATGTAAACTGCTTATAAATAAAATGTTTATAAGTTTAATTAATCACTGTATGCTATACAGTATTAGGATTATTTAATAAATTATTCATAGTTTAATTTGCAATAATAATTTATAAATAAAGATCTATAGAACGATAACTATTATTTTTTTTGTTAAAAAATTATTTTCGGTTAGGTTTTACATCTTCCACTTATTACTACGGTTTTTATGCTACATTTACTATGGTTTATAATATAATAATTCTTTCACTAAATTTTTGCCTCAATATTAAAAAAATTTGAGTTGTATCTTATGTGGTATATCCTAATTCAGATGCTAATGTCATTATCTTTGTGCAGGTAGCGTGTCATTCATTTCTCTGATAATAGATTGGTCTGTTGATGAAGTTCTTATCTTATTCATTTTATTACTTTTTACTAATCTAATAATTTTCCCTAAATTTGTATCTAAATAGGAAAAGATGTGAGTTGTATCTTACGTGGTGTATCCTAATTCAGGGATTGATCAAATGATTCTTGCTCGAAGATTGTCCTCCATTTCCAATCTTTCTGGTACTTGATTGATCTGTAGGTGACCTTGTCGAGCACAATTTGTAATAATTTTGAGCAAATTCAATACGATTTATATTGTTTCAAATCTGACTAACAAAAATATTGTCAGCAAATATTGTAGCTATTACTTCAGAACAAAATGATCTTGTATTCACTACTTGGAAAAAATTTTCTATCTTTTTTACTGCAAGCTTCGCGATCTTTATTAATAGCAAAGAATATGAATTTCAATATATGGTTACTTTTCTTCTCCCGGAAAATCTTTTTAAATAGAAATAAATCCAAAAGTACTCAGATGATGTCTTATCTTATCTTTTACAATCTTAAAAACTCCTCCAAAGTGGTGAAAAACTGGTTTACAAATTAAAGTCTTGAACTAACTGAATCAATCACATGATTCCAATCCAACTGAATACTTTTAAGAAACGTCAGAAGTAAATTTGAAATTAAAAGTATTCTTTGAAAGCTCATAGATTATTCCCATATATTACTTCAGATTGCAAATTTTCTTAAATTTACCCATAATTGTTCCCATACTGCTTAACTAAACGGTTAGTCGAATTCTGTCTTTTAGTTCCACTGTTTGTTGGTTTGATTCCTATGCTTATGGTGGTTCAGAATCCTCTTTAAATTGCTTGTTCTATTCGGGTTATCTCTTATGCTAAAAATTGATCATTGAGAGAGAAAAATAAGGAAATAATCCCACACTTTTCCAATGCACTGAGGAAAATATAGGTTCTATTTCATGCCAACTTACACAGTTGGGCATTAAAATTATAATACCGTGAAACGAATAAAAAAGACAGTTATTATACTAAGCAGTATAGTATAAGGACAAAACTATTAATTCAAGTAGAGAAGGATTTTCAAATGGATATGAAGTTAATCCAAGCAGCTGCCACACTTGATAGTTTTTTGGTGCAGTTTGTTTATCCATAAGCCTTGCGTCATTAAACCCAACCAACCCGTAACTGCTTAAACGAATCTTATTCGGTTAGGCATGGAGTCAAATTAGGTTTGGATAGTAGAAAAAAGACAACTTATTACAAGGCATTTTAAGTCTATATTACCTTTCATCAACAGTAGAAGCCGGAGAGAAATTGTGAGGCAATCTCTCAGAAATCGATAATCGATAACTAGATGTTTTCAGCTGATGAAAGGTCTGGAGACCATTCAAGTCAGGACAGCGACCAAATACCCTTTATGTCGAGGAAGTCAAAACACGAAGAACAGCATACGCTCTTGCATCTTGAAGATAGATAAATAGCAATGTAAAGGAACCTTGGTCTATTCAAATCGGTTATTGGGTTTAACATCTTTAACATCAATGAAGCAATTAACATCATAGTGTCATGCGCGTCGGCTGAGGACCACTTTCAACTATTTTTGGAAAAATAATTTTTACAATGATGGGTCAGTAATGTCTACAGAATCTTAAGTAATAGGATCTGCATTACATTTCTTCATGAAAATAAATTTAATATACACTTAATTTTATTAAAATAGAAGTATAACACGTTAAAATGAAAATAATATTGTTAAATAATAAAAAAGGTAGAAGAAAAGAAGATGATCAAAGTTAAGCATCTTATATTATGTATAAAATAAAAGTCAAAATCAGTCACTAATATTCGTTATAAAAATTGGAATAATAAATGAATTGGTGCAGATGATATTCATTCAACGGTTATGGCTATTTTAATTCTGAATATGTACAAAAATCTTTTGATTAGTCACGTTGATTCTGTTGTCTTTCTTGGCACAGTTTAGTTCATTTAGTGAAGAGGAGTTGTAGTATAAACATTATTGTCCTTTGATGTTGATGTATAATTTTATGAAAGCCGTATGTTTACGAAAAATATCCTTTTATTTGGAAATTTTTTGTTAAAATACACTTATTTATATAATGTAGTAAAGTTCCTAGTTGTCCACACGAGTAAAAAATCTTATCGTCCTCTTTATTTATAAAAGTATCCGGGGAATAGTCCCTGAATTGTCATCTAGTAATTGATCAATATATTTGTAGATAAATACTTTGCAGACACAGTTTTAAAAAAGATTGTTGGTCCATACTCTAATAGTTAGATTATCCCATCAGTATTGCATGATATCGAAAAACCTCTGATACAGGATATCTTTGAGGTGCCATGAAGATAATTTTAAATGTTATTGGTAAGTGGTTTGTCTTGTAATTGGAAAGCTCATTTCCCATTGTGCCTACGTTGTCTTTGGTCCGGGAGTGTGGTAGATTATTTTTATTACAGCCTATAAGATGCTGGAATTCATTTATAATTGGTGATGCCGTGGATTAAGTAATAAAAGTAATAATAAAATACTGTCTGTTCAAATTGTAACATTAGTAAATTCACAGTTGTTTACATAGATTACTACTTTGTTTATGAAGAGATTTTCTCCGTGACGAAAAATAGAGACCTGGCTTTCTCCTCCAGCTCATCTCTGGTACAGTAGGTCAAAACCAGGAGGAGCATTACAATTTGAGGCTGGCAGACAAAACCAAACGGCTATCACAAGACTTTTCAGTGGGCACCTGAAATGCATGTCCTTTGAATCCGGCCGTAAAGTCTTTCCAACGTGTCCCAAGTGCCATCTGCTGCCGGCTTCCCCGCATCATATTCTCGATTGCTTGGGGCTCACTTTAGAGGATGTTTGCAACAGCCCTCTCCTGGTGCTTGACTTTGCTGGGGTGCATGGAATCATGGATTTGATCTAGCTGCCGCTAGATCCTGAAGGATTGGACACAACACAACAACAACAACTTTGTTAGATTACCCTCGCTTCCACCTGATGAACTATCTTGAAAATAAAAAGCATTGAAAGTTACTTTGAAGACAGGGCACAAGCACTTGAGTTAAGATATATACTGATAGTATCCAAAATACTGTCCATCCGAACTAGAGATGGATATTTCGTAAGAAAGACCACGGTTCACCAAATCAATGGATGTGCATACAACCATTGATTTGGTGAGCTATGTCATGATACAAATTCAGAACTTTGAGATACCAATTGATCATAACTATCTTATATTTTTTGGGATTAACTATAAATATTGTTTAGTATATTTAAAATTATAGCTACATTTGAACATACCTATTTCTTCTTCATTAGAATTTTTGATTTTAACCCTTCCTCAAAGACGTAAAATGTTTGCTATATTCTATATAAAAAATAGTTCTAAAACTCTTAAGAAAGTAATATTGACTTTATTTCATTTAAATAATTTAAAATAATTGTTCTTAATTTTGTAAATGGATTAGATATTACTTATATCTTTTTCGCTTAACATAATCTAAAATGAAACAAAAAGGAGAAATTTTGGAAAAAAAATTAAATTGAAATTCCTTCTTTCTTTGACAATATATATTACAATTATAATCATATTACAATCTACTGCTATTGATTTTAAGATTTCTTCCATGCGTTTAATTGTTCTTAATACTAAAATTTCGATATTTTTGTTTTTTTTTGTAAACGGAGCTTAAATCTAAATAAATATTCTAAAAATGAAATTTTGGTTAGCCATCCATAACTTAACTTTTACTTACTTAACATTCTTCTCTGCTTAAAAAATTAAGTGATATTTTACAGCTTTCAGTTCGTGCGAGTGAATGACTCTAACATAAATTTAAATTTCGAGGACAACTTATGTTACTTAAAATGGAGTATGAGTGCAACATATGCTATTTTTGGAAATCAGTATTGCATAATCAGGTAATACCTACTTTCAGCGGATAATCATGCAGTGCTTTGTGAATAGAAATTAAATTCAAGGTCAAATATACAACAAAAAAAAACTTGTCTGGAAATGCCAAAATCTACAAAAAAAAATTATTGAAGGTTGCATTTAATAATAGGTATTCATTTTCTGGGGTTATTGGTTTCATTCATCAAATAAATAAAAATGCATATATCAAACGCTTTTGTATAAAAAATATAAAAAATAGAGCAGTGTATTTGCATAAATAAAAATTCTTAGAATTTTTTCACGTTATAATTTGAATGTAAAATTAAATACTGTGAAAAAGATTAATACACAACACACTTGAAATATGGCGAAAAAGTTAAATGATAGCATTCTTACAGAATGGTGCTTTAATTTTTATTGTTATTTTTAGAAAGGGAATATATATACATACAATTTATATACTTTCAATCACATTGCTATATAATTAATAAATAATTTTTAAGTATTCCATTAGTATCTTTCTAAATCGTAAATGAAGAATAATTTTCTTGAGGATTTAACTAATATTATACATTAAGAATATTTTTATAAACTCTCATTATCAGTTAACAATTATGAGTTAATAAATATGAATACAAATTGATGATACAAATGAATGAAAATATGAACTACAAATTAATTTAACTGCTAAAAATTGATGTAAGGGTTTTAAACACATAAAAGGTATACCAATAATTTTTAGTATTCAATAGTTTTTTGAAAAAACTTTTCATAGAGTGTTGGCCATATTCATTTGTAACAAGAAAAGAAATTTGGAGAAATCATCAGAAGAAATTTGTGCAGGGAGAAATTCTGCAGCAGCTATATTCAACTTTTGCGAGGTACCTTTAAAAACAGAATGGTCTTATTCCTAGATGAGGATGAATTCTGATAATGTTTGAAAAATCTAATAAAATTATTTCTTTTCTGGAATCATTATTTTACTTATATCACAAATTTATACCTCACCATTAGTAAGAAATGATTTAAATTTATCAAAGTTTTTATAAGTTTTCAAGATTTGTATTTTCTCTTTAACTTAGATCCAAACTGCAGTGTTGTTGAGATGGTTCACTTTCTTGCGTTCCTAAATATTCATTAGAAGGTTAACACGCAGCTTTCATATCATTAATTTAATTAAATTAATAAACCATTTGTACCAGCACCCTTTATACTCTGGGAAATACAACTATGTTTGTTAAAAAGTAAACTTGCAGATCTTTTACAATAATTGATTGAAATTAGCAAGGCACAATAGACGAACATGTTTTTAGTTGAAATTGATTTAATAATCAGAATTCAGTTGCTAAAATTAGGTGCTGCGAATTGTAAGCCGAACATAGAAGGCGTAACAGAAGAGTACTGAATGTAAGATAAAAATATTGTACGTAATATCATTATATACAGTTGTGTAGTATAAATAAAATACATGCATTTTGTGATGGATTATTGGAGCTTGATTACATCATTGTTAAACATTAGGAATGAAATTATCCGTTTCAGAAGTTTATAATTATTCATTACAGAATCTTTATAGCTCCAGAAATTGACTATTGAAGCTGTTCATTATGTTTGATTACAACATCGGCAAACATTATGAATGAAATTATCCATTTCAGAAATTCGTAATTATCCATTACAGAAGCTTTATAGTCTCAGAAACCAATTTTATACTTTAAATCGCGCTATTTAAAAATGATTGATTAATTTATTGATGAAAAATTTAATGATGTTGATTGCTTTGTTGTTGATGGTTATTCAATGACTCATTGTTAATAAAGGTGAAATCCATAAAATGCTTAAAATGTTGTGTTCACAGTTATAATAATTATAATTTTTAGTAATAAAATCTTGATGTCCTGATTTTATAAATAAAAATTAATTTGATATACCTTATATAAGTACTTTATTGTTTCTTTAATGGTACATTTATCGCTAGATTTTTCTAATTTTACAAATAAAAGTTTTTTTTAAAAAGGAATAGAAAGTCATCTAGTAGCCAAAAAAACTGGTTTAACTTTGATTTCAATACATGATCCAAATTATTTGATGACATAAATTGGCATTTAAAAAAATCAGTAAACAATGCTTGTATATTAAATGAAGTTAATAAGAACTATTATAATATACATTAATTAAGACATAAATAGATGTTTCTAAAGATTATTAGCATCACAATATTTGTTCATAAAAATTTTCAAAATAAATACATTATAATATATGATAGCAAACAGAATAAACTAGAATGTTTTAAAATTATCAGTAGAGAGAATTTCGTAGCTAAATATATAGTGAAATCTATAGTGTTAAAAATGAAGTTTCTTAACAATAAATGAAAAATCCTGATGTAAATAATATGATAAAATAAAACTGTCCTTTTAATGTAATCTATATAATAAAATTGGTGACAAGATGTCTATTTTAAGTAAAAATTTTTAAATGCTGCTATATAATATATTGTAATTTGTTAAATGACTTAAAAGCATTTTGTATCATATTTAAAACTTAGCTTGTTCATTTAGCATAACATTAAGATTTTATTCATAAAATATATAAATAATATTATAGAAGAAAGCGTATTTTGTGCAAATAATGAAACCTTTTATTCTAAGATGTCTCTATTTTGAACAAAAATTAAAATAATTGCAATATTAAAATAATTAGCATATTTTAACAGAGGAATATTTGCATAATATTTTTATTTTAATCTTTTGTTTTTAGTTTTATGGTGGTATAATCAATGATTTAAAAAAATTTCTGACAAATTTTGATTTTCAATATAGATATATTGTAAATTTGTTTTTATACGAAAAATTAAATCTCAAAGATAATAAAATATTTTTACATTTTAATTGATGTTATTTTGTCAGTACGTTTGTAAGTAGTAAATGTAAGTGCAATTAGTGGTAATTTATTTCGAAAATTTTCATATTAGTTTGTATATTAAAATATTGTAAAAGATCATGAAACAAAAATAGAGAGAAATTATGTTTTGATATAATTTTTTTTGCAGTTAGTATATGTTTTTTTTATAGAAATAAGCTTACTTATTTAAAAAAAACTTTTTGAACTTTTGATCTTTAAAACATTGACTTCTTAGTAACTCTTAGTTCATTTCCCAGAATAATAAAACATAGCTTAAATATTCATAATTAATTTTTTATTCAGATTCTTTCATATTTTGGTGTTATTAAACTGAATTTCTCGATAATTGTAATATGTGAATTAATTATTATTTCCTTATAATGAAATATTAACGCAGGCGTTATAATTTCTTCTTACTGAAGAAGTAATCAAGCAATTTGAATGTCTTTTTATTTACAATTTATATTTTCTATTTATAAGAAAATATTTATTCTTACAGATTCCATTCTGTGTGGTAACATGATTTACAAACCACACATTCACTGAATATTTAGAGCTATAATTTTTCTAGTTAAAATATATTTCAATCTGTTTTTTAAACAAGGGTATTTATTATATATTTTAATTCTGGACACTGAGTATAGAATTTAGATCAGTTAATATACGAACTAATAGAAAAATTGCTGGAAAATAAATTTTTTATTACCAATTCTGATTTAGCATTTCAACATTAATTTGGAGCCTTTATTCTGTAAATGTATTTCTATATGACTTTGAAGACAAGAACACAAGAATTACATTAGATTTAAGCAACGTTTCTTTGATATAAATTTCAAATAAGACAAAAATTTTTTTAGAGGCTGGTATTGAAAGAAGGCACAGAAGCGTACAAGAATTGGAAGGATATTCCAGTTCCCATATATATACATTTCTATTTTTTCAATGTCACTAATAAAGAGGAGATATACAACCTTACAAATAAACCTATCCTTCAACAACTTGGCCCTTATGTATTCAGGTAAATCCTTTTATTTGCTCCTTACTTTATAAGAAGTTTTATAGTAAAAAGTATCGTAATAAAAATTTATTTTGAAAATGTCCATTATATGCGTTATTCTATCCTAAAATTGCATCATACATACATGCTATTATCGATAGATGGTATTGCGACTAGAATTAAATAAGTTTGAAATGAGTTCATATGTTAAGCATTTTCTCTATCGCTGTGTAGTTTTCATTAATTATGTGGTTGAAAAATAATATGCAATAATGTCAAAAAAATACAAGGATGTTATAGCTTAGCAACAAGTATAGTAATAATTTTTTAATTTTATCATACTTAATTTGTGAGTTTTTAGATTCTCTATAGCAGTTTAAGTAAATGATAGCTGTATTTTTTATAATAATTTTAATTATTTCCTGTGTTAACAGTTTTGTTACAATTACAGAAAATAATTTTTTTTAATAAATTGTGATATTCCTTGGTAAAAAGAAAGAAGTACCCTAAGAATGATGCAATCATATTCAAACTTGTAAATCATTAAGTTCTCAATTTGATTTTCATCCGTTGATTCTCACGATGACATAAAGTTCTGAAGTAACGAGAAGAATTCTTACTGCTAATCGCTGCTTGTATGGACTGGGAACTTTCTTAAAAACGAAACTGATCAAAAGATCTACAAAATCACGCTATACCAAATCATCAGTTCTCCAAACGACCAGTTCTCACTTATGGATGCGAAATCTGAACTTTAACAAAGACTCAGTCAAATCAAATTGCAATATTTGAACGAAAAGTCCTAAGAAAGATTTTTGGCGCTGTCAATGAGAATGGAGTCTGGAGGCACAGATACAATTTCGAGCTCTGCAGACTTTTTAAAGAAGCTGACATCGTCAATTATATTAAAATATGTCGCTTGAGATTTGTGGGCCATATCAGTCGAATGGACCCCTCGTCTTTGACTTCAAGAATTTTTAATTATATGCCCATTACAAGCAGATCTATGGGTTGGCTCAAACTTAGATGGACTGATTGTGTAGAGGAGGACTTTAAAGAGCTGAAAGTGGCAAATTGGAGAACTGTCACCTACCGGAGAACACAATGGAGGAGTGCTCTGAGGAAAGGCTTGGTCCACCCCGGGCTGTCGTGCTGAAGAAGAAATTCTCTAATTTAACAATTTGGATAAACTGTCTAAGTTTAGATGTAGAGCAATATTTGAAACGCACACACGCGTACAGACATTATATTATATTATAAAAATAACTGAAATGGTGCTTATTTTTTTTTATTAATCACTATACAGAACGGTACAGTAAATGAAAAAAAATTGGAACTACGTTATAGGTAGGAGGGAAGGCTGACAAGAGTAAAAAAATACCGCCTTTAAAAGGAAATGTTGTCTGTAATTAGTATAGTGAGTTTTTTTATACTCTTGTTTTTTATAGGGAAAAGAGAGAAAAGGTTGGAGTGTCTTTCTATCCAAATGGAACGCTGTCATATAAGCAGGTCCGTTATTGGTTTTTTGATGCCGACAAGTCTAATGGATCACTCGATGACCAAATTATAACATTAAATGTGCCTATGGTGGTAAGATGTATTTCATAATTAATCAGTTATATATACGTGATATAAAATACATTAAATTTTATATCAGGTACCTTTTATATCACACCTCGTACCTTTTGTATCACACACCTCATATATCACACACATCGTACCTTTTGTATCACACACCTTATATTAATAAAAGTAGTTAATATGTCCTAATTTCTGTAAGAAATTCAGAGTAAAATCCGGATGAGGAGAAAAATAGCTTAAAAAATTTAAAATTTCATGATGATGTCGTCCCAGTACAACAGGGTTAGCAAGAAATAAGTTTCCCACTTCAGAGGGCTGTAGAATACGTTCTATTTATCCAAATGAGATAAAATTTGAACTACAGTTAAATCAAATAATGCGCTTAATATTTATTGAAAAAAAAAACAAATAGTACATAATTTCGCCGAAAGATGGCGCTATAATACTAATGGTATTTATTTGCATATACTGAAAATATGAAAAGTCATTTGCTTTACAGGGCATGCCTATTAGCATTATCTTTGGGTAAAAAAAGGTGGAATCTGAACGAGCATTAGTTACTTCTCTGCACATCATGCCTTCTTTGCAAGAAAAAGCGCTACTTGTAAAATTGTTCTACCAGAACCAGCAGAACTCAGTTGCAGCTGTAAAAGAATTTCGCCGTATGAAGCAGATACGAAGAGGTCCCATGTCTCCATGTGTGTTACGCAAGATGATGCACAAATTTGAAAGAACTGGACAACTTGCAATTCTTCCCGGTAGAGGACGAAAACCAATCCAGTCTTCTAGCGTCGAAAATGTGGTTACCGCGGTCGTTGAAGCCAGCAGTCAGTCGCCGGATGGTAATGTGAGTGTGCCAGTTGTTTCCCGTGTATTGAATATGCCGTATTCCACTGTACGAAAAGTCTTATGGTGGATTTCGCATTTTTATCCCTACAAAATCAAGCCTCTGCACTTGTTGCAAGACGGGGACTCAGAGGTTCGTATAACTTTTGCACTTCAGTTCCTTGCTCGAATGGTGGTTGACGTCACTTGGCCATGGAATATTCTGTGGACTGATGAAGCCCACTTTCAACTTAATAAGCAAGTCAACACCCACAAATGTTGAATTTGGGCAGCGGAAAACCCTCACGCCATCCAGAAAAACCCTTGCATCCTGAAAAAGTGACAGTATGGTGTGGGTTTACCGCTACTTTTGTGATTGGGCCGTATTTTTTTGAAGAGATAACTGCAAATGGAATCAAAACCTGTTCGATCTCAGGACAACGGTACTAAGATATGCTGAGGGATTTTGTAATCCAACAACTTCAGCAGCGTGGATGCTTTCAGGACATCATTTTCATGCAGGATGGCGCACCTCCTCATATTGATCGTCGTGTAAAGCAACTGCTAACACAGCATTTTACTGAAGCACGGGTTATCAGTCGTCATTTCCCTACGGCATGGGCTCCTCGTTCACCGGATATCACCCCTTGCGACTTTTGATTGTGGGTTTTTTTAAAGGATGTCTACCGTAAAAGGCCAGCATCTGTACCAGATCTGAAGGCAGTATTCGGCGCCATATCCTTGATATTCCGACAGACTTACTCCGGTCTGTTGTCGAAAATATGGTTTTGCGATGAGACCACATTGTTGAAAATGAAGGGGGGCACATTGAACAGTTGTAATGTTACTTTTTTATTATTTAACATTTATAAAGCACATCAAATGTTTTATGTGTATTATAGCGCCATCTATCGGTGAAATTTTGTACTATTTTTTTACTAAATGTCAAGCGCATCATTTGAATTACCTGTAGTTCAAATTTTATCTCATTTGGACAAATAGAACGTATTCTACAGCCCTCTGAAGTGGGAAACTTATTTCTTGCTAACCCTGTATAAACATCACACTAAGTTAAATTTTGATTGGTATCTCCGTAGGCTTTATAATTGAAAAATTATTGACTCATGCATTTGGATATATAGCACGTTAGTTTAAAAAAATGCTTAAAATAATTATAGGTGAAAAATATTGAAAATGTAATTATTGTAAGACACGTACATATATTTATTCATTAAAAAGTTCACTTAATTTATACTCTTTTCACGTTATAAAGAATATTTACAGTATTAAAGAGTTCAACTAATCCAAATAATATTAAAATCTGTTTTTGCTTAAATACATACAATGGCAGCAAACTATACATTACATGAAGCTTTAGAAATTTGATTCTTTCCTTCTAAATTATAAGAATTTATCAAATTCTGACTTCAATTAGAATCTAAACAGTTCCAATTTACCAGGTTGGTTTATTGATTTTTCTGTATAATTTCTTTACTTATATAACTTTGTCACTGTTGAGTTTTAATATTATAAATGAATAATATTTTCAATGATTTCCGTGAACTTTTTTTCTACCCATTTTAAAATAACATAGTAGAACATTTTTATTTTTTAGTGCACAAGTGAACACCGTAATACTAAAAGTTCATTTCTATAACATATAAGTGCTGTGGCTTTTCATCATAATATTCCAATTACTGAAACAAAAAAATTAAACTGCAATTAAAAGAAAAGTTATTGAAATAAATCTGCAAAAATTGTCAGTGTGTTTAAAAAGTCAATTTCTAACCATTTGATCTAGAATAGAGATCATTAAAACTTCCATTAATACTATCATATCAAATTGATAGCAACTGGAGCATTTTTCCAATAAGCAATGATTCAATACTGATACGTGAAAAACAGATGTTTTAGACATTTCTCTTGTCATTATTGTTAAATATAAAATAAAAGAAAAATCTTATTTTAAGTATGAAGTTTCAATTTACAAATGCATAGGAAAATATCACTGAATATATATATATATATATATATATATATATATATATATATATATATATATATATATATATATCTAAGAATATGCTTGATAAAGTAAATTTATTAAATTTTTAAAAATTATTAAATAAAAATTAATATTTACAATAATAAAATGCGCGTCTTTCTATAAGCAATGTAATTTCTTTTTTTTTTCAAATTCATAATAAACGTAAACGTATTTTTCTTACACGAAATAAATTTTCATTCATTTTTTTTAAATGTTGCATTTAGAATATTTTCAAAATACATTTCTCTAATACAATTCTAAAATTTGCTTCATATTAAATATATTTTTCTGTATCATTTTGGGTATAAAAATGAGGAATAAATGATTATAAACTAGGACAATGTCCGATGAATGTGATATATACATATATATATATATATATATATATATATATATATATATATATATATATATATATATATATATACATATATAAGTAGGGAATTGTTTCCCATTCTCTCAAAAATGTAAAAAGAGATAGCATTCAAGAGTTTGGAAAGACTAAACTTGTTTGCCTTTAAATGTTGACTACTCGCATGGCCACAAATGTCAAAAAGGTTCCAAATTTAAGCTCTTTCGGAAGTTATTCAATAATTATCTCTCTCAGTTTCATAGGAAATACTTTTCGAGTTCTATGGAGTATCCTTGAAAATGTGAGTCACGTTTTCTTGTTTGCAATTTTAAGTTGGGAGTTTTTGGTACCATCATTGACGTTGGTGTATATTTATTGTCTTATCCTGTAGCACTATATTCACTGTTAGATTATTGATTTTATTTAATACGGTAGAAAATTATGCCTCATATATTTAGATTATTTTGCAAAGTAATTGTTAAAATTGAATAAAAAATTTTAAAATTTCACGAAAACTTGATTGAATACTTCATAAGAAATCACTGAAAAATATTTTTTTCTATTTTTGTTCATAAAATAAAAAAAAAACTATTTATCACTTGTCAATAAAAATCACATTTATTAACAATTTCTAAATTTATTGTTAAATACTGGATTTAAATCCCAAACTATGTAAATATATCTAATTTTTATTTGATGAGTTATGTTAGGATGACAAATTTAGTAAACTCCCTAAATAGATTTATAATAGTGAAAGAGAGATATTTTCCTACGAAAAAAATTTCTAAAAAATTTACATTTACTTTTCTAAAAATGCAGTTAAAGTTGATAAAAGAGTAATAATTCTAAAACCATTTTTATGATTAATGCTTAATTTTATAAATTACACTTAATTTTTTAAATCTTTACAATGTTTAATCAAAATGTATTTTTGATCAAACATTGAAATATAAGCGACTTTTTATTTATTCTGACATTTTTCTTTTCTTTTGCTGACAGATTAATTTAGTTCTCTTAAAATATAAAATCCTGTGTGCATTAAAATTTTGAGACTATGAAATTTAAAAGGATAATCATTTGAACTTCCTATCGAAAATTCAAAAGTTTTGAGTTTTAAATTAAATAATTTAATTTGATATTCTAAAAATGTTTTCATTGCTATTAACAAGAATACTTCATTTAGCTTCTGGTTGTATAACTTTTATGGAAATTTTTTTGATGAGTTTTAATAAAAAATAAATAATATTTGTATTTTAAATAACTTTATAGAAATCAAATAAGATCAAAAATTCAATGTATTCTGATACAATCTCATACTGATTTCAAATTAGCCTTAGCTCTTGTCCAGGAATCCTTGTAAACTTTTTAGTGATTAATAATTACAATTTGGCACATTTTTCTTAAGCATGGATTTCTAAGCATTTTGTGTTAAAGAAATAGAAATTAAGAAATATGATTTATAAAATAAACATTCATTTTATCAATTTTTGGATAAAAACAAAAGAAAAAAAGAAAGAAAAATTAATATGAAATAGAAATTTTATGGAGAAAAATGTGTATATATATATACTTATGTTTATTACATGCAAATAAATACACATAATATATGCATAGAAAATGGAATACTCCAGAGCTTTCGTTATATAAATGTTATAATTTTGCAAAATGTTATGCAAATAATTTAAAGTGCAAGGTGGGAGGGGGTCGCGAGATCGTAAAACGAGATTTAAAAAATGACACAACTAGCCAACAACCTTATTTATTTGTCTCTGAGGAAATCCAGTATTTTCAGAAGCTAAAAGTTGTAGAAGGAATCCTGGACGACGAAACCAAAAGCATTTTCAACAAACAGAAGTTTGTTTAAAAGAGATTTGATTGTAGAATTATGTACGGGTGGCTGAATTACCTACGTATCGTTGCTGAAACACCCGTAAATGCATTGATTGGGCATTGAATTTGGCTAGATAAATGAACCAATGAAATAAAAGCAAATGGTAGTGAAAGGCTATGATCTTCAAAATGAACAGCAAAACGCATTGATTAACAGCAAATGGAAGGGAATGGCCTTACTGTCAAATTCTACTCACACTGCTTACAATTCAGGCATTCTCCTCTGAGTGCAAGGAGCTGTGATTGCTCTAATGTCTGCGGTTTCATAAAGATTGATTAAAACTGAATTGTAGGTACATTGCCCGTTCGAAGAGAAAGACTGCAAGATACTTGGTCTATTGAATGACACTTTATAGTATTGAGCCGCAGGTCACGGTTTTGTTTGATTTATAATAATCATCGAATAAAAGCTTGGATGCATTGTGAAATAGAGCAAAATTTATGAACTTAGCACTGTTTATTTATATGGAATAACAGTTTGAGATATAATCTGCTACGATAGCAGAAACCTTTAATTAAGTATCAGAAGGTACATTGCTAGCACAACGATACAATGATAAAATATTAAAATCTATTGTGCTATCTTATTTTCAACAGCTTCTAAATTGCCTTTTCCTGCAAAACAACGGGAATCATATATGATGCTAGTTAACAAACAGGTCTTACAATATCTCCAGTAGGGCGGCGGTGGCCTGATTGGTTAGAGCGCCGTTCTTATTATTGGAAGGTAGTGAATTCGAATTCCGGCTTAACCGAAGATCCACCGTATTCACTAATGGTGATTGGGACACGTTGAAATTGGGCGTGGTCGCAATGCCCTCGTAGTGAAATGATACGTCTGGAGTTGGCAGGCGAAGTATTAGGGGTCTTTTTCTTGGTTCCTGCTTCAAAATCGCGAAGATTCCACCCGGCTGCTGCTATCTAACTGGTAGAGCCCAACTCAGGACCAGGTACCAAGAAGCATGCCGGTTCAACAACAATAAATCCCGTTGTTTCCTTGGGTAGCGATATCTTCTGATCTTCTGCTTACAAAATGATAAATCTGGATGACACAGAACTTGGTGATGAAGAATTACTTTATGAAGAAGCTATGCAATGAGTTGCTGGTCTAACACTTCTTCAGGCTTTATTGCGACTGAGGATGTTTAGGATGCCTTAAAGAGATGACTAATATTTTTTTTCATATAATTTAACGGGGTTTTTGAACAGCCTGTGAATTGCATTGAGCTTTGTGTTTAGAGACTTATAAACAGAATCATTTTGAGCATGGATTCATTTTTTGCACAAATATCGATAATATATGACGGCCAGAATTTATTTTAAAATGATCAATACATTGAATGTACGCATTTTACATGCAAAAGAAAAATTATTTTTTGTATCTAATTCGAAAAGCGTTTTTTGACAAATGTGTCGTCCAAAATTGGCTTAAAAATTTTACATCTCTGGATTTTCTTTTCTTTGGGAACTAATGTAACAAATGTTCTTTATTACTTTTGAAGTTTCATTTAGGTATACTTCTCATCAAGAGGTGATGTAAAAATCTTTAATATATTTGAATCGTGAATAATTGTGGCAGTTCATAGCAAGAAACAGAATATTTAATGAAATAATAGAAATTGTGTATAGTGTCTGTAGGAAAAGTCACTTTTACTTATATTACAGATTTTATTTAAATAATGAAGACTCTGTTTTAAGCTGTGAGTATAAGTATTTCAAAGCATGAGTACTTCAAAGAAGTGTTGCCACAACATCTAGAAAAAGTAGTAATATAACAAAATAAAATATACACTTCAACTAAGTTTACATTTAATAGATGATGAGAAAGTTGCCCTGTGAGAAAAATGAAGGTCAAATGCTTGAAAAGTTCTCATTTTATCAAGACAACCGGACATCAAAATGTATGTCTAACTAACTTTCTTTTAGTGTTTTTTAAACCATTATATTATTTATTTCTAAATATGTTAAAGTTTTTTACTAGCTTTTTACAAAAGGTATAAATTTATTACATATTTTCATCTAACTATTATACTTATTCTCTTATTTTTAATTTGGTTAAACTGTCTTAAAATATTTCAGAAATCTAAATTTAATTTATGGATATGGAGTATAAGTTTCAATAATCATTAATCTTACATTACAGTGGTAATGGCAATATTCTTTGCTTGAAAACCAGCTTTTGGTTTCGAAAGTATAATTTATAAAACAACCATTTTATTTATCCACAGTCATTATCTTGATTTGTGTTATTTTGTACATGAAAACTATATATATACATATATACATACACACACACACACACACACACACACACACACACACACACACACACACACACACACACACACACACACACACACACACACACACACACACACACACACACACACACACACACACACACATATATATATATATATATATATATATATATATATATATATATATATATATATATATATATATATATATATATATATATATTATATATATATATATATATATATATATATATATATATATATATATATATATATATATATATATATATATATGTATGTATGTATGTATGTATATCACTTAAAATAAGAAGATGTTTTTCCTTTGTACTCTTAGGCCTCGGCCACCAAAGCAAAACAAATGAACAAAGATATAATGTATTTCGCTATACAAGAAATTTTCGATCATTATCACAGCACTTGGTTCATCCAGAAGAAGGTTAGAGAGCTACTCTTTGAAGGCTATGATGATCCGTTAATGAAATTGGCAGAGCAGTTTATACACGTACCATACGACAAATTCGGCTGGTTCTACAAAGTAATTTTTTATAATATATTCTATTTCATTACTCACTTTATCTTATTTCTGTCTGTTTTTGCACTGTAAATAATGAGAAATCTTAAGAATCTAGATATGAATACCTGAACAATTTAAAGATAATATTAAATAATTATTAGTCATATTAGTCATTATTATTAGTCATACTGATTATGTATTTTACTGAATGTGAAATGATAAATTAAAAAATATTGTCTTCATTTCTTTAATAAAACCCGGTGAATTTGTATTTTTTTGAAGTCATTTGTATAGTTTATAATTTTAATAATATGTCCGCATTTTTTATTATAGTTAATTTATATTTTGTAGAAAAAATAATGCATGTTTCGACGCATATGACTTGAATATAATAATCCAATAATATAAATTTAATTTGTATATTATAGTTTAAAAATTAAAATTAATGCGAAAATAAATTGGAAATTAAAATCAATAATAAATATTTTAATTTTCAAAACTTTTGAAAATTAAAATATATGATATAATTTGATAAAAGGTATCTCATAAATAAGGGCAGGCACTATTATAATTGGATTTTATAAATCCATTTTATTTATAAATAAGCTTTATAAATAAATTCAGGAATAAAAAGTTACTTGGATTTGTAATTCAGTTAACTTTTTTAAATGAAAACATAATGAAGTAGCAATAAAGTTTCATAGAAAAATGTTAATGTATATTCGAAAAAGTAAGAATTTTCATTTAGGAAATTATATAAATAAATGAAAATTATTAATTCATGTACTTACAATCGATATTATAAGTAACAATATACATTTTGATACATTAATTTACTATATCATTTCTCGGAATAAAAATACTTCAATCAGAATTTCGAATATCGGTTTATTTGTCGCTGCATGGTCTTATTCTTTTACGTGAAGATAAAATTTTCTTAGTTTCACAGATACATACCCAAATTTATAAATAAACAATAATTCTGTAAATATCAGAGAGGCATTTTTATTTCATATTATTATAATAAAGATTGAACAAGCATTAATGTTAAAGAGACTTATACATTTACATCGAATTGGAATTAATTAAAAAACAAAATATGTTTTCATCTAAGTAGAGCTGGTGGAAATTAATTTGTTCCAATTCAGTTTGCTTTTACATTTAAACAAAGAAGAAACACTGATAACCATAATTCTTTAGGAAGGAAATAACAGAATGATATTAATTGAGCACATTCATTATACTGGAAATAATAAAGTTCTTAGGAAGTTCACACAAAGGAATCAATAGAATGAAGCTGTGCATTCTTATGGTTACAAACCTAATCGCAATAACAGTATTTTATTCGTCTTGGTGAAGAACTTTAAATTAATTTCTACATTAAGCTATTGTCCATTAATGGTAGTAACTGTGGTGGTGGGACTAATCCCCATCTGGTCTAGTGGAACTAGACCAGATCCATGAGATCATAGACAGCCAAAAAGTCCAAAAGCAGATGTGGACTTTTCACTACCTCCTCACGAGAAAACCCCAAGAACTTCAAGATGTGTTGCGGACAAAACGGAGCATTGTCGCACTTAGGGCATGTTGGGTACTTTCTTTCACCGTCCTCAAAGATCATACACTTCCAGTGGCCAATAGAAAGTCGTGACAGTGTCGACTGATGTACTCTGGAGCCCTTAAATGTTGTGGCGGCTCCAGGATGTCTTTGAAAGTACCAAGGATGAGCAGGAGGATCAGCCCAGGTTTTAAAAGTAAATTGTTTAGTAATGGAAGAGATCTCTGATGGTGTTAGTGCCATGCGATCTTCCGGGTTCAAAGAATTACTGGCGGCAGCCTTTGCAAGGTCTTCGGCTACTTCATTCCCAGACAGACCAACATGCGAGGGGAACCACTGGAGGTGGATTTGGTGTTGAACTGAAAGGCTTTTCAACAAGAGTAGAAGGAGTAGTAACTGTTTATATGATAACGCGCTTTCTTTCTATGGACAAGCAATCTTTCCTTACAAAAGTAGATCCTATAGAAAGAGTAATTCATATAAAATGTGTTTCAGAAATGATTATAAAATTCAATCGATATTATTGGATAGTTATGGAATACATTCGCTTATATATATACTGATAAGTATATACAAAAATAAGCCCTCAGATATATAAAGTTTTACTTATAATTTTTCTTTTGCATGTCTCAAGTGAAAAATCTATTTGTAAATTCTTTTAGTCTTTCCTTAATTTTCTAATACGTTTATGTAAAATGATGTGCGATATAAAAACATGAAAGATAGCTTTATGAAATTATAAAAGAACATACCATTGGCTTAGTTTTAGTTTTTTGAACATAAAATTGTTTATTAGTTTGCGCTTAAAAGTACTTTATTAATAAGAATCTATTCATATCCAGTGTTAAAAACTATTGTATTCGTTCATTTATCTTAAATCATTTATATTAAAATAATCATTATCGTAGCGAAATGGTTCAGATGATGGAGAGATGAACATCTTCACAGGTCAAGAAAACATCGAAAGCTTGGATTTAATTCATACTTGGGAAAGAAAAACGTAAGTGAATTAAATAAATAAAATTATAAATCAAAGTATCAATTAGAATTATTTACTTTATTTTACTGTATTTCAAATTAAATAATCATGATAAAATTAATTTTTTAGGAAGGTGTCTTCATATTCTTTTCCTTGTAACATGATAAATGGCTCAGGTAAGAACAAAATTTTAACATTTTTTTTAACAATTTTGTACATAAAATAAAATAAGAATGTCTTTAATTGCAAATTTTCATTTTTCACTGTAAATTTTATGACATATTTTATTTTGGTGAGAAGTTATTATTTAGATTTATTTGTTTAATCATTGCTAGGAATTAAAGAGTTTTGTTGTGTTTCTTCTTATCATTTGACATATGAAATAATATCGAAATTTTGTTAGTTGTAAAAAAATGTACCTAAATCTTAAATGAGGAAGTTAAATTATTAAGCTTCTTTGATTATTCAACAAATATGAGTCTTTTTATTTTTAAACCTACTCCGTATACTCAGAAAAAATGAGTTATTAATACTTTTATCAATATCGCTTATCGGTTTGCTTACATGGCATGATAAATATGATATAATATATGATATATGAGATTGATTATTATTCACGTTTTGCTAGGAAAATTGATATATTTCTCAACTGAAACATGGAAAAGCAAATCCAAATATATCAGATTTACTCCAGAAAATATTAAAAAAAAATAATAATAATAATAAATCCTACAGTGTTAGTTTGAAATGACTTTATAAAGCTCAGTAGTAAAGCATAAAGTAATTGAAATACATATTATTTAATTCATACAGAAATTGATTATATTAAATAAGTAGTTGAAGGATAAAGAAGAAACAGAATAATCTCATTTTTTAAGCAAATTATAATTTAAAAGCATTGGATTATTCAAACGCCGAAGATTTAATAAAAGCATGGAAAAGGCATTTCTTTTCTTAAGAACATTAATTTAAATGACGCTTCTGACCATTAAAATTACAAAACCACGAAAGATCGAGCACATGAAAAATAAAATCCCATGAAAGAAAGAAGTGATTGCAAAATGGAAATGATTAGCTTTTGCAAATATTTGGATCACACAAAAGGGACAAACGTAATCTGAGGCACAACACAAAAGAAAAGTGGTGCAGAGAGAATTTTTCTCTTAGAAATTCTTTATAAGGCCAAGATTGTTTCGGAATATTATGTTATGCCACGAATAATAACAACAATAATGATAAGATATAATAACCAGCAAGTATTGTGGAGTTCAATAGCTGCCCATCGAAAGGGTAGATTATCATTAGGTAGTAGTGATGTATTGCCACGTCAGTACACTAGTCAAAACTTAAGCAGTAGCATGTGAATATCAAATGTATAAATTGTTGAGGCTCATACTGAAATGCATTCGAGATGTCAATACACTTTCATGGTTAACCTTGGAGAAGGTATTCTTTATAAAACAGACCTTGCAAAATGATACTACTATATCGCAGACCATTAATCAGAAAATGGTAAACACGTTTAGTAACAGCTTTTACAGTGTAACGACGTTAGGAGTGGCAAGACATCCAACAATTGTGAATATAGAAATCAGAAACTCTATATTAGTCTCTTGTTGCTTAGCAGTAACTGGGTATTCAAGTACTGGTATATTAACTGGGTACCAGTATTCAAGACATTCTGCAATGAGGAACATTCTCCAAACAGCTTTATGTATCACTCGCTGTACACGCCCAATAGTTCTTGAATTTTTCAAAGAACTTTGCCATACTGAGCGTAATATTCCTTTTTTTTAACAGCTATAATTCTGCGATATCTTCCAAGTGCCTCCTACTTCCTCATATCTTCTAAACGCACATGTAAATAGGATATTTTTCGTGAAATTTCTCCGTGAAAATTGAGCATAACCAGTTTTTAATTACGTATATTTCTACAATTTCATTGCAATATTTTCTTTGCTTAGTTATATGCGATTTACATATTTAAAGTATATTTTAGATATGAATAGCAATTATTTGAAATATGAATTCTTAGTTGAATAAAATAACTTGAATGGTGTATGTTAATTCAATTGTTAATTTCAAGAAAACTTGTATTAATTTCTCGATGATTATTTTTTAGCTGGAGATATGTGGTCACCTAATCTTTCTCGGGATTCAAAAGTGATTTTATTCGTGACAGATATATGTAGGTAAGGAAAAACATTTTTTAAAATTTTAATTTGAAATTTCAATTCATTTTCAGTAATTGCTTACAAATTGTATCTTATCCACTGTAACTGAAACTGTTCACATAAATTTATTTTTTGTTAGTAATTCAGTAATTTTTTTAAGTCTAAATTTAACAATTTATCCTAAATAACTATGAATCTGTGTGATATTAAACAAGTTTCTTTATTTGCAGTGTAATTTTAATTCTGTTCATCAAATAGTACTTTTTTTAAAGTTGTCTTATAGGAAAAATACAAAGAAAAATAGAACTTCGCTACAGAAAGCATTCATGATTAGAGCAAAAAAATTATAAGCAACATATTTTAAGTAGTCGATTGTATGTAAGTGTAATGAGACAAACAATGGTACTAGATATAGGAGTAATACTACGTCATCGTTACAGATTAACATGTTTCATTAATTCAGCATCATGGTAAAAGTATCTACCCACGGAAATATTTAATTACATGAATATTGTTACTCGAATTCTTGGCACTATTAAATTCATCTAACACTTTGAAACCATCCGGTTATCCTTTACTGACGTTGTTGGTTATGTGAATAAACAACATAAAAAGATATGATTGGAAAAAACTATATCACCAGTATTTGAATACTGATGACTACTATTTGAAAGAATAAAACTCTTCATTCCAATTCAAGTCCATCCTTCTGTAAATAGTAGAATGTAGATATCAACGTTTGCTGTATATAGAAGCCTATAAAATATTTTATATGTAAGTTGAAAAGTTATTTGCATATTCACTATGAAAAGCTATAAGAGAAAGTTTTAGGTGATCAAGTCTACTTGACTACTAGTTATCTGCTCCTTTTTAAGGATACGTACAAGTTTAGCCTTTAAATTATTTTATTTTTTTTTGGAAAACAATGGCGGGCACTTGGGTGATCAACCCTTCGCCACAACAAGACTGGAAATTGTTACTTATTTGTCATTACCAAGTGGGCACCTGTGAACCAAGTCACGGAGGCGAGCAGCATTATCCACGCCACATAACCACAAACCCGTTTATAGGGTGGGCCACATTCAAACATCATCACAGAAAAAAGGACAGAAATGCACAGAGAGAAAGTAACATCCATGTGGAATCGAATTGCCTATGATCGGTCGTTGAGCAGTTATTGCATGTAACGGTCTGGAGAAAATTTCCTCCCCCTTCAGATCAATGTCGAAATTGAGGCAGTGGATCCTCTGGTGGCGCCATCTATTGGAGGAATTGAAGAGCAAAGTCGTACTTTCACCTTTGTGGTGCTCTGATTAAACGAAAGACGCTCCCTATTGACTTAAATTCGCACAGCCAAAGCATAGCGAGTTTGTATTGTTCAAGTTTCACAAGTAACACTAACATATTTTTGTCTTTTCCTGCAGCTCTAAGTTTACATAATTAAATTTCTCCATTATTAAGTTTAAATAATTAAATTTTTCTATTAATAAGTTTAAATAATTAAATTTCTCCACTACATCTATTAAAAAAAGTCAAATACTCTGACCAACGACTTTCCGTTAGTTCTGGAAAAATTTGATTTTTTGCCTCTATGGAAATTTTTTATTTCTTCAACTGAATTTACAAATCTTATAAGAATTTTTTATACATAGCGTACTCCATAATAATTAAATATAAAAATGTAAAAGTTATACAGTTTAATACATAAAAGCGAACATATTACAAAATAATTCAAATAACAGGGGCTCAAAATGTAGTCTTGCAACACGGAAGCAAATTTCCTGTATAGATTAACTGAAAACTAATTAAATCAAATATGTAATGGAAATTGTCTTTAGTAACAAGTAATTAGATATTGAAGTCGGTGGCGTATTGGTAAAGGTGAAAACGCATTCACTGGAGAGAGCAAACATATTCCTTTTTCAATATATACATATATATATATATATATATATATATATATATATATATATATATATATATATATATATATATATATATATATATATATATATATATATATACATATACATACATATATATATATATATATATATATATATATATATATATATATATATATATATATATATATATATATATATATATATATATATATATATATATATATATATATATATATATATATATATATATATATATATATATATATATATACACCTTATTCCACTTATTTTTTAAAACAAATTACTCTGTGGAAATGAGGTGGATGTCTGGAAGATCTAATGTCACAAATATTTTTTCTTTACTCCAAATGGCAAATTTTAAAAATAGGAAAAAATACACGCTTCTCTCTTGAAGCGGAAAAAGTTCCGGAGGGGAATGTTACATCAATTAAATTAATTAAGTTGCAAACTAAGCAACTTTACAGAAATTAAAATCAATGTTGATTACATGTTTAATTAATTACATAAAAATCTGCAATCAGAATTTTGAAATGAAAATTAATTTTTATTTTAAACTAATTATAGTCCGACATCATGACATAAATTTGACTCCATTCTGTGCAGCCATTCTCAATTCAATTAGGAAATAATTGCGTCGGACAAATAGAACAATGATTTTATTTATATAAATTACGATAATGTCTCTATATAGTTTGGCTAGCTGGATTTACTCACATTTTCATTTTAGAACATAATAAATTTCATTTTAGAACATAACAAAGCATGTATATAAAGTTATTTAAAAAAGTATAATTTAAATTATTCCTAAAAACAACCTTAGATTCATAACACTAAGTTGATAAGTTAAATCCAAGATCACAGTTTTTTAATTACATTGACAAAGCAAAGAAATTTTCTTGTGACCTTCCATTTCGAATTTGAAATGTTTTACTTGATTGACTGTTCTATCTGCTTTTTATGCAATAAGTAGAATGCATCTTGTGTTTGATACTTTACGTACTCTGTTTTTCATCCCTCAGATCTGTGACATTTAAGTATTTGAAAGACATCGACGTGCACGGTGTTCGAGCGTACAGGTATTGGTCGGACGAAACACAATTGGACAATGGAAAATATGATCCAGCCAACAGGTGTTTTTGCAGTGGAGAAGACTGCTTACCAGCCGGAGCTCTGAACGTCAGCACCTGCAAATTTGGTAAGGTTATCCGCACTTAGGGACTCAAAGTGACATTTTATATAATTTGAAACTACTTAAGATGCATGAAAATGGCAAAAATACAGTGCAGTAAATTTAGGAATATTTCATTACACAATTTTTTCTGTCACATCATTCTTTAACATTTAATTAATGACGAGTAGCGCTTGTATTTGAACATCTGAATATATATCATCGTTAATTACAAAGAGATGAAACATCTGTCTGCCTTTTTTATTCTTTATGCTGTAAATTTGTTAGGAAACAATAATATATATAAAATGCTTCTTTTTGCACAAATATGATCTCATTAATTATACGATATTTAAAAAGAAGGACATATTTCTCTCTACTTTAGAACTATATTGAATTGTCTTTTCAAAATAAAATTAAAATTTAAACAATTTTCTTTAAAAAAAATTGATTTAGCATATAACATGAAATGCTTAGAATATATGATTTTTATTTATTTATTTTTATTCTATTTAAAAAGTAAAATTGAAAGAAATGTTTTCTCTAACTAAAAATGTTTTTCTGAATTCTGTGATAACTATTTTGAAAATAAAATGAGAGTTTGTAAAATAAAAAGGTTTTTTCATTGAAATTAAAATTTGCAAATTGCAAATGACACACAGTGATTTCGTAATTTTAATGTTATTAAATTCCGTGCTTAATTTTCTTTTAAGAATATTTAAATTGAATTATATATAACATTTTTTACATGAATAAAATGTGAATAACAAAATTTGGGTTGAATTTACGATGTACAATTTTATACAGGTCTGTTTTTCATTATATATTTCTAGTTTAGATTTCATTAATAATTAATATGAGTTTTTACGATATTGTATTTTTAAAAATTTATAATGATTTACGATTAACAGATGATTTTTAATGACCCCAATAAATGTTTTTATTTCAACAGAGGAATTTAGATTAAAAAAATTAGAACAAAGAACTTCTTTTGCGAATCATTATATTTTCTATAAAAAATTTCGTATTATTTTACTTTCAAGTTTACTATAATTTGAATCATCATGAGAGAGTAACAGATAAATCTATATTATCAAAAGTAAAATCAGATAATCTGGATTTAATACCTAATTTCTCTTTAATAATATAAAAAAAAACTTTTTTATGAAGCATCAAATATCTGTAGTCGTTAGACAATTCTTTGAAAATCACAAAATCTCTAGTTTTAAAGATAACAGAACCCGCTGAAGAAACTTTACAATTATTATTTTTTTAAAATTGGTCTGTTTATTATATAATAAATCTGAGTTTCAGTAGATTTATCATGTCTTAAAATTAATTTAATTTCTTTAATTTTAAAATTAAATTTTAAAAATTAAAGAAATAAAAAAATATGGAAATAAAAAAATTTATTTTTAAAATAATTTTTTTTAATGTTTGGTTTTATAGTATTTTTAGTTAATTATTTCCATAATTTGGTTACACTGTCAGTAGATCATGTGATAGCTATCTATTAATAATATATAATATAGATTACTTATATTCACAATGAATCCAATATAATTATAAAAAACTAACTAAAAAATAAAAAATAAGTTACTAATTGATTTTGTATAGAATATATATACGCTGTAAAATCACTGTTGGTATTCAGCATTGTTTATTCATCATCAATTTTCTTAATAACGGATTCGCTTATATCAGGAACACTTTCGTAAATAAATTTCCGAAATGTGGAGACATTTTGTATATAAAAATATATTTCTTTGAAAATGAACATATAATCATAAAATTCATTGATTATATATATATATATATATATATATATATATATATATATATATATATATATATATATATATATATATATATATATATATATATACACACACACGCAGAAAGGAGACATTTATATAATTATGCAAATAATAAGGATTCGTACTTTAATTACATTGAATTCCATTTACAAGACAAAATTTTCTTTATTTACTTGACTATAATTCAAAGATTTTTATATTTTTAATAAATAATTTGTATACTGTAGAACTTTTATTTTAAAAACGTAAAATGCTTAAAGTAAATGAGAATACCTATTTGCATTTCATATGCAATTTTTTTTATTTCAATACATATATTATAAATAATCTTCATTATATACTAAGGCTTAAGTTTTGAACACTTTACAACCGGTTTGTTAGCAGAAGGATACTTAATTTTGAAGTTTAGTAAATTTACCCAAATTCTCTAAAATAAGTATTATAATCTTGTGATATTACACTGGTAAAAAACTTTATGATTAAAATTGAAATACACTAATCAGATGAATTTGGGCTATGGAATGGAAAATAATAAGTTATGAATGATCCCATTTATTTGATATTTCATTTTTTATAGTGTTGTTTGATAAATAAACGATCAGTATAAATAAAAAACTATGCAGTATTAATCAATATTAATTTATTTTGAACACACAGAAGATACATTTTTAATCATGAAGTTCGGTAATATTTCTAAAATACAAAAACATCTTGTTTTTATTATTATTATTTTTTGTTACAACTTTTTGCATTAATCTATTGATGTTAATGAGATCAGATAAAACATATTTCTTTAAAATGAATGTTTTAACTGTGATATTGCTGGTTATTATGAATGAAATAAATACATTAAAATAAAATGGTATTTCGAACTAATCGGTTTTTGCTTTTGCTTCATTCTTTACTTTTAAGTTTAATTTGTTAATTTATTCTTAAAATGTGTTTAGTAAGTGCTGAATCTTTATGCGAAAAACAATATCTGCTAATATTAATCGGAAAAAATTAAAAATCGGATCAGATTATAAATGGAAGAAAAAAATTACTGTAACATTAATATATATTAAGAAAAGTAGATGGCAGCACTGTATAACCACATTAATTTAAAATTCTGATTTTTCAATGGAGAAATTATTTTGAGAGCTACAGATAATGTTTTAAAAATCATAACTATTTTACTATTTTTATAGAACTATTTATCATTATTGATCATTTTAAATAATAATTACACATTTTATACATCAACTAACAACGTTAGATTGTTGCTTCAATATACAAAATTGTATTTTACTAAATATGCTGCGAAAAAGTTATTGTTACGTTCTTACAAATTTAAAGGTATGAAACAGTGGTTTTGCTCGCGATAAATATATTTGTTCTGAAGTCCTGCAGTCACTATTTAAAATGTATAAAAGTCAATAATTTAAATATTTAGAATATTTTTGTTCGATGTTTGACTTAAGTTTAGTCACAGATCGAACAAGTTATAATAACACCGAATCGATAAAAAAGGCACATTTTCAGTTTAAAATGTCTCAAATGTTATATATATATATATATATATATATATATATATATATATATATATATATATATAGTTAATAGTATAATTTATAAAATATGCAAAGAATATAACATAATGAGATAAAATACAATGAAAAATGCCAAATAGAAAATAATACATTGAAAAATTAAATGTCAAAAGTAGAATATCAGATGGAAGACAACACATTGAAATATTATAGCATTGAAATATTAAATGGAAAACGATATATTGAAATATCAAATGGAAAATAACACATTAAAAAAATACAATGAAAAGAATTACATTGAAAACACTTTAAAGAAAGATAAATATAAATGGAATAAAGTACCAATATGGCCAGCTTCATCAGGGGGTGTTGACCACATTGGCACAAATTATGGCTTTTCTGCAATGGCCCAAGACATAGTCTTAAAAAAGCCATCATCACACCCCAAAGCCATACCAAGCCTTATATATATATATATATATATATATATATATATATATATATATATATATATATATATATATATATATATATATATATATATATATATATATATATATATAAACTCCAGATATTTAGATGATATTAGAATTATTTAAAATAAAAGAGAAGATTCAAGCGGGGAGCAGGTTTCAGTTTAAACGTTGACCTGTAAATCATTGCCAAATTTTAAATTGAATCTTTCTACATCGCTATAAACATATGTGTTGGAGTGAATTGATATTCAACTTTTGATGATAGTCGCAAAATAGGAATCTATAAATATCTGTACTCTTTACTGAGAAACTGATCTTTTTAATACTCAAGCATAATATCTACAAGTAGAACATCACACAAATCCAAGTCGCAATACAATATTTGCCTGATAGCTTTACATTCCTCAAAAGTACTCCTACCTTTGAAAATATTAAAATCTTCATAAACAAAGGCAATATCAACTTAAATCATGGTTGATAAATAAAGCCTGGAGTAATGAAGCAAAATAAACTGCTAACAAAACAACAGCTTTTTTTTCCCCAACCTCACAAACCAGTTACAAATGACAGAAAGAAATAGTGTTTATATCAGAGAATCGGGGAGATATAAAAAATAAAATAAATAAAAACATGCATAATCGGTCTAAGAAATTATAAGTACGTTTCAACTTAAGGCACATTGTTGGCAAAATAGAACGCAAAACTTATAATTAACCCCTAATTATCTTTACAATCAACGCAATATTATGTAATGCAATATTAACTTGTAAATATTTAACTTTGACTCAAAAAACATTAAAAATTGAATAAACAAAGTATATATGCATAAAGTTTTATTCATCTAAACTCAAAAGTACTTTTTACTGTGGTCATGCTTGATTTACAATATCTTTGTATCGAAACGTTTTTTAACGCAAAGAATTGAACTGTTTTCAATAATATGTTTTTATGAGTATCTGCCAATCAATTTTTAAAACTGATAGCTATTGTTAAATCGTATTTTAATTCTTTATTTTCTGCTATTTAGGGGCTCCTGCAGTTGTATCTTACCCTCATTTTCTGTATGCTGACCCTGAGTACATCGATGGTGTAACCGGGATGAATCCCAACCCTGAGGAACATCGCATGCATTTAGATCTGGTGCCTGTAAGTTATACTTTTTGTGGCATAAAAGGTTTTAATTCATTAATCTATTTAAATTGTTGCAGAGTTAAATTTTAATCCCTTACAAGTTTAAATTTATTAAATAAATCTCTATTAATTACACTTATTTTAACTAGTATTTGCTATATTAGGTTTTTTGTAAAAATATTTTTATCGTAGCTAAATTGTACAATTTCGTTTTGCTTGACTTCAATTAAAAAATCTTAAGTTACCAGCCTTAATATAGGTCTGTCTGTTTGTCTCTCTTTCTCTCTCCGTATATACCGACATATTCTGTGTGTGCACAATAATTCTGACACTTGGATATAGTATAATATATTCTTATATTTTTTAATTGATTCTATTACACAGTAATATTGATGATACATTATTATAATTTCAAGCAAATTAATAAAATTACCAAAACCAGAATTATATTTTTGAATTTGTCTATTTTTATATTAAATTTTAGGAAATGGGAATACCTGTAGGAGTAGCTGCTAGAATGCAAATAAATATTGTTTTCGAAGCCATTCCTGAAATATTGTAAGTACATTTTGTACAATATGAATTACATTTTCTCTCTCCTTATTTGTGAATTTTAATGCTCAAAAGTTAAACTTAATATGTCTGAGCTTTTGGGTGATAAATGGCACCTTTTAACAGAAATGTTATCATAGTATTTATATAGAGGGCAGATATGGCTAAGAAATATTCCTAATATACCTATGAACGTCAGTATAGCTTACAGCTTAATTAAAAGGGATAAACTTTTCAATAGATAATTTCGATACTATACAGATTTGTGTAAATGCGGGATTGAACCTGGATTCTTGAAATATCACATTTCTTCAATCAGTTACTATACAAAATTTTTTTTATCGATATCAACAAATTACTTATACTGTGGATTCTGGTGATTAAAAACATTCAAAAATTAAACAAGATTTTTCACTCTTGAACACTTGTTCAACAGTAGAATATTTATTTTGATATAGCTAAATTCATGCCAATTGACTACCAATTTGCGATCCTTACATAATTTTAAAACTGTGTGTGATTACATTTTTTAATTGCTTGATACTCTCGTACATTTAGCATATGGAGAGGATTTTGCCCCTTACTCTGGCAAACTTTGCCTTACGTAATCTACATGGCAAAAATGCACACTAATATTACTTCGAATAATGTTTTGATTGGCATTTTTTTTGATCGATGTGTTTTGCTGAAAAATTCTTATGATTACTTCGTAACAATATCGAGTACGTCTTATAGGAAACGTCATTTAATATCAGCTGTATAAAAGTGGTATATTCCATTTAAAATATTAATTCGTAAATTCAGTTACTGGCTCTGTTACTGATGCTGTCAGTAAGAAAATTTAATGTGCTTTGGACAACTGACATATGTCATCGAATCATATCAAAAAGTCGTCTGTAACTTGACTTGTTTTCATGATTTGATATATATATATATATATATATATATATATATATATATATATATATATATATATATATATATATATATATATATATATATATATATATATATATATATATATATATATATATATATATTGAGAATTAGGTTTTAAATGTTTTAAAATTTAACTCGCACTGTTACAATTATAATGCATTTCTAAAGTTAGTTAGTTAGTTACTTTTCTGAGATATTTTCTAAGCATTTAACTTTACAAATTACTCCTTTTGAAGATCTGATGAGACGCAAATATACTATTCCCTATAGTAAAATGTTTTTAAAATCAGTAATCTAACTGATGAAATAGGAATCATTACAAACGAAAAGCAAATCAATTGCTTATCCCTAAGCAAACGCATGACCTTCTTCAGAATTTAAGCCGCATCTTCATTCATCACTGCATTCGAATGTGATCCCATGATTTCCCATTTGACATTTAAATAGGGTCACGTTTTGAAAAAAGATTTTACCTTCAGTTTTACTTTCCATACGTTCATCCGTTGTTATTAGTGCCATGTTTTGATTTTCAATCATTCTTAATCAGCAAAAAAGTGCATCGAAGTAAAAAAGTGACTTAATTACATAACCAGTGCAATGGTTTATTTGTGTTATTTCATTTTGGCTACCATTTTCAGTCTCCCAAACATGCAATCTCAACAATGCTTCGCCACATTCAATAAAAAGTGTTGCAATAATGCTTGCAATTAATTAAAACTGTTCCACAACTAGCATGAACTTTGTGTTGGTTCTTATCAGAAGGTTAGTTGATTATTATTTAAGCAATACAGCTAGGACACTAAATTGAATATTCTGCATTTTTAGTTCATCCAAATCCATATTTATTTTGTTTAATTTCTGCATAGTTATTACAGATCAATTTTGATTTCGAACTTTGTACAGTATCTTTACAGTTTTATTTCTTAGTAATTTTTCTTGTAGTTTAATTAACATTTTTACAATTATCAGAGTTTGACAATGTTTTCCAATAAACGATCTGATCATTCTTTCTGATTATCTTATTCACTATTTTAATATAATGCATTATTTTTCAGGCAGTTTGAAAATATAACTAAAAGAATATATTTTCCTGTGTTTTGGTTTAGTGAGGTATGAATGTTAAAGTCATTTAAAAGTATTCATTACTAATTAAAGCATTAATTTTAGATTTTCATATTTCATAACTTTGCTTTGCATAAGATTATATTTTCCTTTTTTACAATATAATTTACATTCTCTTACAATATATCAGAGGAATAATTATTTTTTTCCCACATTTTTACTATAAACATTTTTTTTTATCCAAAATTGTCTTTTTTTCTTTGCATTTAAAATATTTTTATTAAAAATCAATTCAATTATCAATGAAATATTTTTGGCATGTTATATCTTTATGTGATAAACTAATACATATTTTAGTTTTTTTACTTTATTATTTTACTATGTTAATTTATATTAAATATTTTAAACTTCTTAATTCTTCTTCCTCCAAAAATTTTTGATTTTTTGAAAAAAACTCAAATTTTTAAAATTATTTATAGCTTGACTATTAATACTTCCTCTAAAGATTACAATATATGAATTATATCGAATTAAAGTTTAAACATATTAAACTTAACAGTATTAAAATTTTTCCAAGCGTTTATTTCCTATATGTTGTAACATTTTACCGTAAAAGAAATATAAATACTCATTATATTTTGATATTAATTCATATTGAATTGTCTTTTTAAGTTATCCATGCGATTTTTTCTCTTTTAAACTATTTACATTTATCACCCTATTTAACTACAATTAATATCGAGTTTCGCGTATACTTTTTAGAATTTCTCTATTAGTATTAAATTTGTTTAAAATGATTTTTAAAAGCCTAATATATTCGAAACAATTATAAAATTCATACTTTGCTGACTTTAGAATTAATGCTTAAATTAAAACCAATTTTAAAATTGTAATCTAGTATGAAATTTTATCTTTATGGTCATAATAATAATATCATTTTGAAAATAAGTATGATTGTTCTCATATATATGCATCGAGATGATGTATTATCATTCGTTGGCAAGTTTGCGGAAAGCTTGACGACCACCGCAGTTTTATCCAAAGTTTTTACATCTTAATAATTTTTTGAGATTTAAATTTTAATTTGTTACTGGATTGTAAATCGACTAGAAATTTTTGAACCGCTCTGAACCAGCGTGTTTCTCATAAATTATCTATTAAAATAATGCTAAATAATTTTGTTCGCCGCCGATTGGAACATATATTTTAATTCAAGACATTCTTCTTAAGTATGATCTAAAACGATCATAATGCCTTACTTTATGATATATATATATATATATATATATATATATATATATATATATATATATATATATATATATATATATATATATATATATATATATATATATATATATATTGCAGATTTTTGTTCAGTCTGCCTTCATGAGCAAAAAGTGACTGTAAGAAAGACACACAAACCAAACCAATAAAAATCATCTTGAGAATCATAAATGAATCAAGGATTCAGATTTCATGATGGTATTGAAAGTAGGGATATATTCGTAATATAGTTTAAATTTGAAATGAAATTAAATAAATATTTTTAAAATATTAATTTTAATCCTGTTTCAATCTTATTTTAATATATCACAGTATTATAACTTACAAAAATGGGTAATAATTTTTTTAATCATGTTTGTAATCTTGTTTTAACTTTCGTGTCAGAGGCGTGAAATTTCGCTCTCTAATTTATGTATTTGATGTTTGTGAAAAAAAAAATCTGAAAATTTAGTACTATTACATTGGTACACTCGCATGTAAAAAAGAAATTTAGAAAAAAAAATATTCTAAATACATTACAGTAAACTGTCTTGTTTTGTTTTTATCGGAATTGGACTGAAATACCAATAAAAATTCATATTAAAAATGTAATAATGAATAGTACGCAGTTCAATACAAATTTCTTTTCATCGCTGATAACTCTTGGAATTGCCACCCAACTTGTCTAGTGGTCAGCGTGTCTGACTGCGGATAGAGAAGTCCTGGGTTCAAATCCCGATTCGGACATGGATGTCCTTTTTTCTCTCTCTCTCTATCTATCCTGTCTTTATCCTTTCCTTGTATGAATGGGTTGTGAATAATCGCTTACTCTATAAACGGGTACCTATGGCATGTGTGTTCTGAGGAAGTCGGACTCCACACCAAAATATGGTTCAGTTGGAAAAGTGGAGCAGCGCACCCCATATTGCCAGCATGGCTGGCACACGACAATAACAATATCTCTTGGAATTATGTGAAAAATGTTAAATCTATTAGAAATCGCCTGGAATGCTTGGATAAATTTGTGTAATTGGTAAAATGAAAATTTACCTGATGTGGTCTGAGGTTCCACTTTAACCATTCAAATCCAAATTTCTTACTGCATACTACAGCAAATGCTTGTTTTTACGACCTCGTATGGATTGGTAAAACAGTTCGTAAAATAGTAAAATAATGCATTAGATTATTAAGATTTCTGATTTTTTTACCAAATTACTTCTTCTTTATAAATAAAATACTATCTAAAATGCGCTATAAAAACACATATGCAAGATAATTATTGATTGCGCTTCACCATACAATTTTCTAAAGTTTAAACCGCGTCTTGCTTTAAATTTTTGGAGCCTGATGCTTTGAAACTTTTTATTTTCAGTTTCATAGCAAAGATATTGGATTTCTCTTCAATAACATCGACAAAGATGTTCATTCCCCTCATTTTTCTCAGCCAAGCAAGCAAAGATTTTTTCAGTTTAGCATGTTTTGTTTCTCTACAATATTTTTGATAGAGATGTTACTGTTTTCTTTTTCACTGGGTGTTTTTCCATTTTCAGATTTTTTCCCGAGTTTTTAAAATTGTCGAAAGGATGTTTTTTTGGAATTTCATATTTTTTTGGCATATTTTCTCTTACTTAATATTTTTTCGACTCATTTCAGAATTTTCTTTTTTTACTCCAACTTATAAATATGTTCGTTTCTTCAATTGCGACACATTGTCAACAGAATCGGTTCAATCTCTCTCCACAAACTAAACTCTGTAAATTGAGTTGTTCAAATGAAACGAAACCAGCTACTGAACAAGAGAGCACGAACTTTTAAAGAGTATTTTCCCCCTCTATTTTCTAATGTATGAGGAATGGAAAAGAAATTTTACCCCCTTTCTGTGTCTTTACACACGGGAGTCACAGTTTCTTTCCCATCAGATGTCTGATATTCACGTGTCTTTGTTCCCACAGAGTCTGGAATACTTGTACTTGTAGTTTGTTGTTTAAGAAGGAATCTGGTGTTATATAAAAACCAACCATAAAAAATAGGAAAAATATCAATAAAAAAAACGGAGAAGAAAATTATTTGTCAGAAACGAAATTTTGCAAAAAGTTCGTAAATAGGAGTTAAAATTATCATTGTGTCTATGTTGTAATGATAGCGACTAGCTACTAATTCGTAAAAATGTGAGTGTTCGTAAGTTAAAGGTTCGAAAAAATGAACATCCACTGTATTATGTCATTATCAACCGTTTTTCTGTAAAAATATCTATTATTTGGTTTTACTTAAGCATTATGAGTTTCATCTCATCAGTGGATAGAGAACATTGAGTACCAAGCATGCTTGGGAGCTAAACACTGAAATTTTTCGCGTTAGGCTGACCACCTAACCGTGATATACTTCGTACCTCAAAGCCCTTAGTCAGAAAGAAAACAGATATGGGCATTGTAAGTCTTAGACCCATAGAGGCTGTTGTGCCACTGAGTTTAATAAACTCTATGAGGGGTTCTATTTTATAATTACATTTTTATTTCAATTGAAGTATGGAGCAACCATCATTTTCTCAACATTAAATTTCTCAGTCAGAGGAATTATTAAACTGGCTCAGGTTGGCCGAACATAGCAAGTAATTATTTTTATTGTTCAATTTAATATAGAATCTTAAATAATAAGTTAAAATTTCAAACAAAGTTATACATTATCGAGTTTGCTTTTGTTAACAGCATTGCTTCGAACGATCTTCAGAATATAACTCATTGTTAATGATATTTGCTTGGGTTTCATAATAAAGATTTTCATGTTAAGTTAGCTTAAGTTAAATTTAAAAAGGATACCTATTTTTGAACTTTAGATATATATTTTAAAATACATATTGAAATTTGATAACACATACTAGAATTACAGTTTAAATATACCTCATCTCCTAAATGTAAAAATTGAATGCTTCAACAATATAATAATAATAATAATATAATATAAAAATCAGTTAAAGTTATATGTAACAACTTGTAAAGTATTTAATTTTCCATAAATGGGGAATTTAAAATCTCATCTATTATCTTATTCATTAAAAAACATTTTTGATCATTAAATTCCATTGAATTAATTTCTGTTTTCATTTTAGACTGCAGAAGCAGGAGAAGATGTCGCAGATAGTTTAAAAACTGTACTGAATACAATACCTTTAGTTTCAAAGATAATTTCTGGTAGTATGATTTGTATTGGATTAATTCTAACGGTGGTAGCGCTGATGTTTTCCATACGAATGATTTCGATAAAGGTAAGGGAATAATATGAGCTTCTTAGCCACACACACACACACACACACACACACACACACACACACACACACACACACACACACACACACACACACACACACACACACACACACACACACACACACACACATATATATATATATATAAATATATATATATATATATATATATATATATATATATATATATATATATATATATATATATATATATATACATACATATATATATATATATATATATATATATATATGTATGTATATATACATACATATATATATATATATATATATATTCGAAAAAAATAGCTGATATATAGAAATCTTTTGTCTATTAAATTATATAAAAATTCCAGGTTATGAGAACCAGTGTTAAATATCTGATATGTTTTCTTTTAAAACATTGCTACATTATATATTAAATGAATTTTGAGGGAACTAGAGGCCAACATACTTGTACTTCACGCTTCCCCTGTGGACACCTGATAGGCCTCAAATATGTGCAAGGTCAAACGACTTTTAATCTATGCAGTAAATATAAAGATGAGCATAGGCATCATCTGAGCATAGCTTGAGATGCTTGAATTTTGACTTGGAAGAGGCTTTTTCAAACACCCTTATTTTTTTGGATTTCCTGGCTGTTTATGGACTTGTGGAGGTGGTCTAGCATTGGAATTGGACCACCTGGGATAAGTAATAACAACAACATATTAAATGGGACAAGAAGAATTTAGGAATTATTTCTCTAATACTTGTGCTTAAATCGTCAAAGATAATTTAAGTGAGTATTAATAGAAAATCGTAGTCTCGGCAAACCCAATTTCGATTAAAGAAATTGAGATGGTCTTGAATTTTTTGAAGAGATTGCTTTCTTAACTCGGTTTTATATGAAAAACATTTTATTGCTTGTTCGGTAATCGAATTACATTTCTTCATCCTTCAGTTTCAAAAACAATTTATAAGACAGAGACCAATAATACATTATAAGAAATCACAATCCAGATACATATCCCTTCTAATTACTTTATTTGCATTATTTTAGTGTTTTCTTAAAATAATTCCTATTAATGCAATCACTGAAAGGTATATGTGATGATTTTATTGTTTTCGAAGTTAATTACCTAAAATAAAATTGTTTTTAAATTTTGCCATTTTGGAATTCGCGTAATTTTTCAAAATTGTATTGCCTTATTCTACACACAATTTATATTCAATTTATCATAGCTTCTTACCCATTCTGAACCCTATTTCATTAACAGGAAATAATCGATGCTTTTTTAATAGAGTAAATCGTTAACACTGTTTCCCAATTGAAAACCTCATTTGTTTACCATTTTTCTCTATAAAAATAAGTCTTTAATTATATTTTTGAATAGTTTAGATTTGTTTTTATTATAATAAATGATAAATAAATGAAGTTATCAGTTGCAACGAACAGTATTAACGATTTCCCTTCTAAAATATAATACTATTTTCGATTTTATATTTAAATTAAGTGTATTTTGCTTTTAATTACAAAATATAAGTTATAAAAATTGGTAATTTTTCAGTATTATGCAGCTTAAACAACTGAATTTGTGCATTAAATTAATAAAATATTGCAAATATTTTATATTTATCATATTAAAATATAATCAAGAATATGATATTAAATTGTTATCAGGAATGTTATAATTTAAAAGTATTTTAAAATGCTGGAATACTACTTCGTGAAAAAATTGTCCTGTTATCTACCAACTCACTTATTCCCCACCAATCATTCGTGGAATGCTTGAATTAGCAGTTCAACTTAAAGAATATCTATTAGCTGATATCTACCATATTGTTTGTTGAACTCATCAATTTCTAATGAAAATAGAATTCTGAATTCATAGAATATTTTTATGAACCATGGTTGCTTGGTAAATTTTTTATTACAAAGTTATAAGAATCAAAGCGTCATTTTACATACCTTCAGCAATTCTTGAAAAAAAAATGGTTTGTACATGGTTTCAACATGTATGTACTCCATTATTTATGTCAATACGTCATTAGCCATACATGGAAAATAAATAGTCACGTGGTTCTAAAGGCTCTTATACAATAGGATAGATTTAGAAGAAATGAATATTTAATTTTATCCTTAGGTTATTTGTGAAAAATGACCACTGACTTTTAATTGAGGGTTTTCGAATCAGTATAAAGTATTCTATTATCTGAAACAGCATTCATATTTGTATTGTTTGTTAGATGAGATCCAGTAGAAATATCTATTATATTCCGGTGAAACTTTATTTAGATTCCGATTTCACTTTTCAAAAATCAACACTATCGGGCAATAATCCTGTGCTGTTTATGCCTCTATTATTTAGTATGTGTTTCAGTGTAATCAAACAAACGCTACAGTTTATCAAATTAAACAATTCTCTATCTTTTTTTTTATCATATTAACTAAAGAGTTGCTTCCAATTATATTTACATATTTCCGAATTTCTATCAAAAATAAATAATAATGCGAAATTGATATATGGTTATTTAATTATATACTGCAAATGCTATAGTCCTATTAATGATTGTATTAACGAAGAAAAAACTCTTCTAAGATGAAAATTCATTTTTATATAAATTTCGGCGGACAAAAAAAGCGTTGTTCAGTACGTGTTTCAACAGGTAATATCCCAACAGTTTCCCCCAAAATTTACCTGAAATATATAAATGGAACTGGCAGGTCAATTTTTATATTAAAATAATCAAATGCTTATAATTGCTAAAAATAGTTATATGATCAAAATTAATCTAAGTTTTATTAGGAAAATTAATTAGTTAAAAAATTAAAATTAGGAAAATTCAGATTTCTTCTTTATTACAAAATGAAATTTTTAATTGTATTTTTAAATTACAATTTAATTGGCTGACACCTTCCAGGGCAACGCTATTCCAACGTTTTCGGAAATCTCCGCTATTAAAAAGATAGAATTAAACGCTATTCTTAGAGATCCGTCCTCCCACTCTTGGTACTTTGTGATAAAGCTTCGTTGGTGGAACCAGCTCAGTATCCCTAGCTCTTTTACGTTTTTTGTGTGACCACATAAGGTCCCATTCTCATCAACAGTGCCAGAAAGTCTTTCTGGAGTGTCACTGGTGCAAGGCTGATCAGGAATCCCCGAGGCATATATCTTGACTGTCTGAATTTTACTGTGAATGAGGTTCTGGAGAATCCTATTTTATTTTTAGACTTTTTTTTAATGATTTTTGGTTTTATGGAGATGGTTCAGCTTAGCTACACAATTAGAAACAACAGAATTTAATTGTATTTTTAAAATAAAATCGAGATTCTTTCCCATTAAATATTTTTGTAAGTACATAACTATTAAAAAATTAAATCCGTAATACAATTAAGAAATAGAAGTAAAAATACTAAGGTAAAGGATTTGATAAAATTATTTGCATTTCAAATTAAATATTTTTAGACATAAATCGCTTGTCACAAAAATATATTTATTGAAAGATAATTTTTTTTATCTCTTTTTGCAGGATCACAAACCTTTTTACACAGTCGTGACAGAAGAAATTTCTTCAGTTGAATGAAAATACAAGAGTTCTAGAATTATCCGTCCATATAGAATTTTCTAGATCCATGATGCTCAGAATTTGGAATACTTACAAGTGTCTATTACGTGGACTAAACATCATCATAAATGAGAGAATGTTCATTTTTTTTAAATCTTCATTTTTTATTATTTTATTTTTCTGTGCAATAGTGTCGGTATTTAGTATTCCAGCATATATTGTAAATTTTTAATATACATCAAATCAAACCAGATCAAAATGCGGATAAAAAATTGCATAGGATTTTGCATAGGATACATTTGAGGATTTTAAAATTCATTAAATGAAAAAAAATTGCATGGGAGAAAAATAAAGGAGAATTGCCAGATTCTTTAGCTATGCATGACAATTGTATAAAAGTGCTTATCTAAATTGAAAAATATTAAACAGAAATATGATTTAAAATAAACCGATTAATCAGATTGTAGTAAAAATGGCAGTCAATAATTGTAGTAAAAAATTCTTCTAATAAACCACTCTCGAAATACTTATTATTATAATTACATGGATATATTATAATTATATTATTCTATTTTATTTAAGTGTAAAAATTATATTTCTTGTTTTTAAAGACACAAATTTTGCTAGAGATCAATCCATTTTAAAAAGGCATTTTCATGTTCGAAATTTAAGGGTTTTAATTTTAACCAAGTCGAAAATTCGATGAAAATATTGAAACTATGCATGTTAAACAGACATATGCATGTTATGCATGTTAAACAGACATGGCCCATTGATCTGGAACTAGAATATATGTACTAGTAGAGGATGATAACCAGCCTTATGGTTAAAAATTGCGATGAGGTTTGTTCTGCCTGCATCTTAATATGTGTACCAGTACGTTATTCTTAATATACTATGTAACTATATGGTACTGAAGCATGTAAACTTAAAATGTTACGACATTGTTCAATCAAAATCAATAATTTCTTCCATTTTTGTTTGATGTTGTTAATGGAAACGCCTGTCGAAAGTTCTTGCTCCACATGACAGACTGGCAGTATTTCAATCTGCTTTTTAGCAAATTGAAATTTATAACTGGTATTTGTTGCTGTGTACAAAAGCGTAACTTGTATTTGTTGTACTTATAAACTTGCATTTGTTGATGTACAAAGCGTACAAATTTTTCTTACGCTCAGGACCGCAATATTTTTATATATCTGTTCAGTGAATAGCTTTAGTGTACGCCCATTGTTAAAATCCAATTATAGTAATTTACAAAAATTAATTACAGAATGGTAGAAAGTGTAAATTTTGACAGATAAGTATTGTTAGATTGATATGAAACAGACCAGGAAAATAGCAAATATATTTTTTCATGAAACAAAAGAATGAACTAGCAAAAAATGGAAACAATATTGAATTTTCATAACATACGAAAGGTTGTACTAGAGTCACCAAAAAAAGTATAAATTGAAAAACGATATAAAAAATAAGATAAATATGTGTTTCTCATCTACATATAAATTTTAAAATGTTTAAACATTTTTTTCCTGTAAATTGATTAACCCTCACGAAGTTTACCATATAGAACAGTTTGTGGGAAAGCATGGAAGATGAAAATTTAGAAAGATCAAGGGTATTCCGGAATTTTTAATGAGATTCGGGTCGGAATTGTTAGTCGCTGGTTTTACGTTATTGTTCGTCGTTTACTTATTGTTAGTCGGCAAGATGCACACCCACAGGAAATCACATTTGTTTCCACACACATTCAGACAAACACACACACACAGTTAAGCGAAAACAAAAACAATTTCTGCACTATATAAGTTTTAAGTAGGCCTTAGAGAATTTATAATACAAGCATCTACAAAAAATTTCAGATTTTTTGCAGTGTTAAGTTTTATTTTGAACTTTCTTAATGAGAGCTTAAGTTTACAAACTTTACGATAAGCCACTAGACATGGCATTCATTTACATCCATTTAATGCATTAAAGTTTTACTATGATACTTTTAATTACTTTACTTTTCTACTTAAGAATCTCATGCGATTAATACAAAATGTTGCATAAAAATTTATTTGGATAATTATTTTTTATATCTCTAGAAACTTGTAATTTCACTTTCTGGAATAATAAATTCCCCAATGCTCTTGTGTAACTAATTTTAGTTTTAAGTAGTTAATGAGAGAAAAGTTAAATATATCTTTTGTACGTCAGTACTAATTTATACATTGTACGTTTGTTTCTGTTCTGATTATTATACTTAATGTTATAACTATATTTTTTATAAGTTTTACAATAAATTTTTTTGTTAAACTTGATGTAGTATTCATTGAATTATTAGTAAGTCGAAGAGACTGTTTTCATTACCTGGAGCTATAATTCTTACTTAAATTTACATAATTTGATTTTAAAAATGCCTTAAACAAACATCTTAGCAAATTGAATATATTATGCATTAGGAATATTTGATGGATTTTGGTAAAATGAACAAAAAATGTAATTTTTAATAATTATTGTGCAATTATTTTATTAAAGTTTAATGGAATTTTTGGTACAATCAGGTTATTTTATATTTCCTCAACTCTTCTGTAGTATATCAAAAATTTTAACGATTGGAATATATATAAGTTCAATAAGCATATGCCTTTTATCTTCAACTGTCTAGAGAAACAAGCAGCACATGTGGGTGGACGATCTCTATATTTACCGAATAATATTTTTTAAAAATATTTTATCAACTTTTTTGTTCAGAATTTCTTATAAATCTATTAGATTCAATTTATGTATTTGTTGAAAAGGCAGCCTGATCTCTATTGTATAAGTTGAATAAGAAATTTTCCTTATTGTAGACAGTGGGAATGTTGCGATTATTTAAGTGATATGATTAAGTGATCTGATGAATCTTTTTAAGGATTAGTACAGAAATATATTTCTTGAAAAGAATGTTATCAATGAGTAATGTATCCTACACAATAGTGGTAGATTACTGTGCAGCCAGGTTTTTATTCTATACTATACGAATACAGATATTTTTGTATGTAGGCTGTTATGATTACCGTGTATTAATTGAGGATGACTGCTCTGAAACATGAAGACATATATTCAAAGTCAAAGAGATAAGGATTTTCACAATGTGAATAATTCGATAAATTGACGGCTTGTTAGGGATTTAAAATATAAGATGTTTAGATATTGGAATAAAAGTGTGAATGTAGTACAATGATTTCTTTTAATTGTATACAGTAATAGTCATTGAAATATTTTTTGTTTCCTGAGCTTATTGTTTTCTTGTTTGTGTCGAGGTATGTTGCTTATTCCAAATCCATTGTAGTAGGTAGAAAATGTCTCATAGTTGGTGCTAAAGTAGTTTACTGAAGCATTTATACAGTAAAGACTTTGAGAATTGTCCATGTCCTAATGTGTCCCAGAATTCTTGTCAGTAGATCATGGAGTTTAGATTGAGGTGAGTCTTTCAGAGAGACTTGAGCCATGAATACTTAGAACTGACATGTTTCGGTTTTACTACTTTCGTTAGAATGTCATCTCTTCTGTTTCTTTCTAATCCATTGTGTACCATTAGATGCTTCATCTTTAAAATATCTGTACATCGACTTTTCTGATCAATCTTTCTGGTGTCGATGTAAAACTATATGTAGTTAGAAAGCTTGAGATGCTGGTAGATGCTTTTTGGTTCTTATATTTGCTCTTTTGCCTGTTGGATATAATATATATTTATTAGTAAATTATATTACTTCTTAGCATCTGTCATGTGACTACAAATGGTCATTTGGTTTTTTGGCAGAAAAATTTTGTCTTAATGACAATTTCCACTGACTTGATATAAAGTGATGCAATTAAAGTTGTTAATGTCTATGTAGATTTAAAAGTTTTTCTGAGAATTAAGTCGAAGTATCTATGAAATCTTTAGGAAATGTCTTTCTTTTCTTCTGTTCATTGATTGAACCAATATTGAAGTTCCATTATAATTAATTTCTTATAACGTCAAAAAATAAGTAGTAATTAGAACTTTCTTGTTTAAACCCAAGAATTTACCTACAATTTTTTCGAAATTACTGCACGAATAGAATTATTTTTCATTAATGATATTTCGCTGTGTTACAGAGAGCAAAATCAGGTGTAAAAACCCAAGAACCGAAACCCTAGATTGTCAATATACATGTAATTTGTTTCAAACGATTACGAAAATTTAGTGCAATATCAATTAAGGCTAAGCATAAGGCAATAATCAAATTAGGCCCTGATTTCTTCAAAATTGTATTTAATCTGAACACCGAAATGGGACTAGTAGAGGCATTACTTCCAGAAATAGAAATTTATTTTGTTTGGATGTCTATTTTAGTTATTCATTGTACCATTGGAAATGTAAATCCTGTGTTTTAGTGTAATGCTTCGTAAATTTTCCACTATATTGTTGTGTACGTTGAAGGTCTATAAAGACGAATTAATGTGTTTCAGATGTTATCTGTTGTGACATGATTGTAATTGTAGTTGAACTCACTATTACCTCGATGTGCACAATTTGCCAGGTTTTATGCCAGGTTTATGTTAATAAGACGGTTGCCATATCTCTTCTCAACTTACAGATTGTGACATGAGCATTTCTTGAACTATTGCATTTGCACATTCACTACGAGCAATAATATTACAGAAAGTACGCAATTGATATGCACTTTTTGTCTTTAGAAACATAATAAAATGATATTCAGGACAAATTAAAGAGTAAAACAATTTAATATTTTGTAAATGATTATGCTTCCTCTTTTTCTAAGCAGATAGTAAATTATAGTTTAGTTTTTCAAGAAGTTAAGCTACGCTGATTTTATAACTATTTGTATTACTCAATGAAGTTAATTGGGCATTATAGTTCAGACTGTTGCTTCTTATGTTGCATTTTCGATTGTCATTAGTGTAATATTTTATATTATATATTTTATTATTTATTATATAATTAAATATTTCTGCAACATACTTGTAGCTTATTAAATTTTTCTGTAACATGCTTGCGGTTCTAGAATTAAAAAATACCAGTTGATGTATTGTTCCACACGTATGGCGGAGTTTGTACCATTGGTGTTCCTCGTGAAGAAATTGTTTTTAACTATTAAAATTATAGAGGGCCAAATCTATATACCCTCTATAAAGTTGGTTATTCAATGCTAAACATGGTAGATTTCACAGACATGTATTATTAGGTTACAGGTGAAACATAATTTAACAAAACGTAACAAACACTTCATAATGTTGAATATTTAGATACAAAAATTATTTAATGTTCATAGATTCTTAACAATTTCATTTCTGATTAGAAACAAAAATGGTCAAAGATTAATTTCTCAATTAATTGATCTTCTAGTTTGACAATTTAAAATACTAACCATATTCATATTCTGAAGCAAAACTGACGTCAAGCAGTTTAGAGATCTGTTCAGAGCAATCGCCGCACAAATAACTTATCCAATCATCTAATGTTTTTGAATATGTAAAGAGGAAGGAAAAAGTTTTCATTGTTGAAAAGTAGTGAGTTCTTTTCCTGTCTTAACCAAAAAACTTTGTATACATTAATAGCGGCTGTGGCCCATTAAATAGATCGTAGTTGCAATTTCTTCCAGGTAATGGGAAAATAGTTGCAGGGAAAATATGGGAATCTTTTACTTGGGCTCTGCTCCTAAACCTAAATTACGAAGACTCACCTTTTTTTGGTATCCACTGTCTGTCCCTCTACAGAAAATTTTCCCATTTCTCCTCCTTTTGTGATGAAGGAGGAAATTACTTAAGTTGCTATGAATCACAAGAAAAAAGTTTTTTTTAATATTAAAAGACAAAATTTAAAAGAAACACATAAAAAATTAGGTTTTAAATTACTATATTAGAAAAGGTATGTATTTCAATGTTCATATATATATATATATATATATATATATATATATATATATATATATATATATATATATATATATATATATATATATATATATATATATATATATATATATATATATATATATATATATATATATATGTATATATATATATATATATATATATATAGGCAAAAAACGTAGATTTTCAAAAAATTTTTATAATTTCTAATACACATACATTAGAAATTATCAAAAAGTTTATTCCAATTTTTAGAATTATTTTATTTGCAAAAATTAAATACATTATTGAAAATTTAATAACATACAAGGATACTCTCTCTCTCCCATTTCCATTCCCATTTCCATTCTCATCCAAAGAAAAAACCCATTTTATATAAATAAGTAAATACCTTAACTGAAAATAAGCAATTACTTTGATTGATTTTTTTAGTTTGTAAATAAAAATGCTACTTTGCACAATCATTCATTAGAATGCCATTTCGTATTCTCATTAAATATTAAATTTGCTTTGCTTTATATTTCAAATGAACTGTTACGTTTACCCTTATATTTATTAATTCAACAGAACGATTCATAACCGAAAAATCTTCATAAATAATAAATATTTAATGCCTTATTTCTCAAATTAGAGAAATTATTCATGAAAACCACCAGAGAATTTACCAGAGAAATTACTCGTGAAAACTTACAATCTAATAGTCTTACTACAAGTTACAACGGAAAAGAATATTACAAACTATTAAATAATGTAAAACAATACAAACAAAGTTTGATGCTGTAAGATGTAAAGTATATTTCATCGAAGGCAATTACATTTGTGATATTTAAGTCAGTCAATAGTGATTTTTGATATTTAATTGTTACCAAAAGGATTTAAATTTTGAGCAAAATATACTTCGTTTTAAAATAATTTTTAAGATTACGTTAATATTTTGTCTTAATTATTTTTATATTTTCCTTAAAAATAAAAATAACAACTTAATCTTCCTTTAAAAAAAGCCATTAATAATTACTCAAATTCTTTCTCCCTTCCTCAAGATTTTTATTAAGTAATTAGAAGAAGTTACAGCTTTCCATACTCATAAATTTATATAGTATTTCAATAAAAATATATTTCTGAAATATTCATGTTTTAATAAGCAAAAGCAACGTCTTTATGTAATAAATCTATATAATCATAATTAATGTATACAATAATAACCTTATTTAAATTACAACAGGTAAAATTCACATTTCAGATAGATTCATTTCTCAAATAAAGTAAATTAAGTCTATCTTAATTTTTAATCAATTCGTCTTACTGCAGTATTCTTTTCATCTGACTATAATACAAGGAGATTTAAGAATATTTTTCAAAAAAGCAAAATGATTTTTCAGTTTTGAATAATCCAGATTCTAAAAAATTAGCTCTTCTTTTTAAAAATGAACTTTTTTTGGGGATTTATTTATTAACCTATGAAAAATCTTCACTTTTAATTAATTAATATAAAAAAACCCGAAACAAAAATTCATATTTAAAAGAAGCGCGACGAATATTAATCATATTTAAAAAATCTTTACTTCTAATTAATTTTGTTACAATTAATAATTAAAAAATGAGTAAATTAATGCATATAAATTTATAAATAATAATTAGTAAATTAATATTTAGTAAATTATAATTAGTAAATTAATATTTTTCAAATTTTCTCCATATTTTTTATCAGTATTTTAAATTGTCAGCAGTAATATTTAAAAGAAATGTTTAAAACTTCAAGCAGTATTAAATTAACTCGAAAATTATAGGACTATTTAAATATTAAAATAAATATTTTAGAGATATTAAATGGTTTGTTGTTAGATAATTTTAGTACTTTGTTATTTCCCATATTATTAAATATGCTCTCATGTCATTAAAAAAAGTTTCACAGTTACTCAATTAACAACAGAAATGTGAAATTTTCATTATGAAATATATCAAAATAAATTACTTCTTTAGACCATTGATACCTAGGTAGTTTTTTTTCTTATCGCCAAAAAGTTAAAAAAGTATTCCTTATCCTCTTATTGGAGATATAACAGTCGCTTTGACATCGATAATTCTTTCTTTCCATCGCACTTAAGAACTGATACTGAATCGAAAATTTAAAAATAAAAATTACTTGCTGCAAATTGAGCTATGAATTTTGAAAGAAATTTACTTTATTACATTTGTTTGTAATAAATCCCAGGTACTGTCCGATTGCAAATATATGCTTTTAATTTATCTTTCGCTATTACTTATAATATAGGCTTATCTTAACTGTCTAAAAATTCTGTTTCTGTGTCAATGTAAAATAAAAAGTATGACCAAAACTATATTGGACCAAAATTTGTCCACTACCAAAATATCTTCTTCACATTATTATGCAAAATGAAGAAGTAACATAGTCAGCTTGCAATAGGTTCTAAATTATCTGCTTCCATACGAAATTTTAGAAATATAGCAGAGAAAAAACTTGCTAAAATATATGAATTACTTTGAATGATCTGAAAAGAAATTTAAATTATAAATAAGTGCTTAAAATTGGCGTAATTTAATGGTAAAAAGTTTGGCAGGTTTTCATTGAAACAGTATCAAATAATGAAGATGATATTTGGCTACCACATCGTATTTAGACATACGAAACTTTAAACTGTTATGTCAATGAGATTTACTGTGTTATTGAATACTGAGAAATTATGCGTCAAATTTTATGGGAATACAGGAAAGAAAGTAATTTCCAGTCGTTCTCATTAATAATTTACATATCCCTATGTGAAAGGATCTAGCTAGAATTCTATAGCTGAACAGTATTTACAGATAAAAGAGCAATGAAAAAATGTAACTTATTAGAATTTCATTCTAAGAAGAATCATAATTAAAGTTACCAAAATTAATATTATTTAATTTTCCTACTAATACTGAGATGTCACAAAAATTATTAATCTAATTTCATTTATTTCAAAATATGACAAAAATTACATTCATTGCTTTTTTAAATTATGTAAATATCTGAATTTTTATAGAAATGAATTTCATTTTTAATGAATGGTAATACTATTTGCAACTTAGGATTTTTAGTCATCATTTTCCATAAGAACACAAGCTCCTGTTCATGGGAATTAATTTTAATATAAAAGATATTGACTTTCAAAAAATTTAAAATAATATTTTTCAGCTTACAGGAGTAACCTAATGTTTGTTTCAAGATTTTTGTAAAGTTTCTTAAAGATTTAATTAGAATAAATTCCACAAATAAAAATTTCTTCCCTTATCGGAAGTGAGACTTTTAAATATATGTTTGTGATTATGTCGGTTCTCCCAATTTTTAAAACACCTGATTACAATAAATCCTATTATTTAAAATATTTTGAGGACTTTATTGCAGCTCTATCCATAGTAATTTTAAGTAAGCTACTTTTCCATACTTTTTGAAAATATCAGAGCAAAGTAACATGTCAATTAGCAATTTAGGTAGTTTTGGTATTTTAAAATTTATCAAAAAACTTGTTTCCTTAAAAGTTTATAGGACCATTTTTTTAAATAAATTTTTAATTATTTTTACTCTTTCAATGTTAAAATATTATATTTTCCTATTATACTTATTTATCTTTTCAAAGTATTTTTTGTCATTTAATATTTTCATGATTTTAAAAATTATTATAATTTTAATAATCATTCTCTCATAATAATTTGAGTGTGTGTGATTCCTAATTTTATCTGCATTTAGTTTTCCTTCTCCCAGTAAATTGAGAGAATCAATCCATTCTAAAATAATAACATAAATAATATTTTTAATGGATCAAGTCTAAAATATAGTTTTTGCCAATCAATGTTCATTCTCTTTTTAATTACATTATTTAAAGAATTAATTTTTCTAATTTATTCAACCAGTTTAAGCCACGAGTATAGTCCATCGAAACAATTTGTCTATAGGCAATCCAAAATTCTCCTTCAAATCAAAATTCTGTGATTAAAGTACAATCAGATGCATTGTTTTTACATCAAAGATATACCCGAAATTCATGTAATGAAATGCTTTTAAAAGTATTCATTGACTACTAATAATAATAGACATTTTATTTGAAATAACAATTAATGGACAGCTTTTCAGTCAAATGAATTTGTATTAGAAATTGACTACATTGGTAAAATGGTTTAAACTAAATATTTTCTAACTTCAAAAACATTTTTCGAATCAATTAGACACAAATTTTCTGCTGCAAAATATTTATTTATGCATAGACAAAATATTGTTACAAGAAGCATTGTATTATAACCGGTGCAAAAATTACTTAGAAAAACCATAATATACCCAAAATATTCAAAACACCTAATATTAAAAAAGCTTATTAAAAATGAATCTAATTAACATATAGTATTAGGATTAGCTCAGATTTAATTAATTTAATATCTAAATCTATTTTTACGTGAATAACATAGATTTACAGTTATACAATATAGAATAGTTTACGTTATAATTTCACACAACAGGGTAGTAAGAACGGACCATTTCCAGTGACATGCAAAGTTTGCTGTTGATGACTTTCAGCTCCATTGTAGCTGAGCTAATAAAGAAAAGAAAGTTTCAAAATTAGAGAAAATTATTTTAGTTACATAAATTGTGTGACTTTATATAATGATTTAAAAGATTATATTATTGGATTCTCTATTTCAGATCCGCCACAAGAAATATGAATGCTTATTTATCCATACCTACTACTATGATTACCAGTACTCATAATTTGAAAAATTATAGGTTTTGTCGATAAATAAGAAATTGCTTTTTTAAGTATTCGTATTATAAATTTGTTGTTTAATTTAATAATGCTCTTTTTATGAAAATTTCTGTTACATAACTTTTTAAATACTTAAGCATATAGAAATTAATTACTAATTTCAACTTTGTATTATTATTTACAAGTAGAATGAAATAGTATAATTGAATGTATACAAATTTTTAAAATATAGTTTGTTGAAAAAAAATGACTCACAATGAAGTGTATTCCTGTTTTTAAGATTACACTTATGTGGAAAATATTGAAATATTAAGTAAACGAAGTTTTATGTTGTAAAAAAGTCACTTATTTCGTAAATACATTTTTCAATATGAGTACTATGAAACATTTCATCAACTGTCTAAATGTTCGTGATAAGTATAAATTATTATAAGAATATATATATATATACATATACATATATATATATATATATATATATATATATATATATATATATATATATATATATATATATATATATATATATATATATATATATATATATATACCAATAAGTAATTAGTAATCAGAGCTGGAAAAGGAGAGAATGTATATTTATTTTCCATAGGTGATGGTGCTTTTAAAAGCGGCTATTACTTCAGGGACTCTTCGGGTATATCAGTCCTTGAAAGACGATAAGTATTTTGTTTCACTCGACTTGAAGAAGTCAGTTCTCCTTCTGATTTCGGATGATAAGTCCGAGTTATTCTTAATTCCTTGATTAATACGATTTTAAAGAAATTCATTTCACAGATATATTAAATGAATACTGTATTACTTTTCAAAGTGAGTTTATGTACATATAATCATGCATCTAAAAGTAAGTGTTATGTGGGACTGTTTTTAATATACATAGTCTCATAGAGTTAAATCAACATACTAACTTGTCACTTGTTCAACAGATTTATATTATTAACTCTAGACTGGCTACTCCTACCTGAACACTATCCTTGCCAAATCAAACTGTGGTAAACCCTGCGAAATGAATCCTGATGATTTGACCCTGAAATTATCAATGATCCATCAAAACATAGAAATAAATGAGTCTCCAAGAAAGGTTTGGTATGTTGCTGATTTCTGAAACTAAAGATACCAAGTCATACATGAGAAACACCTTAAGACATAACATCACCTTTGCTGAATTTCACAGTTGGTGTAAAATCGTTAGGCAAGGGTGTTCACTTGGCAGTAGTTAAACATAGGCCTTGATACCCAATTTTTAAAAGTTGAATTGATTCAGCTCTGCAGAAAATTAGTTTTCCCAGTTTTACAGTCCATTGTTACCAGTCTTTACGACTTGCTTGTCGAATTGATTTATTCAATAGAAATATCATAGGATATAGGTATGAGTTTCCTAACAGAATGCTTGTCGAAACTTTTCCCGTTTGTAAGCTATCCAGAATATGAGATTCTCTCCGATTCAAACAATAAGTTTCTGAATCTGCCAAATGAGTCAAATTCCGATGGTGATCAATTACCTACCACACGTACATTATGCTGGCTGTTATTGATTTTGTTTATTATAGCTTATTGTAAATACCATGTATGAATGAGTCACATCTATGGTGACAGACAATCACACTTTTTCGTAATTCTGGAACTTCTAACAGTGTGCCATCGTATGAACATGTAGCAGCAATATCGTTTCCTAGACTTTATGTAAAGGTAGTGGTTGTTATATGCCACAGAAAAATAGATAACCTCGTTTTCATCTATTCCCACATATTTGTTTGGAGATAGCATAAATGAAATGACCACGCGAAATTCAATATTAATATCATGTATAATTTAAATGTTACATGCACTTTCTTTACCCTCATATTCTACAGTAATATAAAGATTGAACCAGGATTCTTCATTAAAAATGATTTTACAACTACATCAGCAACAAATTTTTGTACTCATTCATGTAATTCCTAGACATTCTGGTATTTAAACTTTTTAATACTGTAAGCCCATATAACATTTTATTTAATTTTTAAATTTGTAACAATAATATGTTATAAAAAGTATAAATCTGATATTATTTAATTCAAAATTGTTAATACAGTTGTGTAAATCAAATGTCATGAATTTGAATGTTTGTTGCTTTTGCGCTGTTTATGTTTGTTTTATAATTTATATTTGTTCATAATTCAGATTGACTGAACCTATTAAAAATAATTAATTATTAATAGGTACGAATGGAGAAAACATGTTAAAATTACAGTGTGAGTTTGCTACAAAATTAAATCTTTTGATAAACGATACAAAATTTTTAAATTCTTATACATCTAGAGATTTAAATTTTCAGAGCTCAACTAAGTAAAATAAAGCAGCAAAAGATAATAAAGCTGCATTAAAATTCAAATGCAATGTAAAGTAATTAATGTTTTCATTAATCATTAGTGTGCGATATAGAATGCTTCAAACTTAAATTCTCTTTATAAATAAAATATTAATTTTTCTTTATAAATAATTCTCTTTATAAATAAAATATCTCTTTATAAAAAAAAAACTCATTATAAATTTATTTAAATCAGTAAAATTTTTTCAAATGTATGACACGGACTACATATAATGAGATTTGAAATCAGAATAATTATCAAAATAGATAAAGGTTACAGATAGTTAAGAGAATATATACTAATAGGGTTTCAAAACTATCAAATTTAGATTACATAAATTCATTTTGATCTGACCGTGTTGCCTCTGGTTGGTCAGGGTTCTACTCTCGTCATTAGATGCTAGTGAGTTCGAACCCAGACCAAACCGAAGATCTGTCATGTTCACTAGCGTTGTTTAGGGTACGTAAAATATATTGCAGTCATAATGTCTTTCATGTAAAAAATGGTACTTCTGTGAATAGCAGGCCACAAGTCTAGGGATCTTTCTCCTTAGTCACTATTTCTGAGTTACAAATACCCATTCACTGTCAGGTGGTTTCTACTTTGAGACTCCCACTATATAAAGGTGCCATCCCTTCCATCACTTGTAGTGTTGAAAAGTGAAAATTCTGGAGCCGGGCATTTGGGGAAAAATTCTTTTTAATAATCATACAACAGATCACACTAAACAGTCACCTAACATTTTATTTTCTGTGCAATTAGTTTTCTAGCAGGAAATTATTACGTATGACGTAATGAATAAAATTTAAAATTATGTTTTTGATAGATCTTTAGCTACTGAAACAGAAAACAATTTGGCGAAATTTTGATGTGAAATTTTATTTTCTTATACAAATTTATTTTAAAAATGTTTTTTTTTCTAGCCTTCCTAAATTTTTCAATTCATTTAAAAACATTATACTTTAGTTTTTGGTGATATTTAAAGTGAGAAACTCATTGTGACTGGAAAAATTCACCGAAACATACCAGAGTTTTACAATTTTTGACACTTAAGTCCTTTCAATTTTTTGTATCGATGAAGGTAACTTGCAAATGAATATTCTTTGTAAAGTTGCTTCAAAATATTATAAATGCTTCGAAATTATTCAGTGTTTTAAAAGCGCAAGAGGAATTGTTGACATGAAAGGAATCGTCATATTCACAATATTGTTTTTACAAAACATTACTTTATCAAGGCTTATTAATGTATATAAAATTGTCTCTTGGTGATTTCTGTTTTGAAAATATTGATATGCAACAGATGTATTATGAATTAATACTGCAATTTTGAAAAAGCCGTTGAGCTGTTTCTAGTTAGAAGTTACAAATTATTATTTCAGAGACACTAATTTCATGTTACCTAGATTAAATGAATTATTTTTTCTTTTATTATATCAAATAATTGAAGAACTTGAACTTTGCATGCTTAAATATTTAATGTAAATTTATCTAAAATTTCAGAATAATTATCTGAAAAGAATTAATAATTATTCCTGTTTCTAAAGTTGCAAATTTTTTAATTAAGATAGAGTAAAAGGAGAAAAGAAAAATAATTAATCTCATCATAGATATTACTTTATAATTACCACAATGAAAATAATTACCTTAAGAATTTCGATTTTTTTATTAATTTTAGAAAAAGATGTTACTCGGAAAATATTTAATTACACAATTCCGATTAGAGCTTATATCTTTTTTTTTCTGTATGAATTCTTCCCCTCTAATATGTATAAAATCTTATTAACACTCTGTTGAATTGGAACATTTATTTGTTTAGTTGAATATATTGGAGAAATGTTGACATTTTTTAAATTCGGTTTTCTGTATTATGAGAATAAAAATAACTTATCTCACCATTGAAGGTTATCAGCAAAGTCACCTAGCAAGCTTCAAGTTTCAACGGCAAGGCAATGTTGATTAAGTTGATGTAAAGTTTTTTCAGCAACGGCAGCTACGGAAGTTGAAATTTCAGGTGAATATGTGCTCGTGAATTCAGGCAGAAATTTCTCCATTTCATCAAGAGTCATTGCTGAAAGTATCTTCATAGATGAACATATCTTTTGAAATTGATTTACATTGCCACTCTTTAAAGATTTATAGATATTCTTATGTACCTCAGAGAAATCTATTTGATCTTCTTCAGGTAAATTTGGAAAAGAATCCGTAAGCTTTTCGAATTTTTCAGTAATATTTAGAGCAATTGCTTGAATCTCTGCTTCAGATAATGATTTATTTCTTAAACCGATGTACTTTTGATTGGTAAAATATCTTATAATCACATCTAATAGCATCAAAGTACCAACCATGTCAAAATTTTGAGTAGCTTCCTTATTTTGTTGCAATTTGGATCTTTCTTCTTTCTCGATAGCATACTTATGGTTCATATCGTTAATTACTTTTTTCGAATTTAAGGGTGATAAATTATAAAAGTAATGTTTATCATTGTTAATATTTTCTTGGAAAAATCTTGCACTTCTTGATTGTAAATAAGTAGCAATTTCTTTTTTCCCCTGATTTTTAGCTATATCTAAAGCTGTTTCATCGAAATTGTTTTTAAGTGTAACATTTGCTCCATTTTCTACCAGACTTTTCACTAGATCAAGCCTGTCAAGGTATACGGACACCATTAGGGGTGTATTATTCACAACAACTTGTTCATTTATATCGATATTATCAGTTTTCTCTTCAATAAAATATTTTGCAATTTCGAATTGTTTATAAAAGAATGCAGAACCTAATGGAGACATTCTATGTGCGTTTCGCTTCTTTAAATTAGCACCATTTTCAGCTAAATATTTGACAATTAGTTGGTGACCATATTGTATGGCTAGATCTATTGCAACTTGAAATTGGCAAATGGTTTGAAGATTAGCATTTTGTACCACAAGATATTGTACAATACTTAAATGACCAAATTTTGCAGCTTTACAGAGAGGTGTAAAATCAGGATATTCCACAGGGGGATTGACTTTCATACCTCTTTCTTCTACAAGATACTTGACGATATTTAACCATCCATAGGTAACTGCGTTAGATAAGGGATGACAAAGATTAATGTTAAGTTCGCCGATAAGATATTTAACGATTTCTGACTTACCATATTTAACAGAATCGCAGAGGGCAAAATATTCTATGGTACAAATGGATTCGCAATAGCCTTTTCTGTTATAATCTTTTTTCTTCCAATCTATTTTTTCCTTTAACTTGCTGGCATATTCAACAATATTATAATGACCATTTTTAATGGCATGATAAATGAAATTATCACCGTTATTATCAGCAATATAAACATCGGCACCATTTTTAATGAGATACTCAACCAAACTTAAATTACCACTCTTGGAAAATACAATTAACGGAGAAATTCCTTCTCTGTTTTTAGTATTAATATGCGCATGCTTTTTAACGAGATACTTTACTATCGCTATATGAAAGTTTTGGGATGCTATGTTTAAGGGAGTATCCGAATTATAATCCTCCATATCAATGACACTGGAATCTTGAACGATTATTTTTTGAACAACATCATACTGATTATTTAATACTGCTCCGTGTATTGGAGCTCTACCATCTTGGTCTATAACAGATAGTTTTGCCCCTCTGTCAATAAGTGTCAAAGCTGTCTTTGATTTTCCATTAAAAATTGCTAAATGTAAAGGAGTGGAATCATCGCTTGTTTTTGCTTCAATATTTGCTCCATTATCAAGTAAAGCTGATAATATTTCTGGATCTTTTTTCATGGCAGAGAGATGAAGAGGCGTATATCCCTCCTTTGTTTTTGCTTCCAAGGTTGTTTTATTTTTTATCAGTTCCAGCACCACAGCTTTCCTTTCAAAGGTCACTGCAAAATGAAGAGGTGTACTGTCTCCAGCTACTTTTATATTATTATCTATACCTGTAAAGTTGAGTAATTTCAATGCAACATCATCATGCTTGAAACATATAGCATAGTGTAAAGGTGACCATTTTTCATCATTTGTTACGATATTGGGATCAGTTTCATTTAAGGAAAGCAAATAGTTCACTATAACTGAATGACCTAACATTGATCCATAGTGCAGTGGTGTCATATTGTTTTTGTCACCAGCATTTATCTCAATCCGTTGACTTTCCATTAAAGTTTTGGTAACATTAAAATCATTGTTAATCACAGCCATGTGGAACGGCGTTAATTCCTTTTTTGTAGACTTTGCATTTATTACAGTTTTTTCATTCTTCATGAAAGCCTTGACCATTAAATTCCCTCCTTGAACAGCATAATGAAATGGTGTGAATCCTTCCTTATTTCTTTCGTTAATTTCTATGTCTGGACTTTGCAACAATCTTTCAAAGGTTCTGACGAAACCAAGGCGAGCAGCGAGATGCAAAGGCGTAAGATGTTCCCGTTTCGTTTTTGCATTTACAAGAGCTCCGTGATTTATTAAAAACTTTACGAATCCTGAATTTCCTGAGTCAACAGCTATATGCAACGGCGTATAACCATCTTCATCACCAACATTAATTTCTTTAGAATTGCTTTTTAGTAATATTCCTAATGCAATTTCACTATTACCACTTTTGGCAGCTGCATGCAACACTTTTCTGCCTTTTTCGAAACTAACAGTGAAGTTGGCGCCTTTATTTAATAATATATTTGCTTCTTTGAATCCTGTATCTTTTTCTGGATTCTCAGCTGCATTGTAAAGATCTCTATTTATATCAATAAACTCTTGTTGGTATGGTTCTACAGAACCTACTAATTGGGATTTACTATCTTGGAATTTGCGAAAAATAAGTATTTTGTTTCGAGTTTGATCATTTCCCATTCTTAATACTGGACACGCATAATTGTTCACTCTAAGAGGTTCTGACCATTCACTAACTCTAGAAAAAACTGTTTCATTTTGATACTGAACTGCATACTGTACTTTGTTATGCTTTTCCCATTCGCCAATTGGAGCCTCAATTTTAGTATCGAATGAAATGTGCACGTAATTTTTAGGCGTTATTGTGCTTAAAGATGGTTCCATATCTAGTATATCCTCTTTAACTTCATTGAAAAAATCAATTTTTTTGTTTAACATTTGAATTATGTCAGGTTTGTGGATTATCAGGAAATCTAGCTCTGTTATCTGAGTCAATGTCTGAATTACTCGGTCAAGCAGAGGTTCGCCATTCTGCGCTCCGATGCCTACAAGGGAAGATCTAAATTCTAAAAAGATATTATTAATGGAATCAAAAAATTCTTTGTATTGGTCTATTTCTCCTCTTTTGTAATGGTAGTTAGCGAGATATGAGTATTGCTCAATCAAAAAACTCATCACTGCAACGTGGGCTTCCGTTCCATACAATAGAGCGTAAAGTGCCTTGAATGCTACTTCATTATCTTCCGAGTCAGGTACCGCATATCCAAACTTTATAATATCAAACAAAGCGTTATTTAAACTGTTTTCAGATATGGGAGTCCGAGACTCTTTGAGAAAAAGCAATATGCTATGCTCTTCTTCCAATTTAGAGACGTACTCATGTTCTTTCAAGCCTTTTATTCTTTCTTTCTCAGTTTCAAAATACCGGACAAAATTGTTGATTTTAGATACCACAGGATCTTTTTTTGTACTTTCAATCGATATCAAAACTTTATCGAATCTTTCATTCATTTCTTCTCTTGATTTCTCTACAGCAGATAAGGTTCTATTAACCATTCTAGAGACTGTTTCTAAAGCCATAGAATGGCTGTCTAATTTCCTGTTCACTTCATTAATCTGCTTTTTTATTAACTCTTTGACCTCGTCGAATGGCACATCAGCACAATCCAATGCCGTCTGAGCAATGTCTAAGCCCCCAGAAGTCAGATGGCTTACAATCGCCAAGCCTGCAGTCACAGTACCAACGACTTCACCAACTCCAGGAATTGAGTTTATATCTCCCAGCACATCTCCGATCATACTAAAAGACTTTTGACTAAGTTCCATGGCTTTACATTGCTTACCCCGTTCTTCCAGTGACATTTCTTCTCTTTTGGATCGTGCAATTGATGTTCGTACCTCATTTCTTTTTCCAACTCCAGGCATGATTGCTATGAGAAAGTAAATTCCTAAAAATCAAAGCAGAAGGCAAACTAGAATATCTTGCCGGTATATCTCAAGGAACCATCTATCTATATATATGCATATAAATAATCCTTTTAACATCTGCCCTTTAAGGTGAAATTCAGCTAAATGTCAGCTTATAAATTTTAACAATCAAAAACTATTTTCAATTTTACATTTCCCTTTCTTGATTGACAAATGTCTTTCTTTAACATAACTTTCAAAATCAACTGAATACATTCGAATATTTTTAAGAAAATTTTACTCGACAGATGAAACTAATGGAATTTATGCATTGATAAATCCAACAAAGAATTTATCTGGAGATACGTGTCATGTCAAAACGCATTTCTTCAGCAGCTGGAATTAAAATTTCATAGCAAATCTGCAGAAATTACAAAGTAATATAATAGAACTGTTATGTAATTAGTAAACTCAAGGACCACCTGTATTTAAGACATATTGTAACAGTTAAATGCTGTTATAATTCAAAAACCTTTTATTTTGTGCATTAATAAAAGTTTAATTTTTATAAAGTCTTTATGTATATTTATTCTCTATGTAAAATTCAGCAATTTAATCCACTTATCTTTATATCAAATTCAGTTAGGAAGTTTTTCTTCAAAATTGGACTGTTAAGAAAGAATTTAATTTAAACTTTGTTAATTTTGATTGAGATATGATGCTTCATATCTCGTAACTTAAATTCCAATATGTATATTTTAATATAGGGTAAAAGATGTGTGCTTAATTTTTGTCATTTAGCATTTTCTTTATCTATCACATGAAATTAAATAACATTTGGGATAATTTTTCTTACATTTCTTTTTTTATGATTTTTTTAATTACTCATCTTTATTTATTTCTATCGATAATTGAAAATACTCATTTTGCTAAGAGAATTATTCAAATTTAATAATATATTTAATGTAATTGTAACTATTTTACTCCAAATCCAGTGGAATATACTTTTTGTTTCATACTTGGATTACATGTTATTCCGTATTTATTAATATATTTGGAATAATCATATACTATTACTTTTTATCAAATATGTTACAGTTTAAATAATTGACAATTTATTTCAGGATAATACGATAAGCGCATCAAAATCACTTTTATTTTTAATAAATTTATATAATGTAAACCTTTTTTTAAAAATTTAAATTTAAAAATATAGCTCGTTGTAAGTTTTATAAAGTAAACTCTTGGATAAAATTTATTTAAAATATGATATTTATGATGAATTAAGTTTAATTATTTCCAACTAAATTAATAATAAAGAATTTTTTATTTAAATTGAAAAACTGACAGTTTGAGGAATGCTTCATATTTTTTCTATCGGAATCTGCTTTTTAGTAAAAAATTCTACAGACTGTAAAGCACAAAAAAAAAGATTACAGAATTGAAAGAAAATCTCTTCTTTCTTAAAAGGTTAGTAATAAAAATAGAAATGAATTCTTCTTCTTGTGTGTATTTTTGAAGTGAAACAATTTTTCGTGGCATAGATACATCGCATAATGCAAGAAACATAAGTCTGAGACATGAATATGTCTGAAACATAAAAAAGTGATTGGGAAACAAAAAACTTAAATGTTTAAGAACTTAAATAGAGTTATGCTCCTAATACAAGAATTTTATTGGTGTCTTTATTATTGAATTCAAACATGCTTGGGAAATTCGGTAAGTTAACATGAACAGTCCATTACGAGCAGTGTCTTTTATCTAAATTGAAGGTTACAGTCTTTTTCTTTATTCGTTATTCTTTGAATGATATGATCTCGGAAACGGATTCATATTTAATATGACAACTGAAGAATCGTAGAAAAACTAATAGATCAGAATGTTTGTACTTTTTAAAACTCATTTCCATCAGACATGACAGAAAGTTACCGATATTAAGTATCTAATTCTTAGTTTTTGCAATGTTATATCTACAACGATGCGTTAAAGTTGCATACATATATTTATCTATTCAGCAATTTATTTCAATCTTCGTTTGCTGTGTTTCCAATTCCAATGATTCAAGCAATGCAAAACTGCTTTCTGAGATATGCTTGAGTTCGATATATAGCAGTTGGTTTTGAGTGTTTGAATTTTGTATTGCAAAGGAGGCATGTGTAAAATGTGAGACTGGCCTCCTATACCTGGAGTGGTTAAATTTGTTTATTGGAAAATGTCATAACCATTAAAGAAAAGAATAAATATTCTTATCTTGAGGCAAAGAGTGTTGTTCCAGATCGTTATCTGCAGTTCGGAGTTAGTTACGTAAATCCCGTTTCAAAATTTTCTAAAACGGCTAATATAGAAATGGACTCTCTTACACAACTCTTTTCCAGTTTAACCCCTGACTTCGTTCAAAAGCTAAAATTTACACATCATAAAACTCATGTCAGATATCTTTTATCAGAATCTTAAGCTATAAAGACCTTAAAATTGAAATTTGCTTAGGAATAGTTACGAAGATTTTCTTTTTTCATTCTTAAGGCCTTTGTATCTTTGGAGTATCACACAGTTGGCCTAAATTCCTCATATTATGAAAAATTGTTTCAGAAATCATTAAAAGCCATGTTTTTAAGCTTCAGGATAGAAAATGTTTCAGCTTAAATTACAATTTTGTATGCTTCTTGGAAATATTGTGGTCTGTAATCTCAATTTGAAGTCGCCAAATTTATCACTGCAGATGATAACCTGCATGTGTTAAGTTTATGGAAACTTTCTTGTAATCCCCTCATAACATATTGATTCAAAGATTTCAAAGGTTTGTAAAAGTGATGATGTCTCGCAAAGTCTGGTAATTCTTATTTATTTACATTAAATAATTTTTCTAGTACTGTCCAGATATATGAAATCCGTCAACAGTTACAACTAAATACGTGACGAAAGCAGTTATCTCTTAAATATTATTTAAGTTCATTTCTGCCTCTCACTTCCTATTGCATTCAATCATTTCTACTCTTGCAATTAAAAGATAATACAATGTGCTCTAAAAAGCATTGATTCTATTTTATCTTATTTGAGCTAAATTTTATCTGTTAATGTGACTCTTGTGATATTTGTTCTATCCTAGCTGATTTGCGATCACATTTACCCTAGTATGATTAAGACAACTATAATCAATCCTTTTGCTCAATATAGAAGATTGGACAAATTTCTTTATTTTTCAATAGTTTTTATCAAATCGCTATTAGAATGCTTCCTAAGCATAGCTTTTTATAAATAGTTCTAAAACTATTTGACATAGTTGTTGTAATGTATTTATCATCAACATTACTCACATATATTAAACATTCTACATTCTGTTTTGAAAATTTCAAATATATGCATAAAGTTATTTACACAAACATGAAAATCGGTTAACTGATATGTTTTTATAATACTTATGATTTACTATTTTTTGTTCCAAATAATGAACGAAATATACAATTATTACATACATTCATACATACATACATATATATATATATATATATATATATATATATATATATATATATATATATATATATATATATATATATATTATATATATATATATATATATATTATATATATATATATATATATATATATATATATATATATATATATATATATATATATATATATATATATATATATATATATATGTATATATATACATATTGCATGTTTGGCATCATATCGTCTTTCTTTATAAATGTTAAATTAGTGTATTTATTTTGAAATTATTCACTACGATTTCAAAATGTTTAACAAAAATAATTAAAATAGAAAAAATATGCATGAGAAGCATTTTTTAGAAGTATTTTTAGATCTTATGAAAAATTATTCGTTTAACCAAAAACTAGTTTTTTTTTCTTTTTTCAAAGTTAAAATTCATTTTATGTTTGGAGCTAAAAACTCATATTGTGTATACAATGCTAAAAATTTAGAACGTTAAGTTATATTATTATATAAAAATAATGTTTTCATATTGATGATCTTGAAGCTGTTTTGAGAAAAGCTTGTGAGAAATTTAAATTTTACTATGCATTTTTAAAAATGTGTGTGATTTTATCATAAAGTTAATAATTTATCTGCTTTTGTTCTAAGTTTAATAAATAGCGTTAGAATTCATAATATTTTGTTGAGAAATCAACAGTTATTTTTGCATTACATTACAAAATCGTATGTTATAAATACTTCAACCACTTTCATTATTGAACCATGTCTGAAGAATTTAAAACTATTGATGCGCCAATGATATTGATTGGACTTTATTTATAGGAAACTCGTAATGTTAATAGAAACAAAACCTCGAATTTGCGTAATTTTATTCACCACAAACTTTTTCTTTCCTTTGTGTTCCTTCAATTTACTTTGAGATCATTGAATAATATAATAAAAACATAAAACCTATTTTAAATTTAGTTTTTTTGACTGCGTCATTTAATTTGGTCAGAACAATAAACTATTTCTGAACAGGATGATGAAATATGCTCATATCACGTTCATAAAACTTTTAATATGTTTCTTAAGCATTCATCAATGAGGAATTGGAAACTTTTGTTACAATATATATTAGTAATGTAGTAATATGCATATATATATATATATATATATATATATATATATATATATATATATATATATATATATATATATATATATATATATATATATATATATATATATATATATATATATATATATATATATATATATATATATATATATATATATATATATATATATATATATATATATATATATATATATATATATATATATATATACGTGAGTGTGTGAACAGTAGAATTCTATTAATTCGAACTATAAGGGATCCAGGTCATCCGAATTTAGGAAAAATGTACGGATTAATCAAAATAACCTATTTTGAGGACTAGGTAAATAAACAAATTACTGTACAAAAATTTTTAATCTAAGAGAATGATGCATAAAACTGCACAAGAATAAATAATGCACAGCATGTATGCATCTTATTTTACTCAAACGAAAAACGTCAGGTGAAAAACTATTTGAGCATACATATGTGTATATGTACATCCAAATAGCTGTCCAGAATAAGTGAAGTTCGGTTAAATAGCGTCCGGATTAGTAAGAGTTTCTGTGTATGTTCAAATCAGTTGGAACAAATGGAAAAACGATTTTTTTCTTAAATTTAGCTTTTAATCACACATTGCATACATAAGTATAAATTGATAAATCTTTATATTACTCTATTAAGTACGTCTTCTTTTATCAGAACCTCTACAATATGTCTCTTTATTGATTTCATTAGAGTGGCCCACATGTTCTTGAGTTTATTATTGGGGAATTTTATTTGCATAGAACTTTTTATCTTTTCTTCACTTGCATGGGATTTATCTTAATTAAATAATTCTGTAGAATATGCCATAAATTCTCAATGGGAATGAGATTATTATCAATGAATCACTTTCATTTCATGCCCATCATCATCATTCACCCAATCAAGCAGTTTCATTTTATCTTACCGAATAAAAGTGTGAATCAATTTCAAATTATGACAAAGGGTCAAATCATGTTGAAGTGTTTCTTCAAATGTTTAAGCATATGAAACAATTCCACTGCATTTCTGTATACTTGCAGAACTCATCCAACATTTCCTAGAAAACAAATTTGTTGTGTCATTTGTAGTGAAAAAGTATTCCCAAACAACTGTTGAAAAGGAAGTTTTACACTCTATTGGACATGATCTGGTCACAGAGTTTCAATTTCCCTTCATCTAACTACACTTGATTTTTATCACTTCACAAATAAATGTACCTCATCATTGAAAATCACCTTCTTTCTGTCTTCAGCAGTTCATGATTGATATTTTTTAACCCATGCTTAACATATTTTTCTTGTTTTTTGAAATAGAAATTTTTTTCTCGCTTTTAGTGCCATATTCCAAAAGCATTTTCCTTAGAATGGCTATAAAACATATATGTTGCATGAAACTCAAAATTATAACCACCAGTTGCTATACTGAAAAGTTCACGACTTACTTTTTGTGTATATTTCTTTATTTTGTTCTGTAAGCAGAAAAATCACAATTATAATATTATTGATTAACAGAAACTAATTAAATGTCTTGTACAGTTGGTAGAAATAGGTTAATTAGTCTCAACAACATTTACAGCATAGGGATTGATAACTATGTTATAAAACCTTATCTAAATCCTTTGATTAATTATAAGTGATTAGTAAACTTTAAGTAGATTCAATTTTCCGTGTTTAAATAAAATACTTTATTTTGATTACAGAGTTATATAAACTTTCTTCTTTATAATACTATCTAAGCAAATATCAGATATAGATGCTTTTTCATTTTTTTATTCAGAATTCTATCATAGAATTACATAATGCAATAAAAACACAAAAATCCCTTTAAACACATAACATCATATATATTAAATTAGCTTACTATAAACATTTGTACACTGAATTGGAAAATCTAGCATACATATGTTCAAATTAATTTTCATTTGATCTTATCATTGACATATTGTTTAAAAAGATAAATATTAAAATGTCATTTATTAAATAAAATAATGAAGATATTCGAAGGTTTTCATTCATCCTCGCCGTCATTTTTTAAAGACATGTTATGCTTGGAATACAGACTTTTGAAACATTCCTATAAATAAAAAATATTTTTTATTAATAATACCCATTATGTTGCAATTTTCAAGAATTAAATAAGACATGTTTCAAATGACAATATTTATTTTAATTACGCACATAATGTATTCATGTAGTATTTTGTGAGCTATAGTTTTATCTTTGTGTACAGATTTTTGATTACGTGTTAAAATTAATTTAACTTATAATGAACTGAATAAATAAACTTTTTTCTTACAGCCACAAATTATTCAATCTAAATAATATTTATTTCAATTTAATAATTTAATACTTTTAAATTATTTGTATGACTCTAATTTGAGAGGAGCTGCCCAAAATTATGTTTTCCCTTCTTTCAACATATCATTCAAATATGGATATATAAGTAAGCAGAGTTATATTTTGAAAAAGAAAGATTTTTTAAACGTTTTGATTGTTTCAAAACTTGTTCGTTTACTAAACACAATAAACAATATATTTTCTTATAAAATTTTAAAATAATCATTTAGGCAATGACTGCTCTGTTGTGTCAAAACTCCTTCTTGTTATCTTTCTGGGATATTTTGTCACTCTTAAACTGTCATTATTCGTTTTTGCAAGAATAGACTTTTTCAGCGTGATTGTTGTTTTCATGTAAATCATTAATGCATTTTCTTATGTGAATTTCTACGTTTCAATCAATATATGCATCCAAATTTATGTAATAAATATTAAATACATGTTATCCAAATTTAGAGTTTCTACATTCCTTTATTTGCAAATTCGGATCAAAGAACCAATTGTTCCTTAATTTTTGTCTGTGTATAAAAATATAGCAGGAGGTCAAGAAAAATTTAAATTAATAACGCTGGCCAGTGTAAATATTAAGATCTTTTTTATGGAAACTACTAACGTACTTATTTTCACCTATACACCTCAATTTTTTATTACTATAAATACTTAAATCAATGAAACCCTTATTGAATTGATTTCAAGTATAAATTTTTACTATACTCGCATAAGAAGTCCGAGTTCTGATGTTTTATTTCAATTATTTCTATATTGCCATCAGAAGAAAAATAGTTTTACCAATCCTGAATAATATTACATATTTTCGGTTATCATGGATTGTTTTATTAAGGAATCATTATCAGTTTATTATGATTTTAATTAGAAAACATTAAAATAATTAAATGTTGAGACAAAAAGTAACAAAAAAACTAGAAATGAATATTCTCTTGTTTCTCTTAAAACACACACATTTTTAACGACTTACTTTTTTAAGTTTTGGTCATATATTCAATGCGTTTTTTTATATTGATGAAAATTTTCATCTTCTTTTATTAAAAATATACAATGATCATTTTAAATATGCACAATAATTACATTCACTTTAAGAAAAATTATATCATCTTTTTAATTTGATATAATTTAAAATAGTATTGATTATAAGATGTACGCATGTCCGTGTTGTTGGTAATATTAATTAAAACAATGTAAGAGCTGTAGTTAATATAGAGTTGAATTATCAGCTTTGATGCACCATAAACAAAGATAAAAAATATATTTTATATTTCTTTTCTTTTAATTTAATCAAAAGTAGATCATTATAGTGTGTCTTTATTAAATGGAACATGTTAATTGCTTACACCTTTAAATTATATAATCTCAAAAATTTTCCGCATTCGTAACATTCTTCTAGTTTTCCCAAATATTTCGTAACATTCTTCTAGTTTTCCAAAATATTTCGCAACATTCTTCAAATTTTCTCAAATATTTCGTAACATTCTTCTAATTTTCTCAAATATTTCGTAACATTCTTCTAAATTTCCGATATATTTGATAAAAGTGGAACAATTTGGCTTTCGAAAAAAATAACGGATGTTAAGATATTTTTTGGAAATATCAATCAAACAATCCTTATCAAAAGAAATTCATGTTTTTATGACAAAAATGTAAGATTATTTTTATATCAAAATCTATCTTTTGTAATTAAGAAAACCAGGAAAAAATTTCATAATTCTTCCTTTAATCATATATTTTAAATTTTAATTTAAAAAATATTTTTTATAACTCAAATTATTTTCTTACATATTATTTACTGAAACATATTTGTTACTCAAATTGTTTTCTGCATAATCTTATCTTTCAGCGAAAGAAACAACTCCAAATAAAACAACAGCTAAAACTTCATCAATTATGATCATCTATCGATGAATATTCTTCACTTCTACACTCTGATTTGAAAAAAAAAATAAATAACAATTGTCTCTAACACGATTTAGAGATTTAATAAAATCCAAATTGTTCTTACTTAATGACATTATTAATCGATTGTAATTAATAAATATTTTTGCAAAGGCCATTTATTAAAAAGAATTTTGGAAAATTTTCCTTTAACATGTTTTCCATTGAAAAATTATATTTTTAAAAAGAGGAAATTTTTATATTTTCTTATTACAGCCGTCAATGCTTTCTTAAATATTATTTCATCACCTATTTTGATAGATAAGCGTAACCAATTAATGTAATTCATGTATTATATTTAATGTAACTAGCTTTTTGCGGACAAATTTCATTACATCATATAACTAATATTCACATATGTTTAAAATAAAAAGTATACTCACTTGCTGTTAGATAATAAATGAAACCTAAGCTGATAGAGTTTTATTAATGAAGGAATAGAAATGAAATGCTCTAAAAGAATTATTAATTTGAAAAAAAAACACTACATCATTTGAAAGTAATACTCCTTTGTAAATGATAGATTGTTAGTTTGAATTAATGAAAATCTAATTTATTTTAAAAACCAGTACTTTTACTTTCTTTGCGGGGGTTTTCTTTCAAATATCTTGAGAAAAGACTTTAACCTTTT